>JADFDV010000003.1:1977500-3177500 GCA_019097775.1 Moniezia expansa
AATTTGTTTGGAGCCGAGGTACTACCATCAGTCAACTCCTAGTATGGGCACGATCAGTGCGTTCTTATGTTTAGAATCATAGTTGCACTTTTCAGTCTGACATTACCGATCACACTGACCATTGGCCTGTTGTTTACTGCTTCACTCTGTTCTTATCTACGGTCCAGCTGCTCATAGGAGAAATGAACAGCGCAAATGTCTAGTTTGCTGCTAGTTTCGGGCTCTTGAAACATCAGAATGAAAATCCCATTGCTCGTTTAAGCAAATAACGGTCGAGTTTATCGCTACTAGACGGTTGAATTTGGCGACCATAAAAAACTGCATAACTTTGACTACTTGGCGGAGTTTCAAAAATCAAAGTTATGCCAAGGCAGCCTTTAGAATGGGAGGAAACATTCATCTCTACTGAAAATGGCTTCGATGATTGCCCCAGTTCTGGATTTTCACTGTATTTTCCAAAAGGAACTAAAGAACTTCGATGGGCGAAATTTGGATATGTATTATTTGACTCTAGTTCGAGATTAAAGGTTTCATTTTAAGAGTTAAATAGAGCATGTGTACGTGTTATTATGTCATTTTAGCCGTGGTAAAATATCGAAGTTGACCCAGTCAGGATTTTGGGAAGTATATCATTAAAGAAGCCGCACATAAAGCCCTAAAAGCTTCTAGGGCGGTTCTTAATACTAAAAATTTGATGACTGTAGTTCTGAGTTCGTAGGTTATTCCAGCCTCTAAATGATCAAACCACAGCTGTGCGAATCGTTGAAAGTAAATCTAAAAGTTGATTTCCTTACCGAAATAGAAACGAGACACTTAGACCTCGAGTTATCAACTAAACTGGAAATCAAATTTCAGATATCCCCACCTAAGGTCCACACGGACTCCATCATCGTTCCGGAATCAACTTGTTGATGCCAGCAAGTTGGCCACTGATGGCCCTCATCCTGGTCGTCTGAAACGTGGACGCATCAATGGAACATTATTGACTGAGGACAGAGACACTTAGTTGAAAACATGAATTGATGCAAATCAGCCAAACAAATGGCTTGCCAACTACCTAAATAGCCCAAGAGGTCTAGCCTAGAAACTATAAAATCGACTGGAAGTTCATCAATGCTACTTAAGAGTTGTCTATTAATTCTGTAAATTACGGTACCATTTATCTTTCGCGCTATACTTTTGGTTGAGTGTGGAACCAACCATCAATGAACATTTCGATAGTGATGGGAGATGATTCCTTTAGGCGGGGAGGAATTGTGTTAGTCACATGTGAAAGATCGACGCAGAGTAAACGTAAATGAGAAAAGAAAACAAGCCTATGTTCCGATAACCAAAGGAAAGGTTCTCAAGAGAATAATTTCTCTTCATGTTAATTGAAAGTCCGTTCAAAATTCCGTCATGAGACCAGCCCATATGACGCACATCAGCCATTAATTGTCAAAATGGGTGATGAGGGCCATCACTAAACCGCATCAACACATGAGTGGCTGGTCTTTTCAGTCTTCGGCTTTGGTTTTCATTACAGCCACTTCTCATGAAAGTGGGACCCACCACACCACCACCCACAGTTCACATCAATCGCCGACGGAGACAAGATCAGCTCTCTTTTTGCATCAACTGTAGACGAAGTGATGACGAAGGGGAAAAACATCTGCTCAAGAAATCTAGTGAACTCATTTCGGGATGTATGAACTCACTAACCTTAACACTTCCCACGTTGAATCAAGCCAATCAAATGCAGAAAGTGTGGACAGGCAACTGGAAGGACTCTACTCATTTTCTTAACAAAAATGGCTGAAGAGAAGCTAATGCTCAGTCGATAGAAGCAGATAAGCTCTTCACTTTGAGGGAAAAAAGAAAATTGGAATTAAAGCTTTCTTTGAATGTTTCCCTGCCTCACTCTGCTACTTAGAAGAGCCATCAAGACCTTCCCAACTGCTCAATTAAGTGTGAATGTTCGTTTAATCATGAACACCGGATATATTAATGCAATTGACAGATGGTGATGTGTGTACGTAAACATGAAATGGTGGCGTCGTGTAAATCCTCTACCAGTGAAAACTGCGGAGGTACAGGTGCGCCTTGGTGTTACTGGAGGCAAGCGGGAAAGTAGCCAAAAAAGCGAAGCCGCCAAAACCGAAAATCGCGGGTGAAAGGATGTCTAATAGGTCGAGAATCTAATGCTGGATCGGAGCAAGAAAGCGGATGAGTAATTCGACGTAAGAGAATGTTGAAAAGACAGAGCTAAGAAGATACACAGAACTGAAATTGAGTAGTCCTTACTAAACAAATCAACGATCGGTATTTCATGAAGTCAGTAAAGCTGAATGTAGAGTACTTATATTTACTCTTAGAAACAAAGCAAAATACTAGTAGTGAAGTAATCCTTTATAACATTTGCTTTGCCTCACAAGTATAGGATGGATCCTGAAAGGTCATCTTCATCCAATACGAAGAAAAATTGCTTAATAACAGTGCAATTAGGGTTTATTGGCCACTGTGGTCTGACCTTTTGCGGTGATCATGTATTAAAATGCTTCAGGGGAGGGGTAATGGAGAGAGGAGCCATAGTTCAAGGAGGGAACATATTGCCGGCAGGTTGCATAGTTTCTCCCCAATTTTGCCCCACTCTTTTGGTCAACCAACTGATTCACTGAAATTGCGGCCATCGCCCCAAAGTTTCTCCGCTTTGCTGTGTGTTTAAAGAATTTCTCTTCGGAGTTAAGGCAAATATTCGGTAAGAGTCTTTCGACAAAGCTGAAGTTCGGCAGGAATGTCGTAAGTTAAAGCTGGAATTTGGCGCTGCTAGAATTCAACGGAGCTTTCCGATAGTCAATAGTGGAAAGTACAAATGACCGCGATGATTCACAGAGAAGAACCTGCCTTCCTGCCTTAACGCCTTCTACCCGTCGTCAAATTTCTCATCCAAACAAATTTCCGGTTATTTCCCTCGTATTTATGTCGCGCTCATAGCACGCAAGCAGCCCAGACAGACGTAGCTTGTCCATAATGAGAAGACCGGATAAGCGATGGCCAGATGGCTCATATTTAGCCGCGATACCCTAAAAATGAAGCTAGTGTAACGAAACCCGGCGACATAAAGCACGCACGTTAATCACGAGTTGTCCAGACACGGTGGTAAGGACCCAGCCAAAATGATTCACGCACCTTGCAAGGTAAAGTCGGGCAGGTGGAGGAGTAAATAACAACTGCAGAACAATTCGTCCGGAACCAAACACAATGCGGAATGCAGAGTTACTTAAAAATATGCTAACATTTTGCAAAAACTGCTCAAAAAAAGCGCTAAGCAGCAAGCCTCTTCAGTTTTTAGGCAAAAATAAGTTAGGCATTATCGCATTAGTTGAATTAAGTATTCTGCCACAGCTTCTTCAATAGTAATGATAACCAATAACCTTTGAAATGCTGTTTTCATAAAGATTTCGGAATCAACACACTTTACATTTATGTTCATAAAGTTGCAGGCTGAAGCCGAATTCCAAAACATAACAGAAGGGAGGATTTTAAAAATTCATTTGTAGAGCCATCTCATTATCACCTTAAAGGGAAACTCACATTTCTAGATATGGAAAGGAGGTGGAAGTTAGTAAGACTAATAATCTGATCTAGTGACGTGACCAGGGTTTGAGAGGGGAAGTGCTTTTGAGTGCTTTTCTAGTAGACGTTTTTGTCGGGGAACCCAGAATAATGCCCTTGGTTCCACGACCTCGAAATACGAGATGAGGAGCATATCTAGCCCTCGCCTCTTCAATGCAATGACGTCCGTCTAGAAGCAGTATGTAACCGGGCTGACAGATACACTCATATCCACCGTGTCGATTAATGCAAGATCCATAGTCAGGATCACAAGGTGCCAATGTGGTGCATTCATCGACGTCCAGGGAACAGTCAACACCTTCATATCCACGAGGACATGAACACACGTCATTACCTTGACATATTCCTCCATTTCGACATGGTCGACTGCATCCTCCTGAAGGTCCAACCATCTGTAAAATGAGGTATTAAGATCCAGAATCGTAACTAGATTAATTAGAAGGAAATGTTGTAGAGATTCATTCTGAGCAAGACAGCTGTTAATTGACATGGTTTGGTTATTAACAATCCCTAATCAAAGTAGCTTCCAACTCCTATATCTATTAACAACTCACGGTCTCCCAAAAGAACACTTTTGGCATTTGAAAAAGCCCATAGCACTCTAATATGGGATCCTCAATGACTTATTTTCGCAGTTCGAAAACAGACTTACAGCACAGGTTCTTTTATCCACCATAAGAGAATATCCCGGTGGGCAGACGCATTCATAGGATCCGTAAGTGTTTTTGCAACCATGAGCACATCCATGAACCACCGCAGGCATGGCACATTCGTCTACGTCTTCTTCACAACTAACACCCCGAAAACCGGCTGGACAGATACATCGGCCGCGGAAGCATTGAGAATTTCCAGCGCAAGGTGGATTGCAGCCAATCGGAATGCTGCAAGTCTTTCCATCAGGATTTAACTCATAGCCCTCATTGCAACCGCAGATGTAACCTCCATCCTGGAAGAAAGAAGAACAGTCAGCCGTCGTGTTGCGAAATTCGATTGAGGAATTTGCAGGCAGCAGTAAGATCTAACTTGAAGCAAATGTCGAACACTCGACCGGATCTTCCGTTGATCGGAAAGTGTGAAATTGCAAGAAACTGGTGAGAGAAACTAATTGATTGAATGAGGAAAGTTCCTCGGTCTCCCCACTATTGACTGCTAATACAATATCATCCTGGCATTTTGTGAAGCAGCGTGTCCGCTCTACCATGAATGAAAATAAATGCGTTTCCATATTACTAATATATTGTAAAAGTAGCCATATCTAGATACCTCGTGTTGAGATCATTTTTGAGCTGTTTTGAAAATATTAAATCAATTAAGTCAGTTTTTAGTAGAAAAGGGAGTCCAGACCACAATCCAGCGATGGAGAAATTTTTATGCAGTTATGAGAAAACCGGAACATTGCTTCAGTCTGACCATGGTGAATCGAAGTCACCTACATATGTGGAATGATGACTAACTTCCAACATCCTTCTAACCGATACAACAGCGTTTGGTCTTGAAAAATCTCTTCCACATGGCAATGAAATGAGTTTCTACCGAAGCTTTTTAGTTTCTCCTATGTATCAAATATTCCCCTACCGCGTCGATATTTCAGATCTGGCAGATTTAAAGCACTTTAGGGAATGAAGTAGTCAAGATCACCATCCGATTTCGTTTACGTTAGCTCTGATTTATCTGACTCAGCACTTGGTGCGAGCCTAACGAGTAGTCAAATGCTAAAGCTCAAGTTTTATTTTCAACACTTGTTGAAAGACTGTCGCTTAGGAGACTACCACCAAAACCTTAAAAATTTGCCTTTTCTAGCCGCATTCTTAACAGGGATAAGCACCTGGAGACCAAGAGATGTGGACTGCTTAATGACCGTCGATTAGCTGATGGGATTCTTCTCTGGAGGTACGTGAGAGAGCCTGAGAATGGAACCGTCTATAATCATCTGCCAAATGTGTTGCCTGTTAGAATGTAGACAATAGGATTTTCGCCAGTATGCCGGCAAATCCGTATTCCTACAAAATGATTCCATTTTCATTGAATGATTACACTGTCACCAAAAAGTAGAGCTTAAGCGTAAGGCACTAGTGAACAAGTAATTTTTAACTTATATTTGGAAGAGGGCTATAGACTATGGCTATCCTTATTGAGAACTTCGAATTAAACCTGCAGTTCGGCGTTCAGTCAGCATGATCAATTCAATCATTGGATTTGCGCCAATGAGCCGCAATGTCTTGAAGTCGAACTTGTACCTGACTGATTCACTAGTGAAGCACCATAGCACTCAGTTCGCATTTTTCTGATGCATGGATGGCGCCAGTTACATGTCGTCCCAGATTCCCTCAATAGGAAATAACGTATGAAGGTTGTAATTTCATTGGGAAATCCCAGTCATTTCCTAGTGCAGACGTGTCTTTACCATTTGGCCTCCATATGGAACTACATAACTACCAAGCTTTGGCTCTTTTTGGGCCAAGCAGGACGGCTACTCTGGTTTTGGACAATTCACATGGGGTCTAGAAAAAGATAAATTTCACTCAAGTGGCTCCAAAAAACAGGACTTAGTAACAAATATAGAGTAGAAAAGTACTATCTACACAGAAACTGATGATAAGTAGGGCTACCGTGTTGGAGACTAGGTTCGTCGTGCTCTCAGCATGCGTTAGAAGCATTTGCATTTTGATTGCATTCAGGAGTAAATCTGCTGTTTAAAGTCTCAACGCCGATTGAATATAGACAATATATTCATCCAAGTCTTCATTCAAAGCGTGAATGGAGAAGGAAAATAAAAAAAAAACTGGATCCTTTTTAGACCTAAGAGAAAAATGTTTGAGAATCCTGCCCTCCCAAGTTAGACGAAAACCGATTTCTTTATGCAACACTCTGGATTAGACAGGTACAAAGGGGCGGCAAAAAATTACTTGCGTGAGTCTGCAAAAATGGCAGAAATGTCTACACCTCATGAAATTATACGCAATGAAAGATAAAGGAAAGAATGGCTCTCAGCCTATGGAATCTAGGATTGGTTAAAACGACGTCTAAGAGGCATCACTGGTGTTTTAACCTCAGAGTAATAATTAAAGTCTTTTAAATGGATGCTTTTCCCAAATTTGAGAAAATATTCAAAGTGTTTGGGATAATTTGGATTGTTAATTTCGAAAATGAAAACCCATGCAGTGAAATTTACCACAGCATTCACTGTTGATCGCTAGTTTATTTGTCCGAATTCCATCATTATTTCAAACCTATGCTTCATCTAAACTGAGCTAGTATCCTTAATTTTTTGTTTATTCAGCGTTCGCCTCTGTAAATAATACCAGAAGCGCCTTTTTGTATCAGCAACCAGTTCTCCATTTAACAGACCGACTGATGAAAAATTTTGTCTGGCAAGAAGAGATGACCTCATGATATAACCCTTCATACCTAGTGAAACTTTCACTTCAAATGACCTTCGAAAAGGCCATCCTTATACCCTCAAGGTAGCTTCATCGGCGAACGAACAAGAATTGAACCTTTACAAACGTTCAGTAGTTCACTGCGAGATTTCTACATATCCCTCTTGCTAATTCAGTAATCATCAAGCCCTATTGACGAAATTAAATGCGATGCGATGACTCGTAAAATTCTCATCATTTCAACGATGATGAATACATTTCTTCAGAACGGGTGTCTAATAAGAGAGTTATAAGCTTGCATCGTGTTGGACCCGCGTTCGTATCCACAAACGAACACGTGAAAGTTCAAACCGAGAGAAAGAGGAATAGTGAAATGATACCACATGACGAGTCTTGTTTCAGGACCGACATATGTCGTCAGCTAAATCAGCAATCAAGCAATAGACGTCTACACAATATCGGCAAACTATACATTAACCCCTTATCAGCGATTTCGGTTTATCTTGGCCATAAAATATCAAGTTTATCCAACCACTGAAGGTGGCAAGATCGTGGCCTCGTTAAATTTCCAAAATAGCGCGGCAATATTTTGAAAATTAATGAGCAACAAAGTTTATGGAATATCCTAAAGTCTCCACTGGTCGCCTAATAACTTTCAAAATGTTGACTATTTGATCTTGCCACTATGGGCAACTGTTTCGGTGTCCCTATCTCCTTTTAGCCAAGTTTGCAGCTCACATCACTTTACTTTCAACTATTTATAAATACATTCTCGTGGAATATTCTCTGACCAATGGCCATAATTTTCTTATATATACCAGTTTGAATTTGGCATTTATTGTCTCGAAATATCGCAGGTATAAGTAGTAGTAGTACGACAAGTCGATAAAGAGCTTACCAATTTGCCGTAGCAGACATGCTCACAGGGCTGCTCCTCCGAACAAATATCGACAGCTTCTTCACATCTAGATCCACGGAAACCGAGAGGACATTGGCAACCATTTTTGCAGACACCTCCATTGAGACAACCTCCCGGACACCGATTTTCCTTTGTTATTGGTTGGCATGAGTATCCATCAGGCCGTAACTTGTATGATGGGTAACAGTGACATTCGTACGATCCCGGCGTGTTAGTACATAAATGTTCACACTTGGCTCGAACTCCCAGCTCACCGCTACACTCATCAATATCTCTATCGCAGTGGCGACCCGCGTAACCAGGCCGACAAACACATCTACTATCCATACACTGTCCATAGATACAGTTAAAGCCCTCTCGACAGCCAGAAACGTTTTGAGACCTTCGACAGGAATGGCCGTCGGGTTTGAGCTCATATCCTGGGTAGCATCCACATTCATAAGATCCAGGAGTGTTGATACATCGCTGCTCACACCTAGATTCAGAATTCGTTCCAACAATGCACTCATCAATATCTTGGTCACATCTATCACCAGTAAATCCTTGATGGCATATACAATGGTTATTTACACATTGCCCGTAGACACAATTGACACCATCTTGACAGTGACGTCCTGGCCATTCGTTGACAACATCAGTTCTACGACAAGAAAATCCATCTGGCTGGAGCTCATATCCTGAATAGCACTGGCATTCATAGGTTCCAGGTTTGTTGATGCATTGTTGTTCACATCTCAACTGAATTCCAGCTTCGCCGATACACTCATCAATATCTCGATCACATTTGTCTCCGGTGTATCCCGTAAAACAGACACACTGATCGCTCGAGCATCGTCCATTTATACAATTAACTCCATCTTTACAGCCACGATCAGAAGGAATCTTTCGGCAGGAAAAGCCGTCAGGTTGAATCTCGTAGCCTGGATCGCAATGGCATTGATAAGATCCAGGCAAATTAACACATCGTTGTTGGCATCTGGGGAATGTTCTCGACTCCTCAGAACATTCGTCAATATCTTTGTCGCACATTTCTCCTGTGAATCCTTGCTGACAAATGCATTTACCACTCTCGCAACTACCGTAGAAGCAGTTTAGGCGATTCTGACATTCATACCTCGGCCATTCAGTGACCGACTGTGGCCTCCGACAAGAATATCCATCTAGTTGCAGTTCGTATCCAGATTCACACTGACATTCATACGATCCCGGGGTATTGATACACTGGTGATCGCACTTAGCATGAGTTCCAAGTTCTCCGATGCACTCATCAATATCTCGTTCACATTGATCTCCTGTAAATCCTGGTTCACAGAGGCATTGTCCATTGGAGCACCGACCGTAAAGGCAATTGAAGCCTTCACGACAGTCACGACCAGGTCTGGAGAGACTAGAATCTTCTTTTCGGCAAGAATATCCATCCATTTGTAAAACATAGCCCGTCTCGCAGGCACATTCGTAGGATCCATGCGTATTAATACATCTTTGTTCACATCTTGGATGAATACCGATCTTACCATCACATTCGTCAATATCTCTGTCACACCTTTCTCCAGTGAATCCCGATCGACAAACGCACTCACCTTCTAAACAATGACCGTACATGCAATTGACACCGTTTTTACACTCACTAAGGGAATCAACTTTTAGACAGGAATAGCCATCAGCTCCAAGTGAGAAACCTGGTTCACATTGACATTCATACGATCCGAGAGTATTTACACACCGTTGATCACATTTGGCATATATCCCCAGTTCTCCAACACATTCATCAATATCCTTCTCGCACTGATTTCCAGTATAACCTTGTTGGCAGAGGCATCGGCCATCCACACATTTACCATAGAAGCATGCAACACCTTGGCAGTTAATTGAGCTCTCATTTCGACGACAAGAAAACCCGTCTGGTTGGATTACATAACCAGGATCACATAAACATTCGTAGGATCCAGGTGTATTGACACACCTTTGTTCACATCTTGGTCGAATACCATTTTCTCCTTGACATTCATCAATATCTCGTTCACATTGCTCTCCAGTGAATCCTGATCTGCAGATACATTCTCCCTTAAAACAGCAACCATAGATACAATTCACTCCGTTCTGACACTCGTACGCAGTGGCTTCGCGACATGAAAACCCATCCGATTGAAGTTCAAAGCCAGGTTCACATTGACATTCGTAGGAGCCCAGTTTATTGACACACTTATGTTCACAGTGAGCTTTGATTTCCGTTTCAGCGAGACATTCGTCTATGTCCTCCTTGCATTCTTCACCCATATATCCAGATTGGCAAATACACTGTCCATTCAAACACTTTCCATAGAAACAGTTAATTCCATCTACGCAGTAGTCTGTTGGTCGTTCAGTAGAAGCTTCAACCCAACGACACGAATATCCATCAGGTTGAAGAACGTAATCTGATTTACAGGCGCAATAATAGGATCCAGGAGTATTGACACAAAGCTGCTCGCAGCGAGACCCATCTTGACATTCGTCAATATCTGTATCACACTGTTCGCCAGTATATCCAGGTCGGCAGATACATTTACCCTTTGAACATCGACCATAAACACAGTTTATTCCCACTCGACATTCGGGTACGCACCATGTCGCATTGCGCGTCTGGCTTGGAACATAACCTGGAAAACATTTGCACTCAAACTTTCCATCTTCAAGAGTGACGCACTCTTGCTGGCAAGGTTTGAACGCCAAACAGGCGTTATGAATGATCTCACAACGTGATCCGGCGAAGCCATCTTTGCATTTACAGTAACTCTCTCTCGTACAAATACCTCGTCCTGGATAGCATTGTGGTTCGCAGTGTCCCTCTTCAAGAATACATTCAGTAGTACTATTATCCCCCAACTGCATTCCCGGAGGACATTCACAGGTATAAGATCCATGGGAATCCACGCAAATGTGTGAACATCCGCCGTTGTTCTCCGCACATTCATTGATATTTCTCTCACAACGGCCACCTTCAAATCCACTTTCACAAATACATTGCTTGCTTTCGTAGTCGCATAGTCCTTGTCCAATTTCACAGGGTGGATCACAGCCGTAGACAATGCAGCGATTAGGATCTCTGGGATCAACAATATAACCAGGATAGCATCTACAAAGGTGCCTCTTTCCAGGCAGACTTACACAAATATGTTCACAATTGTGATGTCCTGTTGAACAGATATCGGCTTCATGTTGACAGTAGGGACCTTCATATCCTGGACGGCAGATACATCGACCATAAGTGTCGCAGTCACCCTTCCCAGGAACGCAATTAGACAGACAGTCGCCGGGTACGCAGACACGTGAATCATTTGAGGATAACTCATAACCTGGACGACAGGCACACTCATAGGAGCCGAAAGTGTTGACACAAACGTGGTCGCATCCATCCAATCGGAGCTCGCATTCATTAACATCGTCGGCACAGTTCTCACCGGTGAAACCAGGATTGCATTGGCAAGCACCGTTGAAGCAGACTCCCTGACTTGGAATGCAGGCTGGGTCACATTCGATTAGTTCACACCTTTTCGGGTCATAAAGGGAAACCTGATAACCATCTTTACATGAACATTTGTAGGAACCATGCAAATTTATACAATTGTGTTCACATCCGTGTGTTCCCTCCGAGCATTCATCAATATCTCTTTCACAAGAAATACCTGTGAAACCTTGTTCGCATTCACAAACACCATTTTTACATTCTCCCTGACCAGGAACACAGGCAGGTTCGCATCTGATCGGTTCACAGCGACGAGAATCTGAAGCTAATTGGCGGTACCCTTCATTGCACGCACACTGGAAGGAACCTGGGGTATTGACACATTTCTGCTCGCAATCATGACGCCCTTCGCTGCATTCATCGATGTCACGCTCGCAAGATTTACCAGAGTAACCTTGGATGCATTCGCAGACACCCCGATTGCAGTAACCCTGACCATGAACACATTCAGGACTGCATTTGATTGGCTCACATCGACCAAGATCGTTAGAGGAAAGTCGATATCCTTCGCGACATCGGCATTGAAAATATCCGGGGAAGTTAATGCACTCATGTTCGCAGTTATGGGTGCCTTCTTTGCATTCATCGACGTCTTGTTCACAGAATCGTCCGGTGTAACCCTTAGAGCACCGGCAGACACCGTCGATGCAGACACCCTGACCTGAAACACATTCAGGTCGACATCTTACTCTCTCACAACGCCGAGAATCTCGAGGAGAAGGTTCATACCCATCATAGCAGGCACATTCGAAGGATCCATGGGTATTGACACACTTCTGTTCGCAATCATGTGTACTTTCGACACATTCATTGACATCTTGTTCACAAGATATTCCTCTGAAACCTTGATTGCAACGGCACTGACCTTGCACACAGGCCCCTTGACTGGGATAGCATGGAGGGATGCATTCCTGAGGGATACAAGACCTATTATCCCGGGAATCCAACATGTATCCTGCTCGGCACTGACATCGGTACGATCCGTATATATTAACACATTGATCTTGGCAGTAATGCCTTCCAGTCGAGCATTCGTCAATATCTTTTTCACAGGAATCACCCTCAAAACCTTCACAGCATCGACACTTGCCTTCGAAACAGTCCCCTTGACCTGGTACGCATAATGGATTACAAATTTTAGCAACACAGGTTCTGTTGTTTTGGAGGTCAAGGTCGAATCCAGGTTTGCAAAGGCATCGGAAAGAACCGTACGAGTTGATGCAATCATGGTCACATCCACTAGTTCCCAATGCGCATTCATCAACATCAGACTCGCAGGTGGGTCCTTGGAATCCCGGTTTGCACTTGCAGGTACCTCCTGTAACACATTCCCCTTGCCCAAGAACACACGGGGGCTCACAGGTACTTCCGACACAGGTCTTATTATCGCGTGGATCTAAGGTCATTCCTGGGAGACATCGACACTCATATGAACCAAAGGTATTGACGCAGTGATATTTACATTCGTGATTCCCAGTCAGACATTCATCAATATCATAGGAGCACTGAGGTCCAGTCAGACCGGGAGGACAAGGATTCCCACAACTTATTCCATCGGGCTGAAGAACCATGTTATCTGGGCACGTACAAATACGACTGTCATTCAGAGATATACATCCAAATTCACAAGGAGGGATATTGGGATCACTGAAGCAATGGTCTTTAAAAGAACAATCAGGCCCTCTGTAGCCGGAATCGCAGATGCATTGTCCAACCTTGTAATCGCAATTTCCATGGTTAGAACAATTGTTTGGACAACCTCGAAGCCGCTCAGTGGCACACATTGGTTGAAAAAGAACATAGAAAGGAATAAGACAGTCACATCCCGGCGGTGGTGATGCGGTTACCGGTTTAAAGCACCCAACGGCACAAGAGAGACCGAAGAAATTACGACAGTCCGAAGAGGATATTAGATTACAATTCGGCTGCCAACTAAAAGCATCACACTGGCAAACGTTTCCAAAGCACTGCGAACCTCCATTACAAAAGGGAAAGCATCCAATATTACAGTTTTGAGAGACACACCTCTGAGGACACGGCACCGCAGAACTCCCCTCAGAACACAACGCAGGGATGCAGTATGGAGGGGCACAGTTGGCCTCATTCCAGTAGACATCGAAACTCGGTTTTTGCTGATAACTCCAATACTGACCTTCCTCATTCCAGTGAACACCCGGAGGAAGCCTTATGGAAGGTGAAAATTGCTGAATCTCATGGATACTGGATTCGGCCACATTTGGTGTCCCGACGTTGTTACTAAAATCGTCGTTAGATAGGGTAGGACGGAGATCAACCACCTCGACATTATCCTGAACATCCTCACCATGTTGTTCAATAAGCCTGGCAACTTGATAATGGGAAGTATAATTCGAGGCGGATATGGGCTGGAAAATAATTAAGAGGAAGAGAATGATTCGTGACAGAGGCAACATTGTTGAGCATCACTTTTGATATGATCCCCAAAAGCAAGAGCACGGAATAATTTCGGCGGGGGATTCAGCTGAAGGGGATAGGATGGAGACAAGTGCATTAGTGATTCACCCCGGTATTGCTTTGGCCGGTTAGAAACCAATCAAAAGTCACCAGACCTCAGGCCAACTGTTACCGGAGGCTCGACCAATTAGAATTAGGCAATTATTCATGACTTGCCAATTGGTGAATAATGGATATGTTATCAATTATTTCCAACCTCAGTTTGAGCTTGTGAAGGTCAAAAATAAATGAAAATGCAAGGTTTATCTAGTGAGAACGGAGCATTTAAGGCACAAAAGTGGGATTAATTCTCAATAACGAAATTCTGCTGATATTACATAAATTACAAATTAACGGTGAAATTGAAAAAAAATCTGGATTTAGTGTCATAATAAATGGTTGATTAATTCTTTTGGCTATTCTAGAGTTTAATTTTCTTGTACTATGAACACGATTGTCCATCATCTTTAAATTGGCTTCGTTCTAGGTAAAATAGTCAGGGGTATTAAATTTACAGAGCTTAGCTTTTTTTAGCTGTGTCCCTCTAGAGCCAACAACGGTTACGAGAATCCGAAGATTAGAACCCAATGAACTCACGATAATTCATCTCTAACCTCTTGTTTCTAAAGAAAGTAACTTAGTCACGGACAGTATATTTCATAAGCGCCAATGCTTAATGGTGTCTCAGCAAGCTATACGCAATTGAGAATTTCGAGCAGAAGCCTCTCCCTAGTCGGAGGTCGTTGTGACCTCTGGGTCATAATAGGTGCGGGATTTGCCGGTAAGCAGTGTCCATCCAATCTGAAGCCAATTCAATCCTATTATCAATATGACACCCCATATTAAAAATAAGTCGGTTTCTAAACCCCTTTCCTATAGCGACACGATGTTTCCCAAGTAGTTTTTAGAAATGTGTCTAATATCTGCATTCTAGACTTTAGGTCCTGCACAGACTTCTTCATTCGATGCCGAAATTGGCTGAAATGGCCTCGGAATAGCTGCTGATGCGATAGATTAGAGATAGCCGAACCTATCCAAAAAAAGATTCGAAACTCTTTCACCCTACACTTAACGAGACGTACACCCTTAACACTTGCGAATGGCCAGACCGACGTTTGTTTTATTATCTCCTTTGAAGGGATCAACTTCTTCCGACCTAGCCATGTATGTCACATCTTTTCGGTAATTCAAGCAGCTGAGAGATTTATTAAAAACATTTTGGTTTGATGAGAGTCCCACTTTGTTCACCCACTTGGGGCATTAAATGATCCGACAGTATTGTGAATGAACTTATTAAACATCTTGACGATTGGTGAAAAGCTCATTTAAAAAAACGACAGATTTTAATCGGACGCTGATTTGGAGCCAATTGACATGACGCGCTCACATAGATCGAGGGCTCTCAAACGAAGTTATAGGGCCTCTACACGTACACCTTACAGGCCTTGACGATTCGGCAGCACTAAGCTCAGATATGCGGGTTCGGCGGTGTATGTAGCAAATTACGACCATGATTCTGATACTACTGCTTCGATGAAAGCTGCATTGTTTTAATCAAAAGCTATGGTGTAAAAAACTCTTAATTTTAATAAATTCGAGATGATTTTGAGACCACCGCGGAACCGCCATACCTTGACTTTCTAGTGCCCGGGTGTGGTTCGCATCACAAATGGTCAGAAGGGACATCTTACTTCCTAGAAGTAGTTATCTTCTGAGTAAAATCTTTAATAGATGTTGAATAGATGGATGCAAACAAGAATTACTAAGGGGAGTCCCTTTAAGGATGTTATGAAGCTACCTAGACTGTCTCCTCGCCAACACTGCACCAGCCCAATAATTGTGTTTTCTCTATTCACCGCAGATGATGTTTCGGTCAATAGATGGCAATCGTGACAAGTGGACACAAACACCCACAGTCAGAATCAGTCGGTGTTAAACTTCATAAAATTAATGAATACTCAGAGGCTTCATTAGAAATACTTTATCGTTAGTCTAACAAGTTTGGGGTGCTTTTGGAAAGATCTACGGGGCGTATCAATGCATAATTCATTAGGGTCATACCCCTCTGGTGTCCTTTTCTCGTTGTTACAACAGAGAGGAGTGAACCGCATTTAATAAAACACAAACACTCGAGGCACATGTACATTTATGGTATGGTGGGCTCTCCTCGAATTTTTCGTCATTTCTGCCCATTTAAGAGAGGTCGGAGTGATAACTTCGTTTATGGCGAGTAGTTACAACGACAACGATGCTTCAACGCCGACATATTCGTCTAGCAGTGACCAGCTGCGTCAGCGATGTAGCCATCGAGTGGCACTTTGAATCAAGGGTTAGGAAACCATCCGTCTCCCCCAAGACAATTAATGGAAAATACTTCTCCTCGAAGTCGACTTGGGTTGGTAGCCCTAGCGACGGAATAGCATTAAAACGTTCCGGATTAGTTTCGCTGTGGTGGTCAGACAACATGACCGAACAGACTCTGTTGCATTTGTTGTCATCACGCCAAGGTAGGCTCATCCCGTGGCTTGTCAAACCCGCTCAAGGAAGGATTACAGATATGCATATGAAATGCAACTGCGTATTAAATAAGAGTGATCCACACTTTCTGCTTTTCAACAGAGCCTGAATGCTCATCAGATGGTCCTCAATCAAATATACTTTCACCTGTAGATTCAACCGACAATAGAGATAAAAATTTCGGAATTAGGGCAGGCCGCATTAAATATTTATTTATTTGAACAAGCGAAACTTGTGTCACCACTGGATGGCGTCATCTGAGTTGCTTCAGTTTAGATTAACGAACGCCCCAGTCAGACTCCCATGATGCTACTTTTATTGACGCCGCTGTCAACGTGGTACTGAAAAATGGACTGGCCTGATTTTAATGCTCCGGCGCGTGATTGAATTGCATCAAAGCTAGGGAAAGTGCACAAAAGCCAAACTAAACTGTGATGCTTTGCGAATTTGTTTGGTGGCCAATGGCTCTACAGCCAGTTCAGAATAACAAGCGCCTGAGTTTCTAATAGTTTAGTTCATTGCAGATCCTCAACTGCGGAGCATCAGGATCCACCGGCTAGATCAATGCTGTCAATATGAAGAAGAGGTACATGGAAGTTGAAAAAGGACGTGAGAAATAGTTAGAATCAGTGGGTTACCGACAAGCTGGCCGAGATACTTAGAGGCAAAATCGTCGAGATTGGCCTTCTAATTTTAAGCCGTTCCTTCCTCACCTTACCCTTTCCTCTATTCATGACAACTCCTCCGCTTTCAGTCAAGCTCAAGGTACTTCATGCTATTACATTAAGCATCCACCCTCCTACGTATTTAGCGGCACAAAAGCGGGATATTGGGGGAAGAAAGCTAGCTTAGAGCCCTCAAACCGATTTTAGATCTAATCAGCGTGATAGGCGCTTGCAGTCACTGATTTCCATCTGATGCGTCGAACGCATACGGAACCGCTATGCCACGGCCATGATTCCCACTTCTTCTTATTATCGCCCTCTGTACTTGCATTTGGCAATTTCGCCGAGATATTCTGCGTGTTTCTTAATGGCTTTAGAGGGGTTTCCGCATCTGGTTCTTCTAATAGACAAGCTTCTCCTTTTGGGATCCAAAATGTCTTTGAATCGGTTTATTCATGTCAATCCAGGACGATTGTTAGTTCAAATACATTTCATGTTAGTGGAATTTGTATCCCTCATACGCAAGTTCCATCCCATCTGCATTTGATAGAAGCGCAGGTCATTTTTTACCACTTTGAAGTGGAGTCAATTAGCACGATCGTTCAACTTGACGTCCAGTTCGAAGTTTCCATCACGTTAAAATAAAATCTGCCCAGACATTTTCAGACATTTTTCTATCCTGTTCTTTATTTAGAAATCTTTCAACATTCTAGCTACTCTCCACCTTCAGCAGCTAATCACGGTTCGTGCTTTCCAAAACTGTTAGTTTTCCAACATCTAGCGCATAATCCCAGAACTCTACTTGCTTAGCAGATGTTGAGTGTCATTTGGATTTGTGGAAATTGTAATTCAATGGCCCAAAGTGGGTCTCAAATATCTCAGGCACTCGGTCAGTAGTCAAACCCATACTAAACAGTTGTAAGCGGGAGTCCAAGTATTCATTCAATAAAAATACCTAATTCTAAATGGAAAATTGACAAAATTAAGGACAGAACTGATTTTCTAAACGAAAGTGGTAACACAATTACTCCTACTCGAACAACGTCAACGGTAATTTGGAATCACCTTTTCGATACCACTTCGCTCACCTCAGATGTTTTAAGTTGCTTGTTTGAAGATCTGAAGTTCCCCGACTATGAAGAACCATATCACTAACGCATCTCCGTTACAATTTTATAGAACGCGACCCCCAAACCAGTTTCTATTTCCGACCGGTTTGGCTACTTCGCAAATTTGGAGTGGATCCTCCAGGGTAACTATTGGTTAACAGCTTAGTGCCTATTTTGGAAGTTCGTAGGAAAAATGACCTAACTATATTTATCAATAAAATGTCTTTAATTTTCTGGCCAAGTGATTCGACCATTCAATCTATACACGTTGCCATAATTTTCATAATTCTTAACGTATTCAACTCATTTACTGATCCGTTACACACTAAAATTACCAATTTTTGGACGGTGAATGCACCTGTTTCATGAAACAATATAAATCACCCTACCCATCGACCTGGACAGCACGCCGACAGAATATTTGTTTTTATCGGCAAACAGGTTGTGTTCGTGCCATATTCAAAAAGTCACAAGGCGTTGCTTCTGGACAAATGAGTCATCACGTTAACTGCGTGGCGAAGAACAGAAGGTTGGGCCAAGTGGGTGCCGGAACGGACACCGCCGCGACTTGGTATCATGGTCAGTAGCCAGAAAAACCGGTGGTCGTTGATACGGTCATCCGACTAGTTGTCATTGCGAAGAGCATCGCAGAAAAGATAGAAAGGTACGCTCGGATGGGTTTTATTGCAGTCTTCGACGGGAAATATTTGGAGTTGAAAAAGGAACCCTAGCTATCCAGATCAAAGCTGCTCAATCACGAGTGTCTGGTGACACTTTCCTTCAGCCTAGGCTCGAATTTGTACTTGTGTGGAAGAGTTAGTGAATTTAATGATTCAAGTTATTATTAAATAAACTTAAATAAACTTTGCGATAGAAATATGTATTTCTCTTAACAAGACGCGTTCTTGCAATAGTTAACTATGGCTGCAAAGCAAGAACTCGGGAGTCAAAATTCAATAGTTTTTAGCCATTATCCGAAAAGATTAGTGTGCTTCAAGCCGTCTCGGATGGTGCGAGACTATGTCCAATCCGAGATATTAGGGACCGCAATCAGTGTATTTCAGAAAACGAACTGTAAGCTTGATTGTCTTCTGATTGACGTGGTTTGCAACACCCGATGATAATCTACATAAAAATGGGCAAATATTTAAAGATGGAACGTTTCGGGGTCACCGAATACAGCTTCCTAGAGTTTAACAAAAGAAAGAAGGCATCATTAACTTTTTTTCTCGTTTTTGAATGCTTACAATGATGAGTCTCTTCTAAACGTCAAGAAACTGGCCGCAGTGAATTGAATAACAGCCATTTTCTCGAATAAATCGTAACTACCACACGTTGAGCTTTGGCTTAGTGGTTATTTACAAATGACTTGGGTTTTGCTGATTCTCCACTGCGGAAAAGTTGCTATTTTAATTGATGAGTCCTTTCCAAGCTGCATCTCACTTTTTTATCCCTACAAGGATGAAAGTGTTTGCAGCAACAGTAATTGTATCTAGTTTTCATCCCGACGCGTTGCAAACTTATTTTAAACTTTAGCAAAAGCTACGTACAACACATGAATCCATTGTTTGAAAGCCAATCTTTTGATGTTTCAGGCCTCAACTGAAGCTCAACACATTTACTTTAGCACACAGAGAATACATTTCTTTGGAGTTACGCCTTTGTGACCCCAGACACGAATTAAGGAAAGCAAGCCGTCGTATCCTGTCGAAGTTGAATGCACATTTGTCAACAACGACGGGACACTAGAAGTGAGACTATGGGAGGAAGTTTAAAATTGAAAGAATGATCAGTTTATCCGAAAATCGCCGATTTAATCACTGCTTTAAACTATGAATAGCAAATTAATGGTCAAACAAAAGGTCCTATTATGTCCTCTTACCAGATTTTGGATTTACGACTTCAAAAATTCCGGATAAGTTTATTAAATTTAAACGCATACAGCTACCACTCAAGGTGAAGGGTTGGCCGCCCCCTTTTGCCGAAAAAACAATCGGAGACACATGGAAACAAAAGCATGGCCAAATGACATGAAACTGATGGCCTCCATAACGCAGCGAAGGAGACTCAGGATCACCACGCAAACTGGAACACTGGTGAAGAAAAACGACAACTGAAATGGCGATATTTCAAATTCACAGGTCGACAAACGAAATGAAGGAAATGACTCCATTCACGCGCCAAGTGGAATATTCTTCAGAAACTCGAGATAAGAATGATCTCCAAAGGATCGTCGTTGGCCAGAAGAGTGGATGTTGATTTTTATATTAAAGGTTGCACATAATTCTAAGCCTATTTCGGAAAAAGACCACCCAACTCATGGTTTAAGGAGCGAAGACTTCATGGTAGCTCTCCTTGTGAACCGAAAGTTAATCAGTTTAGGTGATTATTGCAACAACAGGGTGCAGTGATGAGTTGAACTCAACCCCTACACTGCGCATTAAACACTTAACGTAGAGGTCTAAGGGTCTGCGCTTTATGTGCTCGAAAAATTTATCAGAGATTTAGCGGAACATTTTGGTTGATAGGCAGAATAAAATCTAGAGAAAAACAACTAGACACCAAAAGCACTTAAAGAATACCCAAAACAACTGAAAGGGCCAAAATTAGAGCCTTTATTTACAATAAACATAAAAATATCAATAAAAAGCATCTCAATAAAGTCAGCAAATTCATCAAAGATATTGCTTCAGGTTCATTAAGAGTGGAAGATGAAGGCGATAACTATGACTCGTGTCTAAATAATGAAGGAAATAAAGTACATACAAATACTCACCACTGGCTTTAACACTCAATTCAGTCCAATTCCTTAAACAGACTAACAAATCTGGATATTCCAGTGCATACGAATTGATCGCACGCGTGAGACACAGCTGTGAATGGACAAAAATACAACGTTTACTTAACGGCAACTAAGTAGAAATATTTATTTGAAACGCACCTCCCTGAGTTCTTCGTTGGGAATAGGATTGCCTCTCCGCAATTCATTTACCACATCTCGATCTTCCGCACAGATTATTCGAGCACGCTGTTCCAGTTTGCTTAATCTTGAAGAGATATTAATGGGAGAGAGAACGGAATCTAGGAAAGGATGACGATAGACAGTGGTTCCTGGAAGGGGCTTTCTGTAAGACACTAGGCCATGAAGACCGCATAGATATGTCTGAAGGACAATGACATAAAAATACGGTAACAAAGCGTTGCCAAGTAGAAATGGGGGTAAAACATAATAAAATCTCAAACACCATGGCGGTGAAGCAGTTAGGGCTACCGATTCTCGCCTCTTACAAAAGTGCATAGAAAAGGTAATACAATGAAATAATTTGAAGTAATGCCCTCTCATTTATTTTCAATGTCAAAACGTTCTCTTTGGGACTTTTAAAAAATCAAACAACGCCCTAGGTTCACGAAGACGAAGAGGCATATGAAATTAAATATTTAGACATCGAAAGTCGTTCTAAGAAAAACGTATACCTAATTCAACGACAACTTGAAATTGACAGGAAAACATGCTTAACCTAGTAGCGAGATATGTCTTGCCAGTTAAAAGTGGGTTTTACATGTAATTCAGTGAAGAGTGATATACACCATAACAAAATACTGATTGCTATTCTTAAACCGAAAACTGAACCAGAGCTCCAAAATGATGCGAATGGCGACTCTTATGAGGAAAGAAGATCTTGGAACAACATCGCCACCAGGAAATGACTCAAACCAGCCAAACCCGAAAGTTTAACGAAAGACATATGTGCTCTATCGCGACTCAAACTGTAAGGTGGTCTAGATGCTGACGAGAGAAATTGACATACATTAGAGGTGGACTTTCCAGATGAGGTCTTTAAGGTCTAATATATGAATTTTAAATAGGATCGGACAAAAACATTGTTATGAAAGAAAACAGACTGGGAAGAAGGACAATTATTGGATCTCCTCCTTATTTCGATGTCCGATAAACTATCAGTGTTTGTTATGTATATCATTAGAGCAAATAGATACAGCCTACTTGTTGACTGAGTTAAAACGTGTGTACTTATTATCAGCGTCTGTAACCTATTTAATTGGACCTTATTCGTAAGACGTCGATTTCTTCACTAGGCTGTAGAATAACTAATCATCAAATTGAGCACCAATTCCCAAGGCTAGTGAAAGCTACGGAGGCAGAAAAAGAGGCTAATCGACTAGCTGCTTCACTAAATGAGCCCAGTCGTTGTAAAGTTCACCGAAGAGGACTTTGAAAGGGGATGTGTGAAGTCCCTGTGGTGAGCAGTCGGTTGAAGAGGGGGGGGGGAGGTGAAGTTCCCCTTAACAATTCCCATGTTTAGCTCCGATAATATGTAAGCTTATACTTGCTTTCTTTTCAGTTCCCCATCTCAAGAACCCAAGTGGTATAAAGCGGAGCATTGTTTTGCTGTTGACTTGAGGCAAACTGCTCTTTGAATAACGAATTTTTTAACAAACTTACAATATGGCGGTGGTCAAGAGCATTGAGATTGAGAGGTCCATCAAAAAGGGGGATCATATCAACTAAGTCCATCGAAGAGGGAGTTTCATTTATTGCAAGCTAATGAGAAAATAAAAATTTAGGAATAGCATTAATTACGCTGTTTAAGTTCTACTAAGCTATAAGAGCGAGTTAGACATAGCCAAAAGTCAATTAAAACTGAATACGGCCGGAGCACTGTTTTTCCGAAGTTTATGATAATGAATATTTTTTCAAATATTGTCAAAAAGGGATTACCTCACCTATTATTCAGTCTAAATATAGGCTCACTCGATTCTCGGCATATGAAAACAACAAGGTCAAAATCAGTCCAGCATATTCTAAGAGTCGGCTTAGACAACTTGCAAAAGTCTGAAAAGAAGGCTTCCAAATTCTAGAAAGTGGATTTCGTGGCCATAACATCACGAAGCCTCATGATGGCAAAATGGTAAAAACACAACTCGAGACTTAATGAAACAAATGCCACCTGACTGAAACTAGCAGAAAAATTGACCTCAATACAAGAAATAGTAATCGCACTGAGGTGTCAACTGAATTCAGTAATAGCATGACGTCCAAGTTGGGAGATGCAAATGCGGCATTGTAGTTAGCAACGTACAGCCATGGCGCCGAAAGAAGAGAGGACACAGAGTTTTGAGTAAAGGCTTGTACGCAAGTGGCCATTTATTTTGATAAGTCGGAGTAATCTTGGCACTGCCATCATGTTGAGGTCTATGTCATATCAGCAGTTGAAATAAGTGATATCAGCAATCTCACTTCAGATCAGAGGAAGATTCAAAGTCTCGAGATGAGGGTATAGGGAAAAAAAACTGAAAGAAATTCTCTAATCCCTCCTAATTACCCTTTCCGCCCACAACAAGCACGAATGCTACCCGATGAGCTACTAGGCTATGATGAATCTACCCAATAAAAAAAATTCTGGAAGAACCAGACAAACTGAAAGACGTAGATTTATCGACTTTTTGATAAACACGATGAATACGCATGGGATGGGCCATTACTTTCGAATTTTAAAATACATAAGCAATCAAACAACTTATTAGGCAGTCAGGAGACCAGACATGCTGAAGTATACTTATTCAATAGTGATGTGATCTAGGCTAAAGTGATCGGAGAATGATGGGAAAATTCATCCGAGTGAGATAGTTAAATAGAAGTTTCTTATCGTTACCGATGCTCTGCCAACTCCATTTTTCGTAGAAGCAGAAGACATCTGAGACTTTAAATATATCTGAAAGAGACTGGCTATTGCTCGCCAACTCACAAGGATGGCTAGGGGATTGTGTTCTTTCCGTGTTGATGATAATTAGAAAAAGAATGGTAAATTACCGTTTCAAGCACAGACTTCAGAAGAAGACGGTCATAGGCTCCATTCTCAATGACAGGAATATTCTGCCGAATCCGCCGAACTCTCCACTTCTTGGGAATGACGGTAGGATGTGTTAGTCGAGTTAAATATCCGATGAAATCAGAATCTGGACCAAGGAGACGCTTCTTCAATGCTGTCTCATCATATGCTCGCTTTTGCTTGTCTTTCCAGAATGCACGAGTGAGGAACACGTGTGGGAATGAGAAGCTAAGATGGATACCAAATTCAAAGATTAGTGATGCCATTTTAATGTAGAGATGCAGAGGGGGGTGGCAAATTTCAACCACTGCAGCAAGCACACCAATGATCGGTCAGGACAGAGTGTTCTCATTAAATGAATGATTCGATTTTTACCTGACCTATATTATGAGGGAGATGAATAGCGTATAATGTGTGGAGTTAATGAACATCTCTCACAGATAGAGTATTATTCAAATGACAAAGAACTTTGTGAACCAGCGACCGCAGTTCGTTTGATTGGGAACACGTACCACCAAACATACAGTCTAAATGATGGCTCAGGGAATTGTCGAGTCGGAAAGCAACCCAATATCGAGAATTATGTACACTATATATTGGATTAGTTACGCTACTGAATTTACGAATCCTGAACACAACGATGCTCTCCAAGTCAGAAATGGCGTGAAGGAGCAAGAGAAATCACCGGTGGTCATGCAAGCGCCTTGTTTATCAGACGACATTGATGCATATTCACATTGATTAATAATGATTTAAAAGGAGTGGCCAAATGGCAGTTTCTCATTCAGGGAAACAACAAAGTAGCTTCCCTCTCCTCAAAAAACGAGTCAGAATACAAATCACTTTAACAAGAACTTTGTGCGAGTTTACTTTAAAATCAACCTCAGTGCTACGCAAAAAGGGCAAACATTCTGTTAGTGTCCGGAACAAGATAAGGCATGAAATCTTAAGCTTTGACATCGAAAGCCTCTGACAGAAATCTAGTTTACCCAGTTCAAAGGAGGGGGATGTCAACTAAGGGCGTTATTTCAGTCAGTACGAATTACTTTTGTAAAAAGAAATGCAAAATACTGTTAAATCAGATTAGCTCAAAGCCTTAACTCCTCGTGATCTTGCAATGGTAACGCTAACCACCTAAGTGATTGGAAGTTGGTGGCCAAAAAGGGTTCTCGGTAGGATCGCAAATGATCAGTCATTTCTAGCTAGTAGATTAATCGCTGAGGCAGACATATATGAGAGCCTCTAAGACAAAGAGACACCAAATCTTCAAACTTGGAGGTGATTTATGTGCAGGTAGGACTAGATCTTCGTTCACAGATGAAGCTTTAAGGGAACCTGTTCCAGTGACTCTTTATTCTCCACTTTAGTCTTTAAAGTTGTATTAATTGATGATCAATATAAGTAAATGAGGTGAGAGTACCTCAGGGCGAAAAAATAGGATATTTCCGGCGCAAAATCACGTAGATATCACACCTTCAAGAAATGGTTACAAGACTCATTCACGTCAAACACGAGGTACCAACCCGAAGCGATAGAGCCCACCAGGAACATTCATAAATTTTGACCACACGATGACGCCCAATACCAGAGATGCATGAGTAGTAATGTGGATGACAATGTAGAACCATGATTTGGACACCACGTAAGGGACAGCAACTTCAGTGTACTTTGTTGATAAAATTAAATTGTCTCAACCTCCCCGACCAAAGTAACTGGACCGTAGTGCATCAATAAGAGAACCAAGACAAAAAAACTACAAAAATGCTCGTCAGGAACAATCATCTCAGGATGAAAATCTTTCTCGAGCCAATCGAAAAACTGCCTCAAGATAAAAAAAGTCTGATTCGGCTAGAATGCTGCCTACAGAAGCCCCGTCCATTAACTCACGTAGGAGAATGGCAGTTGATCCGTCGACAAGCGAGTCAAGAAAGTAAACCATTCCAAAATGCAACAAATATAAAAAAAGAGACAGATGATATTCCCACGCGCATATATCCCCTTCGAAATTTTCGACAAGTTCTACTTGAAAATCTACAGAATTTGCACTGTTTCTTTTAAAATAACACAAGGTTCTTGTAGGTCTTGAAGCAGCATTCCGCTTGATATTCGAAGGGATTTACATCGCAAATCATCCGGGAGTCAGTTCTCTTGTGGTGACTAATTTTTTCAGCTTAGGAAAAAGCCTCGAACAGTTCGGATATATCAAGTGTGGCTGAAGCATGCTGCTTTTTTTGAAGTGGTGATCCGATAACATTCCACAGAAGACGATTTCCTTCAGCGCTTAAGAATTCTTTTATGGGTTTCACATTAGAGCCTAGAGATTCATGAAAGCATAATGAACACTTGAGCGCTAAAAACGTCAATGAATTTGATCAAATCGCATAGTGGAAGTCTTCTTCATGAAGTCAGGGTTGAGGGTTACTTAGACGGTGCAGGTCATGTCTTGGAAAGTTATTTTGAGCGATCATTGCAATCAATGGATGTGCATTGCTGGGTTTCTAAGCCGTCATATAAGCAGATAAGTGCGTATGCGAGCATCACGCAACTATGAATTAAAAGTTACTTTAAGCCACCTAGCCCCTTTGGACAGAAACCTGTTTTTAATAGCATGGAGAATTGGATATGTCAAAACTTAAACCAATACAGACAGAAAACAAAGCAAATAACTTACAAAACAGGAAGTATGGCAACAGTACCCGGCAAGGCTATGATCGCAAGAAGTGGAGCCAATCGGACCAAGTCCTGAGGCACAGTTCGCATTATCCTGAGGTCATTTCTACTTAAATTTTTCAGGCTGTCCTGGTCTGTGTCAGTGACCACACGCGATACTGTCAGACTAAGATACCGCTTTAAATCAGTGAATGTTGCGCTGACCCCTGACTTGAACACAGAATAGTCTTTAGCGTACTCGGTGAAGTGTCTATTCCAGTGGCTTTCTGCGCTACTGAGGAGACTGGCATACTTCCGCATAAGAAATTGTTGAAATCGTTTCCTGAAGTTCATTCTAGTGAGAGAGAAATACCAATCATATAGGAGCTATCATTCAGGCTGAAAAAGGAGAAGAAGCCAATCCGATAGTTTGTTAAGTCGATCTATTAACAAAATTAGAAGTTGGAATGCTTGTTTTCCTCTTGAGAGAAGCTAGACGTTTTTTGTGAGCGCGACTTTTGAGATGATCTTGGAACTGCAAGTAATTGACAAAAATACGTCCGTTGCAGGAGGCGCAAATATATGGTGGAGGAGGAATAACTGATGATTTAAGAAGCGAAGAGAACGCCGGTTCGATGAAAGGTTCAGGCGAAAGAGCAGGAGGACTGGAGTTTTCAAGTAAGGTTGCGAGACACGGTTCAACAACACGGCCGTTCCAAAGAGACTGAGCGATTTCAGGAGTAGATGCAGTGAGTATGGGGGTGACATCTATTCGGTAGACGGGAATCCCACCAACAGCTGGACGTCGAAGAAATCGATTTCTTATCCAACCCACCTAAACATAAACAAATTATGCACACACATTGATTAAACAAAAAATTTCAAAAAAAGTCGTGAGGTGCGTCTATTATCATCAAAAAAGTCTGGGGACAGAAACTGTTTAGCACCTTAACCTGACGAACAGTAAACAGGAGCACTAAAGTAACTAAAAAGCATGCGTCCCAATGATCTGAATTCCTACCAACTCTGGTTAGGGTTTCTGTTTAAAAAAAAGGGTCGAAAGGGTTCTTAGGCACAAAATTTCAGAAGAGAAACCGAAGAGAGATTGCGCAGAAGAAACGAAAAATTCTTGTCTTCATGAGAGGGCGAGTCTGGCGGAGAGTTAAGCGATGCCTACCGCTTTCTGATAACTGACTGCTCTTATTCCCTAGTCTCTTCTCAGAATAGCCTTTAGAGATAAGAATTAGCTTCAACAAACCTGACGCCTGGCATACTGCCTCGTAGCTGTCTTCATATGTTCAATGGCAGCATTGAGTTTAGCCTGGCCAATTTCAGATTGACGATCAACTGAGGAAAGTTGAAGAAAGTCCTCGAATTCCTTGAAGCCTATACTCTGAAGAACTCCTCGACACCAGTGTTCAGTCCCGACTGAGGGTAAAAGACCCTCGTTGGCAAGTTGAAATATCGCCTTTTTCGCTTCTTCGCTGACACCTTTCAATCCAAAATGTATTCCAGTATTTTAGTGACCATCACTTCGGAGAGAGAGAATAGCCTACCTCCATCCGATTTAACTGCCACCTTGCTGGGTAGGAGAGATTTTGCTGTAGCTATCAAAAATTCATCCAACTCCTGTATAAGGCCTCTATTGACCATTTTAGCTACCCGTTCGTCTAATCTCGATCTGAGCACGATAGGATCAGCATCTAACCAGAAGATGAGGCTATCCGGAGGAGGAAATCGTGGACACATACTCCGTCTACATGAATCAGAAGTTTTTTGTGAAGAATCGTAGCCTTTTTTGCGCGTGAGATTTATCAAAAGAGCCTGCTGAAGTTTCCTCATGTCATTTGGATGAAGACGCATCGCCATTTCAGGATCAGTATTCATTAAAGCGGCATAATAGTCTTTGGGATCGTTCGGTAAACGGGCGCTAGGGACAAAATTAACAAACGTTTGTACACGTGTTCAACTAATGAGAACAAGTAGATAAAATCAACCCGAGAAAACTGAATAACTGAGTTGATCTTACAATAATTCTGGTGGCCAGGGGCGATTTGGTTCAGCAGAACAAGCGCCATCTAGAGGTTCCACCAGATATTGGAATTCCTCGCTGCTTCGAAGGAAATCGCTCCAGAGAACAGCTTCAAGGTAATAATGAGTTCCCCCGACGAGAAGAGGACACTTGTTTCGAGACTTCATAGTTTTTATGAGGTGAGAACAATCACGCCGATAGTGATGGACATTGTACCGGAAACCTTCTATCGGATCTAGACAGCCTAACAAGTGATGTATTATACCTCCAGTCTCTTCCTGTGTCACCTAGGTTATGACGGAACGTGTTAATACGAACATCATGAAGAAAGGCCTCACTGAGAAATGTCTTGCCTTATTTGTAGCAATATTAAGGCCTTTGTAAAGCTGAACGGCATCAGCATTGATAACTTCACTATTAAGACGGCGAGCCAGATCAATAGCTAATTTTGATTTGCCAGTACCAGTAGCTCCACAAACAGCAACGACAGGTAACTTATGACTTCCCATCCTGTAATATGAGGTAGGTTTTGTAAATGCGTAGACGATATGCGAAAATAGCATACAATAAATCCAGCGATGCTAAAACGTCCAAAATAATAGCAAAAAATAAAAGTTAAAATAATATTTGCGGCAAAAGGCACGACCTAGGAAGGCGCACAATGCAAGCATGGATTAAGGATTTCAAGGTTGAACGTCTGGATTATAAGTAAACTGTAAATAATTAATTAATTGAATATAGCCGGTGGCCCACAATGATTAATGCTGAAAACGAAGAGGCTTAAAAATAATGCGAAAATTGATGGATTCGAGCATTTATATACCAATATACGATTAAGAAACATCCAATTGATTAGGTAAATTATCAATCATAAATGGGCATATACACTTCAGTAAATCCTATGCTGACATTAATTAATTTAACAATTATCGATGATGCTAAACAAGCAAAAAATTCATAAGAAATTCTACAAAATCGCCCCAAATTTTGCCCTCATGAAGCTGGACATGAATCGAAAATGAAAATTCAAGAACAACTTCCAATGGTAGTCGAATTCATTCTGTAAAAGGCTTCCGAGATTATCTAAGTGCATATATTTCCCAAAAAATCTTTCCTTAACTAGGCATCAGGCCAAATAATGCAAACAAGCAGCAGTTATTGTTAAATATGGAATCATCCCATCTTCTGGTATGTTTAAAATTGATAAATAAGCATTTCATTTGCATTTGTTTAAAATTGTCTTTTTCAGTGCTTTGTGAAACCGGATGCGCATCAGACTGAGCTTGCGCAGCTAGCGATTAAAATCGATTCTTTAAATTATTTCCAAATCCATGCGTTAATCTTGTAAGATTCTTGAATGACTGTATATAAGTAACCACAAACAGTCTGGCTCTTCGGTTTGATTTGATAAATACGTGGATTAATATATTTGACCTGATAAAATCGCGGATTGTTTCGCAGACTACAAATCAAATAAAACAGCATTATCAAAACTTTATCTAAGTTTCAATTTACAATAATCAATTAAAATTTACGCAAATGCAGCATTCCCGTACAAGTAGCTGAGGTTGTTAAAATGATTCTCTAAAGCGGCGAACTCTTAAACACCATAATTTGCGTGGTAAGTCCATTCTATCAGTATCGGCCGTTGATACATATATAATATCATAGTTTCGGAACAAATGTAAACAAAATTTAATTTAAATGGTCAAACGTAATACGGTTTTGCAGTCATAGTTTTTTTCGCATTTTACTTTCTAATGAAGCTAAAGCACTAGTTTTAAAATGATGCGTTATACCGTAAATTCATGAAATAAATAAAGAAGTTCCTTTTATTTAGTACCTTTTTGTTTTTCTTTTTAGTGCTATTTTGCTTATTTTCTTTTTCACTTGAATTTAGCCGTCAGCAAATATTTTAACCTGGTGCAATATGTTTTCCAATAAGCCAAAACATACTTCTACAGGAGCTCCTAAAGATACTATTGGTCGCTCAGTCAAAATTACTTTTCTTAGAACCACCCAAAGAGTAAGCTTTCTTTTTGTTTCCATTAGTCTCTCTAAGTTGAAGAGCAACCGCAAATATAAAATTGAAAATGACTTTGAATCTATTGACGATATGATTAGGACAGTGAAGACGCAGCAGGTGAGTTATATATGCAATCATATAGCACCCATTCCTAGGCACGGTTTCAGAATATTGTAAAGTTGTGGAAGAAATATCTACTTAAGGAGACGGGTATATGAATATTCATTAACATTTCTAAAGCCAGAGTTTGTTGATGCTTCTAAGCAACTCGATAAATCAATAATAACTTTTTGGAGGTTGGAGAATGTCTATGCGATTGCAGAGGTATGAATTTGTTCAGTTTGACATATCCACAGACTTCAGAAGAAGGCTCTTTGATTACACCAATACACAGTGTTGAAGAAATGCATAAGAAACATGAGAGGTTTTTGGTAAGTCAATATTGGTCGTACACGTTACCGTCTTTTCACTGTTTTAGAAAGAACTGAAAGAAGCCGATAACATGCGACAAAACTATTTCGCATGCAAGCGATTATATGAGAAAGCTTCAGATCCAGCTAGAAAAGAAATCGTATGAATCTATAGGAGCATTAGATTCTAATGTAACCGTTCTAATTTTGTAGGAAAAACGATGTCTTGAGGACTCAGAAGCAAACTTAAGGAGAAGAGTTGAGCAACTCCTGGATACTATCCCGAAAGGACTTGAAGCGTAAGATCCTTATTTAAATCAGAAAAAATTTCTTTAACTTTTTTTTGTGAATTTAAACATTATATTATTACTTTTACTTTAGCAATGAGTCAAAAATGCATGAAAATATAATGCAATATTTCAAAGCAAAAGAGGATATGGTGGCTGAGATAGCGAAAGTAAATGTTTCGCTTTTTGTCCTTTCGTTGTAATTTTACATCTCTTATTTTTTTATCGTATTTTTTTATTTTTTTAATTACTTTCAATTGTTCTGCGATACTTCCTAGCATACGAAAGAGATTTCGGAACAATTACGAAAAATAGATACCGCCTTTCCATCGGTAAGTCTAAAAGTTTTAACTAACCGGGTGTACTTTCTGCAATAAAGGAATATCTCTATATCTAAAGTACGTTGTCGCTTACGGTAACACATCAGTGCAAGTAATCACATGAATTTATTCTAATTAATGATATATTCACGGCGTTCAATACCTAGAGAAGGTGCCTTTTCTGTAATTTAATCAGTACATGATGGGGGTTTGGTCATTGCCATTTTTATAAGACCAGATATATTGATGAAAAGCTGTCATTAATTTCTAGGTCGAACAACCTGAATATTCGTCGCTCCTGAATAACTCTTCCGATCAATGCGCACCTTGTTTTACTAGTAAATATAGCAATCTTTGTGATATCTCTTCCAACGGCAATGCGGGTATGTCGACTTCCCTAGCCCTGAACAACACCTTGTCGCAGGCGAATAATATATCGGATCTTGCTACAAAGCCAAAGCCATTTAACGTGAGTTAACTAAATGTTGAGGCCGATAAGTTGAAAATTTTAAAGTAATCCCTAAATAGTCAAGCTTCAGACAGTCTTAACATGATTGAATTATAGTCGAAGTGCACAGTATTCGTGATTTGAATCCTTTGATGTAACATTATATGCGAAAATCAACCACGTTGTGGTGTTTTAAGGATTGTCTCATAGAATTCTCGTTAGAAATATGCGACAAAGAATGTAAAAGATCAGTTGCGCCATGCAAACAAGAGTCCATGAGCCAAGAGTTCATTTAATCTCCTTCTCATATACATATTACTTTCAGTTTATTTACATGTTGGGGCCGAATATGCTGGTATTCTAATGACGGTTTATAAAAGAGCTCAATTTTTTAAAAAAAAGACCAAATGTGCAGCAAATAGTATTACGTTGGTGTGAACACCTAGTTGTAACGAAATTCTCGAGTGATATCGGATGAAATTCACCTTTTCTAACTGCTGAGACTAACTCATATAAGTCCATTCGCAATTGAATCCTGTTTTGAATATCCTGCTTTTGACTATCGATATTTGAAGTCCACGTCACTGTCAGCATTTCAACTAGACCTCTTACGGTCATTCATGTGGCAAAAAAAGACCAATCAAAAAGAATGAAAAAACTAGTAAAAGTTGTGCGAACCTCCATAAATAAGGCAAGTCCGTTAAAAGATACGAGACTCGTAATTTTTATGGAAAGACTATCAGTATGACTTTATCAGTATTCAGTGCCAGTTAGGGTTTAACGCCAGCAGACGGTTTTTCTGTTGTTGATTGCATCTAACTACGCTCAATCATTTCACCCTCGTGTGAGTCTGAAATAGACTGATGTCAAACAAATGTGCTTGGCAGCGTAACGATATGAATAATGCCATGTAGGACATGAGCTTTCGACTGCTTTTTGGAAATATTAGAAGTGACTGGCGCGCAATTTTCAGATTGCGTTAGCTTCTTTGTCATTGGCTCGGTTTCTAGTATAGATTCTGTTATTTTCGCGGCATATTGCGTTCCTGAGTAAAGAATGTAACGAAATGTGGAAGTTAAGAGTCTATTCCAAGTGCCAGAGAAATCCGGTGAAATTTCAAGCTCGTTACTCTCAATGATCTTATAGCGCTAAATTTTGATCGTGAGAACTCCACTGACGCGTTGTGAGAAGAAATGTTTATGTCCTCGTATGTTGAAATAGCTATTTAATTTATTTTTCTTGTATTCTAGGTGGTGGCCACATTTGCGTACAAATCAGATGAACAAGACGAACTAGAATTTGACGTTGGTGATGAAATTACCGTTCAAGAATGGCCTGATCCTGATGACGAGGTTATTTTTTAGCTTATACTTGTTATATTTCAAAGTAGATTTTCAGAAGGATCTCCTACTTTGAAGTTTTAGATTAATTCTTAGGATCGAGAGGAAGTAATGATTTCGTAATAAGGTAATTAATAAATTCTATAAAAAGTTATGAAATACCCAAGTGCAGATTTGAAATGAAAACCACAAGTGTTAATTTTCAAATCTGGGTAGGAATTTTAAGGAGTGAAAATAAATGCGAAATCTGCTCGGCTTTAAATTGAAAAAGGGACTTTAAACTCTCGTGGACTTGAAAATAGTCACAAGTATCTGTTCAGAGGTCACATTGACAATTTGTTCCGCCATACGACCTAGGTATCTAAAAATTATCAGAAAGCTACTAAGTGCTAGTCGCCAATGCGAAATTCATTAAGTGTTAAGTTGCTTGTATCTATCCCATCGACACCAACGCATGAAGCCCGCGACGGCAGGAAGGGGCACACTTGCTTGATCGGGCAATGATGACTGTTCTAACTTGAATAAGTTTCATTTTTCTTTTGAGAAGAAGAGCTCCGTAAGTTCAAAGATGGATGCTTATCTGTGAATGAACATCTTAGAATGATTGGAGTAGCAGTCTATTAGCATACACGCGTTTTATGATTAAATGCACATAAAAACTCAGCTTGCGAGTTGATAATTGCATGAACCCTACCCGTTTGTATATGCGCATCTACCAATAGACCGCACCTTTCATGTTCACTCTTGCCACATTTTCTATGGTTTCCTCCACTTTTAGTGCCTCCTGTTTTGCCATTCATGCATTCTGCCTCTAATTCGACGCTATTTACCTATCAATTGATTATAGTAGGCGCCAACCGATTATCGTGTAGACAACCGCCCATGCATCCAAAAATCGATCACATGATGATTTTTCAGCAGTTTGCTCGGGAATTGGAAGGATTATTTGATTAGCACGCTTATGAAAATCACTGATACATATCAACACCCGATTTCATGTTTCAGGAACCCGGATGGTTATATGGGAGTCACCAAAAGAGCGGAAAACAAGGTCTCTTCCCAGCTAATCACGTCAGACTATCGTGAGGCAATCGGCCAGCAAATCCATAGTTGGACAGACTTGTGGCCGGTTAATTAATGTGAATATTCGCACACACACGCTCAAAAACAACCCATCCACACTTAAATCCATTTTTACTTCTAATGTTACAAATACGATTTTATCAATTCCATGAACAAGGCCGACAAATGGTGTACTTTGCTATATCGCCTCAAATTCAAATGACGCGTTGAATTATAAACGTGATTTAGAATTTACGCAGCATGTGCTATTCCACTATTCAAGTAAAATATTTTACAACTGTCGAGCTTTGAAATTGGCAACATCCACCTAAATTTATCGTATTTAGTTTGGAATACATCTAACAAAACGGGGATTGAAAGGTGACTGCCTTATGCATATTTGCGCAGGATAGAGCACTATGCTATGAAACTGAGGATTACTTGTTCTAAATGTTCGAAAAGTCCGGGAAGACGAGAATTTCGTCTCTATCAGCTTTTCGACCATCTTTCAAAGTGAAGATAGTTTAGGAATTCAGCGAGATTTGCGCGTATGCACAGCCATTAAGCGAAGCAAGTTAGGGTCCCGGGAGAGTTAGATGTACCAATTCAATTGGCAGAAGTTTGAAAGTCCAGAAGGCGCCATTCGGTCTGCAAATCAAAGTTATATGTGAATTTCATTTGAATTTATTAATCAAATTACCAGGAAAGGTATAAAGAATTTCAGAACTGTTAATCCTAGGTCCTGCCAATCCTTTCATACACTAGCAAGGCAGGATTCATCGAGACCCTTAGTTTCTTCCATAACGCCTCCCGAGAGTTGAAAGCCAGGCCAGCGAAGGATTCTACGGTGAAGAGACGTCGAAACTCCATGGAACGTTTAGCTAGATGGTCTTTCGAGGCCTCCAAAATGAAGTGTGTGAAGGGTCCATCGATCAGTGTTTCGACATTATCATCCACTCCCTCGGTTTTATTGTAACTACAAGACATCAAAAGAGGCTTCAAAAAAGCCAATGATAGATTTTACTGAGGGGTAGTACTCAACATACAGGGGACCATTTTAACACCGGTCATGAATGCAAAATCATCTGAAAATAATGTCAAGTGAGCTTATTTGTACCAACGACAATATCTATAGATAAGAATTTGTGATACCGGAAACATTATATCGTGATAAGAGCGTAAATGCATCAGGCGAAATCCAACTGGATAATATGAATAGTTTCTAACAGTTATAGCATCGTAAGACACTACAGACATTAGAAATCGAGGGAGCCTGAAGACCTGGCAATGAAGTGACTGGAACGAAGCCTGGCAGAAACCAGATTTTTCCTCATCACCAGACCTTTTCTACTCAGACACCGAAGTGTTCTCTGTCGAACGCCGATGTTAGTTAGTAAACAATATGTTTAATCCAGAGATATGTAGCTTTCAGTCGACTTGGACTTGGGGTTTTTGTTTCTAATTTTCACCATTAAGTTTTAGAATTCATTAGTGAGGTCGGAAACATGCGTCTACTTTCTGTCATAACGTAAAGGAACGCTGACTAAGATTCATAAAGCAATTTCTTCACAAAAGTGCTTGGTAAGGCCCCTCTTCAAGCTCACTGCCTTTTCACTGGCGTTTCAACGACCCCTTTTATTTAGATTTGAAGCAGCCAATGATGAGGAATATGTATTCGTTGGAATTCATTGCGTCCAACGCGCTCTTGAAACCAGCATATATTTGAAAGAAGTCAGTATTGTTGCAGCTCACCATTCTTTAGAGAAAATGCCTTATAGTTTGACAAAACGGGATGGACTTAGTCAAGTTTGACAATTAGGATCGACTGGCTCCACTGGCTCGGTTTATCCTTGGGCAGGTAACCCAAATCTCAAGTCCCTCATAACTTCGACAAAATAATTTGAATAGGGCTTTTCTTGACTATAGGTAACTACAATAATCAACATCGAGAGTGAAAATCCAAGATAACCCTTGCATAATTTTATTTGAAAAGCTACTAGGTGGGTCGATATACCGAGAGATGATATATATAGTGCCTAGACATAATCTGCTTCAACCATATACTTTCAGAGCACTCCAGCAGAAGAGGTAAATGTAGTTGAAGACGCACAAAAGTTGTGTCAGTTAATTTTAGCTCTCAACCAATAAGAAAACAGACAAGCGATACTGTTTGAAGTTTACTTCGATCGCAAGGCTGGTTATGGATTAAAACTAACTAGTGGGGTTATTCGAAATCGCGTGCTAGACGCTAAGATAATCAGACAACTCGAACCCATTTAATTCATTGCCACAAAAAAAATTAGAAGAATAACATTGCTATAAAAATAAAGGACATCCAATAAAATGCAGATTTGTAATCATTTGAAAAAAAACTCTAAATTAAGCCTAAGGGAAGAACGAGACATAATTTGAGAGAAGAATAGTCAATCCATTTTAGGGCGCATAAGGTAAAGCTATTTTGACTTAGAGCTTTAGAGAGGATGGGACGTAAATCTGTGCCAACCTATGCCGCTTTTCCGACTCTCGGGCCCTGAAAATACACCATTTTCAAAAAATGACTAACATTAGATAAGCCCGAAGGATCAATACAACAAAATGGACTGATCTTGGGGCTACAAATAAGTCCAAGTCGAAGCAAAATGACTCAGGAGAAAAAAATAACGTGCTAGAAGACTGCCTTATTTCACGAAACGAGTTTCTGCAGATGAATTTTGACAACTTTCAAAAAAAGATTGCCCATAGATAGATTCTCAAGAATGAGTTCGCCACCTGATTTAATACCCCCGAATGTACTGTTACTATGTTAAGATCGCAATACCATAAACTCACATCCAATTCGCGTGAATCTCTTGAAAACGATTGACTCCAGTTTGCGCGGCCAGGTTGCTAACATAGACATGAACATCTAGTCAAGGGAAGAGAGCAAATACAAAAGTTAATTAGAAACATAAACATCATCTTATAGTGTGTGACAGTTCATAACATAAAGGAGATGTTAAAAATAACACCCTCAAAATAAAAAAAACCCAACGAACGAGCAACGACTCATTTGTACATAAAAGTACGCAGCCATCATTGCCACCATCAAGCACTACTAATAAATTACGATTAATTACACCGAATCATCGCGCAATATAGTGGGAGGGAGATAAGAAGTTGGCTGGAAAACCTCTTAAATGCGTACGTTGATTAGTCAAACTAGCTTGAGCAAAAATAGACTAGTTTGCGGTGTAATTCGATTGGGAGTTACTCAAAAACGTTATGGTGATGTGAAATGCAAATCGACTCCGTTTAAACAAGTACGTCTTAACAAGAGCTTGGTTGCTCCACTCACTAAGCGCCTATTTGCATAGGGAGGCAAACAAATTAAGAATGCACGGTGCTTAATTAATTACGCAAAGGAATGGAAAGAAACCGGTGTCGGTGATGAGCGATTGAAGAAAACGTTGGCCCAAAAAAATGCAAAGATGCCCTACGTCTAGGTGAGGTGTTCGACCCGTCTTCTCTCTGACGCCAAGTGTTCTATATCTTGATTAACAATTAAAGGCAACGAAATTACCATGCATGTTAAATAAAAGCAAAAGTCTACCTATGGAAAATAAGTAGTAGGTAAAATACCATTTCTATTTGATAAACCAGGCCAGTTGTGTAATCGGGAGATGGCTCGACCACCTGGGTAATTATGATACGAGACGTAAACAAGTCCGAGGGAGATAGAGAAGTTGAAGAGTAAACTCGCATAACATATAAAGACGGCTAATCGGCAGATCCAGCGTACCATTGGCGAGATGGCCCTTCGATACTGGTAAGAACTCTTCCTGGATTTCTGCTTGGAAGCAAGCTCACGAGCTGTTCTCTCATCCAAGCACATTCTCAGTCTACGTTCTCTAGGAAAAAAATCGAACAGAAATGGAGTGATAGTTGAAAAAGGACAAAGAATGTATAAGGTAGAAACGTTACACATAAGTCCAGAAGTAGGCAGCCAGGAGATTGAAAATGTGAAGAGCGTAGATAATGAACCGGAGCTCTTTGTGGGGGAGAAATGAGTAAATTGTAATGAAGATCAGCGCGGAAAACTCAAGACCAAGAAAAACGCGGCCCTCGCGACCGACTGGATCAGACGACGAGGAAGAGAGGAGAATTACAAAATTCGAACACAGAATTAGACCAAGCGTTGTCATCAGAGCTTTTGGTAAAGCAATTACGAAGTACCAGTAGAAGGGCATTGTCTGATTGGTCAATGGTATTGATCAAGTTAAGGAGTCGAGAAAATAATTAAATAACGATAAAGAAACGGAACTTCTAAGCTGGTGAGAACAAAATTTGATGAAACTATTCATTATTTGCAAAGGGTACACCCCACAGATGACTTTTATTTTCGATAGCATTGAAGTAGAATACTTCTCCTTCAGGCCAAACCCAGCGTTGCCAAAAGAAAGAATCTACTGCAACAGTTGAACCTAAAAATAAAGCATTAGAGCTTTTATTCGATAAGAAATAGCAGGAACAATTACAAGAACCGAAATGAGAATCACAAATAGCTAAATCAAGCAAAGCGCCGAATAACACAGCATCAATTACGTTTTGGCTCCTATTTTTAGAACAAAATTAATATCGGACCCTGCTGATGGCTGTTAACTACTTTCCGGATGTAGAACTTAGCTGATGGCCATGTATCTGCTTTTATAATGTGATTATTCATTTCCCCAACAATGGCGAAAACCTTGAGGGGCCACATTTCTTCCGCATTTCCTTCACAGATTCGACCGGTATAATTAGTCCGTAGGCAGTGATACGATCCTAGGATGGTCAACGTGAAGCTTTATTTCTTCATCGTATAATAGTACTTTTGCATCATTTAACAAAGGAGCGAAAGAGTTCTCAAACACCTAAGCTTCAGGTCACCCATCGCTACTCATTTTGCAAGCGAGTTCTATAATTTATGTAGTTTAAAACTTCTTGGGATAACCGAAGCTCATGCCGCCTGAGGTGTTGTAACCTGTGATCATCCTTTTAACTGTACTGTAAACGGCTATTTGACGCTTAAAGCTCACTAGACGTAGGGCTTATGTTAACTAAAGAGTGGATATAATATCGCAAACTTACAAAGTGAAGCCAAAGCCGTAATAATACCAGTTAACAAGAGCGACTGACGGATCCTGATCAATTTAAAATAGAGACCGAAGACTAAAAGGGGTCCATAGAACAGCATTAATTCACTTCGAAAGACGAGGATTCCAAATCCAGAGAGAACAATAAATTTATGGTCCAAACCCTTCAGGAGGAAGGCAAGGGCATACGTAGCTGAAATTATGCAAGTGATGAAATTAAAAGAAGACTTTTAATTTTTAAGACATACTAGTAATTAGAGCAAAATTATTCGGTAAGGTCCTGGTCGAATAGAAGGCCAAATGAAATTGAGTAAATGTGATGAGAAGGAAACGAACTTCGAATTCAGGATCAAGTCGTTCTTTAAACACAGAACCCAACTTAATTGTAGCATGAAGAAATATTAGGCCGAGAAAAAATCTAACTGTTGAGGTTCCACATGAGAGCAAAAGAGGTTTACCTATTATTTGCATAATCGTTTTTGGTACAAAGAAGCAGAATAATGAACTTGGTATGGCAAGCATCAAAGGACCCAGAAACGTACGAGGAACGGGCCCAGTACATTTTATGTGATCGAACTGTCATCATGAGTTAGAAAAATAGAATTACTCTTGACACATTTAGCCGGTGATATAAGATATCGTGAGAGGCCTGGATATTGAAAGACTCTTCTACCTTATTGTATGGACACAGCAAAAGATAAGTGCAGATGATTATTAATGCAATAAGTATCGATAACTTCCTGGGCTTCATTCTCCTCAAGGTACTTAGATAAAACGTGAAGTTGAGCAGGAAGGTTAATTTATAACATGGATTTCAAGGTTATCACATGTAATTACACTACCCTTGGCTGCAGAATAATCTGAGACATCAATTAATCATATTTGTATACACAGCATTTACTCATTTCAAATTCATCATTTGAATTAATTGAATAGTTACATTGGTGACTTGCGAATTCCGGATTCATTGTCCATCCAAGAATCAATTGCGTGATTTGAAAGCTAACAGATGATCAGTCAGAGCGGATAATTTGAGTATATAACAAAAACTTTTGTTAATACGAGTACCAAAAGTAATCGATCCTTTGCAGGGGAAAAACGAAAGCGAAAAAATGATGCACCTATGCCGAAAAGCCTTTTGATGGCCAGATGCGAGAAACGCTGATTATTTGTTCTTTGCTCTATTAATGGTTTGAAAGAGGCTGTTTTACAATGGCCCTTTGTGCATCGATGGAAATAATAATTCCCAATGGGTCAAATTACAATTTAAAATGATCCTTATTTTCATAATACATCGCATGTAAAAGCAAATGACCGACTTTTATGCCGGTCGCTGATCGTTTACATGAATAGGTCTGAGGTATCAGCTGCTTAAAACTAAACTTGATTAATATTTTACGATCGGTAATACTCAGCTAATGAACATAACCAAGGTCTCAATCACTGCAAAAGTTGTCAATATTTTTGAGATGGCAGTTATTATTGATCGATTTTCGTCTAGCACTTTCGTCTGCATCACGAAAACTTTGGCAGTTGCAAAATTTAAGAAGTGTTAATAAAAATATCCCACAAGTTTTCACTGATATCATAAAACACCAGGTAGAAATATACATTCGCCTGAACACCAATCCTCTTATACTTTAAGTTCCTCACACGAAAAGTAATTGACTTCTTTAGATTCAATCACGGTTTATGAAAACATTTTATAAATTGAAGATAAGGACAAGAGCCACGTTTTGTAGGAAATGGATGCCCACGAAAGCTCGATTCAAATCAACGATACTTTGCCTTGTTCGTCAGTATTAATTGTGATGCATTTCAAGGTCATTCTTAATGAGTTAGGCCTGATTTACATTAAAAACCATAAAATTCATTAACGCGAATCCAATGGCTGCATTTTTAAATGCCATTTTAGAGCATAAAACAGAAATGCAATCATTCTATATGCTCTGAATGTTTTGTTATAAATTCTGAAGAAGCTTTTACCTCAATGAATATACATACTTAAATTTATGCTAATATTAATATTTTCTCCTTTGTTAAAACCAATTGGATATATCCACCCAGTACAGAGTGTTACAGATGTGTGAATTTGTCACAGCAAATGCACTATTATGTCTTAGAAATAGCCAAAATTGTCACTTCGATTTGATCACTAGTCCTGAATTTTGCTAACAGAGATTATTTGCATCTGGACGCCATGGCACAGTTCCAAATTTTACCCTGAAATATCTCAGATAGCGAAGCTATTGGAAACAGTGGCTTTCAAGCATAACTAGGCGATGTGGCAACCGGTAGCAAATCAATTCTTAATTGTAAACATCGACTCCTGGCGGGTGGACATTGTTTGTTATTTTTTGGTTGTATATTTCAGGGGTTATATTTTTCACAAGTAAGCTCTTAGTTCATCTGTGCTCTTGATAGAATTTCAACTTTGAGTTTGTCAACTAGGCAAAATGTCAGCACAGAATAACAGTTTCAATTGTAAGCCAAACAAAAATAGCCCTTATAGAACTGGCATGTGATTGCATCTGACGAACTCTCATTCACTTGCAACCACTTCGAAACGACGTGGGCGTTTTGCAGTTCAAAACACACAAAAATGATCCGTATTGACTCCGGGTAAATTACCCGGGGTAAAAGTGGAGGTGGAAAAAGTAACTGCACCTTTTGGTTTAATAAGTTGGACAAGTGTTTAAAAGAAAAACTGCAATAAACTTAAGTAAATTACTTGAAATCCCAGTTAACACCGATTGTGAAAAAAGCAGTGGGGCTGACGTTCGTGGACCATTTTCAAAATGCCAGCAATGGGCAGGCCCGCATTTAGAATCCAAAGAACCAAATTTATAAATGGATCCGAAATGAAACAAGGCAAAGTTTTTAGTGTGATTTTAAGGTACGATCATGCATACACTTTGTTGCTATCAAAGTGGATGCCATTTATAGATGTGGGGGTGAATTTCGAATAGCAGAAAATCTCCACTAAAATTTCGAGTGGTTAGCCGACTGGATCATAAAAACATCAATTAATGTAAGAGAGGCAATGATAGCACAGCCAACCGATCTCACAAAGGAAAGCCTTTATATAGCGCTCCTAATTTATAGTCAACCTCTTTACATGAAGGAAATTATTTCACTAAATATCATACACAAAATATTACAATTCATATCCAACAAGTGCTAACATTCGTCTTGATGCTTCTCCTATTAAAGTTTGTTTACCAGATTCAGTGAAAATCTTTCTCCAACCATAACATTCAGGGCTACTTTTTGTCTGTCGCTCTAGACCTTGGCAGACCGTTAGTTAATAGGGTTTATTTAGATCTAAGGAAAGCGTAGAGGAACAACAATGGATATGCGCCATAATGGTACAGTCCACTTGGCTGCACTCCTCCACTTAGTTTCAGTTAATGTTTATCTCACGATTAGGCCAGACCATAGGTTTAGCACATACTAGGGCAGCGCAACCGATTAGTCCTAGCCTGTGGGTTTAAATTACTTTTGTGTACATCACCAATCCAACAGTCAGAATCCCTCGAGTAACATCATTTCAGTAAGCTTTGAAATACTGAAAATATCAGTCTCTGAAGAGCTGAGCCTCTGTCATAAGGGCCAGTGCATTCGGTGAGAAAGTACTAAAGCGTAGCAGATCACACCCACATTTAGTGACCTCAGTTAACCATAATGATTCTGTCAGTTCATGTGGTAGATTTTCAGACTAAGGTAGCTTGTCATCCACCTTTACAAAGCAGGTAAACTGAAACAAAAATGTCCCAGTTTCATGCTATAACTAATAGCTAAATAATTTTGCGCCTGATATCACGCCGTAATAAAGACCACGAGATAGCTAATGATCGAGGGAAGGCCAGCTCAAAGTCATAATTTCACAGAATTAAATAGCTATAACCGCTTGATGGTGATGCATAACATTGGCAAGTTGATTTTGTCATTCAGTCTTTTAAAGTTTTCATTAGAGGTAATTGATTAATAAATTATTTTTGTGGCAAAGAAATAGGAGAGCACATGCCATAGGACTTAAGGTACTACGAATGACCGTTTGTGGTTCCCTCCTCGCCTCGCCTCCGCTTCTCTCTGCGATCTCTCCAACGAAGACATCGGCCCAGCTTATTATCTAACTGAAAACAGAACCTACCATTGAAATGCCATTTTGCAGATCACTATTTTACATTAGCTGATAGTAACTTCTGTCACTTGCTGTGAGCCAGCATGCTTGATGCATACACAACAATGTCATAAAGGCCACTTTAATCTGGTAATTTCTAAAGGCAAAATTGAAATGTTTTCCGTAAAAGGAGATCAGTTTACTTATGGATATAAGAAAAGAAATCGGATGCCTGATTTGCGGAAACTCGTTTAAAGATCAAACTTGTGGTGTAGAAAGACCGTTTTCTAACTCGACTTAGGGAAAATTTTGGGGCGTTTATAATCAGTACCACTAGGTAGCAGTCGAGCTTGTAGCAGTGGCCAGAGCAGAACTAACTCTGCCCTATCGCGATAAATAGGATCAAAATCAGGTTTAAAATGAATCGGGACGATTAAAATGGATGAAAGAGAAATGTGGGAACAGCTGGAGCAGTAGGCTATTTACCCAGCGCAAATCTGGCTAGAGTATGGGAGGGAGTATCTAGCACACTCTTCTTATTTTAGTGACCGAATGTAACTGATTTCCCTTCTACTTGTTAAAAAAATTGACAAAATCTTATATAGAGTTATTAGCAACTTTTGGTAAATAATTTTTCCTGAAATCTAGGCATCAAAACTGAGGATAAACTGGGAGAAAATGATATTCTTCTCGGAACAGCCATATTGGAAGAAATTCATAGAATATTGGCCAGTTTAGGATAAATAAAAACGAGACTGAAGTAGAAATTCGATGTCTAACTGGCTTTAAATCTATTCTAAACTCACAATCACTGGGTGTAAGAATCCATTTAATGTTAACCATTGCATACAAATTAAAATGAGAAGGCAGAGTCGCTAATCCACCGTACAGGCAGTCTAAGCTGCCAACACGAGGCATGAAAATTCCACGACTACCTCAAAGCGAGAAGGCCCAGGTCAAAATCCTAAGTGTAATGTCTGACCCTTTATGCTCAAGTTAATTAACAATTTTGATCCACACTTCGATAGAAATTCCCGTCTTTTTACGTATATCTATGTCTGTGATTTCTGTGATTGAGAAATCAAACAGAACTACCGAATTCAAGAATTTTAACTGAATAATACCTCTATTAAATAGATTCATGTAATGTGGTGGCGTAAATTCTGTAGCTGCTAAACAGCGAAAATACATTCCATTTATTAGCTGGAAAAATAGCTTTTTTGATATTTTTAAGTAATTTAACTTATTTATTCAAACAAAAGCAGTCTATCCAAAGTTTTTAACCGACGATAGGAGCTTGAGAAGTTTACAATTGATTAGAAACATTCAGATTACCAATATAATAGAAATATCAAATGAATTTGAAGTGTTTTTTTTTTAATGTTAATATAAACAAAAGTGATTTGAGAAAGGCATTAGATGTTGTTTCGTCTTAGTCACTGCTAAACTGTGCTGCTCACTCATTTATCAGAAGGGGGGGATCCATTGCTGAGGTTAGTTGGTTAGGGTGTAGGAAATTGCCGCGGGAAGAGGTCGGTACGAACGGTTGATCAACACGGCCATCCTGGTCAAGCACTTGGTCAAGTAGGGAGGAGGAGAGGCGTTAAGTTTAAGGACCGCTAAATAAGTGGAAGAGGCTAAAGTGAACTTCCGCGATCTCTCTTCCTCCTAGTGACGATTTACCCTCAGCTGCTGTTTTCTTCCAATGAGTCTGGGACTCACACAGATCCGCCGTTCTTTACAAATTGCGCGTGATGTTAATATGTAGATTCAGCATCCAAATAACTAACCTATTAAAGTTCCTCTTCCAGGCACTAACTACAAGTACTTATCCATAGTACTCGGGACTAGCAGTAATAGCACTGGCCAATCCGTTTACGCGCTAGTTTTGTGTAGCAGTATTATTCAATTTAAACAGCTGGTAGTTTGGTTCAATGTTGCGCAGAAAGCATCAACAGCAGCGTCCAGCCAATGCACATGAAACTGATTTACTAGTCTAGCAGCGTAAAAGCCCAGATTTATGTAACTCTCATTTGCACTGATTACAAAAAAGGTCACGCTTAGTGTAAACTGTTGTTGCGGTACACCTGCAAAATACACTGCGCATTATGCAAGCAGTAAACTCACGGCCGCTGAGCGAAATCGTCAAACTCTTGAGTGAAATATTTTGCCCAGTCAGTAGAGTCAACATGTGGATACACAATGTAAAAAGTGGTCCAGACAAACAGTAATAATTTACTTTGGAATTAATTTGTTTCCTGAATAGAAGACATACTAAAGGTAAGGTATGACGAAATTTACCATATGCAACAAGACAAAGTTGGTGAGAGGCAAGGAAGAAAAAATAGTGGTCAATGTCCCATATAGCCTAGTTGCGTCCGGAGAGGACACAAAAATAATGTTGGCAGGGGGCGAAAGAAGAGGCGTTAATAAGTGTCAGGACAGAACATCTAGCAGTGTCAATTCACACCTCATTACTGTGGTGGCGGTGGTGGTGGTGGCTGTTGTTGCTGAATCGGTGGCATTGAATACATTGGCATGGGATATTGGTAACCGTACATTCCATATGCCGGTAAGTGAGGCATCGGCGGAGCTACAATAAGAAAGCTCAAACCCAAATCGATAGATAGACGCGCCCTCCAAAGGCTTTAGGATTCATGTCATACTCCATCATTACAAATACAGTTTGGGCTAAGTGACTACCGATTTACTCAGCAGGAGGGGAAAACTTACGAGCATAGCCCTGAGGCGAAGGAGCAGGATATCCAGGCCAGAAACCGGTTGGTGGAGCTCCATACAAAGGGGGTGCATTCGGATTGGTGGGAGGAGGAAGAAAAGGATTGCTTGGAGGGGGTGCGGCAGACGCCGTTGGTGGCGGCGGCCTTGGGGGAGCTTTACGGGAGTTCGACGATCCGCCTAGTCCTTCTGATGGCGAGAGAATAAATGAGTGATTAATGCAAGCAAACCTACCCTATGATTTTGAACTGAGATGATTAATAAATCAAAATCAAAAATAGGCCTAGATGTAGAATTTAAGGCTCACCACCATAAAATAATAAACTAGAAATAAAGCATTACTTTCGATGCACTTCATTAGTTGGGTAGGAAAATAAAGAAAAGTCGTGACTCTTACCAGCTGAAGATACAGATGACTCAGCGGCGATCTCTTTCGAAATATCTTTCATGAGTTCCTTCTTTTCCGTTTGCCTAGCAAACGTATAATCGTTCACCTAAGATAAAAATTTACGATTAAATTGTAGTTTTCCGGAGCATCACCAAATGATATAGTCATTTACTAACTTTATTCTGAAATTTGATTAAAATGTTCGTCAAGTCGGCGTAGAAAGTGATGCCCTGTCCAACATCTCTGAGGAGTTGTTCATAAGACTCAGCAGCCAAAAGTAGTATGGTGAGTACACTAGTGTCATTCTTCGTCTTTCCGAAAGCTCCCTCGTATGCTTTTTGAATTTGATCAAGGAGTTCTGCCTGTTTATTTAAACTCTCCTTGACACAATCACGAGCTGATTCTAGAGCCACATTCATGTGTTCAGTTGCGAGATCCTGGGCGTTGTTAATCGAACCTCTTTTATTGTAAAGTTTGCAATACTCCTCGGCTAAAGTACAAAGGAAGGAAAATATATGAAAGCTAACGGTTAAAAGAACAAAAGTTTACGAGGCATAATGAAACACACTCAAACTTCCTGGGATGGCCATTTCTTCCAACTGCTTTTGTAAATCAACTCGTTCTTTTTTCATGATATCAATTTGGTCACAGAGAGCCTTAAGAGCTCGTTTCTTCGTTGTGCTGCCACCAGTTTCAGGGGTTGTACTAGAACCATGATCTTCTACTGACATCACATAGCGCCGTAACTCATCAGGCGAACTACTGAGATGGCTAAATGACGGTTCCTGAGAATTGAATCGCTCCCTTAGATCTCTGTCAGTTTGAGCAGCCTGTGTCAGCAATTTCTGGTGCTTGGCGAGTTCACCTCGCCATGCTGCAGTCAATTTACTCGACTCCTGACGATTCCACTTGTCACCATATTTTTGCCGTAACTCGTCATCTGTTTTCTCTTCTTCATCCAACGTGCAAGAGATCTAAAATGGCGGACTAAAACATTAGGCGACTGTCCAAAATGAACAAACTCGATGAGACGAAAACGCACATTTTGAACTATTTCCGAGTTTCTAGTATTCCCATCAGCCAAAGAAGCGACCTTCTCTCTGAGCGCAGAGACACCACCATTCGTACGAATTTGAGCGGCCTTATCAACCAGTGACTTTGGGATAACGTCATCAGAACCATCACAAGATTCAATGACAGCAGGAAGATTGAATGACGCCATAACCTCGTTACAAGTAGTTGTGGCTTCTCTAAGACGCTGAAGCTCAACTCCAATCATTTGTCTTTTTACGCTTTCAGCGACTTGGTTGGCATTATGCACCTGAATAGGCACAAGGGTCTTGAAGAGGTCCTTAGGCAGTTTACCCTCTAAGGGGAACTCAACGGGAAGTTTCTTTGCAACCACGGCTACTCCAATTGAATTCAGAGTCTTAGCATCGGGAACGACCTCATGGTAGATCAAATCGTTGTCTTTTTTGGCTCGATCACGCGCCTTCTCAACTTTGGCCAGGAACTCTTTCATGCCTTCGGAACGATTATTTTTTTTGCCCAAAGCTAACGTTTTCTACAAGGGTTAAACAAATAACGTTTTAGCTGCTTCAAAAATAATTAGTTTTTGATAAAGTAGAGTATGTCTAACATTAAGACGCGCTAGCTCCTCGCCAAAGTTTTGTTCACTTTCAGCAGCTAGAGCAGCATAGTACTCAGCGTAGATTTCCATGTTACTAGCCTTCGCTGAGATGATACTATTCCATTCTTTTGGAAGGTATAGTTTCAATGATGCTAAATTGATAGTCGTCAAGGCTTCAGCATATAACACTGATGCTTGATTAGCCAATTTTGCAATAATCGACGGCTTCATGTCGTCTAAACAAAACAGCGTGAGTTAAACAAATTGGTAGTAAAACAAATTTTATGATTACCAAACACCCCATACCTTTTTCAGCCTTGATGAAGATACATTCCTGAGCCTGGGCAAGCATTATGCCAGAATAGCAAATGAGAGCTTCAGTTGAGACATCCCATGTAGGAGATTGAGAGTAGAACGATGGCAGAATGCCTTTCACATAGTCGAATAGACCAGCCGCAACCTGAGGCGAAAAAATCAAAGAAAATGCAGGAATAGCTTACCTGATATGATTTGGCGGCAGTTTTGAGACCAGAGTCATCGCTGAGATTTTGACTTTTTGCTATCTGGCTATGACAGGCAGCAAGATTGAAAAGCATGCAACACCGGTCAAAACCAGCATTATACCCCTCTAAAGTACCATTCTTGAAAAATAATAAAGAATTTACTCATTGAGCTCCTGAAAACCTTTGAATTCCCACTGAAGCAGTCATACCACTTGTATGCAATCGGTATTTCCTGATTTGTTAGAGGAATCCGCTGCTCGAGATTCTCCAGAAGATCACAATATCTGAAAAAGGACAAAAATGCCCATAATACATGTGTAGGTGTATTATCGAAACTGTCCGTAGATTGGGGAAATGCGTCATAAGCATTGTCAACGAAAAAGAGCTAGCTAACAAAACAACACTAATAAACAACAAATGAACGCCTTTAATGCCAAAAACCACATAAGATTCCACATACGATTCAATGAGCTTCACGGTACTCTCGTGGCCATCATCCAATTTTACAAGGATTTCATTTCGTAATTTTTGAATATGTTCCAAGCCTTTTTTACAAGCGGCTGCTTGTCCAGTTCCCATATTCCCCTTGATGTAGTTTTCGATAGGTTTCACCAAACCAACCTCAGTACCTTTTTTGCAGGGCACGCTGACGAAAACCATCTTCCTATTGAGAAACCAGCAATCTGAAATGCGCGGTATTGACTCGTTTAAATTTTGAAATAATGAGGGATGTTAAAAACATAACTTGAATAAATTCTTGTAGCTTATGTATATTTATTTTACTAGGCATCAAATATTTTGTATCCTTTTAAATAAAGTTATGAATATTTACTATGCGGTTACGTTATTGCCATTGTGCAACCATTGTATCGTTCTGTGTTCAAACTAACAACCATCAATGATTTTCTGATCATTTGGATCCAGTGTGCTTGACTCAATTAAATCCGACTTTGATTCAGCCGACATTCTTCACTTCTTTCTAATTTAACGTCTCAATTAGCACTCATTTGATATTGTGCTAAAATAGTTCAACCAAATTTTTCCTCCTTTGTATTGTTTATTGCCTTTTTAGTTCGTAGTTTGGTTTGCCACTTCCTAATTTTTTTTTGAAAATTGATGAATATGCTGTTCAATTCAATATGGTATCCTAACTGCACACCGGCTGGCAAATTTATTAGCACTTAACAATTTTTTCTACAGTGGCCCACTGAAAGCAATGGAACTTTTCTGGAGGAAAAATTAGGAGATATGGTAATAAAATTTGCAGGGCTGAGATCTTATCATTTTTCTCGAACGATCAAAAATCACAAATCTGTTACATTCCAATGACACAACTTCGTCCACGTTTTTCTTCACGAAGAAAACAGTACTCATTCCAATTTTCAACTTTTTCTTGCCAATTGCAGTGGTAAATAGTTCTGATTTCAATGACTGAAAGAACAAAACATACTTGCTTCGAAACTTTGGTTTTATATGAAGGCGGATAACATATAAAGGACACAATAACATACCTTCAAATAAATTATCGATCATCTATTATTCACTTTGGAAATGGTTCCTTTAGAGGTCAACAAATTAATAGCGGGTACACGTTTTTTCTATAAATATTGCAAATGAAGCTTCTGACATCTTATCGAAATAGGAATCGATGTTGCTACTGAAACTGTGTATGCTTTGCTGTTACGTATAAAATAGTCGTGTGAATGGTCCCTTGGTGTGGACTTTTTCCCTTTTCAAATCCGAGAAGACCAAATGTGAGGAACTCATTTAGCTAGCACATTCCAGAGGGAGTCAAATTAATAAAGCGATTTTGCAGTGTCGCTCCTACTCCGATCAATATGATTGTCATTCGCATCTTAATTTTTTCAGGTCGAACCACCTCATGGTCTAGTCGCTAGAATTGGTATACATGTGCTACACATAGCAATTAAAAAACTCAACTTTATGTGGATATTCTGCCACGAGTTGTGGGAATGGACTTTCGTGTGTTCATTATTCCTTCTTTCAATATTTTACTCACTCTAAAATCTCGAAAACTACATCGTGAGAGCTGAGCTGAATGTCTAGAAATAAAGATTTCTAACCAAGTTTGTCCAAATTTCAATTTCAGTTGACAGGAACCACACTATTCTCCCTGCTTTGCTAAAATTGTGACATAAGCTTGGAAAAATTATTTCAGTTACTGAAAGACCTTAAACAAGCATTTGACGTGCTAAATTCATTGCACATTTGCACCTGCGTTCGGTAGTAGTACTTTTAACGGTGTTAAAGCAGTATAACCACGTTCAAAAAGTGGAAAGTAAAGTTGTACCATTAGTGACTTTTTGAATCTTCAGTACAAAGATTGATTAATTTTCCATATTTCTGAGGCTTCACTTCGCTATGATCCTCATTTCGGAACTGCACATGGAAAGCTATTAAACATACTTGGAGTTGCAGAATGAATGGCTAGATGGCTTTGGCTAATTTGCCCATATTCTTAAATAATTGGTGAGGGGACTATGGTTCAAATGGAAACTTTGAGTTTAGCCAATAAATCATCAAGATATTCAAAGTGCTATGCTTAGTCAATAAAACCTGTTCAATGGAATAACACCATTTCACTCTAATTGGCTTGAAATACACCATAAGGATAATAAACAGTTGCAGGCAGTCCGTGGAGTACTTTTATATGCTTTCTGTCATCCATATTGATAACGAATGCGGAAATGTTTAGGTTGAATTGAGGCTGCCACGCTCATGGACTATGGGCAAAAAAAAATTCCGATAAGATATAAAAATAATTTATGGAATACAAAGTAGAACAGATTGCAGGGCCTTTTTTGAGCTATTGATGGCGAATATAGTCCCAATTTGACGAAGGAGTTACTTGATTATGAGTGATGTTGCAGTTCATGAATGCCCATCCAGTTTCTGGAGTTCATGTCATCTTCAAGATATATCGGATATAATGCTTTTGTTGATCATTTAAACCCATTCTTGCATTCGGAATGACTGAAATCGTTTTTTTGTTGCTGAGTTAACATATTACACCTGACTCCATAAATAAACAGCTCGAGAATACTCGTGATATCACTACCTTAACAATTTACAAGTGCGCACCCGAAATATTCGAAAATATTACAAACTGACTAAAATGATTTTAATACAATTTTTCTACTTACGTGTAGCTTCAGATTGTCGAAACCTAAGTTCACAAGGAAACGTGGATAGTGCTACTTCCTTTTGCAACGTTTTACCAGATTTTTCTCATGATGATAATAAATTTTAGCTGCTATTACTTTCATTGCAGTTAAGCATTCCCTCCTTACTTTGACATGCACTTGATTGTTTCACTGGTCGCTTTTCGGATCATGATTTCAAATAAATCAAATTCCATCAAATGTCATCGCACGTTCTCCAAACGAGGAAATTGTCATTCGTACTTTCCTTCATTTCTTCTTGAGATGCCTATCTTCGGTTGAATTTAAATTGTCTTGCCACATGAAGAAACTCGATGATTTTTTTTCCTTTAAAAATGTCAGTAATATCTTATTATGTGAACCATTACTCTGGAGCTATTTCGCAATAATATATGTTTCAAATGCAAAAACGATGGTCTGAAATTGAGTCAATCAGACATCAAAATATGTGCATTCAGAAGTTTGATTTATTTCAGGTGCGGGCTATTGTTCTCAGAGGAATATTTCAAATGCTCTTAGGTCTATGGATCCCGCTGATTCCCTAATACATAGCCATTACTGACTTAACTCATATTACCGAATATTCTCACTCCATCTACTAGTTTGACCAGACAATAGCTCAAATTCTAGTGGGCGTTTATGTTTGATAAATATCCCTTGGCCTGACATTAAGCTTCCGAACGTTATTTGAAGGGAAACGGTCTTTTGAGGAGAAAATTTGCTCTGGGTAGCGTGCTCGAAAAGATCTCCGAGGTTTTGGTGTCACTTACTTTGCAGAGTCGGTGCTTTCTCGGAGCTAGAACCCTCTTAGTATAGCTTCAATATCATGATCTTACAGCTTGGAACGAGAAAGCCGCTCTCGATGTACATCTTCGGCATCATTCGAAGAATTCAAGAAGCATTTTTGACAGTTGTACCGATTTCGGATCCTGTCTTCAATAGGCTGAGGATAAATCATTCTTCAAACTACTCAACGAAAACGTAAAGTAGTTGCTGACAGTCGGCAGTCATTCACACATAAGCCCTAGGCATTAAGGATATGTTTCTACTTTTCTAAAGGCTATTTGGCCAATATCAGTATTCGTCCTCACGAAAACCGATAACATTTCTAAGAGCTTTTTATAGCACTACTGAGCAATACTACTCTTTCTCTTTTATTCTCATGCACTTGAATGTACATTTCTTCCCCATTACGTCTGTTGCCGAAAACTGATAGACTGATATCCTCTCCTTGCTTGATGCCCAATAGCCAAGGTTAGAACAAGTGATGACTCTCCGATGTTCTGTGATGAATACCTGGTTGATGGCGGGATAAAATTGCATAAAAAAAGTACGAACAGTTACCCTTACCCTAGCATACACTATTGTTCTTAGTAATCTAGCATATTTTGCGAAAATACATTCAGTTTAGGTTAATAAACAATATTCAGAAAGGAGAGCGATTTATTGCCTTCAGTGCAGCTGCTTGAGAAAACTATTGCAACTACTAGGTGGTCAAACCTACTCTCAACCTCCTCGTGGTGACCACCGGTAACCCCAGGGGCAATTCTGGGGGCTAATGAGAGGGGCGGCCGGATGGGACTAATCACCCTCCGGACGTATAAAATCAGATTATGCAAGCAGAAGAACGACTTCTTACAGCTTGGTAAAGGAGGCACGACGTAAATAACCGGATTTGTGGTCTCAAATTGGAATATGGAATGCACGTGCAAGTAGCTATGAATGGAATCGCCGACGGACGAATTCGGACGAGGTGGCTCGACGAAGCTGAACTGCTGCCTGTACAACGAAGCCATGCCAGAGAAGAGACCAGACAAACGAAGACGTCAACAAACGTTTTTACTGTTCTCTTAACTGTTGTGCTTAATTGCTATGAAAGCTATTTGCACTTCTGTTGTACCCCCAATGAGTCCTTGGGACTTGCTCTAATAGATGGAGAGAAAATAAAATAAAGAGCAAAATTGCAACTACTAAAACTTGCTCCTACCGCTAGAAATACATAGGTATGGCGCCTGCATACATATTCTTTTTTGGCGGAACAAGTTTGGGACTTTGGATGCCTATAATTTTTTTATAAATAAAGAATAGCATGTAAACAGTCCAAAAGTTGAGTGAAACATCACAGGATGATGACTTTAGGCCGAATAAATTTATTACAATATTATATTAAAAATACTTGAAGACTCAATTTCAAGTTGAATAAACTCAGGGGCTGGAGTCACTATATTTAGCATCCTCACAGTGAAGAATAGTCCAATTTCAGCATGAGTAGTCTCTAATCTTAACAGACGGGCTGAGAAACAAACTGTTCCTTAGCTATTGAGAAAGCCTGTCGATTGACAGATTAGTATGGCTGATCTAAAAAACAGAGCTAACTAGGCTTTCAGAATATAGCTGCAAGTTCGAGAAAGTATGAATTGAAATTCGATGAGTTTATGCTGAATAAGCTGGTAAGGAAGGCAAAAAAGCCTGATTTTAAATGCAAGACGGATTGTATTCATGTGAAATACATCTGATTTAAGATAGTGTAAGAACAAAGGGATGAAACGAAGGTTTATGGGCACGAGAACTTATCATTTTGAGCAGTAAACTTCGACGACACTATTTCAGCTTGATGCAAAAGAGTACGTATCTTGTGAAATTGTCTGCCGTTTCCGTCGACTAGGTATTCATCACATGTCTCCAAGTCATCTTTTCTAACAGAATACTTTGGGAGCGGGCATCGTTTAACGAACGGGTGTTTTTTCAAAAGGAGTTCACACTTGACAGTTTTTGAATCAATTTCGTGTTCAAGTGCATGAGAATAGTAGGCCGAAACGCAGACAGTGTTGTCGAAGTAATAGGTTTGAAGCATATGTATTGGATTGCGTGGCGCTGGATACCAATGATTTCCGAGAGGTCTATAGGTCACCGGAAAGATCTTCTTGAGGTCTAATTGAATCGATTCCCACATTAGCTCCTTGGCCGTTTCTGATCCCGTTCTTTTGAAGTAAAGGATGTCCAGAAATGGCCAAGACCATTCAAAACCAGGAATACGAAAACTACCAACAGTGCTGGAATTGACATCCGCCTTTTCATCTAGAGGTTTGAAGAATAATTTATCACGACCGCTTTGTGAGGCCACTGCAAACACAGGAGACAAATTCCTCAAAGCCGATTTTATCATATCACGATGTTGAGCGTCTGCACAGACATCAACATCATCATCCCATGGTATAATGTCATGATGCCTTAATGATCCCATCAATGAGCCGGCTGTAAGGAACCACTGGTCCTGGAGTTTGAGAGAAATCATAACTAGTTCAAACGCTTCCAAAAGTCTCTTCAGTGAGTTATATTGGCCATAGCTCAGTTTAAGATCAAAGAACTTTCCCGTTGCCCTTCTAGTGAAATTTGGCCTAATCTGATAGGGCCATGAGATTGAAGAAAGATTTGGAAGAAGTGTGAGATTTGGACCACGATCTGACAGCACCAAATAAGGGTCTACTTCTGTAAAATTGGAAGGGGAGTAGATAACAGGTCTAACCGCAGGTCTAACCGATATTGTCGCTTGATACCAAATCACCCGTATTAGCACAACAATTAGCAAAAGAACCAATATGTGTTTGACGTACTTTGGACAAGTCTAAAAAGAGCATATTGTAAAGAGGAAATATGAGTTTAGTTTAACTCACTGCCAAATCAATCATTTCGCCTTGAAGTAGCCTGTTTCTCAGCTAAACTGTTTGTTAAGCGTGTCCTGAATTGCAGCGAGACTAACAAGATGTTTAAAACGAATAATCGATGCATCCAGCTGGTTCACATCGTTTCGGTTGGTCCGACGGACAATCGTCACTGACTGCTTTAACCATCCCATTTGAAGAGCGATTTGACTACTTTTCCAATTCACACGAAATGCAGCAACTCGCAACTGCAAGCTCAATTCTTCAAGTGAATTGGCGAACTGCTTTTCCAAGTCGATATTTAACTACTTTAATTGAATTTTTCTTCAAAATTTTGAAGAGCGATCAAATGACAGCAAAAGAAGAATGCGGATCGGTATCTCATAAGGAATTCTTCGGTTAATTGGGGCTATGTTGTGAACTAGGAAAAGACCTATCGCTCAGTACTAAAATTGGGTACCAATGAAAAGAAGAACCTTTAAAAACAGAGGAAAGAACTATGTCTAACTAGTCTCTATAAGAAAAACAAAATCTAATATTCCGAAGGACTGTTAAGTCGATTGCCTATTTGAAATGAAGAGGAAAAGGAATGGAAAAAGGGCCAAGTTGGAATTCGACTTCACGTCATCTTAGAAATTGGAAATATTCATTGTGCCCAAAAAGCTATAAGCGCTGACTCCATCATCTGAAGCTGTTAGAGACCGCAGATACTTTCCCATGCCTCTCAATCATGTGGCGTCGACTCGGCTGTTATAGCTCGGAGCCCTCGACAAAGCAATAGCGTAGCAGGTGAACGATGCGGAGCTGCGATGAGAAAAGCAACAAATCCCACCGTTCGGGCAGAATTTGCCTGATTTTATAAAAAAAAAACTTTTGATGGTAAATTCACGGTAGGCTTGAGATGAACACCAGCTATCCTAGATTGGTGAAATTGACTGGAAATATCGGTGAAAAACATAAAACGTGCATTTTTTTCAGTAGGTAATTAATGTAATTTAAACAGATGGCAAAATACTGGCCGTAATTCTAATCGAATGTAGAGCTAATCTAATTATATGGTTTTGCCAATTCAAAGGTGTTGCAAAATCGCTTTCATTGCACCTCCTATAATCTCTGCCCATTGTTAGCTGGTACCTTGCAAGTGTTTGACCTTAATTTGGAGCGTATGATGTGCTTGTCATACCAACAGCCATGTGAAGCTAAGAATAAGTAGTCACTCTAATTTAATTACTTGAACTCGCCCTGCGAGTTTTATTCATTCAGGTCACTCCAAAAAATTGCGGTCCAACAAAGCCAGTCGAGTGCATTGGATACACGCATTTTGTGCACTCTTTCCCTCCAGATAAGGTTACGGGAAGTAAATTTAACAGCACAAACCTTATCTAAAGCACTCAAGCTTTAAATTGTCTTGCACATTTTCATTAACAATAATATACTTATTTTTTATTGAATCTGCGAGGATCGATTGCTGTCAAGATCCCTAGTTTCGCAACCTACCAGCTTCGTTACGCTTGAGTTATGCCGCATGGAATCAAATCATCGCTTCTTAACTGCTCGCTAAGTATAACCTCAACTAGTTAGGTCGCGTTCTATCGCACACGGAGAAAAATAAAGACCTCTAGTCGGATAGGAAACTACCATAATTATGAATTGTTCATTCATAGTATGCATGCTCTAAATTCGTCCTAATTAGAAAAAAAAGAAAATTGTGTCTAAGCATATAAACCGTGGTGCAGTTAAATGTCGGAGTCAGACCTAGTATGTACTGAGAATCCTCGAAACATAGCAAGAAGTATGACAAATAAGAGTGAGAACAATTTTACCCCACTTTGTGTTTGAATGCTTTCTACAGTTCATGGCTTGTAAATCAAGATGTTCTCTTGGATTATGCTAATTTGCATATCTGATTCATGGCGTCTTTCATTAAAGCGGCATCAGATAGTAAAATAGTTTCATTAAACTTTTTGGAACAGTCCAAAGGCAATCTCAACAATGTTCCTTGGTATCTTAAGGTTAGTTAATTGCCATATTTTCGCGTCAAGAGGTGTACCGCCGAGCTATAGAAAGTGCAAAGAGTTCACTAAGTTCGTATTTGCCGATATATTTCGGAAGAATTGCAGGAGTAGAATGAATTAGCAGCAAATAGCTTAAGCATTTGAAAGTACATCTTTTTAAAGATGGAAATAGTTATGTCCGCTGCTGCGAAGGATGGAACTCTAAAATTCAAAACAATTTTCGTTTGATTTAAAACATTTCAATACCTTGGTGATTTGAAATTATGCTTCTAAGCATCGAGATTTAAAAGAACTTACCCTCGCAAACGCTAAGTAAGATTTGAAAGTATTACGTCATACTCGGTGAAAACTTAATTTCGACAAAATTTTGGACAATTTTCTAGATCATTTAAATCGTAATTCAGAGATACATGTATCATCACCCTCCTTTGAATTTGAAGTTGCGCCTAATGCAACACAATCATGTCTTCATTTCTAAATGACCACATAATCGGTTTTAAAGCTGTATTTTTCTCAATAAATTTGAAGTTGGATGGTTTGAAGTCTAGAATTTGCTGAAAGGCAAACATGATGTTTTGAGATGACCTCGATTTAGTCTGGTGCCGTGACAAAGGTAACAAGAAATAAAAATGGCCAAATATAACTACCTAAGCTTGGTGAACCAGGTTAGCGGACATTTACTTGAATCAGAACTAAAGGGGCTTGTTAGCTTAAAATGACACGCCTGTGACAGCTTAATAACTTCTCACGTTATTATTTCAGACTTGAGTGGGAGACCCACCACTGACTTAAAAAAGTAGCTTTGAACTAAGATTGAATTTATACAGGATCATTATGTTCTTCATCTGGTATTTTTCCTAACTCTTCCACTCCTTACATTTGCATCTATCTTAATAAATCTTTGACAAAATTGGAGATGCAGAGTTCAAATGAAAACCAATATTTTTTGCATACAAATGTTTTTTAACTAATAATGAGTGCAATCACATTAGAGATGGCCCTGCAAAATCAGTTTTAGGACCACAAAGGACTCTTCAGCGCGTTCTATTGAAGTTACACTCTTTTCTTTCCTTCTAGCTAGAGTGTCGTAGCAGGCACACTCCAACGGAATTCGAAATTCTTTATAGTATGTGCTTTTCAAAGCCCATATTCTCCACTTATCCTTGGACAAAAACTTCTCCTTGAAAGCATGATTTCTTGCCATCTTCCTCAATTTTCATTTTTTTTATTTTTTTTTATTTTCTCCCTACCCAATAGGGTAAATCCCAAGGACTTATTGGGGGTTCAACAGAAGTACAAATAGCTTTTACAACAAGTAAGCATAACAGTTAACAGAGAACATGGTAAAAACGTTTGTTGAAGTCTTCGTTTGTCTGGTCTCTTCTCTTGTATGGCTTCGTCGTACAGGTAGCAGTTTAGCTTCGTCCGTCTTCATGTCTCCTACCAGAAATCTTTCAACATTCTGGTGGAGACTTCATTCATCGCTACATGCACGTGCATTCCGAAGTCCACTTTGAGACCATGAATCCGGTTATTTACATCGTGCCTCGTGCCTCGAGTCTGGAATATCAGATTTTGCAATAGATGGCAAAATATGCAATTTGAAATCCATCAGCCATCGACCATGTCTTATTTCTGCCCCGGCCATGAATATCAGTCATTTATGAGTCTGATGGCTTCAAGGATGATAAGGTGAATAAAGTGGGTAGAAAACTTGGATTGTGGATCCTATCAGCAATTACTCGTAGAAGAATATCCATAATCACCATTACGGAGCACCGATATGCCTAAGCGTAGGATCGCGCTGTGAAATACTTAATGGAAAATTAAACAGGTCGAATTTTATGGCTTAGTTCTTAAAAATGGTGGTCCGTCAGTAGGGATACATCAGAAGGAACCTCAAATATTCAAATTTTCCAATCATAATTTGACTGTAAATACTACCATCACCAAAGTAAAAGTCAGCAACTATAGGTGTTGTAAGGAACAGTGATCAAACAGTACTTTAAACTTCATGAAAGCTTCGTTTTCCCTTAGACATAAACCATTTTCAAGGCTCTCGTAGGAGTCTAGGTTGACGCGTGTAAGAGGGACATCAGTGGTATTCGCGAATGATTTATAAGTCGGGCACTATCTCAAGCGTTCTGCTTTCTAACCATTTTCACTTGTCTCACACTGAAAATCCACAATTTCGATTTGTTATAAAGCCCAGGAACCACTTCTTTGTAGAATCACACAATAACTTCAGAATGCAACTTGGTTCGGATTGATAGATCGATTACACTGTCATTTTGTAAGCTCTTTTGGTTTACTCTGAGACCCAAACGCAGCATAGAACATGGAATGTCATCCAAATAAGGCATTTAAATATTCGTTTGGCGTTTTAAAGTCTAAACGATATGTGAAAACGTTATGGAAGCTGTTGGAACCCGCAGCCATAAAGTTTCGGTCATAAACGGTGCTGAATTCCTTGAAAAATGTCATTCAGATCCGTTAAAGCAGGTGCAAAACAGTTTCTTCGAAGCTAATCACGACGTTAGCACAACGCTGATTAGTCAAGACTGGATCAACAGCTTTCGATGAGACTGTAAAAGAGCTGCGATTTTCTTGGTGATCTTCTACTGTTTTTTAATGCTCATATTCAACGTAATAGGCTTATCGATAATGCCCGTAAAATATTCCTCCATTCACTTTGAAAAAATTCGTTCCTCCTTGTTCTTGGTTATGCCATCTGGAATACTTAGTCGGAACAGTGCTTTTCAATGCTCTAAAGTTAAGAACATCTGAATTTTGAAAAATGGGAGGCTCAAAGCATAAGACAGGACGCCACAAAGTGGTGTTATCGGTGTAAAAACACCATGTTCACTTACAACTATGAAAGGCTTTTGGTGGGGAAGAAAATAAAAAAGCCAAAATAGAAGATTAATTTTTTCCGAATTAATTTTAATTTAAGGCTAAAAGCATCATTTGGACATTTACATCAATGACCTTTGATATCATGGTCGCCTACTAAGGAGACAGGTGACTAGAAAAAGCCCTTATTATTACTGATTCTTCTAGCCTCAAATCGTCATTAGAGGCCGATGTACATCTGAAAACGAGGTCGAAAACTCCAGACAACCTCTTAGCCAGTCGCGCTCCTCAGAAATGGACTGAAATGAAAAAAAGGTATATGGCTTTACTGACGAATTCAGAGAGAAAAAAATCTTATGCTATCTAGCCTGTGTAAATGATGTCCAGATGAGACTGCCATTGCGATGATAAAACATGGTGATGGGATTTGCATTTTGCTGTTTGCATTACTTAATCACATCGCATTCCTTTAGCAACAGTGATGAGAAAGGTCGCTTAAAATCCTGGTACTCAGCTTGTAGGGAAAGTTTACAATGATGCAACGATCAAACTAGAAAATTAGTCTAAAACTATTGAAATAGTCTTAGATCAGATATCTATAACTTGCCATTATCATAGACCGTTTTGCAAAGGCAGTTAACATAGACGTCTATGCTCGACTGCCATAAAAAATTGACTTTTCAGACGTATGACAACACATATTGACCATAGACCTTTACGTTGGGCGAAATTTTATGAATGTGGATGTAAGGTAACAATTATGCTACCTAGTGGTGACTATCTGCTTGTTTGGGTTTAAATACTTAATTTTTGAAATTAAAGTTGTCGATCGCTAACGCCAATAAGTGTGAAGAAAATATGTGAGAAAACCCGTGTAGGGTGGACAATTATTTTCTATTAATTGAGATCTCGTTAACCCTCTCTAAATCCATTATATCTAGACTTTTTTACAAATGTTTTGATATTTTAGTTAATGACAGTATTATTTATACTCAAAAAAAATTTTATGATAAATATCGATACATCTTGCTTAATATGCTGTAAATTGATAACACGGAATAAATAAATGCGCGGTGTATAAACTTCCGTTTAGCAATCACTAGTCGTTTTCATGAATAAAGAGAGATTTAATAGTGATACCAGCACGAACGAAAAAATTTCCACGATTGCGTCCATTAACAGTGATGGACAGAAAATCAATCTTCTTGGAATCGTGCTCCACAAATCGAATATAAGACGCGTTGAATGTAAGGGGGGACAGCAACCTTGTCGTGGTGTATTTTCATTTGTTTTGCGAGATAATCTTCAATCGTGGATCAATATTAATTACTGGGGCTCTTATAAATCTGCCGGAGAAATGGCGGCCAGTTTTTCAATTGGTAGAATTGTTTCATAATAAGTTTCATTTTCGAAGGCGATGTCGTCTTGGTTTTACAGGGCCAAGCGAAAATCATACAGGTGGGATCCTATGAAGAAACCTATATGCTCCGAACTCCGTCGGGTTTCACCATCATACTCAACGAGAACCGTTCTCGAGTTCTCCCATATAACTGTAATAACAAAGTCCAAATCAATAAGCTTCGAGTAAGAGTTTTTATCGATTAAAAATTTTTAATTCTATCCTATCAGTAGGCTTCAATTATTTTATTAATGATAAACCACTTATTGAATCTAATTAAGTAGTGTTTGTTTCGCGCACGTTTTAGACTGAACTCCTGTGCCCACCGGAATATCACCTCTCCTTAAAGCAGATAATCCAATGTATCTATAAGGACGCTGTCCATGCGGTGAATACCCAAGCTCAGTATTCGGCTAGCTTTGTAACAAACTCCGCTCACTCTGGCCGACAGGAACCTCAATTCTTCACCTTTTTTGCAGCTGTAATGGAGGTGGGCGAAATGAAATCTGTAGTCCTTAAGAAACCTGCCCAAAATTTATCTATCTCCGAAGTAATGAGGCCAGCACTCGGCTCCTATACTGATGAAGGGAAAGGAACTCAACGTGTACTTCACAAATGCGAAGTCACCCTAATCGATGACACTTGTGGGCACTTTCCTATGATCTTATGGAATGAAGATCTTATCTTATATGCTCTCCGATTTTGGAAGCCTAAGGTAAAGCACGACTTCATCTTTCGTTAATGAATTATCACTACAAGATCATAGAATTTTACTCATGTTGAGAGTCGCAATCAGTTAGTTATTGGCCTACTTTGTAGAGTGTTTGAATCAAAAGCTAGTAAATATCGGTATTAATTGGTTAGGGGTTACATGATTTTCAGTTATGCAAGTCTGGATGTAAATTTTGAGGACTCTCCCTTTTCAAATTTATTATGGGCCTCTATAGCTCGCGTCAGCTACCTTTTGCTGCTTTTTTGAGCAGTGTGCTGTACCACAGTCGGAGGGATAGGGTGATGGTAAAGATTCATCGAAGTAGCTGGAGGCAACCTAGGTTAGAGAGTCCACCGAAGTTGACATATGTCTCAGCAATCTTTTTTCTTGTACCAGTGATCCTGTTTACATTGTTAGGGAATTTTCCTGTTTTCAGTGGTAATTGCTGTATTATAGTTTCTTCAACCCATTACAGGAATCTTGACCAGCTCTTCTCAACAATTATAAATTTTCATTCAATATTAAGTGTGACCTTGCTTCAGGCCTGATCGTAGTTTTTTAAGTGTCAAATAACCCTACTGATAGGCAATAAAAATAATTTAACCAGAATGTGGCAATTTCATTTTACCTCACCTCCTCCACATAACACTTTTTATTACTTAAAATATTTGCGACCTAGGTGGTGGTTAGATGAACTTCTGTTCACCTCATGGGCTGAAAAATTCCTTTTAATGACAACTTTTTCGGAGGAAATAAAAGGTATAACCTGCTCTTAGTAGAGACAAGTAAAGTGAAGAATCTCCTTTAAATAATTAGCTCACGGCAATAAGTTAAGCTTCAGAGAAAAATGGTCATGAGAAATATCAAAGTTTGTTAAATCTAGTCTTTGAAAAGGCTGTGAACAAAATGCTCTCTATACACGGATATACCATCGGCACATCTTCAATGGAGTTAGTGTTCTCAGGTTAGATTCCAATTACGGTTTATATATGGTTACCTTGATTTTAGGAGTGTTAGGAAACGATTAAAATTTGGAAGTACCCTGGACTTACCTGAGCCGAAAATAATTGAAGGATAGAAAAATCTAAATAAAATTACATTCATTTCTCTGGTTATGGACTGAATGTCTCATCCGAGTTTGGTGGCTGTATGTCAACTTCCATTTTATTGATAAGATAAATTGAAAACCATCTAATAGGTGCTTTTTTGACATCTTCAGGACTTTTCAAGTCCATTTTTGGGTTCAAGGTGCTTTTGAACACCAACTCATTGTCTGCAATTTATTACGCAATGTTTAATTCCAAGTATATCAACAGTCATTAACTCGCGTAATGCATCGACATTGAGACCAATAGCATTAAAGCTATGTTCAGGACCTATCCACCCTATAACAGGCAATCTTTGAAGCCACTCAATGTAGCTTAATAAAAGCATTTCATTTGCCATTCCTGACGTACTTGACTTATTTCTGTAGTGTCTTTGCAGCTGAGCTAATCGGTTTATTATTCCTACCAAATTTTTTTTGTGAGAGTCATATTCTAAAATCACCATTAGAAATTGTAAGATCGTCGAAATTTATTTGCTAAAATATACGCACCTTTATAGTTCTTTTTTTTCATGGCGAATTATAGTGGCTGATCACGAAGAATAGTTTATTTTCTTTGACCATATTTGGTTGTGTGATCCTATTCACTGTTTATCATCAAGCACCAAGGTTCATCATTTGGCATAGAGGTTGACTTGACGCTAAGGTGGCTAAGATTCACTTTGCTGTACAGTTAACCATGTGGTTTATATTTGATAATATGTCTTTTTATTATAGGGAAGCTTCCGACTGTGGCATGATTGTGATATTGCTGCTCATGTGACATAACATAATGCTATAATTTTAGCACAGAAAGTCCTTTTTGTGGTTTTTTCAATTTCTTGTCACTTACGTCGCAAAAAGTATAAATCAATAAACTCAAGCTCATATTGACGGAAAGCATCTAAGTTCAATGTTTGATCGAAGAATGGCACCTTCAAAACATTCTGATTGGGAATCATTCACGTTCTAGATTAGTAATTGACTAATGCGACTGTTTAATCGAATCGCTGAATGCGCTTGGATGGATTTTAAACCTGTATTATAGGGTAATCCCGTCAGTTTCGTGTCCGCTCTACCATCGGCATATTTAGCGGAGTTGTGAGTCCTTTTTATGTCAGATGCCGAGTAAAATTGATGAATAGCTGGAAAATGAGCCTTTCTTTCCAGCCCTGCCCTATATTCTTAATCTAATACAAGGAGTTGATGCAACGCATGAAATATTAGCCCAACAATCTCGAAGAATCTGCATACAAAGGGGTTAAACTAGCTTCTTGAAATTGTCTTTCCTTTTTAGTCTAAAATTCTATTTTTAATTCCTTATCATGCATAATTTTTTTCTGCGGTCAGAAGATTTTGCCTACATACTCTTAATTGCAGCACTTGTGGTCGGCAGCCAAAGGCAGTAAAAATTGTCACCTTTCGACCTCGTTATTTGCCACCACACCCTAAAAATCCAATTTCCAATTCCATCCACCTAATAACGTATCTCTTCCCACACCTTTTGCGTGCCAAAAGTGCCGATACTATAATTGTATTGGCAGCAGGATTTGATTTTGCAGTACCCCTATATTCCACTGTTAAATACGCGAAATAACATGGTTGAACCGCACGGGTGAAAAAATAATGGCTCGCTAATCGATAATAGTAGAATTTAGAAATTGATAGATTCGGGCACATCTGATCCCTTTTTACCTTAAATAAGGCAAAATTTTGACATTTAATTAGAAGAGCATGCGAAATTAATTTCATAGAGAATGGGAATAATCAGTCACTTAAATTCAGTATATACCACTTTTGGGCCCTATCCCGATTCCTGCTACGCGATACGTCGTACAAAGGTCGTGTTTATGGCAAGCCTCTCCGAACGACCCCCATCATTACCTTTGCTTAGAGAACAATTTACAGCTCTTTTTGTTCGGCTCGATCTCTTCTGCTATCCTTCTGAACGCAAGCATCAAACAAATTTTTGTGTTAGTGTCCCTTTGTTTAGTAAGATCAACAAGATCGCTGTGGTATATCCTATGACTAATTTAATGCTTCTGACTTTCTATGCCTATGAATCGCACACCACTCATCTAATCTCAATCACATACTGAAATTTACAAAAGTCAGCAATAATCTTGATTTGAAGATTTTTTGAAAACTTGTTTACACTAGGTGATTTCTTTAGAAGACATAAATGAAATAAGATTATCGCCTTAAATTAATTGAGACCACAGTATAGGATTCTTTATTCTCAAATGCTGTTAATCTACTTATTTATGACTCAAAAGCCTGGGAGCTCTTCTTTTGGGTGTATTAGGTAACAGTTTGTTAATTTTTTTGGCTTACATGCAGAACTTTACGTAGCATTACTAGTACATTGCAATCATTTTGTATTTATTTGTAATTATTTTTTAATTAACTGACTTAATTCAATATTCATGAATCAGAGCTGAAAATGGTTGGTTTTAATTGCACTTGAGATTGCTAAGCGAAGGGTCGTCCACCCAATTCTTGGCTTAGGAAAACTTTTGTATGTAAGTTTTGATATCACATAGGTTTAAAATGAACGATGCTTATCCAGTAAGGATCAAGAGAGATTCTACGTCTTCTAAACTTTGTCCGCTTTCCCCTCAATCATTTCATTTAGTAAATCTCCCAATTTTCCCTCGAATGTTTTTTTTTATTTAGAAATGCAAGTCAAAGCATAAAATTTTTTCTGCGGTCTTCTCGTTCTGAAATAAGTCAAAACTACAGGTCTCCCGCTCCTGCACTTTAAAATCGAAATAATATATTACCTATGAACAAGCTTTTGACGTAATGTCTACATCTTATTTGTCTACTGGTATCCGTGAATATTTTACGTCGACTGACCCCGCAGTAGATAATCTTTCTCACACATCGTTTTACCAAGTAAGGTTTTTTTCCCATAATTTGTAGGCCTTATTTCGTGGAAGAGAAACTCCCTTCAACTATATTTCTGAAAAAGAGCATGCGTTCGAGTAAGGAAATGACCTTGTTCGGTGCTGATTCCGTCACTTAAGCATTCCTCATATGCAATCGGATATTTTTTCCAATTTTTTTTCGGTTACTTTCTGTGAGTAATATGATCATCTAATTGAATTCACATTGAACTCTTGAATTATTTTCTAAAATGGACACTCTTCCCACCACAGCCTGTTAGAGAACGAAATAAGTTCCAAAATGGTCAAAAAATAGTCGGGCCTAGTTAATAGTACCGATTTCTCTCGTCCCTAAGGTTAGCAATACTAAAAGAAAAGTATTTTATTACTTTGTCGCCTAAAAAATCCCTTGGTTTGGCTTCAAGGTAGTATAGTTGGGTTGTAAAGGCTTGAGCATAGTAGCTTAGCATTTAGGAAGCGCGTTTAATTCACTCCATCGAATTGTTCATCTAAGCATTTTGTTGGAGATACGTCCACTCTAGAAGTGTGGGTGCCACCGCTTTTGGTGCAGAGATATCAGTGCTTCCGCTATTAATGGCCCACTTTGAATTATCACCCATATATCAAAGCAATCCTAAAGCAAAACTGATAATCCAATGGTAAAGTTCTAACCAATACTTTTTAATTCACCCTTGGTGAGAGCGAGTGCCATTTTCTGCTGCTTGACACCGTCATCATTGTTCGAGATTAAGCAAAATCATGTGTCAATTTTCCTTTAACCGCTTTGGCGTTTGTGTGAAATATCGAGATTGATTGAAACCTAAGTTTATCTGCAAAAAAATTATAGGAGTGCTGATCTAATGAGTCAGTCGGTAAATATTGTTTTACAAGTAGGTGCTCAACCGAGAGGTCTCCCATCAGCTCAATATACACTTGGGTTTATATTTTGTATTCAAGTAGAAATTCTAATGCTACCGAAATTCGCAGCCAAATCAATTTCGATAGGTGACGGTCCTCTCTATAGTAAATTGTCCAGTTCGCTACGATTCCTTTCGCCGTGGGGTGGTCGCCGTCCCCAATGATCGGACAGGTATAATTACGTCACCAGCGTGTGAAGAGACTACCAGACTGGCTCAATACGCCAAATACTCCGGATGGTCGCCCATAACCGTTGCGCCTAATTGTTCAGACATTGTGGGTCAGCACTCCTCCCAGCTTCTGCCTCTGACCTTCGGTCGTGCTCCACCCGAAGTAAGTTAATCTTTTCATGAACACAGCAAAACCATTTTTCGCCAATTAGAGTTAAAGTTTATCCCAATCTAAAAATTTAGATAGCTAACTTTGACAAACACACGCAAATAACTTGGAGATTGATTGCTTCAGATCCTAGCATTTTATTGTTGACCCGATTTCGTGAAATTCAACCACGTAGGTCATTTTGAGTTAGAGCAGTGTGAAGTAGCCCACTGATCTAATTCGGAAATGCTGTCCAATATCCAATTTTAAACTAGAATATTTGGCTCCGTAATGACTGAGCCTGAAACCAGTGTTGGTAAAGGAATGGTTGTTTATAAAACAGGAATTTGTTTTCTGTCCACTTCTCCATCGCAACGTCTTGTCTCAGGTATGAATACATAAGCGTAGCAGTAATTTCAAATTGTCCTGAGATGCAATACCCCAAGGAATCACCTGCACCTCCGCCTTGAAGGTCATCTCCCACGGCGCTAGTAAAATAGAGGAATTCGATCTAATACATCGATTTCTATTTATGCTCAGCGGGCTGGAAAAGTCGATTCGTTTTGCGATTTAACATACCAAAAGCTCAATGAACACAGACGTATCGCGGAGTGAAGCCAGTACTTTTCAAAAGAAGCCGTCGGAAGCAAATATAAAAGTAAGAGTCGCAGTAAAGCAAATTAACACTCGAATGTTTCTCCGTCAACTGGGGGCGAAGATTTTTTACAATCTAAAACTGTTTCCGTTTTCGAAGAATAAGAGTATAAATTGTCAAGTGATTTGATTGAATTAAATTTATGCTTTCGTGAATTGTAACCCATTTCTCATAAAAAAACTATCATGTGGGGTCAATTTGTCCAAAATCTCCTTCTTCATGAATCACTGGATTTTGACCCGAATAATCCAGAGTAGGTTATGTTTAGAAGACATTTACAAGCTTTTCAGATACTTGGAATACCAACATATGTTACCAAGTGGCTAAATAAGGCTTTCGAGTATTAGAATGCTAATTTTGATGAAAAATGAAGATGATGAGTCTGGCCATCAAACTCCTGTCATAAAAACATTGCATTCTGATGTTCAGAGATGTTTGAATTGTATTGAGTGCATTGAGTGCTTTGTGAATTTCAATCATCGAAATTTTGTGATTGGCACAGAGGTGTCGAGGCCATTGATAATATTGCAAGGACATTTTATTTGACAGAAGGCAATCTACTTAATGATAATTTAAAATGCATGTTCACCGATAGCGATGTGCTATTTTATAGTGCGTTTTGATAAGATCATACCCAAACAGTTGCTTCTAACAATGAACGCAACATACCTACCTGACTGCCTGAACTTCTCTTTCTCTCCCCTTCATTCCCTGCTTTAACGGCAGGCAAACAGGCGTGTTCTTTTATGGTTCAATAAGGTCTAATGACGGGGAGCGTTAAGAAAAATAAGTACAGGAAGTGATGCTCCATAGAAAGTTAACTATCATTAACTAGTATTATTGCCTCTTATTCATACCTCGGTGATGGGGTGTGTGGGGTGCATAACTTACTATATTGGCATTCGATAAAGGGTGTTCTGCTCACAAAATGCCATTTATCGGCGCGAATTTTGATTTATATGTCTATTTTATGTTGACAATTTTGGAAATAATATTTGAGATGAATGAACCATGCTATTCAAGCTGTGGTTGGTTGTGTCTTCCCTAATTTCCAGTGCCTTACACATGGAGGTAAGGCAGCGGTTAAGATCCACTGTGACGGAGCTGGGAGCTCTTTGAAAAGGATTTTCCGCTGGATTGCAGCTGGCAAAGGATTGAGAGTAACAAACCGACGTATGAATTTTTATGCTTTCTTGTTGACTGTAATTTTTTACCGCCCAAAATTGAAACAATTGTATTCAGCGGCATCCACAAAGTTCAATTTGAACTGACCTTATCTAAAATGCTGCAGCATTTCCTTGTTTCCAGTCAGCATTTTTGTATTTTCCTGATCCTACGCGTATTTCCTTGAGGTTCATCTTTGCAGTTAACGAAAGCAAATTGTCTTTGGTAGAGTCGCCAATATAATGGTCAGAACTTGTGTGAATTCGCCCCAATGTCCTGTTTTGTCCGATGAAAAAATAAGGCGAACTTTATAAGAGGAGGCGGAAAAAATCGCAAGTGCCTGGAACATTATCCTCAGGCCATTCTTGGAGAAATGTTTGTAGAGGACTGCGAAAGCATGGATGTTTACTGTGTTTTCGGCCAAAAAACGCAGTGAAAAAACCGCTGCAATTAACATTATGGTTGTCAAAATTTCGATAAATAGATGTAATAATTAGCAGGGGACATCAGTATGGATTTACTGGTAGGTTAACTTTCGAACTTCAAGCTAATTTTTGCATCTTTTTTATCTATGAACTCAAAAGTGGGCCAAAACATTAGTTCAACCTAAAAATTTGCCCCTTATTTTTTGAAAGTGCTTAGGATGATATGGACTGCACATTTGATCCTGTTAGGTGGTTTTGCATAGCACTACCAAAACGCGTAATCTACTCGATTGAATTATTTTAGTCTTTCTTTGGTTTCTAGGTAGAACAAGTTTCCTTATCATCAATACACACGGTTCGAACGATTGAGGATGTTCTAAATGGCAAAAGTGAGTGCACAATTTTATGTACATTGCCCTAGGTGATATTATTTCCTAAATATTTGGCATTCTTCAGTTTTTTTCATCGAAAATTATAAGCAGAAGAAATAAAGCAATCAACTCTGATTTTGACCTCACCCCTTAAAAATTACAAGGAGGTACACGATATATGCAACAATTCATCAATCGCTCTGCAGCACTAATCATATTTATGCCCTTTGGCATGTAAATCATGGTGTTTTGACTCGCCACAAAATTATGCAATTGGTTACGAGACACTTAATGTGTAGGACTTATTTGGCCGAAGTTATTTGCCGTAAAATGATTTAGTTGTACGAAACCATGCCAAAGATTGATTAATTTTTTTACATGTTGAAAACGATAATGCGAAAATAGAAGGATAAGGGGTAAAGTTAGTTTAGCATATGGAATTCAGCTTGGCTGCCGAACATGCAGCTCTTTGTATTAATATAAACAAAATATATCTGGTACTTGGCTCGTCCTTTTATCTACAACACAACACATACTTATTCTGTATGCAGCTCACAATTACCTCTGAAGGGCTGGTATTTCTTAAATATTCCAAGACCCTTAGGATTGAGAATTAAGATCTCGTCGAACAGATGAAAAATAAGGTGGAGCATGTGACTTGCACATTCGCTTCTACATGTACTCAAGAGATTGAAGGAGCATAGAGTGAAGCAAAGCTCGAATTTGATGCTATTCTCAATGATCTGCATGCTTCGCGTTCTCTTTTGGTTCAGGTAGAGACAGCTTCCATGGCATTATTATTGCGATAATAATATCTCGATTTATTTTGAAGGAAAGTGGTTTCCAACCTTTTTTTGGAAAAAAGGTAAACTCCCTTGATGCCTCTTTTTGAGAACCACTCAATCGGCCCTTCTTTGTATCCTAGCACAAACCAAAGCAGATGGTTATTCTAAATATTGCATGTGCGCTAATGGTTTTCGAAACTGTGTTATTCCCCGTGCACGAACACTTCGTTGTTGGTGCTTCGCATTTAATAATCTTACTATACCAATCTAGTCACATTTTGATTAGGTTAATCAGGTAGTTTTCTAAGAAAACTGAAAATATTGCAGTGATCTAATTCTCAATCATGTTTTGCAATGATTTATTGCAATAAATGTGAAGCTTTTTTACATTCTTCTCATGATTCACCCCAGTTTACTTGCATTTCCGAAAGTGCATACTTAAGTCAGTAAAAGCTAGTACTGCTCTCTGTATAGAGCTCACTCCCTTATTATTTTTCTGTGTAGTAAACTCTGGGTTCGGGATTGTATTTGCAATGCTGACAAAGCTTCCGTTGGACAGTGATAATGTCATGCGAAATATAAGACTCTCGTGTTCAAACTGTCATCGTCGAATGCATACATGTGCAGCAAGTGAAAGCAACGGTTCCGCTAATGAAATTTCTCTCTTCTTCTGCCTCACTCCTGACTGTCCATTGTCTGGACAACGCTTCGACCCCCTAGACCCGCTACATGTCATTGTAAGTTGCAGGTCTCGCCTTTTAAGTGCTAAGCAAATGAATCATAGAAATGACTAAATTGACTTGGAAGAAATCGTGCGCGTTTCTTAACGGTGAACCGGCAATGAGGCGTTGGTGGGCGCCATTTACTTGCTAAGTGACGGGGGTTTACAACCCATCAATGCGCATCCAACAATTAGAATGATTCTTGCCTTGCTTAAAGGCTTGGCTACAAAGTTCTGACCACAGGGGGGATTCCTATTCAAGGGAGCAATTTCTTTATTCATCATTATTGGACAAAACTAGAAATAAATAAATAGTGTACAGTGATGGTGATAAGGTGGATTAAAGGGGGGAAACAAACCATTAGTACATGGCATTTCTGAGCGGACCGCCTTTCCGTCTAACATTGATTCTTCGAACAAGTTGATTATCTGCGGCTGGGCAGAAATCACAGAGGATATTGGAAGAAGAAAAGTTGTTAGCTAGATGGTCACTCCAGGATCTTGCCTAAAACCATTTTAAATTTATTTGATTTCGCTAAAAATGGACCAATTATTTTTATTTATTTTATTTTCTTTGCAAAAACACTCTTAACGATGAGCATCATTGAAGTGCACCTAAAACCGCATCTGTTACGTATAGCCGAATGATAGAGCACAAGATCAAAGGATTAGAGTGAGATTTGGGTTGTTATTTTGTTGCACTTTCATCTTCTAGGATTTACCTACGCGCAACATTATGGGAATGCCTATTTAATTCTAGTGAATTTCAGAATAATTAATTTAGTGGATTGGCATATTTTATTAGACATGGCTGCAGCGTTTTAATGCAAAAACAGGAATTTATATGGAAAAAAACAGCAGGCAACCCTTAGCATTTTTAAACAGTTGAAGTTTTACTGATTGGGAATCGAGTACTAAATGCTTCGTTTTATAAGAATCGATTGGAATAAATAATTCATTCGCCCTACGTTAGTTTGGAATTTCAAAAAGGCTTTCGGAGAACTCGATAACTGTATTCTTTCGAGGGACTTGAATCGCGTGTGATGGCCCAGGTAAATTAACCGGTAGACTGATGCATAACTCAGTTCCAGACTGTTTTCTTTCATTCAGCTGAAATCCTAAGTTTTGTTCATACGTGTACAGTCTCTTTTTTTATAATTATGGATGTGACGAATGTAATAATGAATGCATAAATATTAAAAATTAAAATATCAAAAGGACCATAGCAGTTTATTTCGGGCTGGGATAGAAGTGTACGCGCTTAGTCCGATTAAAGGTAAGTTCTGAGGCCTAAGCAGGGAGCAGATTAAAGCACAGAGGAATTGAAACAAAGTTTGAATTTTCGTTAACGCTGTCAGCTTCCGTTCTTTTATTGCGAACGACTCTTTTATAGAGTTTTTTTAACCAGCCCAGTTGTTTTGCTTTAATATATATCGTTTACTGGCCAGGAAATCAATTGTTCCATTTGGTGCAAGTTCCTATAGAATGCAAATAACGCCAACCGGTAGGTTATTCTTTGGTAAATCATTTAACACAAACTCATCTAATTAAGGCTGTTGTTGAAATGTTTTCCATTGAACTTGATGAATCCATAAAAAATAGAATACTAGAAGCCCAACTGCTTAAGCTGTAATTTATCTTTGAAATAACGGCTTAAAAGGGCTTAGCTTTAAAAATTTCTCGGCACATTGAAGAGCCCTCTGTTTGTTTGTATTAAAGAGTACATCTAATATTTTCAAAATTGCAAAGTGCAGGCGGCCATTTATCAACTTTTAGGAATAACGAATCAACAGGGCGGAATAGATGAGCATTTATTTTCGCGCGAAGTGTGCTTTATTTCGCCACAGAGAACTAATTTAGCGCTGAAATCTAAAAATCATCATTTTCTATAAAATTGGATTTTTCGGTCTTAGGGGCTAACTACTCGCGTTTCCGGGACGAAAATGCAACAAACTGTCATTTACTACCTATCAATCGTTTTGGGGACAGGTGGCTCTAGGCCTCTTCATTGAACTGGGCCGCACACTTAATGGCACACCAACTGAGCCATTTCTGAACGCCAGTAAGCAGCTGAAGCGGTTGTGAGGGTGCACAGAAGAGCTATGTTGTCACTGGCGCAACTAGCAAGTACCACTTATGAAAAATTTTGACGGAATAATGGGCCTAGAAAAATGAAAATTGTATCACAGTCTGGTCAGCTGCCTTAATCGATTGTCTTTGCGTTTTATATCAGTTATGAATTCAATCAGAAATTGCACGAAATCTAGAATTCTGGTCGGTTTTTTTGAACAAATAAATTGAAAGAACTTAATTTCTGCGAACGGCAAGCAGGCTTAAGGTTGTAGGGCCTAGAATGTTAAAAATGTTTGTTAATTTCTTCTCGTCATCGCCCATATGTCTTGCACCTAACATTGGAGTTTTCTTCACTTTTTATGTCACTTTCTTCAGCATCGACCCTTATGAAACAGATTATTCGAATCTAGTATTTTTCACACTGCGAACACTCAGAAGGACTCCAGTGAATGATTTAATCAAATTAACAAGGGTCTCTGGTCGTGGCGATTACAAACTCTAAGTCTGCAGTCGATCTTATTGATTTAATCTGTTTTTGAAATCAGGGTGGTTTAAAACGGCTTTGTTTGCTTTCAGCAGCCTTTGCGTCGCCATTGACATCTCGGCTAAGTCTAGCAGCGATTACTCTGGCGTCTGTTAAATATAACTATTTCACCTTTTTTCATAATGGACCATACCCGAGACTTAGCTATTCTTCACCCTTGATTAATGATAAACTGAATTCTTGAATTTTAAATTTTTAAGAAAATTTTTGATTTTTCTTGCATTGAATATATTAATTAGTCGTAATTGGGCCAATCGTTCTTTTTGCAGAGTAATAGGGAATAGTTCTACTTGAACTAACTCGCCATATTTACACAAAATGTAAACTGGTTTAATTTATTTTCTCTGGTGATGCATGCCTCCCTTTCGGGAGACGTTGAAGCGGTACACATTGTTACAGGTAACCATGTGGGCCCAGTAGTTTCCCAACTGCCAGCCAGCAATCTAATCAACCGAAAAAATTAATTTACAAGAAACCTTTCCATGACCCATCGTGCTTTTTCTGAGTCTGGGCTACCAACTGATTTGTTCGATTACTTTTCTTATGTGTTATTCCAATCGTAGTTGTCAAACTCTGTCACTAAGTCCGAAAAAGAATGTGTTTAACTTAGATTTTCTTTAGATCATATTTCATGCAGATGAAATAACGAAAGATTCCCTCTAGTAGGGATATTTATAGTCAAAAGTTACCAACCAATTCAATTCTATTCTATCAACGTCCGGGCTGCTTTTATCTCAATAGGCGCTGCAAATATGTTAAGGACCTGGTTGCGTTATAAATTAGGCCAAATAGGAAGGCAAAAAAAGACAAAATAATGGTTACGGGAGCCATCCAAAAGGAGTCTTATAATAGCTTGCTATATTATCGAAATGCTAATGGTATTTATATGCCTTCCTTTTAACAAACACTTTCGTTCCCGGCTTGACCCAAATGCCGGTATGTCAAAATCTAAGCGGCTGAAAAATGGAGGCTCGTGAGTCACTAACTAAGCACTCGTTGCAGATTAGGTAAATTTATAATCGTCTCGAGTACATAATGCTGGTCTAACATTGCATTTCAAACACTGTTTTGACTAATGAAGGCATCGAACTTATCACTAAAATAGGCACATTTTAGACAACAGCCATTTTGGCGTTCATCATTAAAAAGGTATAGGCGACCTTGGTATGCAGTTGCTTGAGAAAATGAAAAATTAGAAGATTGGTTGAATCGCGAATTTACAGTTTGCCAACGAATTCGTAGTCACAAATTTTGAAGCCTTTCCAGTTCTTTTAGTAAATGTGTAATTTCTTTTTCCACTTACTAGAAGACCAATCATCATCGTGCCGTTTGATGTTTGTTTTTTTACGTAGGAAGTTGTGGAAAACGTTTTGGAAGGATACATTTAACCCACCCTTGTTAAAATAGTTTAACAAGAAGCAATTTATCTGTTTGCAACCATTCGCAAGCTATTCATCATTACAGAGTTTTAAATTATCTCTTTTACTTCTTTAATGTAAAAGCACGTTCTTTTTGAATAGGGTCTGATAACCGCTAGCATAATTGTTAGTAGGGCAAATTAACGTAAAGTTTACCATTGTTCGCTACCAAAATGAACCTTAAATGAACCGCGAATTATCTTGGTTACATATAATCAATATTCCTCAAGTTATTTTAGTGAGAAATGGTTTACAATCCGCATTGAAGCAAACTTTTATTTTTTTTCAAAACTGCTTCACTTTCGCCAACGATCTTTCGGATGATCATTAAATTTGAGAAAGCTAATTTTTTGTCTTTAACAGGGCCCTGTAAATTCCCGACTTTGGAACCCATTACGTAGGAAATACTATTCACTAGTTAATCCTAAATATAAGGTTAGTGCATTTGGATTTCATCAAAAAACGAAAAAAAACTATCAAAGAATTATGAGACAAATTGGTAGGAGTTCATTTCTATTTCGAAATGTTTTGCTAATTAAAGAATCCTAATGATTCTGATTTTGCGTTAGGGTTGCCTAAAGGTGAGAGAATTAAAATTCTATTGCAAACATTCTTATCCATTCCTGCCATTGCCACAGCAATGAACTAGTCACCATGTTCATTTGAGAAACAGTTTAAAATGAAGAATACTGATTTCGATGAACAACCTATGACTTTGGTCTTAAAAGATTATTACAAATTACAAAAATAATCGATTCTAAAATGTAACGAGCGAAAACAGGCTGTAAGTTTCTTTCTACTTTTCCACAGGATGATAAAACAAGGATTGGCGTGACAATGAAGCGTATGTACTTTTGGATAAATAACTCGATCTTTCTTGTTAAGAAATTTGCTTCACCAGAATTCTTGAAATCTCAGCTGCAACCAGAGAGGATGAAGAGCTGAAATGGATAGGAAGCTTAAATCGAGAATATCGGTTGTTTATTTACACATCTGTGGCTTTTCTGACTTAAGCGAAGCCGCATGGAAGGCCGACGCATCAATGCAGTAACTAATCTGCGCTTCTCGATTTAGCGTTGCTTCCTGTTACGTCATTTGTTTGTGAAAGATAGCATTTTAATTATTGCGCTGCCATGACTAGCACTACACGTTCGACATCGCGACAAGTGGGGAAAAATTTATTTGCCCAAAGGTTGTTGATTTGGAAAAAAGAAGGCATGTAAGGAGCCGAATTTTTTCGGATTGAAGCAAACGAATACCCGGTTTGGTGAATGGAAATACTCGCAAAATGTCTGAAAACCAAAAATTTTATGGGGAGCTTGTCACCTAGTGTTGTTGTATTGCTTGCGATCATTTAGGTGTCATTCATTTATCTGGACCCCATTTAACTATTTCACTGCTGAGCTTCTCTTACGCAAAATTTTCGAGTTTTGTCAAAGCAAGGAGTTTCATGGAAGGAGGAAGTCGAATAATTTTCCATTTAGAGATATCCTCCTTCATCGCCTAAGTTTTAATGCATCAGCAGGCATAAAGATTTATTTTGCCTCTCTTCTTGCAAATAGGTTCTAAAATTTTTTGAGTACTCACTTTCAGCTAAGTTGTTCTGCGTTTAACTACAAGGGCTAGGTTTATTTCGAAACTTGTGCGTAATGACGGTTTTTTGAAGTCTGCTAAACAACTTTGGATAATTTTTACCAAATAGTTTGCATACAATCCTATGTGCACGTTGACTTTATCATCGGTGTACATGTGAATTTACAGGCTAGATTAACCTTTGCGGCATCTCCTTATAATGAATGCTTTCCCCAAAGATCCATTCTTGCGCTTTTTTCATGATATACCTTCAAAGCCCTTAAATGTAGTTTGACATGAGCGTTAGGCTTGTCGAAAGGCATTCAAATCAGCAACATTCGTATTTATGGGCATTAATACCCCCACTAAACTGCGGTGATGTCAAAATTCTGTTCACTGTGGGAAATTGCCGCAACTGAAGCAGCTGCATATTATACTATATTCAGTAGACATTGGACTTACCATTTCATTCTATCTGTTTTTTGACAATAAATTTCACCTTCTTTGCTCTTCTTTCTCTCTGAAGGGAAATTGTCTCCAATTTCAAGTGTTGAAATGTCAAGTGATTTCACTCTCCATATTGAAACAATTTGATTGGCGGTTTCTTCTTAAATTAATCATCGATTGTCGTATTTTTATCTGAGGTTGGGCTTTTGAGGTCAAAAATATCTAACCTAGCTTCAAGTAGGTGAACTTGGTCAGTACAGTTATAATGTCCTTATTACTGGTGCTCTATCGCTCCATCAAACTAGCCTCGTGCAGTCAGCCGAATATAACTTGAAGTACCCAGTTCGCCCTCATATCCTTTCCTACCTGACAAGTGTGCGGTTTCTGCTTGCATGAAGCGGCGATAAGGCTGGCGATAAAATTAAGGAAGGTAGGCTCGCATAGGTGCATCTCCAATGGGTCAGACGAATCGGTTATTATCAAACAAGTTATTATCTCAGCCGATAAATATATGTACTCGTTTAGGTGGAGTACAATGTATTCCTCAACCTCTCAGACCATACTGGAACCTATACGAGATGTACTTTTACAAACTCGGCCGCTGAAATACTTTTTGGAATGCCGGCTAAGGATTTTCTTCAACTCCCTTTGCAGCAAAGGACATGTCTCAAATGGAAGCTGTTATTGAATAGGTTCAAGGTGAGGTTTTTTAATTGATATCAGCATGTTTTATTGAAAGCTGTGGTTTCTTGCAATTCGTAGGTTGTCGACGTCGACTTCCACAGTAAGGGAGGGTTTCCAACTTGCATCTTTTAGAGCGACGATCTAAGACTCTAAGTGTATCGGAATGGAGGTGACGGGGAAAATGTTGCTATCCCCTAACCATTGGGCTAACAACTGAAGTTTTATTAAGCTAAAGTAAAGTTGAAATTTTTCATGACATTTTGATCCCAAATGTCCATCGACATTTTCTTTCTCTACCATGTTAGACGAACGCTCTCCCAGTGATAATCAAGTAGCATGCAATATAAGGACACTCGTACAATGAAGAGTACACTAAAACTCTTTTTAAATATCAGCTTATCTAGATTTTCATTTTCTGTTTGGAGCAGATCTACTTCTGGATGCGGCAGCCGGGTTTTGATCAGCCGAATCCTTACTTGAACGTACTGGCCTGTGAACGACCCAATCCCTTCGAAGTTTACTCTTCTCTGGGCGCTGTTAGTGGCCAGTAATTGCCTTCTGCCTGTGTAGTGGCTTCTCTCATTAAATAACTCACCTTCCTTTTATCCCCTCACTCTACTATATGGATCATTTTTGTCAACTGGCTCCCGGAGAGAAAACCCTTATCGTTCGGTTTTTTCTTACTCCAGAAGCGAAAAAGCGCTTAAAAAATCATTGCAATTTACTCACTTGGAATAAACTGCCGATGTTGTGAACCTTTTAATGCGATTCTTTGTTTTGGTTCCACTTTGTTTAATTAGTTAAATTTTTTCAACTTACTAAGCTTTTCAATTCTATTTGTGCGGTTCAAACCACCGAAATGGTTAGGATCCACTCCTCTCGTGATTTCCAAAAAAAATCGCGTGATAAACCAGGTTTATTGAGCTAATGGAGTTACTTTTTTGAAGGCTTTTACTGAAAGCGTACCAAATGAGGTGATTTTTTGCTCATTACCTCGTCAGAGGCAAATAACCACATTCGATAGTGTCTACTTTGATTTCATGGTTCGTTCATTGCATTCAAGTAAATTACTGTCTTTGATAGATAATGCACCCATTAAAATATCGAGACTATGTAAACTGTGTTAAAAGCTGTAGCCGATTCTGCAGGTTCACGTGAGTCCTTTTCAGTAAAATAATAAAACACGGTATCTGGAAGTCCTCAAGATTCAAGATCTTCGCTGTATTCTGGGAATTAACAGTTTGCTTTCATGCGTTCTGACTACGTCAATCCATTCAATGAAATTTCTTACTCTGATGTCAAATGGAGCTAATAGTGAACAACACTGCACGGTAAGCGAAACAAATCTAATTGCAGTCATCTTGAGCGGATTTATTGCGCCATCCAGTAATAAATTGTCTGATGGTCCTCCATTTTCGCTTATTTAGTCATTTGTTGTATGTACGGTAAAACAATGCATTATGACCCTACATAGATGTAAAGATGAATACAGTTCGAAAATTTACACTGACAAACGTTTGAAGTTGTAGTTAGACATACACAAGTAGCAATATTCTACAGCATGCATTAATAGGCAGAAATAAGTAAATTCAGCGACTGAAATAACATGTTCGGAGTCGGACCGAATCGCTCATCCGCTTTCGAAAAAGAGGTGTTTATTTTAATGTAGAAAGTTTATTATTTTAGGGGACAATAGTGGGATAAGACCAATTATTGCGGCAATAGTCGATAATTGCTTGCTTCACATGTATTCTATTTAATAATAATGGAGTTGAGAGGTCAGTTGAGTGGTCGAAATAAAAATATTTTTAAAAAATTTATTACGTTTTTTGAAAGGTTCACCAATGGGCGGATATTTTATTTTAATTGACAGTTTCCATTTTTTTCCAAATGAAATTAGTATTTTCAAAGTTATGTCAATATTACCGGGGTTTAAAATCAGTAAAAATAAATAGATTTTATTCAAAACGGAGATTTATTTCAAGCAAATGAAGGGATCGTTAACCAGAATGGCGTATTCGTAAAAAGTATTACTTCACTGCTAAGCGCCCTGCAAAACGGCACTACGAAAATGCCCTTCATTAATTTTCACACGCAAAATGATGTACAATTTTATCACAAAGAGTATTAAATGCAACTCGTAATGGCGTGATTAAGATCAAATAGAAAAACCGGAGACAGCGATTATCTCTCCTGGTTTTCGACCTGATTGTGTTGAGTTAGCAGGCGGACAGAATGCAGGAGACTTTATAGTTTTGTATAAAAATAAATATAACCTGAAAATAGTAATGCAAGGTATTTACAGCATCAGATATGCAGGATTTCGTCGTGCGATTCTTGAGAATAACAGCAAATGCATTTTTAGCTTAACTAAGCGGAATGTCCTGTTTAAAAATGGATTCACATTTAATTTGGACCTTTTTCTATCTGACCACATCAAACTTGTTGGAAACCGACGCTCTGGGAGTTGTGTTAGTCCTGACACTACTCCGGTTCCCATGAATATGAGACATCGCTGCGGATATTTTCTTGCGCCTTTGCTCTGCATTGTCTTTTACGTGCTTCATATAGATTTTGCGTGCGAAAGAAAATCTCTGGAGGCACTTACAACCGCAAAGAATTCGAACAGCCTCAGAGCGGGCATTAGGGAGGAACACAAAGTAGATTATGATGTCTGTTGAATACTGGATGGCTGTGAAGGAGCTGAAGAACTTGGTTAGTTGGACAACCTCCTTGTGGAATTCCGGATTCGTGATATGGTAGTTTTTGGCATCAGAATACTGACGTAGAGCCATACAAATCACTAGTGGAATCGACAAGCAGAGAAAAAATGAGCAAACTCCAAGATGGCCGAGAATCCTTCGTCTCTCTAATTTTTGCTTATACGAAGTGGTCGATTTTATTCCCGAGCTACTAATCAGACTTTTGAGTTTATAGCAGATCAAAATATTAAGCAGTAGGATGGTGATTGTAGGAGCGGTGTAAGAACAGATTACACTCATTAAGATGACGTAGCGAGGACCTGGACTGGTAGGATCCGCCAAAGCGCAACGCATCTTGCCATTAGAATCGACTTCAAGCGTGTAAAACACGGCAGCTGGAATGAATGCAACAAACGCAACAACAAAGCACAAAAGCAATCCCAGTCGAGCGTAGTTCAGATGTATATCACCTCTTGCATGAATCGGACGGTAGATAGTGACCGTTCGGTCTATAGTGAATGAGACCAATGTAACCGCAGCCAGTAACTCTGTAGCCGTAGGCAGATACGATACAAACTTGCATGCAAATAAGGATTGTATATCGAGCTTGAAATTGATGGTACATCCTGATGCAAACCAAAGTCCACGTCCGATGAAATGGTCAAGAAGCGATTCACCAATGCATTGGAACACATGAGCTATAGCTAGATACATGACGTAGATATTGAATCGGCAGGGTTGGCGTTTCTGCAGTCGTACAAATACGATAAAGACAAAAAGATTAGCCGGAATTCCAATAATGAGGAGAACTGACGTTATGTAAGCACGGAAGAAGTATACAGCCGTTTCCGTCGTGGACATATTGCCAGAACATGTTGGATGTATGGGGTTTGCGACTTCAGACTCCATACTGACACAAATTTAAGATTGGTGCTAATGCTCCCTTATTTGGAAAGACGCTAGATGTGACTTAAGCTCGTGCGTGCACCATCACGCACGCACCCAGCTGGTCATGTCCTCATTGGATTGTCGTGCCCTCGCCCAATTAGCACTCAAGGTCATTCGCGAATGTATTCGCTGCACGATTAGCCACTGGAGGCTTGGTCTCATTTGCATCATTTGGCAATAAAAAGCCAGTTTTAAAGTACGGCGGAGGAAAATTTTAATGAGAACTTTTGTTAGACATTGTCTTCTTGCCTGTTCGTTTAAACTACAACTACAACCAGCCATTGTGAAAATATGCAGGTTCTATTCTGAGTGTTTTCACAATGTCTTTAAACGGAACCACACTAGTTATATTTCATCACGTGTCCAACGTAGGTATGAGTAGGTAAGTAGGGTCATTTACTTGCCAGAAATGGCGTAAATGCGGGGCAAAAGTGGTAACTGTCCCGACTATTTGCGTATATTTCGGATTGACGCGTAATCATCACTCTAAATAAATTCATCCTCTCATAAATACGTGAAAAAAAAGTTGCAATATTTCATCCTTTAAGAATGAAAAAGGTGGGTCTGCATTTTGATTAAGATCTTCTAAATGCCGTTTGCATGGCGCCCAACTTACCTTTCGCCCGAAGAACTGTTCAAGTCACCAAAGGTTCACTGGTCACTTGTGAAGACGAAAGGACTAAGACAAGAGAGGGATTCCAGCCTCCTGGTAGGAATGGTAACTCGTTTTTAGTTGACTTAGTAGAAAACAAGCATTACATCAAAGCATGGCAGTGGAGATCAATGACGTTGGTTAAATATTTTGGTATCTAAAATAGGTGGTCAAACCTACTCTCAACCTCCTCGTGATGATCACCGGTAACCCCATGGGCAACTCTGGGGGCTAATGAGAAGGGCAGCCGAATAGAACTAATCACCCACCGGACGTACAACTTTGTGCAGCCTGGTAAACGAGGCACGACGTAAATATCTGGATTCATGGTCTTAAACTAGACTGTGGAAAACGCGTGCTTGTTGCAATGAATGGAATCTCCACCAGAAGGTTGAAAAGACATCTGGAAGAGGTATGAAAACTGTCCGCCTTAACAATTTCGGGGACGCAGGAGGTGGCACTACGATGAAACTATGCCAGAGAAGTGACCAGAGAACCGAATGCGCCGATAAACGCTTTTACCGTCTTCAATGATGACTGTTGTGCGCTACTTGTTGTAAAAGCTATTTGTACTTCTGTTGTACCCCAAATAAGTCCTTGGGACTTGCCATTATAAGCGAAGAGTAAATAAAAAATAAATAAATCTAAAGTGTCCACCGGTAACAAGTGCTTTCAATTTTTACCTTTATTGCAAGGGATTTCTATGCAATAGCCGAAAATGTTTTGCCGATTAGTAAAAGAAAAATCAGGGAGGAAAAAAATTTAGGAGAATCAATTAGCCGTTAGAATGGAGCTGGATGTGTGCGGTTCTGAGTTTTTTCTCAAAAGTTTGTCTGCCATAGCCGCGTCCGCGCAGTGTACTGACTCAAAGACTTCTTACCTAACAACCTCTGTAATAAGGCTAGCGTTACTATACAAACTGAAAGAATGTGTTTAATGCTCGAAACTTCAAAATCAAATAGGGATACCAATTGGAAAGAACTGCAATGCTCCTATCGGCTCAGCTTTTTACGGTAGCTTTTCTGCTTTTAATTGTATCCCTATTTGTCCTGACCTTGGCTGCCGACCTTTCCTTATCGGAATCATTTTTTGTAATTCGTTTGAAGAAAAGAATGCAAATTTTCCTTATCTTCAATTTTTCTTCCACTTGGCAAGAGATGTTATTCTAATCTTGAGGAACTCTTAGCCAAGTATTTAATGCTACAGAATACCTTCATCCATTCGTAGTTAAATCAAAGCCCGATTCTGCTCCAGTCAAATTAATTGTTGGTGAACACTTCCTCCGAATACAAAAATTTTGTTTTGCCTCCATAATTCAGTGCGAAATTGTCAAAGGTAATAACAATCAATGTTTTGTTTTAATTGTTGCTTTTCCAAGAGCCTTTTGCAAAGCAGGGTGTCCCCAGCTCTTACTCTGAGTGAAAAGGGCCACTTAATTGTCTATTTGTTGATTATGGATAATAACAATCAGGTCGTCCCAATTGCTGAATGTGTCGATAAGTCTCGAAGTCATTTCACCTGGTGAGTCTGGTGAGATGAGTTCCTTCATCTCCTTCATTTATTATTTACTTGTCATTAGAAAGTATAAATGTTAACGCATCTCGCCGCCGTGAGCAACCGATATCACCAAAATCAGCTCTGGAAATAGAAACGTTAGGTCATCAACGCGTTAAGATGAATCGGATGCGGCCCCAACCTTATTACCGAGGAATTTCCATCCAGTTGGCTCTGTCCGCATCGTGGTTGTGTGTAATTATCTGCACCACTACGTTTGCACCTCCGCCGTCGGGTGTCACTGCGTTGGCTTGGCGTGCAAGACCTCAGTACTTCCAGGTGATAAGTCATAACTGATGAGCGTGCATCATGACATATCTGGAAGTCATTAGCTTGTAAGATGCGGATCGAAATTGGGAAATTCCTTCGCAACAGTATTTATATTCTTCATCGTCTTTCCCTTTCATTCGAATGGTAGTTCCCTCTGAGCCTATTAAATAGCTGCCCATTCCGCTCTTTCAGATTATTGAAATGGATGGTACACAAGTGGATGTTGTTTTAATTAACCTTTTGGTAGTAAATTTATTTAGCAGTTATACATTTCCTTCAATAAAGAATGCATAATTTGGGTCTCCAAAGAGCATATCGCTCTTGTTTGATCCCTAATTCTGAACAATGCATGCAATGGAATTACTATGCAGTTTTATCTCCGAATCCGCAAATTGACCTGTTAGGAGAGGCAGTAGCCTTTGCAAATGAATTCGCAGTTAAGAGGCTTTCAGTTCGCAGAAACCAAACACTCGTTTCACAAAGTCATTTTGTATAAGTTTGGCAGCCGCCGATCAGATTTGTTAAAACAGCACATTCACTCCTGCCAGCCTCGTTTTACTAACCTAAATTCAAAGCGGCGGAAGCGAAATCCAGTGGCTATTTGGCCATTGGATCTTTAATGCAAGCGTTCTTTAGTTGGAAGATTAATTATACTGCAGTATTTTTATTTTGGTTGACATCTACCTCCTCAGTTAATTCTCTTTTTAAATTCTAGTAGTTGTGTTTCTATGACATCCTTCAAGATACTATTATTTTGAAAAGTCATCTGAAATATGACCAACTTTTTTCAAGGGTCGCAAAGCTTTTCAACTAATATGACCAAAACAATGGGCCATTTTCACTAAACTCGTCACTTAAAGACGATAAGCGGAATAATTAGACCCTTTGAAATGGTACTAGATGTTGAAATTAGTGATAGCTAGAAACGTCTATTTTCTAGAGGTCTCATGATCCAGAGCAGCAGAGCAGGCATTTGGAGTGGACGCGAGAAAAAATGTTGAATAGCTCCGCTAAAGAGGAAAGTGGGTGAAGATCCAAATCGAGGAGAACATAAGGAGGGAACGAGGTGGTTATTGAAATGGCTGTTCACAAACATTCACTTCAAAAACGGCTCTCATCAGATCGACCACGTCAATCGGTGAGTAACCGAATGCGGAGGTCTTCAATTAATGTAAGCCAGTACCCCTAAGTTCGGATAATAGATCAATTGTCAGAAAATGGAGAAGGAAATAAGACGTTTAACGTGAATATTCAAGGGTCTTGGATATCGAAATGCCTCCGATGAAAGTTAGGAGGAATTACTCTGATTTTAATTCCACTTTTGCCATCTAGTGGACCAACCACTGTCTAACGAACTGCCTCCAATCATAGGAGGATCTTGCACCTCACAGACAAACGGTTTGTGCAACTTTTTCTTCAGTATAGAATAAAGCTGAAGTACCAGGCTTTGAGCGAATAATGCGGAATTTTAAATGCCTGCAAAGCATGAATCTGTGTTTCTAAGCATTTCCTATTAGTACATTTGAAACTCGCTTTTATATTTTGACAAATTTTCGCTTAAAAGTTATGGTGTGTTCAAAAGATACGCCATTTCTGTTGGATGGTATAAGGTGGTTATTCGAGGTGAAATGAAGCCTCTAAAGCAGATGTCCGTGTAAGCGCACCGACTATGGCAAGCTGGTCATGACCCTGGTAGGAAAGCAGCAGAATCTTAGCTAAATGATAATGTCAAATCGGAAGCAGTGCCCTTTTCGGACGGAAAAGATATTTTCTTCGCCAACGCCAGTTCGCTAATGCAAACTTTCATTAGTTAACCATTAGATGAATAAATACTGGATCTTTAACTTAACTGCCTATGTCATTAATTATAAATTAGTGTGAAAATTTTCCCTATCGTTTTAGAAAAGGGTGCTCTGAAAGGTCTGTCATTTCAGCAAAAGACAGAAGTCTATCCTGATCATCTGCATTCCCAACCAATAAATGCTTCGGTACATTTCTATTGGTCTGTGGTATTCAAATAACTTTAATCAGATTAAATAATCGCGTGTCTGGATTGCATTGAAATAGTAAAAACATTGAGTAAATGAAGTCGTGCCTTCCTAGTCAGTAATAATTTAGCTGCTTGAAACCAAAATGTAGGCAGCAAAATCTACCCTATTTCCGGTGAAGTCCAATAATAGTCCTTGTCCTAGCCAGAATTCCGAAGTTCTATGTTGAAATGAATCTTTGAACATTAGGTCCGCAACTCCTGAAATATTGCTTTCACTCAAATGTATACTGAGTCTATAATCTCAACCGTAATTCACGAAGAGGCCGAAAAGGATGATGGACATGGACAAAATGCTTCACTAGACGGTCATTCGATGATGAAATTCCTACTGCGTTTCTGGACTACCATTAAAAGGCCATCGCGGCTAGAAATGTGCAGACCAGGACAAAATAAGGTTGATTCGGTGTTTCAATTTCTAAGACTCTCACTGAATTCTTTCTTCTTTTCAGTCTGACTTGGTACTTTTATTAATTAACAAATGATAAATTAGAGATAATATGAAAACTATTAATAACGTACTCAGTCCTAGAGTGGAAAGAGTCAGCTTGGATGTCTTTGATTCAGACCACTTAAACTTATAAATGACCTTCCAAATGTGTTTCTAAATTAGTTTTTAGTGTTCTGGAAATCAGCGAGCCTCCAGCAGAAGAGATCAACCTGTTAAGCTATTTCTATCTAAGATGAAGGACGAGTGCACTACGCCAGATGACTATTTGCACATGATCGTATAATCATGGCCCACTGGCATTTAAAGGTGGCTAAGTGCGCATGCATATGGAAATAAATGGACGGCTGTTAGTCACTGTAGGGCAAAATGTCGCATTTGTGTGCACCAATTCGCTCAATTTCGGATTCGTTTGTCTTTTCTTACGCAGACCAGTCTATTGGTAGTCGTTCAAATCACTGCAACGCCCATTAGACTTACTCTAATGCTTTTGACGGCGTGTATACAATCTCTTTGGTTCTCTCATTTCAACTTGAGTAGGATAAAGCTCTCTACGTCTATCCATATTGAAGGAGGGTAATGTGTGCTTGATAAAGCTACTAAGAAAGCCATTTTGTTTCTTTTCCAAGACAGTTATGGAGGTCTCAGCTCACAGGCCTCGGTGCTGATTAATAACGATGTCTAAAAATGTTAACTCACCGCTAGTATCAAGTGGAATACCGTAATAAGGACTTGATAACCTTAACACCAGGCAGTCGTAATGATTGTTGTGAACAGGCGAATGACTAGTCACTTCCTGTTTGATTGCTTCTCATGATCTCAGACAGATCATCATTTAGCCAAATGTTCTTGCGCGCTGGACGATACAATCCAAATGCCGAGGTCCTAAAAATCAAGAAATGAGATCCTTTTAGTTCTAGCACGTACTTCAGGAGGCAATAGCTTCATTCGGGAATGCACTTTGCTACTGGGCTCGGCTCGGTGGTTTTTAGGCTCCGAGAGGAGAGAGGAGTCTGGGATAGGTAGGTAGTTAAATTTTCTGGATCGTTTATCTCGCCCTGGTAATTTTTCACTACTCTCCAGGGGTTTTTGATTTGTGGAAAGGGTAAGAAAATAGTGTAAGTGGGTATAGTGTATGCAGGAAAATTGTGGGCAAATCGGTAGGCAAGGTGTTTTATCATTCAATTCGACCAAATCACTAGATGTTACTAATCAGATCGAACGAATAAGGACAGCCTACATCTTGCAGATTCAAAGAGCAGTGGGCTTATGGAATGCTACTAGTTTACCTACTAAAAGGTCAATCTTATTTTGATGAATTTCAAAATAATTTGGGCAGTCCTTTGGGTTCTAGTAATAATATTGCCTCTATTTATGCTCGAATACCTCAGCTCAGGTTATCTGCTTGTTGAAGTATACTGGAATACCTCACTTGCGCAGGATAGCATGCTTTATCCAGGCCTGATCTAGTTCGACGAAAGCAAATAGTGCGAGGCTTTTGCTTAGACGTAAACAAAAAAGCGTTTTGCAAGTAGTGAATAGCTCATTTATTGGCTAATGTCCCTTAATACTAATCGGTTGGTGGATGAATGGCTTCTACAATTTTGGGTTCATGGAATTCGGAATTCTTACCTTTCCGATGTTCATTATAAATAGTTGGTAGCTCGTACCAACATTTTCCCAACATTATCAGTTGCAATCGTACTTTCATAACTGTGCCATCAGTAACTTCGAGCAGTTCAAGATGATGGAGGGTAGTCCAGAACTGGAGACCAGAACTCCATTTGGTTCTCAAATAGAAAGCTACTTCGCAGTCTACAAATATTAGTTTGTCATCCACTCCAATTTGGTTTGGTACCTGTTTTTACTTCCTGTATGGCTGAGATCAACTTGATCACAAAGGCGAGATTTCGAGCCACTTCTACAGTAAAGATCTGAAAATATGCCCTAAATTGTAGTAATGTGTACATGACTGCATAGTAGAAGCAGAATCAAATAGATCTTTTTAATTCTCACTTAATGGTAGTTAGAATAAAAATGATTACTTGGAGAAGAAAATATTGGCTCTTGGAGTTCACGTATAAAAATCCAATTTCCATCAACTAAAAAAAAGTAACGATGAGTCGATCTGCATGGCGTTGTGATTCTACTTTTATTGCATTTCAGTAAGATTGTAATGCAGTTTTTTATTAACTGCTGTTGACGAGGAAAACACTAGTCGTACGAGGCGATCTCAACTCTGAGCGCTTTATTGTTATGTGTTCATATTTATTGTCCAATTGAACAGGTCCACATATGACCACGGAGGAAAATGGTGTACCACGTGACTTCCAAGAACTGCTGTCTACCAGTTAAATCGGAGAATTCAGTGAATAGTGATGTAAATTTCTGGGTCAAAATATGAAAGATGAATTGACTTAAAAGCGAGAAATGAACTAGCGCTCCAGAAACTATCCCTGAAAGCAAAAGTTTTAAAGATAAGAATCGCTTCATTTATCAAATAATTGGGATTTCCATGACTGGGGGTGTGGTCTACTCCTTTAGCCGTGCACCGAAAACTGACTGTTACTAGGTTCAGATTGAAACGTGGGCCTAAAATATTAAGAAAAGTGAGCAATTAAAGCTCCCAGTTGGGAAAAAAAGACGTATTTTTGTTTCCCACTTATGACTGGGTTGAATAAATAATTGGTTTTCAAGCAAAAAACCACTTTGTTGAAAGCAACACCAGTAGAAATTAAAGAATTAAACACTCCTGATTAAATCCGAAGACGACCGTTTATTACAGTCCTCGGGAGAATCTCAAACGTTTTCTCAAGACCAACTTATAAAGATGGGTCAATGGTTTAATTAATTAGACCTTGCACTTTTAATATTTCGAGATTACTCGACATCCCAACATGAAAGTCGCTTTGGGAATTCAAACTTTAACGATTAGGAAGGATTTCCCATGTTCTTCAAAACATCGAAGCGGTAAATTTTTTCACAGCATTGAAGATTTGAAGTTTCTCGGATATCCACCTGTTCCACGGTGCTTCAACTAATATCATCATTCAAGGCGGATGTCATTTCTAAGTGTGACAATAAAGCCATGGGCTCCTAAAACAGTGGATTTTTAGGAGTGCTTGGCCCAACTTTTTCTGAGAAGAGTGCTCTAGGCTCTTATATTTACTCTATGGCCTACGTTAGTTAAGCGTTTAAAGTAATTATCAGAATCACAAATTGAGAACTTGAAGCTTTTTGTCACACTATGGGATAACATGGAATTGTCACTCTTAGACTAACTTAGGAATGTCGGCCTCAGCTAAATTATGGCGTAATCGTCCACTCTGTTAATAATATCGGTCTGGTGGCGATGTAGGTGATCACGCTAACGAAGGATGAACTGCGACACAGGTTGAATCACAATATTCACGTTAGAAAACAGAGTGATGTCTGTTTAAAACAGATCGTAATGAATGCAAATCTCCCAGAGGTTCTCATTCAACGAGTTCGGTCGACAAATACATCTTAAAGGCAGTGAGATTTAGGTGTTTAGACTGTGACGTTGTGTGGACATCATAAATGAGCCTTTTTGTTTTGTAGAAAAATTTCTCCATCAAATCACAAGTAAAAACTGCGAAATTCTCTAGTTTTACTACCATGTGAATAACTTTAATAATCATGGTAAGGGCGATTTTAGGGTTTCGTTCCCTTGGTTCGTTGGAACTAGGATTTCCTGACAACGTATGATCTCATTTATATTCTATTACCGATGAACAGGCGATAATTAATAAACCAGACTCCTTATCTGGGATTCACAGGCATGGGGTCACAACATGCCATTCAGAACCGCTCAGGAGACTTTCATTCAAGGTATAAAACCGCTCAATACGATTATTTTTTTAAGTTCAGAGGGAATAATAGGGCCACAGTTGCGTTCCGCAGCTCAAATCTTCTGCAAAGTACAATAGAAAGTTATTGAATTAGTAGATGAAAGTACTTTCTTCTTCGAGTGGGAGGAAGAAAGAAAGCGAGGGGAGAGGTGCTGTAAAAGAGAACGATTTGTTATCTCAAGCAATAGTCCATCTGGAGGCTGAACGTGTGTGGCTTACTGATTTTTTCCACAGGGAGAAGCCAGAAAACGCATCTGGACAGGAAGTGAAGTTTACGATGCGAATGTGGGTGGAAGTCTGCACTTGAAGGGCACATGTAGGTGAATAAGTCAGTAGACCAGGAATCCTCATTTTTGTACCGCCTGTTCTGGCGCACGATATGTTCGGAAACTGGGTGACTGGGCCTAAAGCGTATAAACGGGATTTGTCTAGACTGCTGGCGTAAATTCAAACTAAGGGTGTTCTTTTCCATCCTTCTTTTAAATAAGAAATTACTTGTAATGAACATTTACCTGCATGGGACGAAGAGAACCCCATTAGAGTAGACAGGGCTTTGTGGCTGGTATTTATCGGCGGTAGTCTCAGAGACAACCGATGCGGCCTATTTTACCCTGACATTCCAGGGACTTTGATATCTCTGCAGAATTCCTTTTTAACGAAAAGTTAATGATCTTCAAAAATACTTCAATTTATTCACAGTTGTATTCTGGTGTTTATGCAAACGTAATAATTGTAAAGATCTGCTATCCTAAAATCCGCATTCAAACTTAGCTGTCAAAAAATATACTTTTGATTGAGGCATCTCAACTTCATTTAGTATCACCCCCTAGCCATGTAAAGGTGATAGAGAGTGGATGAGCGGCAATCCGCCGTCTAAACGCAAAGACCTAATTCAGTAAAACACACGACATCCGTCCCTGGCTGACTTGCTCTCTGTATTTAAACAATCCCTTCTTTGAACTTATTCGAATGTTCATCCAAATGATAACAACTGTCCATCTCGTTTAGCCCTCTGAATTATAGTTCAGTGGAATGTCATTCTAAATGCACAGTAGACCAACAGCGGCAAGTGTGTTAGATCAAGCTACAGCAGCGACTCTAGGCCCGGGGGCAAAATTCGATGCCTCAGCATCATTTGGGGGCTAATATTGGTTTTCAGTTTGAAAAAAAGGAAGTGAGCAGGTTTCCTCTGGCCGCTAACAGCGAGATGATTGAAGCAAAGTCCAATTATTCATTAATTTCGAGACTGTTTGACATCCATTCCAAAACTGAATACAATCTGTCGCTAGCAAAAGTAAGAAAATTTCGACACTATATTTTCTCTTACTGTTCGTGCAACTCCAGCTGAAGTAAAATTTCTTCAATAGCCTAGATGATGTATTTGCCTTTATTACATCTTGATGTCACTTTTATGACAGTGGGTGGCTCGTACTTTTATTTCAATAACAATGAAAGTGTCTAGACGTGGACACTGTTCATAATCATTTTGGACCATTAGTTTCCTGGGCTTGGGCAGGTCCTCCCTTCTCTAATGGCGCCTTCAGCGTGTGTCACACCAGAATTCGGCTTTAAAAACAAACCAATTGAACGTTAGTAAATAACGCATTATCCATTCTTTTGTGTATATGTTTCAAAATAATTGCAAATGTCAAGAATCGGTGAATGAAATGAAGCAACTGTTAAGATCAGTAAACAAGTGATTGGGACACCAATGGTGTAGCATTTGAGTTCAAATTTGACTAATCGATTGACTGGCGCATATGCAAAGATCACAATGTCTATTCGTACTGTTTAACTATAGGTCTAAGAAGAGATGGCCAGCTAGAAAATCCTCAGTCAGGGAGTCACAGTTTCCCCAATTTGAATTTGAGGTTGTGATTATCACTCGCAATAAATTGACAACTTGCAAGAAAATCAGAGAATAAGCAATCATTCTTTCGTAAACAACCATTAATTTTTCTACTCCAGGGGTGCATCTCGCAATGACTCCCATGGCTTTTGAGCCCATCCGAAGTAGCAAACGAACGAGCGTTCAACTGCAAAGTTAGATGGAGATCTATTCCACGATCGTCTTGTTACAAGAAAGGCATTGGGAAATAACATGAAGGTCGGGTTTTTAGTAGTTCGCTATTCTCACATCAAGCGCTTCGTCTAACGAGCCCAAGCTGATTGAAAAAATGAGGTCAGACTTGATACAAATTGGAGATCAACGGAAAAGAACTAATTTGAACTGATGGGCATTGCTGTTGCATTGCAGTGAGGTGTTCATTCTCCCATTTGAAGAATTAGACGAATTATCTCTTCAGGATGTAGTTGCATTCCTTCAATGTGGCGATTGATAAAGTTTACGTTTTGCTGATTTCTAGGCCTTTTGGGTTGAGTTGGGTTGGATTCAGTAGATAAGCATGATTTACAGAAACTTAGCTTCAAATTTCTATACTTTGAGGTACATTCCTTCACAGTCTACGAAATCATTTACATTAACTTGGTCTTATCCTGCAATTGACGTGGCCGTAATGATCAGTAGAATTTTCACAATTCTAGAAGTTTCCAATGGTTGGATTTTTTTCTCTGGATCAAAGAGACTAAGTTTATTACGTGGTTTTACTTCTTTTAGCTACTGAAAATTTTGAGTCATTCCTCCTAAAGCATTGGAAATGTTATAAGCCGTCAAGAAGATCAAAAGGTCAGAATAACTTCATAAGCTTCGAAAATAGGTCCTTGAAGTTTCGCTACACTTACAATTCCATCTCGTTCTTCATATTCCCTCTAAATAGCAGAAGCGTACACACAATCAAACATCTAATATAAACAAATCATTAATTACTTAAGCAAAAAGGTTAAGAAAATCGGTTGGGATTGCTTATTTAATGTATTCTGTCCTCAAACTATGAAAATGAAAGGGCTATCAACCAAGTGAAGGTGAAGAAATTCAAGGATTTTATTCAACTTGCTCAAGCCAAAATACATCAACGAACTCGGCTAGTAGAATAATACGAGTCTTGATCTCTGATGAAATGCGACTGAAACCCAGCCTATCGTTTGAGATCCCCAGTATGTTAAAGTTACGACTCACAACTCTTAATTCAGGGTGAATAGAGGGTGGAAAGAGAAGGAAGTTTAGTTTTATTCTGCGAAAATCTCGTCTGATGCAATTCTTGAAGAAACCTATGTCCCTGACCACTTTTCTCATTTCCCTTCAGCACAATCACTTTTCCAGATCCTTTTCATCTTGCCCTCTTTTTCTTGACAAAACTGCTGACTCCGCTCGTGTATTTGGTACTCTTAACACAAATGACCTCCTTTGAGATTGTTTCAGGGATGTTTCAACATTTTAGAAAAAATGCTTCCAACACCTCTGGCATTCGAATAGAGGACTATGAGCCACAGCATAGGAAATTATTATTCAGCATTTTAGACTATAAGTACGATATTCATTTGTATAGATGATGGGATAAATCAGTCGGACTCAACCTCCGGTTGTCTATATCTGATCTCACCAACTCCATTTCGCGGAAATAATTATTGCCGGCTATTAATGCATACGAACAAGCCGCGAGGAAAAAATCTTAATTTGGATTGGTAGTTTTCTTCCGAAATCTGATATTGAGAGATACACTTGAAAGCGGAAGTTCGTTTTTTGCCTCTAAATCACGAATTAACTGAAAGTTTGCGAGTGATTGCATTTTAAGCCTCTCATGCATTCAGATGTTTATTAATGCAATATCAAGGTTCATCTGACTACTCAAAAATAGTCCATTGCAACTCTATGTTTTTTTGTGCTTGCACCCAGATTCAAGGTCGCTTAGGAAAGATGTCTTCCCCCTTTTAAGTTGAGGCTTCTGTGATTGGGAAACTCCCATTTGGTCATCCCGATTCAGACTGATGTTAATTTAGTGTGCGTTGTCATTCCAACGGCTGGACGCTTGTGGATGGAATTCTCTCTCAGATTTGATTTACTGAGTATCTCCTATAATACTGTTAGATTTGATTTGCCACTGCAGTAGATCGCTTGATCATTTAAGACAGAATAACAGTTCGCTTACATTTCCCATAGAGGCTTTGCTTTTTGACAAACTGGTCAATGCGGGCAATTTTACGAGTGTCTTACCTTACATTTTAAAGAATTACCGCTTTCTAGAGTTCAGTGGCAGTTTTTGCACAAAAAGAAGACCTTGAAAAAAAGACTAGAACCGGATGGAACCTGAATTAAATCACTCTTGGGGTACCGAGGACTCCTGTGCCAATATGGAATGGAATGAACGTTTCCGATTGTTGAGCTCCGCACAAAATTTCGTTAGTGTTCTTCTTATTCCTTTCGCTTCGACAATGTTAGAATTGTCTCATAATCGCTAATAAAGCACATTGGAACTAGAAGTATTTCACAGCCCGTGGAGATTTCCTAACTGAAAATCATCGAATCAGACCGTTTGGTGAGAAGAAGGTGACTTATTAGGCGGAATTCAGAATTCATAGCTAAATGCCGTTCCTCCTCCCCATAGTTGCGGTAGATGCCCATAGCCTTTACTTTGTCGTCCGGATAGCGCTTTTATACAAAGTCATATCTATTTATGAATGAGCCTAGCTAACAAACATACTTTGTCGATTCCTAAGTGCTCATTTGTCGCGGATCAATTCTAGTCGAGATGAAGTACTCGGGTGGTGAGAATAGCATGTAAACAATGACCCTAAAATCGTGATTCAACAAGTATAGCAATAGCAGAATAGCCAAAACGAACAGAGGCATTGAGAATTAATGCAATCCCTCTGTTTCGATGGTCTGGTTTAGAATGCATTGATAGGGGACCAAGAAAATAGTGTTTGCACTAACCAACCGCTACAGATTTTGAAATTCAACTAGCCATTTAGAAATCCCCCGAAGCAAAATGTTGAAGTACAGCTATCACAACCAGGGCGCAGTTAGCGAACCTTGTAAATCAAGCCTGTGTATCATACCACTAGTCCGAAATAGAGGATATTTTTCAAATGTTATGTCTTTCGTGTGCTTTTTGAAGATTTTGCTGAAAATGTTCAAATAAATGTTAATCGGCCTTCAAAACATTCAAAAATTAGTTGGTAATTTACAGAGTATTAGTTCCACTAGGCTACCGAATATATTATCCGTTGTGACCGAAATAATATCATTTCCATTTCATTTAGCAGTTGGAGGTATGATGAAATTCTTATAATAAAAAAAAAATATATAAGGAACTCATGAATTTGTTGGAATTTGTGACAGTTTTATTGCATGGTGGTCTTCAAGTAGCTTGTACTTACTGTTTTTTGGACAAGCAATTTCCATATCGAAGCTAAATGGATGCACATTACATGAAAACTATTTAAATCAAAACTTTAAAGCTAAGATGCGATAAAGAGGGGACTTATTCATTTGAAATTTTAAGAGATTGGGAGATGAAATGCGCCAATTCAAGGAAGAAGTGGACTTCAGAATCGGTGAAGGTGAATGAAGTAGATGACTGATTGCAAGGCTAGATTTTTCTTGCAGGCATTGGACAAATTGATGCGAAGGAAGAGAATGGTTATTAAAAACTAGGATAAAACCTGGAAAGATTTCCAAATTATGGTATATTAATCAACAGTGGAAATGCCCAAGCTTCAAAGAAGGTGGCTAGTCAAGGACCGTAGAAGGAGACGGTAAATAGTTTGAAATATCTTATTCGGTGCCTGTCTTCCTCCGCCAAATCTTAATTTTAGTACAATCACTCCATCAGTGATTTGGTCCTCGTCGTCTATTATTCGATTCGGTTCCTGCTTTCAGCATTACCCCCATTATCTCCATTATCTCACCCTCTTTATATCCGATTTCCGGGAGAACTTGTTTGATCTGGTAAGACCTATTAAGGCAATAGCCGCCAGAGGGAAATTTTCGGTTAAGCATTCTGACTATAGGTCTTTTTAAATGTCGGCCCTTGCATGGAATCACTAGTACGCGTGGACAGAGAGTGATGCTACCTTGCAGCACCACGAGGAGGCGGGAGATGGATGTGGCTAGGAAAATCGGTTCTCGCCCAATGTTCTAATAGGCCCTTTTATAATCTCAATTTTAGCCATTCGTGTTCTTGTTTTCCAAAGACTGTATTTAAAGTATAATGGCCTCAGTAGTCGTTAAAATTAATGTCTTGTGTGCAAGCGCAGCCGTTGTCAGTTGGACGCAAACAAAGGATATTAATTCACCTTCAAACGGCCAAGGTCTCGTAATTCAAGTGAGGAAATAATGAGTAACACTAAATACCACTGAAATGAAACTGGGCAGGAAATAAACGGTTGAGATGAATCTGAAACCATGGCTAAATAATTACCGATAGTTCCATTATTATGAAATTACTTCTACGTAATAATCCATTTCATACCGTGGCAGAGGTGATCATCCATGTATGATTGGTCTTATCACAGATCTGTTTTAACTTTTTTTTATTCACTCCCCACCCATTTGGGCAAGTCCCAAGGATTTAGTGTGGGTACAACAGAAGTACAAATAGCTTCTACAACAAGTAATGCACAAAGTGTTTATCAGCGTCTTCGATTCTCTGGTCACTTCTATGGCATGGTTTCATCGTCCAGGCAGCAGTTCAGCTTCGTACTGGCACCTCGTCCATCCTTGACATTGTTAACGGTAGACAATCTTTATACCTTCTCCAGAAATCTTTTCAAATTTCTGGCGGAGGTTCCATTCATTGCCACATGCACGCACGTTCCTCAGTCCAGTTTGAGACCATGAAACCAGACATTTACGTCGTGCTTCGTTTACCGGACTGTTCGAAATTGTACTTCTGCTGACATAATCTAATTATATACGTCCGGAGGATGATTAGTCCTAACCGGCCGCCTCTCTCATCAGCCCCCAGAGTTGTCCCTGGGGTTACCGGTGATCACTGCGGGGTGGTTGAGAGAAGGTTTGACCACCATCTGTTTTAATAAAGCTTTTTAACCAGTAATAATACCGATGTTGGATTTGAGAGCTGCAAGTGCTTTCAGATCTTCACTAGCACCTGAAATGGCTTATCATACTTTATATTTTACCAATCAATTTCGAGATACAAAATTGATTTCAAACATTATAAAAGCGAATTCTCTACCAGGAAAAAAAGGAAATTACAGTATTCATTAATGTAATGGTTTGATGTGTACCAGATCCAGAAAGTAGAAGGCAAGTAACCCAATCATTCTGAGCGAATTGAAGAGGGTCACTGAAAGAAACTTTCTGTGATTGTGCATCGTTGAAACATAACAGCGTCGTATTTTCAATAATTGTGCTTCATATTGGTTGATGAATCGTCACTTACATGAAGAATTAGAGATGGGGTTGGTAAGGAAGTCCAGTAGTAGCACGATGGAAAGAGGAGGTGTTTCGATTAACTTCAGTGAAGAGGTCTTCAAACATATGTGCTTGGAACGAAGGAAATAGGCACTTGCAATATCGAACTCACTTTGTGCATTCTTGAAGTTGCATTCGATTAACTAACTTCTATCTTCCGAACAGCCTGAATCGAACGAAATATCAGAAATATCCTCAAATAATAAGATCTTACTATTTAAACGCATATGTGTTGTGTGGAAGTTGTAGCTTTGCTTCTTATAAATTTTTTATTCAACGAAGAGATCAGAGAAGTAGGAAAATTATCAGGTAAAGATGGTGGTCGATCCTACTTTCTACCTCCGCGTTGTGACCACCGATAACCCCAGGAGCAACCCCGAGGGCTTAAGAGATGGGCGGCAGGAGGGGACCAATCACCCTCCAGACACACGAATATATTATTATGCCAACAGAAGTAAAGCCCGAATCCACCAAAAGCCTCCTAAACAAGGAACTACGTAATACCTGGATTCATGGTCTTAAACTTGGATTATTGAACGTACGTACATCTAGCATATAGAATAGTAGTTGAAGAGACTTCTGGTAGGGCTATAGAAACTGCTGCTCTTACCGAAACTCAAATGAAATTCTGCCTTTTGTTTATAGTAAACTATGCTTTCCTTAACTCTAGACACAGTGAAAGCCCTAGGCTGAGTGGTAGGGTCGCCTTTCTGGTCAAAAAGGGCATAGAAGCTGAACGTAACCCTGTCTAGAATAGAATCGCCACGCTAACCCCCCAAACTGGAGGAGTAAAAGTTGGACTGATGGGATGTTATGCTCTGACCGAGTCCACGAGGGATGCAAAGATTAAAGAATCCTTCTACAAACTAGTGGCCAAAACCTATAGACTACTTCTCGCTGAATGTACACAAATAATTATCCTTCGCGATTTCAATTGCAGAATGGGCTCTGATACCCGTAACATTGGCGCCAAACTAGTCGGTCCATTCAGTGATCGAGAAGACATCACAGAGAACGACTAAAGCAATTAGGCCTATGCCAAAAGTTTGATTTAAGCGTGATGAATACTTTCTTTTGGAAACCAAATTCTCGAAGACTGACGTGGTACCCTCCTACAGGAAAAGGTGCTACACTTGACTTTGTTCTGATAAAAAGGTCAAATCTATTCCAAATAAGTGATATACGAGCTTCTAGCAAGGCAGATTCAAATTCTCATCATTACCTACAAACAGCTGTCCTAAAACTCAAGTCACACATTTGATAGCGCTTGGGGAAACAAAACAGTCAAAAGAAAATGTGGCAACTGGGAAAAGAGCTTGAACAAATAAGAAAGTGGAAGGAAACATACCAGGAATACCTCAAAAGGGAACTACCCCAAGGACCTTTGACAACTACATGTGAGGATATCTTGAAATCTGTAGGAAAGGCTGACAAAATAGCGAGGAAAAATGATGAACGAAAGAAAAGGGAGACAGAGAACTTCTGCTACAAACAGCGAAGATACAGGATGAACAAACAGATTAAGAAGGAACAATTTGCTTTCCAGTATGCCTCGCAGAGAGAAACTCGAAAAGCCTTCATGAAAAGCAAAATGTGCAAGGATACTGGTTAAATCGAAAGATCTGGCCGTACCACCAGAACCACCGAAGAAATTAGAAAATATGATCTTCTACCTAGAGAATCCTTTATTTTAATGGAGGAGATTGATATAGCTAAAAGTAGACTAAAACTATATAAAAGTCCCGACGAAAATGGAATCAGATCAGAGTTACTGAAATGAGACGTTCGGTATTTAAATACCTACCTTCTCAGAGTTTTCAATGACTTCTACAATGGGACCGCTTCAATACCTCGAGCCTGGATTGATGCTGAAGTTGTAAGCATCTACAAGCGTCAAGGTTCGCAGACAGATCCTGTAAACTGTAGATCGGTCTTCCTTCTAAATACCCTAGGCAAGTTTTATGCATCTATTCTGTGCCAACGTTTGAAGCACCACCTTACCGAAGTACACTCAAGAACCCAACTTGGATTTTGAGAAGGAAGATACACCGAACAGGCCATACTTGGAGTAAGAACTATTATACAGAAAGTCGTGGACCAGAAGCAGAAAATAGTGCTAGTGTTTGTTGACCTAAAAAGGGGCTAAAGCTGCAATAATCAACCCAAAGATAGATCTGGGATGTTCTTGACAAATGATCCATTCGGTAAAGTCCTTGAAGGACTTATCGATGGGGAAATTGAGGGGAATAAAGGACTACTTTTTTTGTGGAAGGTGATGTGAAACAAGGTTCAAAAGAAGGATCAATTCTTTTTAACCTAACCTTCCAGCTCATATCGGATGAAGCCTTCTCCTCACTCAACGACAGTGCAGTTCAGATGATCGATGGCAGCTAAATCATCTAGAATACGTCGATGACCTATGTCTTATTGCGCCAAATAAGGTCGCAGCTGCCAGAACAATAGAGCATCTGGCGAAAACGTTGCTAAGTATGGAATGTAAATTGCAGCGGATAAAACCGTATGGTTTCAAACTGGTACCGGTGAGGATCAAATGCCTCTCGAAGCAGCAGGAACGTCATTCCGACGTGCCTCATATTTCAAATGCCTTGGCTCCATAATCGAAGGCACCGGTGAGGCAGACGGAGCAATAACAGCAAATCTAGTCAGGGCGAAAAGGCACCTAACATGACTACGACCATTCCTGCGCTCCAGAAGTCTCAACGCTGGTAGGTATTTTTTGTCTGTACTGCAGTCACTTGTGGATTATCTACTATTGTCATGAGAGTAAAAGATAACAATCGACTACAAGCAATACAGAATACGACTCGACTTATAATTCTTGGATTGTATCTGCGCAGATCCAGAACTGTAGAGGAACTCCGAAAGGATTTGCCGATGCGTAACTTGGCAAGTTATATAGGCAGAGGTTGAACCCATGGAAAAGTCTGAAAATGGACAAAGATAACCTGATACTCTCCATATTTGAAAGTAACTTTGAAAACAGGGAAACTAGGAAAGCCTCTCATACCAGGAATTGGATGCTTCAATTAATTAAAGATGCGAAAGAAACATGGCAAGAGCACTCCGAATCATGGCTGCTTGATCCAAAGGAAAGCCTTAAAGTTCGAGTTGAAAAGTACACATCTAGGTTGGTAGGAGAAAGGCAAAGTGATATTGTCTGTACCAACGCAATCTGCCGTAGGATGGCTAAAAAAACATAATGAGGATTGATACCATTCGATTGCAATTTCAGAAATTGAGAAGCCAACAGAGAAGAGGAAAGGACTAAACGATGCAGTAGAATAAATAGAACTGAACACAATAGAGGAAAAAGATAGTGTAAGACGCGAAATACGACTGTGAAGAAAAGATAATCCAGCAGAAGAACAGCATAACCGCTCTATCTCAGCTGCGAATAACGCTTACCCACACATAGTCACTACTAGAAAAGAATACCTAAATAAGGACAAACAGACGGGGACAATCAAGAGCTGCAAAAAAGTGTAACTGAAGAACGAACTGTTACTTCACGACGAAACCATGCCGAGGAAGGATTGGGGAGTCGAAGACGTCAATTCAACTGTTCTATGCTGTGTTTATATGTCTAGCTGTTGTACAAACTCTTTGTATTTCTGTTAAACCCCCAATAAGTACTTGAGACTTGCTCAATGCGTGGGGATGAGTAAAAAAGCAGGTAAAAATGGGTGGTCTTGAGAAGAAAGAGCAGGTGAAGGAGTGAAAAGGCTTGGAGCAGGAGAAGATTAATCAAGTAGACAAGCGAGCATGAACAGGTAGTCAGGAATGTAAAAGTCAGAGTTATTGCTCTAAACCGATAAAAAAAGATGAACAAAATTTACTAAATGTTATGGAAAATAATATAAATGAACACTGTTTTAAAACAATCCTAAGTTTGGGAAATTTGGAATGCACAAGCTCCGAGATCTTAATGCTGAAAATCTCCAAATGAAATCCCAATATTTTCTCTCAAAATTTTGCTAACAGCAAGTTCAAGCGAATGCTTTTGCAAGGCAATGAAAATGAGGGTAAATGGATGGGAAGTTCTGGGATCTCCTAAACTCCATAAAATGACCCGAAAGGTTAATGCAAGAAGATGATGAATTTTCGAGACCCTGGAATAACCATCAGTAGAAGAATGTGTCTCTGTGTGCGAACCCCTTCTCTCCGCTGAACGCATTGGAAAACAACCACCAAACATAGGGGCGGATCAGAGCTCTATTCCGAAAAGAAGAAACAGTTGAAAAGGTGAAATGATTGAAATTCGTGCCCCATTTTTTCGCCTTATCCCCATTTAAGTAGTTTGAGGTCCATATGATTTGTCCAACCACCAGATGGAGTGAATTAATAAATCGCCTAACATTGTGAAAGTGAAAAGATAACTACGTATGGGAGAAACTTTAGAGTTGAAGCAGTTCAGAATAACTTCAATCGAGTTGAACTAGTAAAGAAAAGAGCTCCAGTAGTTTCTTATTGTTACTCCCATCCATATCTTTGCCTGTCAAATAAGTTTTTCAGATTAATTAATTGATAATCACTTAAAAACATTTAAAAAGCAGGCTTTCATTTGGGGATCAGAATCTCTCTGATCAGTTTGTACGTCTATTTCATTCAGTCCAGTCTAAAATTTACCTGTCATCTATTGCATTCAGGTGGAAGATTTCCGCTTAGCGATGTCAATAGTGAGCCTAATAGAGCGATTCTGCTCAAGATTGCAAGTCAAAGCCTTATTGCGGTCATGACACCATATTTCAACTGATAGCACCAGATCATCCGCAGTGACAGTTTAGCCACCGATGTTAAAAAGATGGTTGCGCCTATAGATAGTCCGCTCCCCACCTCTTGACGCCTTTTGGTGGTGACATCAGCCTGATAAATTTTGCGAGGACTGGTGGCAAAGGAGGACGCTATATACGATTGAAATTGACTAAATATTCTCTGTTGGCAGCAGAATGGAAGCATCCAGTCCGAGAGATAAATGAGAAGCCATTAATAAAAGGAGCATTGTCCTTCAAGCTGGGAAGGGGGGTGGGTGATCTCAAATCAGGCAGGATCTGAAGGGCACATCGAATTCAGCGAGGTGGCTGTCAATGTGAGTCTTTACTGCGAGGCACATCATCATGTTATGACCAAAGGAGGATTTTGTTTAGGTTGCTGAATACCCTCTGAACTCTTCTCATTATTATTTTTCTATACCTCTAGTTCTTAGGAGTTGTAATACTTATTGTTGGATAGCAGAGCCCTAATCAGACAAAACTAAAAATCGCAAATGGCATTTCAAAGGCCACTCAAAGAAGAGAACAGATTATTACAGCTTAATACACTCTATTCTAAGACCCACACAATTCGGTGCACAAACAGGGTAAGATTGGCATTTGATTTTAAATCCAACCGAAAAATCCATTCTGAAAAGTCTCCATCCATTTGGAGCTGATTTTAGTTAACTATTAGGCAAGTAACTAACTGCTCTTCAAATAACCATGTCTACTTTGCGGTCAGAACGGTTGAGGCCGTTTTATCTTATATCATTCATGAGTGACTGCTTTAGTCTGGGGGATGTCATTTTGAAAGGAGCACTTAAAATTTCGTTGATTGCCGACACATTTCTTATTGGCCAACTTTCTGACTTAAAAAAGTGCTGATCTATTCAAAAAAATGTAGAGCTGCGTTAGCTCCTGGCCCTGAACTACTCCGACTGGTTTAGTGCAATACGGATTTTCCCAGTCAACAAAGTCACTTTTCACACCGATTTCCTAGCCAAATTGTACGACTTTTCCACATTCTCTTGCCGTTAGCCAACTATAACATTGCAGCACTCACATCGAAGACTTCGAATGCTATTCAGACCATCATTTCTATATTCGTTGCAAGCATTAGAGAATTGTTCTTCAAACAGTCTTCCAGAACTAAATTGGCAGCCTCCAAGTACCCTCACAAGCTTCCCCCTTACGTGCTTCTTAATGTGCTTTTTGTCAAACCACGTGTCTTCTCACGTTCCGCTCTTGACTGAAATAGATTACATAAAATTTCATAGCCTTATTGCGAATTCTATTAAGTGCTAACTAAAACTGATTGTAAATACGCCACCATAGGAGCCCAATAAACTTATGAAGAAATAAAAATGTCAGATCCTAAAGGCAGGCCAACATTAAACAAGTTGGCAAACTTTGGCGCCAAAATAATCCCTTTTTTTCAATTGAATGCGTGTAATAAGGGATCAGTAAAAAGAATATTTACTTTCGACTTGCAGCTGCAACTATCGACAAGTTAAAAGGATTGTTTTCACTAGAACCAACTGACAATAGGGGATAGCGATAGAGGCGCACATTCATAAATCGTAGCAAAGTCATTCATGAATCTCAGCTACTGTGTAGAAAATGGGGCAGAGTAAATGCCTGATGCAAATGCGACTGAAAATACCAGCCGGAAGTGTAGAGACGAGAACAGTGGAATCAGTTTACTGTTAGAAATGGGCTGAGGTTCTAAGATTTTAATGCCAAAAATGAAGTTCTGGTGGACAATAAATGATGTTTTTGGCTTACCACAGCTATCTGACTATCCTTTAAGAAAAAACCAAATCAGTTCAGTTCTAAATGCCAATTTTTAGATTTTTTGTAGTATAGCAAAAACGATTCTTGATGTTTAAAGTTCTGTAGAATTTTGAGATTCGAAGGGATGAATTGTGCAGGCCTAGCAAACAATGAGCTCTGAACATTAGGTCAGAGCATATCGTCTACTAAAACTGAGGGAGAATCTCATGGCCATCGGAGAAACAAAAGTTTAATGTGTTTGTTGTATAACTAACGCAAATCAGCCAATAAAAATGGTGTAATCAAGTAAAAATGCTGAACTATATGTTAGGATGCATATTTCTGGTTCATTCATGAATAACGTACATAAACGGACTGTTTTCGTATGAAAATATATAATTTATCTCATTAACCATCAAGTAGTAATTTTGGAAAAATCTCGCCCTGATATGTATTGTGTTATTGTAATGAATGCCTTATATATATGCATAAGCGAACAAATCCTCTACGTTTCTGATTTAATGTGCTGTAATTTCCAGATTATCTTCTTTAAATTATAGGTACAAAGCTCAACATCGTAAAAGGAAAGGCAGTCGCTCAGTCAGGTGTTTGAATAGTTACATAAAATCGATCACAAATTAATGCTGATTGTCATCTGTTCATTTCATGATAAATGGCTGTTGGACTTGTCTGCCGATTCTTTATATCACCTCTCTGGCGTTTCTGACTGTAGTCTTACTGATCAGAGGTTTTTTCTTCAAATCTGACAGAAGAAATTATAGACTCGGAGATAAAATTAATGACCCTTCGTCTAGCGGATAATTCTAATCACATGGCTTAATTACGAATGGTGAACGAGTTTCATTACCATTTCCGTCACTTTGATTTTCAGCTGCCTTTTGCTATATCTATGAGTCCTAAAATATTATAAAACTGTACAATACTTTCACTGATTTTCCAGCTGAATGAGACGAGTCCCCCATGAAGGAGAGAATTTTTTTACAGGTGTTTCACACAGCTCTAGTTATAGATCACCTAAACCATGACGAAAACAATTTTTCTTGTGTCCATCATGTCCACACAAACGGAGGTCCTAAAAGATAACTTATTTGAGAGAAACTAACTGGTATCGCCTAAATAGAGAACGCATTTATAACTGCTATCGGCTACCTATATCCCGGCTTCTCATACTTTTTAAGTAAAGTGGAATAAAAATATTAACTTGCCATAATAGGGTGATCGAATCAATATTAAAGTTATTTCTTGTACAAAATCGGCTCTAAATTTTAGCAAATATGCATTTTGTTGATGTATAGCAGGCTTAAAGGAATTTCGTATTTCAGATATAAAATCGTGATCGCAGATGCTACCGATTGACCAAGATCAATTTTACATTGATGCCATGGATTTGCTAAATCCAATCGACACTTTCACAAGCATTATCGCAATCAAAAAAACGTCATATAATGCCTGAATTTCTTTAAGTTATGATAGATCCAAATACGAAAATATGCTAAAGTATTCTTTGATTGGATTGTGTTCATTTGAAGCTGATAATGATATGAATATCAAAATATATTCCCACGTCGATTGCCGGACAGATCATGGTATTCATAGTGAATAAATAAAGATAGCTAAAGTGAAAATAAATAAAACTTTTTATCAACAAGTAACTGGATGGCATTATTTAATAATATATATGAATCAAAGAAAACGATTACGCAAATAATATGAATAATTTTTCACATTGTTTGATGGTATTTTAGATTATAACAACTCCGCATTGAAGCAGAAAAAATTGGTTTACTTTATTAAAATGCGTCAGTATTTGCTCAGCGCCACCTTGAAATCAACCAGAGATGTCTAAGCGTGGTACGTTCATCTGGGGTTTTATCGAACATTGAATTTTGATTTCTATTATTTTACATAGTTCTACTTTTTAGGGCGTGGTGGAAGTTCTGGAGGTAAATTCAGAATCACTCTCGCCCTTCCTGCGGGTGCTGTGATGAACTGCGCTGATAACACTGGTGCCAAAAACCTCTATGTGATCGCTGTCTTTGGCGTGAGGGGACGTCTTAACCGCCTTCCCTCTGCGGCCACCGGTGATTCCGTTGTCTGTTCCGTCAAAAAAGGAAAGCCAGACCTCCGGAAAAAAGTGTGGCAAGCCGTTGTTATTCGACAGCGGAAAGCGTTTCGTCGAAAAGATGGGACTTTTATCTACTTCGAAGACAATGCGGGTGTAATCATAAAGTCGAATGGCGAAATGAAAGGTAAAGATTGCATCTGTTTATTATAATGGCAAGCTGAATTACGCTAACGGTTTGATTAGCGCCCAGAAAACTTGCTAAATTAATTTGACTTGTCGCCACGCTTGTGAAGTCGGGGTCAAACACTTCACTATTTCTATTTATGTCAAACCTTCATGTCATCGAATTGTTTCCTTTTTTAGGTTCTGCAATTACCGGGCCTGTTGCCAAGGAATGCGCAGATATGTGGCCCAAGATTGCATCAAGCGCAGGATCTATCCATTAAATTGACTTGTACCATATTTATTAAATTAATGGCATATTTAGTGGATAGAATACTTTTTTTGGGTGATTTTCTTATGCATCATATTCGGTATTCTAATATTAGGCTTTATTCGTCTTTGTCATGCTTAGGGGTTAGTAACTTTACTCGAAATTCAGTGTGATTCTAAGCATGGAATCGCTTAGGTTCGGTGTGATCTTTTTATTGCTTGTTGTATTACCGTTCAGTCTCGTCAGCTTTTGTGCTTCGATTGCGAAATGTTAGTCGGATCCGCAGCGTGGGTAGATCGAGTGCTGTGAGTGGGCCTTAGATTAGCCTACTGGTGAATTTACGGTTCGCCTCGCGCCTCGGGTACTCAGCTCCAGCCAAAACCCCCGATGGGGTGTCGGTCCCGGGGGCGTTGTCGCAGCCGAGGGGCGGCCCTCCTTGGGTTGAGTTCCGCACGGTTGGGTGGAAATAGTTCGACGCCTGGGGTTGCATTACATTCAATCAAAATGCGCTTAACAGGCCTCAGTCTCAGCAGTGGTATTGCCAAGTGCATTTCATCCAACCTGACATCCGGTCAGAAAATGTACGCGAGCAACGCATTGCATTTGAACTTGAAAATATAAGTAATAATTTATTGGCCCCTATTGGGCAAATTATCCAAGTTTGCAGTTGATTCAGTTGTTTATTTCCAGCAACGTAATATTTTTAAATTTAGAGAAGAGGGGGGTTGGCATCACGATTCATTTTTAAGCTAATTGCTTGGGTAGATCAATTACGATCAGCGCAGTTACCAAGGCTGTCTTGAACGCCATCTTCTTACGATGATAAATTTCCTAGTTTACCCAATAACGCAAGCAGAAACATTTCACACATTTTGTTTAAATATAATTAACAAAGTAAGACCTCGAACAATGTCCAAGGAATATCCGTTAATATGAACAGCGCTTGTTCTCTTGAACTAATCAGTTCTAGGCCCTTTGCAACGACTTAGCATCCACAAACATTTTCATTAAAAATCCACTAACATTGGGCTTCAGTATGCATTTAAAATCAGTGAACACTTTTCGACCGAAGGGCGCTATTTTGATATCGTCGTTTGTCTAATCTCATAGATTATTATATTAGAAAGATAAAACCTAGTGTCAAGTCATCGGTTAAGGGAGAAACATGCGCATCTAATCTGAGAAAAGGGCAGGTCCTAAGAAATCATCTTGAAACTATATATATTAAATAAGAGTTGCATCAAGCCATTAGATAAAATTACTTTGATGACGGTTTACATTAATTACTAAATTCAAACCCAAACTTCTGATTAAAAGCTCTAAAAATGATAAATGCCACAACTCCTAATTTATGTGCTAAAGCTTATTGTTTTCTTGTAATTAGAGAAATAAATGAATGAGAAAAATAAGGAACAGGAATAATTAAGTTTAAAAGTCTATTATGGAAGAGCTACATTTACTCCTTTTAATAGGTGATAGGCTGCACTTTCGAGTGAGCTATGTCCAAGCGCGGTAGGGACTCCGCCCAGACTGTAATGTCACATGCCTCACTTTCAAACGCTCCTAATTCTCTTCTATTTCTACCTTAAAGGCCAGGGTAGCCGTTCCGGTGGTAAATTTAGAATAAGTCTATCGCTTCCAGTAGGCGCGGTAATTAATTGCGCCGACAATTCTGGTGCGAAGCTCATCTACATAATTGGGACTCGCAACGTGAGAGGACACCTTAATCGCCTTCCAGCCGCTGCTATCGCCGACTCTGTTATATGTTCCGTAAAAAAGGGTAGTGCAAACCTCCGTAAAAAGGTTTGGGCCGCTGTGATTATTCGTCAACGCAAACCATTCCGTCGATCGGACGGAACATTCGTCAACTTCCAAGACAACGCAGGAGTGTTATTAAAGCAAAAAGGAGAGATGAAAGGTGAGTGTATGTAATTTGATCACTCCGACATATTTCCAGGCACTCTTATTCTGGGTCCAGTTGCCAAGGAATGTGCGGATATCTGGCCCAAGATCGCTTCTTCTAGTGGTTCCATCCATTGAAGCTTTATTAAAACTTGTGTTTCGTGTTTTTAACTGTTTTGTTTCTTTTACTATGGATCGGCCTTATCTAAAGAACTAATGAAAAATATTTGCTCATAATGCAACGTTTGGTAGCTTTCCACTACACAAACCTATTTCATTTCATTGATCACTTAAATGGGCAATGTTTTTTATTAATGTTTTGATTTTCCTGATCGGTTTCTAGATCTGGGCTTCATTTCTATACCTTTTTATTAGCGGCATCTGCATCCGTAGCTTCTTTGTCGCCAAAAATCGATCTGTCAGATTTTTCGGTTCCAACATCATTTTCCAACAATTTCTCTACTTTTCGCTCTTCTTTCTCTTCCCCACCTTCACTTTTCTTGTCGTACTCCTCTTCGTTGTTTTCAGTCTCCAAGTTTCTATCAAGCTTTGATAGAGGAATTACCAGAGACGCTTGCTCCGTGATCAAATCCGGAGAGGGCACTTTTTTCAACAATCGAGGTCGTGACTTCTCACTTTCACGCTTCTTCGTGAAATAGGTCCTTTTCATACTGTTCAGCTCCTTGTCAAGTTCTTCTAATTGATACCTGTATTGCTTTATATTAGTATCATATTTTTCGGCTTGTGCCGTCATTAGCTGAAATATAAAGTAGAACATTTCGGTGTCTGAAAACCTCAAAGATGTGTTCTAAGACGTAAAACCATGATACATAAGTACCTTCATAGCCGCCAACTTTCCTCGGAGGCTATTCTGATAGATGGCCAACTGTTCGGCAACCTCTGGACCAGGTTGACGGGCTAGAATCTGTTTTAGTTCCACGTATGTGCTTTCCTTCTTTTGTATTTGGATTTCTTTCTGCAAAACTTCTTCATTTTTGCCTATCAGGCACTTCTGTAAGGTGTGAATCTTCTTTATCATTTCGAACTTTGAAGGATCACTTCCCTGTCAAAATAAAACTTGATATAAGGGATTCGCTTATGCTTTGCACCTAAGCATATATCACAACTAAAACCAAACGCTAATGGAACAAATCCAACAAGTGATAGGGTATACCTCAGGAAGAAATTCGAAAGTCCTCCAGTCTTCAAAGTAATAAATCTAGGGAAAATAATCAAGCTTATAACAAGTCTTAGTTTACTGGACATCGTTAAACGGGTAGGCCTATTATCATTGTGCTTAGTTTATTCGATATTCTAGCTATCTTAGAAGGATTTTTCTACTTTTCACTTTGCCAAGTAAATACAAGCCATGTACAGCTAACTGTCATCGATTTTACAAAACCGTAGCAAGCCAGGTAATTGATTTCGCACCTCGTATTCATTTAACCCTCGAGCGACCACCCACTGGACGTGATACTTACTTCTAGTTTTCGCCATCGATGGACATTGATCGGTTTTTTCAGCTCATCCTCCAGGGCTTTGCACCGCACCTGTTCCTGATTCAGCTCCCTCCTCGCTTTAATCACCTCCCGTTCGAGGTCTTCCATCTGAGCTGCACTAGCCTGTAGCATAGCCTTTTCTCTCCGACTCTGGCATATTTCCTCCCGAACTCGTCTCAGATCTTCCAGAACCTTGTTGAATTGCGCCTCACCTTTGTCCAGCACAGATTTCTGTATGCGGATCCTCTCGTACAGTTTGGCTAACTCGTCGTTACGCCGCACCAGTTGAACACCCAAAATATCCCTCTCGCTGATAACCTGGTCTAAGTCCTTCTTGTGTTTTGCACGTTCAAATTCAGCCTCTGCTATGATTTTAAGAAGTCTTCGCTCCTCCGCCTCCTGCGTTTCCATGTTTGATCGATTCTCAATCGCTAGATTCTTCATTTTCTCTAACTCCTTTTGCATTTTATCGCGTTCACGAGTCATTCTATTACATTCTGCCATCTCTTGCACCATCAGCACGTCTTTGTTAGCAATTTCCTCCTTCAGTTGTGCTATTCGGCGAGTCGTCACATTTAGTTTGCGCTTCATTTCGCTGATTTCCTCCTGGGCTTCAATCAAATTTTTTGAGTACAAATTCCTGTCACTCATAACTGCCTCGTAGAGATTTTCCTGTTGCTTCAGTTTGGTCTGTGCCTCCGCTATTTTTTTCCGGTTATCGAATATCTCCATTTCGCGATACTTTACCTCCTCCATGAGATCGAGAACCTTTTTGGTGTAATTTGACGATTCTTTAAGGTAGTGATCACGCTCAGTCTCAAGCATGCTGATCATTTCCCGTTGAGTTAAGGTCTCCTGCTTGTAATTTGCGACTTCTTGTTCCAGATTCTGTTTCGATTGTTCGTGAAGTTTCAGAAGATTCGCCTGCTTTGCGGCCTGGTTCTGCATCTTGAAGAGAGACTTGGTGAGAGCATCGCGCTCTCGGGTTAACTCTTCGCATGCTTTTCTATCGCTTTCCATAGCCTTACGAGTGGCTATGAGGTCACGGTCTATGGCCTCGATACCCTCGCGCAGTTTATTCCGAGTTCTTTCCAGCTCCTGCTTCTTTTCTTCAATGCTCCGCAGGCGCTTATTCGCTGCCTCATTTTGGTTAATGAGCTTGGTGTTCTCAGACTTGATGGCGTTTACTTCGTCTTCTTTTTGCTTCGGAAAAAAATAGAAAGTCGGGTCTTTGTACCCTAAGAAGTTGTATTTATCGGGTCATTGAATCGGGCGGTGAGAAGTTTCTTCCCACCAAATTTTCGATTCCCCCATTACTTTCTTATAATAAAAGCTACTCAGCATGATATAGACATCATCCCCAATGGCCCTTGCTTCCAGTTCTACCGGCTAACGGGAAAACTAAGATGGCTGTTGTGAATTAGTCATTCACAATAGGCAGCAAGCGGCATTGAGTGGAATAACTTATCTTACCTCTGCCGGTAGTTAATACAATGAAAACTAAATACAAAAAGCCATCCTAACAGCGAAAGGCAACCATAAATCCTGGATCACAGAGACGTCAGTGTTCACGAGGTGGAGAGGGAGGAAAGCGCATGCAAACATCATCTTAATGCAGAGAGCAAATCATATCCTCTGCAGAGCAAGGCACGAAATCAGAGTTATGCACTCCAATGGCTGTTTATTTTTCGACCAAAAGTAAGAAGATTCCTCGACAAAACTATCAAATGAATCTCGAAAGTACACTTGACTGCTGCTAATAAGTAGGTCCGCCACTTGGAAGCGTACATTTAAATTCATTATTCGGTTTGAAAAGTTTAAATCCACAACTTGCATACCTTAACCTCCAGGAGTCGAGCTTCATTCTCAGCTCGAAGGCCTTCAGTGAGTGATACTTGAGCATCAAGTTTGCCCTGAGCCTCTGCCAGTTTGGCTTCGGAGAGCTGAAGCTTTCGGTTTGATTGCTCTTGTATCAACTTTAAGACCTTACTTTCCTCCTGTCGTTTCTCTAACTCATCCTGGAGGTGTTCTATGGCAGTGGTTATAGCTCCTATTTCTGTCTGTTTCGATTCCACCTGTTCTCGAACTTCGTTCATCTCTTTCTCCATCCTCTCCTTCTTCCGCAATTCTTGCTGTGCTTCTGCGACTTTGTCCTTTAGTAAACGAAAAAGGATGAATTTAAGTAGTAGCCCATACCTGTAAATTGAAATTATAATAATTTGCAACGGCACAATCGAACCCTCATGCATTCACCATTTGAAAATCGACAGCTGACGAAGCTTTTAATTTTGACTTTAGACATGAAATTCCTAGTACTATTAAAATACGGTCATGGTCATGCGGAAGACTTTTATGAACTGACCAAGGGCTTGACTGAAATAGTACTTTAGCATTCCCATTCTCAAAGAGCAAATTCTATTCATCATTCGCTTATGAAGTCCCTGGTTTTTCCGCTTTCTTTTAATCTAGGATTAAGACTTTTGATTCTATTCACCATTAATAATGACGTGCAAACAGCTAATCTGTAATAATGAATCTGAAAAACCTGCTTTGATTATTTTTGCCTTAGTTCATTGATTATTTCTTCAAATAACATATACTTATTGAACTGGTATTTTGTTAACTTTCAATAAGCACACCGGAGTCCGAATACCCTCATTCACTTTAACATGGTTAAGTTTTGAGGACTTTCAGCTTTCTCAATAACCAAAATTAGACAAAGAAAATAAAGCTATTTTAGTGGATATCCTAAGATGAAATACGTTTGTCGTTGAGCACTAAAATCAATCGTTGTGCATTCATTGTCTTGTTGAAATGACTGGAAATCCATTGTATCAATTCCTCAACTTCCTAGCACGAGCACTAACTTGCCAAAGTTCCGTATGTCCAAATAACAGCAACTGAATATGGCGTTACTAGAGAGTTCCACTAAGTAGTGTTTCTCAAGGCACAACAATCAAAAGAAACTAAAATGGCTTTTAAGATAAAAGATTTAGACGGAGAAAATGTTTTAGTAGAAGTCAATGCATTCTGCTTTGTTTTGAACTTGAGATCAGCTTGAATAAGTGCATAATATTGGAGATGATGGCGTACTTGAATATTTCGACCAAGTTCAGCAATTTTTTGTTGAGCTTTGATAATTTCATCCTGTAATGTGGCGATTTGACCCTTGGTGGCGTCTATTTCCTCACGAAGTTTGGCATTTTCGGTCACCTGTTCAGTTTTCTCCCTCGACAATTTTTCCAGATTCTTGGCCACTTCGGCTACCCTGAAATGAGATTGGCCTCATTGTATTTAACAAATGCAAACTTGAAGCAAAGGATTCTGAAGAAAGGGGTTACGCGTCAGCCCCAACCTCGCCGGATTCGCCTTTTTCGATGACATTGCTAAGTGCCACTATTTCTTCTCTAAGACTTCTAATGCGATCTTTAGCTTGGTTCTCCTTGGCGGTAGCAACTGAAACAAGGCTCCAGGCATGCTCTAATTCTGTCTTGAGGGCATAAATATTGGCAGGACTTTCGCTCGAGATTTTGCTGACATGTTGCAACCGAACAGAATTTGAGAGAATATCGGCCTTCAGCTCTCTGCATCGCTTTATTAACTTTTTCTCGTTCTCGTGAGACTTTTGTAGAGCTGCCATAACTTTATCATACTCCTCACCAAATTTATTCAACAGTTTATTTTTCTTTACGTCAGCTATTAACTTTACGTACAAATTATATAATATTGCTGCATACAGCTTGATACTCTTCTTGTAGATGTGCAAAAGAAGACTCATCGATAGCAGGTTTAACAACCCCTTTTAACATATTTTTATCATACTAAAAGTTATTAAGGTATTTATCATACCAGTTCAACCATTATTAATAACCCTTGATGAGGTCCAAAAATTAAAACTGGATCATTTACCTGTAACCAGGCAAAAAGACGAGCGAAGGGCAACGTGTAACCTGAAATGTTGTGGGTAAGAGTAAATCCGACGGATATAAAATAAAACGATAATTTTTGGTAATAAATTAACTACATTGAAAAAAGCAATTCCAGATTTTGTTTAATTTTCAAGATTTCGACTTAAATGGCTTTTTTGAGATACATGCGTATATATTTGGGGCGAAATACAAGCACTGAAATTTCGACTCTACGGTTATATTTGGGAAGTTTTACATGTTAGCGTCTTAACCAACTCATAATATGTGCCCAACCTTTTATAGACTTTGATTTGCATTGGTAAATGAGCGTGCCCTTTCTAATATATTTGAAATAAATAGGTCGACTGAAATATGCTAATCTCATGATAAGTGTTGGACGTCTTCATTAAGTATCGTAAGATCAGGTAAAATGTCAGGCCAATAGCTACGGAGCCCATTTTTAATGCGGTGGTTTAAAAATGAATGAGAAGTGTTTTTTATAGATTACATGACTCCAATCACGTCCCAGAATTTTCACATTCCCTTATCAATCCATTTTCCGCAATTACTGGTTCCAGTGAGCTCATAGATTAATCGGCAATTAAAATGCTATCATAACTGCTGGTGCTATATTAAGACGACTGAATGCGATAAACGTCACTTTGTTTCGGCGGCTAATGTAGAACAACATGACCCGATATTACTTATTATCCGTGTTTCATTACCACGTTAAAATTTACACTAATTAGACTGCTTGGCTCTTAAATAGCCATTACGATTGCTAAAAATAACATAAAATAGAGGCGGAAGTTTTCGAATTTAGGAGAGCCCGGAGACACAGTTGAGATTTTTCGCCTTCATTTCAGTGTAGCAGTAATTTTTTTGGTTCGAGAAAAGGGTCGATTAACATTAATTAGTTCTAGCGAATACAGATTCAATCAACTAATTTCGAGTATTCTATGCAACATTTGACCTTATCTTGCATTTGGGATTGTAACGTTTTTTATTACAAGATAAATAAAGCAAAACTTTGAAATGCTTATTTCTTAAGAAACATCCTCCATTTTGGGGCGCTTAGAAATGTTGACTGTATAACTACATACGCTGATCGCAGAAATTTCACGATTTTGTGATAAATGAGCTTTGTTAAAATCGCGTGTTGTTGACTATATTTGGCAACGTAAAACCCTTTGAGTTTGATGATGACTATGATATCGATAATAATGACAGATATATATGGAAATCCGGATTCATATAAACATCTTTTTTTCCAGTTATTAAAATAAATGAGATTTGTTCCTCACAAGATGGCCCAGCATGTCAGTTAAGATTACACCTTGTTTCGAGGTGGAGAGAAGATTGGCTAGCTACCTGAATGGCTTGGTTTGACGTGTCCCCTGTGCGAAATGAACTTCTCTACTGCTTTGCGTTTTTTAAAGAGGATTTAGAGACCAAGAGCCTTAAGGAAAAGTTACAACTTCGGCGAAGCGCAGTAATTTCGTAAAGGGCAGAAAAAACAAATATGCTGTCGAAATGCACTTACCAAGATGCATAAAAACTGCTTCAAAATATGACATAGATCATTTTAGCAGACTTTTCGCGGAAGAATTGGTTGCAGATTCTAAATGACCGTCTCAAGACTTCCTTAGCAGCAATGAACCGATCGGTCACATTGAAATAAGTTCAATTTTACACGAAAAGCCTAAAGCAGTAATGTAAGTGAAACCCCAAATCTATTCCGTGTAAACGCGATTCTTTGGTAAAATACAGACTATTTGGATGAAGCAAATGAAAAAGAAATTGCATTCTCAACGTATAATTCGTATAACTAAGCGATTACAATAATGAATGTAAAGCTACCTTTTAAAAATAAGAAGAATATACGAATTAGCTTTGAATGAAAATTTGTTTAATTGTTCAATAAGAGTAGCGGGTGATTGGCGCAATAACGTTTTGCTGTATTTTTCTCGGTTTGGGAGGCAATGGAAGAGCCGCAAAAAAAGAAACATCGAGCACCAAAAAGTGGTGCTAAGGTTTTAAAGAAGAATAAATCCGAAAATTCATCGAAAACCCAAAATCCCAGAGGATTTTCGGTACAACATACCACTAAAGCAGCTCGTAAAGTCCGAAAAACACTTGATCGTGAGACCAAAAAGTATCACTTACCGAACGTTAATGCTAAGACGCCCGTTGAAGTTGCTCCCCCTCTTATTGTTGGTATTGTCGGTCCTCCTAGAAGCGGCAAATCTACACTTCAACGCTCCCTAATCAAGCATTTCGGTCGGCAACTAGTACCCGTCATCACAGGTCCAATAACAGTTGTGGTGGGTAAGAAGTATCGGATGACATTTATTGAATGTGATTGTAATGTCAACAGCATGATCGATGTCGCCAAAGTCGCTGATTTGATTCTTCTCACTGTTAATGTTCAAAAGGGGCTTGAAATGTACCATTTTGAATTTATTAACATGCTGCAGGTCCATGGGATGCCTCGTGTTATCCCTGTACTCAATCATCTTGATCGGTTTAAGGAGTCGAATTCCTCGCGTTCTCTCCAAAAGAAGATCAAACAGCGTCTCTGGACAGACCTTTCAGCGAAAATATTCATCCTCTCCCGATTCATGAAAAAGAAATTTCATTGGCATAATCAAGGCGAAGGCGACGACAGTAGTATTGACGGCGAATATATGCCAGCAGAGATTCAAAGGTTAGCACGTTTGATGGTAGTCAAATCACCCCGTCCTTCCGACTGGCGAACTAGCCATCCTTACTTGCTGGTCGACCGCTTGGAAGATGTTACTGATCCTCGCGATTTGACTGATAACGAGAAAGCCAATCGTGTCGTCAGTCTTTATGGCTGGGTTCGAGGATCTGTGATTGAGGCCTCTCTCTCTAATCCACTTATTCATATCCCCGGTCTCGGAGATTTCCCCATAGCTGAATGCACCTGTCAGCAAGATCCTTGTCCTACCCCGGCTCAAGTCATGATGTCCACCGAGTCAAAGGAAGAAGCCTTGGAGATAAAACTGAAGAAAAGGCTCTGTGAAGGTGAACGCAAGGTGAGTGCTTGTTGTGCTTATGTCCATTTTAAAGTCATTGAATGGTTTTAATAATTTATTGTTCTTATCAAGCTCTATGCACCAATGTCTAGTATCGGTGGCGTTCTCTTTGACCGCGATGCTACATATATTGACTTGGGAGGCAGTCATCACTTGGGTGGGGGTCGATTAACATCTGGACGTCAGAAAATCGTCGGTGCGGGAGAAACAGATTTGGCCAAAGCTCGCAATATTTTCTCTGTTGTCGGCTGTGGTCTAGATGAGCGTTTAGAACATGATCATCGAGTCCAAATGCTTTCTGATGCTCCACTTTTAGGATCCTATGCCAACGGACTTGCTGCCACGGAGGAAGTTCCCAGTTCAAGATTGGATTCTGATGACGATAATACATCTAAAAACAAAATCGATGGAGAAAATGGCAGTGTTAGAATGTTTGAGGATGCTGTTCTTCCAAACCTGGCGAATTCAAATAAAGACGAAGAAGGTTCTGATGGTAGTGACAAAGACCTGGAGGAACTGATGGAAAATAAGCAGAAGACCCAGCTTGACAAACGCCATCAAAATCTGAAGAATGCTTTTGACAGTGCGTTGTAGACTTGATTCTTAAAAGTGGCCTTGGTAGCTGGAGTTCTTTTTTCTGTTTTTTTTAGACCTGGAATGGCAAGAATCTTTTTCCAATCGTAAAAACTGGAAGCGATTTATCTATAGCACTGGTAAGTGACTCCTGAATATTCTAGCCTTGTCACAATATTTTCAAATTCATTCTCTTGCCGAACGATTCATTTTCTTCTAGAGAATGAAAATCTTGTCGATAGTACAACATCTACTGCTCTCATGGCTGATATGTTCCGGGTTTCAACGGTCGTTGATGCCAACGCTCCCCATGGAGATTCTGATGACGTCACATTGCCTCGAAATCCATCAGTCACTATTGATTGGACCTCAGCAGCATGTCTTATCGCCAACCGTTTCACTACTGGTGAATGGAACGCCTCGGAAGATGCTGAACAGATTCTCGCCGCCGATTCTGACGCTCAGCGCACTCTGGAAACCTTGAAAGCCCAGAAGATGGCTAAAGCTGCTGGAAGTAAAGTGCAGTATAAACCACAAGGAGATAATTTTGGAGATTATGAGGATAGTAATAGTGTAGACGACCTTGAAGCCGAAGTTGGTGATGAAAGCGATGAACAAAACGAGGAAGAAGATCCGACCAAAAGCTTCGAGAAGAGCCTCTTAAGACCGACGAAAAGAGAGCGTATCCTTGAGAAACGCAAGAGACACAAGGAGCTGTTTGAAAAGCTCTACGATGCGGCTCAACGTGGTTCTGGTACGAACGCAAATGAGCCTGCCACAGCTTTTTACGACAAGATGGTGGCAAAACAGGAGGCTCAACAGCAACTGAATAGGGAAGTGCTAGCACAACTACCACCTGGCGTAAGGCAAACCGTTGGTGGCATCGCTCCTGGCTCCTATGTGCGGATTCGAATTGCTGGTGAGTTTTATTTTTCTTATGTAAATTATTGTCTGCTTAAAGAGGTTAAGTAGTACTGTTTTCTCTTTTTGAGAGTGTTCTAAATATGTGAAAATTTCATTTACTGTCTCAAAGCTATCAATCTCGATGAAGGGCTCTAATCTGCCATTAAGTTGACCCATTAAACCTTGCCATGCCTAATTACTCGCTTTTAGGCACCAAATAGGCGCTTTGTTTTCTCTAAAATCTAGTATCTAAATTAATTACCTTTAGCATTTCTGTTTTTATTTTCTTTATCTCAATAGTTGTTTCGATTTCCATTTATTTCCTTTTCTCGACTGCATTTATTGTCCAACATTATTAATTGCTATTTATTCCCAAGGTCATCTTGCCTTTATTAAGATAGACTTTTTAATGGCTGATTAAGATGCAAGCAATCACGTATGTGCACAGAATTACTTGTCCTCATTGCAAACATTGTTTTTCATCCAAAGTAGAATAGTTATTAGGCTATTTAGGCGTGTCAATGTGGAATGCTAAACATGATTTTCTGCTTAATCCAGTCAAAACTGAAAATCCTCACCAGTTATTATTAGATAATCGGTCATTGTATGTATTGTTGATATAAAGCTTTATTCGCCCACTTAAAGTGGAGCAAGGAACCGGACCTGCATCATATCCATCTGCTGATTATATGGTCAATTTAGGCGTATCCAACATTGCTGAATATGTTTACTCAGTTTCAATACCACGTAAAACATCCCGAAACAGGCGGACTTTGAGCCCAGACTCTCGGGCCACAGTCAGTGCTAATGCCTACATATGTGCGACTCTGAAACCCATCGGTGCCATCGCGATAACCATCCCGATTTATTGCTATTGCAAGTCTTAACATGCTAGTTCTGCATATTTCTAAACCTCTACATTTGTTTAAAGTTCAATCTTTCTTTCCGTCTTTTCTTGATCATATTTTACTTGAGCTTGTCAGAATTTGTGGCGTCCTTGACGCCATTACCGAATGGCAATTTCAGCAGGATTGTGTCCTCTGAAGAGAGCTAGTTCTTCGAATTTTCGTCTTCGATTGTTCCTAAACGTATTTATTAGTTTTATTAACGATTCCGACTTTACAAAAGTGTTTCAACTACTGGGATTATCAGTAGGTATATCCGAACCTTTCCCGTGTTCGTGACTTTCTGTCATTAGATGCCCTAGTTCAAGTTCTTATACCGGACTCTAAACCAACGGGATTTTAACTCTGATGTTTTAACCGAGCGTTACTTTCTATCAAATAATAAACAATCCTTATTGCCTCTCCAAGCAGGTTATGCAACGCTGTTGCGTGGTTATCTGGAATCTCAGCATCAAATTAAAGTTTTTGGTTTGAAGTGATTAATCGTGAGTCGTATCAAACGTTTAGTGTTAATGTCACTGATAAATTTTTATTCAAATCGAGTTCCAACTAAAGAATTGAACTCTCTGATAGGTTTAGAATAACCTCTTACTTTATGCCTAGTTGGATGACAAAACTATCATTCGACTCTGTTATTATTCATTCAAGTTCTTAGCCACTGTGTTTTCTAATCATTATTATCTCGCTCACTTTTGCAGGGGTTCCTTATCAATTCATGGCACATTTCGACCCTCGTCAGCCACTTGTGGTTGGTGGATTGATGAAAGGTGAGGAGGCAAAGTCTTTTATCCACGCACGCTTTCAGTCCCATCGGTGGCTGAAGCGTGTTCTCAAATCCAACGATCCAATCACGGTATCCGTGGGTTGGCGGCGTTACCAGACTATTGGTGTTTTCTCAAAGTAAGCTGAATCCGACTTTATGAAGTTTCGATCTCATTGAATCCTAGTGTACATACTTAACAACTGAACTCAAAGTGAACTGCTCTGAGTCCATTTTTCATTCTATTCCATCACCTCATTCTAAGAAACCAATAAGACCTTAAATATATTTTCAGGGCTTCAATGGTCTTGAAGTTACCTCTAGCTTGAATGCAAATGGCTTCATTATTTATTCCATGTATGTCTTCACAATTTAGGACCTGGAAGATCACATCCTCCTTTCATTGATACAAGTCATTTTTTGAACTTAAAGTAGAAGTGGCCTCGGTTATTGCCTTAAGAGTTCCTGCGCGTCAGTTAGACCTGCCTGATCCAAGATTCTTGTTAAAGAGTCCTCCGATTTGCGCTGAAGTATTCAACTTTGAAGCTCAAGTTCTTGGCCTTATAGGCCTAGAATTATTCTCTTTCTGACCGCAATATGACGCTTGTTTAGGTCGCAAGGCAACGCGAGATTCGAGGAGATTTGGTTTGGTCATTGTCAGATCCTGATCAGCTGTTGGACTTCGAAATCCCCGGTATTGTCTATAACCTTTTAGTCCCTGTAAATAGGATAGAAGAGGTGGCTTGATAGCCTAGAACATGAAATATCAAAAAGAAACTGGTGAAGCGCGCTTGCTTTTTCAGTAAACAAAACTTATCTGGATCAGATCACGTGAAGTGGTCTTCCAGTTCTCGCCCCTCAAAATAATAGAATTCTTTATTGCATCCACTAACCAGCCAACCAACTTGCGTGTTCCAAGGTATTCTGTTTTTTTATCTAATGGTACCTTGCATGCGTCATCTATGCTGCCTCCGTTTATTGCTTAAAAGATGTAGTTATTTTTCGAGCAACTCGAAATCTATTAATTTGTCGACGCTGAAATTAGACGAATGAACTAGAGACCCTGAATCGATTAGCGTTAGCACCTTCTGCCACACAATCTTGTACTTTGTGGTGATATTCAGGGTCACGAGATCTTGTTTTTTCCACGCACTGAACGCCAATTGGTAACTTGTGAAGCAGGTAACTGCCACAACGATAAACTGCCCATTTCATCGAAATAAGGTGCAGACACTTCATAAAATAGGCCTTGATGAACCTGGTTTTCCAAGATTCAACGAAGGAATAATCTGTACAAATCGGGATGTTTCGCAAGAAAACGACAAAAAAGACTTGGAGCCAGAGCGCTCGATAAGGATGCTTTTTTTCAAATCTCTATTTGTGCAATGCCCTTCGTTAACCTGGGGGAAATAAGCAGAACACATGAAAAGCGACTTAAGGCAGAAAGCCCTTTGTGTAACCAGTAGAAAGTTGCTTCAAGACTTGCAAAGCCCGGGAATAGCTAAAAAATATATCAATAAAATCACCACCCATTTAGTCAGCCAGGAATATAGACGGTGGCTGCCAGAAATGTGGATCTAATGGAAACTTCAGCCCAAAACTGATGTTGATACCTACTTCCTGTCTAATCGCGTGAGTTCCCTAGTTGGGATCTCGAGACTTTACCTCGAGTGTTGGCTAGTAACCTACGAAATGCTAATCTTGGCTTTTAGAATGGATGAGTGAATTTAAGTGCCAACTAGTAGCCTACGAAACGCTAGCCTCGAGAGTTCATTGTCTTGTCTTTTAGAGAGGAGCACAATTTCCGGAAGCGCTATCTCAAATACGCCCTGAGCCATGAGCACTGTCACATGACATTTTACGGACCTGTAGTTCCCGCAAAAACCGGCGTCGTGGCCTTCGTCAACTCAACGTGGCGAGAACAGGTAGTTGCTCTCCGAAATCGATAAGTTTGGAACATCTTTATTTGATTCTCTAAGCGTCGGTCGGTAATGCTAATGCCCATTTTCTTGCTCCCTCTCTTAGACAAAAACATTCGCTTCGCCGAAATTCCGTATTGCCGGAACGGGCATTGTGACTGACTGTAATGAGTCCTTCCAGATAATGAAGAAACTCAAACTAGTCGGCTACCCGCACAAAATATTTTCCAAAACTGCCTTCATTCGTGGTATGTTCAACTCTGAATTAGAGGTGGCAAAAATGATCGGTTCCAAGATTCAAACCGTCTCAAAAGTTCGTGGGCTTATTAAGACTGCTCTCACAGGGTCTAAGTATAAATCGGGTGATTTTCGAGCTACTTTCGAGGCGCCCATCCGCAAAGCAGATATCGTCTTTGTTAGAACTTTTGTTCCCATTGAGTTGAAAGCTTTCTACAACCCTATTCCGAATCTCCTTCTCCCTCTTGCTGGAACAGCCGCGTCGGGTGGTACCGATGCTAAATGGAGAATGCTCAGAACTGTCGGCGAACTACGCTGGGATAGTGGTACTAAAGCGGAAGTTAAAGAGGACTCTAAGTACAAGGAATCAGAAAGAGTACCATTTGTTGCAATGCCTTTAAAAGCACCTACAAAGTTGATTGCAGCTCTACCATTCAAAGACAAGCCGAAAATGACTAAGAAACAGCTTCGGACCCACAGATTCCGTGAGGATGAAGTACGACGTGCTCGAACTGCAGATATTCCTGGCTCGGTGCGTTCAAGAACTGCAGTTGCAGAGAACGATGTTCCTGACCCTGTGGGACATCGGAGAAATCGTGCCCAGCTATTACAACGTCTCAGGGAGATACATTTGGCTTACCAACAGAAAGAACACAATAAAATGGTTGTCCGAACCACTAAGTACAAGGCACAAAGAGCAGCCGCCGCCGAAATGGCCGAGGCAAGGAATAAGAAGCGCAGGAAAGAATTCTTCGCACGTCGACACGGTGCCAAGAACAGCCAACATTAGATGAGCACTCGTATATGAACATATCTGATGAAAAATACAACTTTATGTTGCGTATACGGGCGATGTATTTTTGTAAAGTATAAGATAAATGAATTTTTAAGGAAAGGCATGTCTTGGTGGTGTCAGTTCTGGAGAGTGAAGGGCGTAGCTTTAGCACTCTTGAGGTTTAGAGGAAGCAGGTTAGTAAACGGTCGGCGGCTCTTGGTCGTCATTCTAAAGAATAAAAGCATGAATTTGCGTCTCCAGATCGGTTATGGCTTTAATAATTACTAGATGGAGACTCAAATGTAATGGGTGTCTAGGCCTCACTTCAGTATAACCAGTGGTCTCAGTTCTATTATGTTTGCCTTGGTATCCAATCTCCGTAGTCATTCTCATCGGCACTGATCTCGATTAATTGTAAGTGGATAGGCAAATAAAATTCCACAATTATACTTCATAACTACGAGTGGGTTACTAAAGAGACGACTTTGTACAGTTTAGGAAGAGATACTTCAAAGTTTAGTTCACATTATAAACATATTTAGAGTAGATTTACGCAGTAGAAAATAAGATCTACAAACGAGCCATATAATTCAAAGTCACTAAAACAAGATTTGAGAAATGACTGAAGCTGTTATGAAAACAAACCTTAGATGGATGTTAACATTTAACATAGAGTTCTAAGATGGCTCTAAAAGTGAGGCAGCAGAGAAAAGAAATTGTATTAACTACTAATTACCCAGGTAGCTAAAGGTGTGGTTATGAAGCATTACAGTCTTTATTACCCCAGAAGGTTCAGATTTTCCCGATCCTGTTCCTCGAACTCGACGAAAGGTGCGGAAGGCATAGACTCCAGCGATGGCAAGGACCCAAGCGAACATCATAAGAAAAGGAGCGAAAAATGTGCTACCACTCTGATCTGATAATGGATTTGACGGATCACTCCGACAAATAACATCGTTGCAGTAGGACTGTGATTGCCGAAGCATTGTCAGCAGTCGTCGCATGGATGACTCATGATTGTAGATACATTCACAGGGATCGAAATCTTCTGACATGTCCAAGAACTAACAATGGAAATGGTCTGATATAGCAGATAGGGGAAGGCCAAAGATCCTAGAATCGACAAAAAACTGCCAACATTCGTGTAAAGAACGGAAAATAATCAGTGCTCATGTACAAAAGGAACCATGCAAGTAATGAATGTCATGTATGCGAAAGTCGCTCAAACAGATTATGAAATACGTTTATTTTTAGAACCTGATTATAGATCTTGATGATAAAGTACGCTTACCCAACAGTCTGAAGAAAGCCCGTAAGGCAAATTGAGTTTTCCTCCAAACCAAGGATAAACTGTTTGATTAACTAAAGTTATTTATTGAATCGTCATTTCCTTTTTATCTCCCCATTTCCATGTGCTTTATAATCAATAATCAAGCGTGAATAATTGAGTATACATTTATTTATTTGTTCTGTTTCAGAAGACTTACTGGATTTCAACAAACGGCATAGAATTTAAGGGACCCATAAAAATGTGACTTTTATACTAACAATTTCATCTGCATAAGGTTCGCATGCATTTAATTGTAGTAACCACTCATTTTATCAGCTTATCCACTTAGAATCCCGACAGAAGTATTCAGCACTATTTTGTATTTGAACGATTCGTCATTTTATGCGGTCAAGAAAAATAAAAACTCAGTGAAATTACATGCATCTCCGTCCCCATGGCAACTCGAATCAAATTCCTCTATACAGAACTCCAAAGATAAGAAATCAAACTAACAAGGGCTTGGGGGTCTTTTTTTCCGTTGAATACGTCAATTTAGTTTAGTTCAGCCCTTTACCCGACGCATTTATAATGGGGCTGTATGTCATTCGCACAAATATTATGCTCTAGGTTGATGTGCTGCTCTTTTCAGTTGGCATAAGATCCTTTTTGACCTCGAAATAATAGGAATACATTGAAGGTTTGACTTCTTAAAAATAACGCCAAAATATAACCAACCTGATATCATCTCGATTCAGCTCTGTATCTTCATTAAGGATAGTGCCCAATAGCTCCCCTGATTTTAAGTCACCCAGAAAAGTTGCGTTATATTTTGTCTGTGCTCGATAGTGACCGTTGACGTTCAATTCGCACCATCAGAAAGATCTTTCTAGACTCATGCTGGCTTCGTGCTCATTATATCTCGGGACGTTACGTCGAGAAACCATCAATGAAAAAAGTATTTCAATAATTTGATATCTAAAGCTCCGAATCTGAAACAAAAATTAGATAGTATAGCTACACAACTACACAGCCACAAATAACGAAAGTCACTAAAAGCCTCTTGGTAGCACTGGTAGTAGACTGGTCAAAGAGACCCCATCAAGAGCTTCTAACTATTGCAGTGCCCAGTAAGTGCTTTGAGTCTTATAGTTGATTACGTTACGGGAATAGAGGAATTAAAGTTTCCTCCGGCTTTACGATCACAAACCAGGAATAGTAAAGGCTAAATTTTCCAAGTTTGTAAAATCAATTGTTTCTCGCTATAAGAAAATGGATTAAAGCCACCAAACTCCCTGAAGTGAGTCAAAAAATATTTCTTTGAAAAATCTCCAGATTCTGACTTTAATCTTCTCACATTTAAAACAAGACGTATCTGCTGGACGAGGTAAGTTAAAGTCTTAGCATCAAAAAAGTGTCAGCACTAAGTAATGATCTGACATATTGCGTTTGGGTAGATGGCTCGAAGTAGAAAGATATATATACATATAATACGTCGAATAGCCAGCGTGATTTTGAGAAAGAACCCTGACCTTCCAATGATCATGGGCAGATTGGGAATTTATGTCTCATCAATAGACAACTTTCATGATTCTTAAAAATTGCGGCTGAAATGGGAACCAATTTAGGAAGCATTCAGATATTTCGTGGCTAATCAAAAGAATTCCTCGTGCAAAAATAGGTACTTCAGATTGATTTCAAAACTACCTTTGATCTTAATTTGAAGCTAAAGTAAACTAATAAATTTAATGACTAAGAAAACAGATTATGCCAAACCTGGAGTATATGCAGTAGCAATTCGCTCTCAGAGGTTTTGATATATCTTAAACCTACCTTTTGAAGACAGGACGTGAACATTGAACCAGTGAAATCTATGTCTCAAGGCTTTAAACACTGTAAAAAAGGCCAGCTATTAAATTCAAAGTTCGTTAGCGACAAGAACATCTCTTAAATATCCTGAATGTAACAAAACATCGAATCAATTATGTGAGTATAATGATTGGGGCTGAGTGGGATGAGTTTATGGTGACAGATTAACAAACACGGGCTGCGTGCGTGATCGGTGGCTTGTCAGAATCTTTAACTGCTGGAGCTTGAGTTATGAGCTCGATCTCGCACGCTCCTTTAGGTTGAAGTCCAAAGCAATTTGGCTTCTTTAGCTTGGCCTCTCAGAAGTGTATTTACGCCCTATGGGGCTTAAAATGCTGAAATGTTCAGCTTCTTAAACTTAGAGTGCTACATTGCGAAAATATACGACCTCTCGAGATGTTAACCATAGGGAAGTTACTCGGAAAAGTTCGAAATGTGCACACGCACCCTCTCAAAAACCAAATCATATTTCGAGTTAATAAAAAGTACTGGGAAGTCTGGATAATAATGGTTTGGCTAAAGCAAAAAGTAAAAGGCATTATATAGCACTGAAACCAGAAAATACGCTAATCGATCGCCGGGTAACAGGATCATAGAGGAGCATTGTAATCTAAGGAATGGATCAGCAATAGTAAAGAATTTTGGGAATGATATTGAGTTTCTTCTCACCAGATGATCTCTCAAGTATGTTCAAATTCCATAAAAAGTGAAAGCGTATTTTGCTCTTCATTAAAGTTGAAAATACTTCTGTCATTAAATATTGTTTTGAATGAATATATGGTCTTCCCAAAAAATTAGCATCCTTCAAGAATTAAGCTACCGATTTCGAAAAATATTGAGTATGTTACAAATAAAGTAAAACGCTTGAAATTTAAGACGTTAAAGGTTTATGCTTTTTGCCGGCGTCTGTTGTTCTGAGCTAAAGAAAAGCATGAGCTTATAATAACTCCTAAATGGAGTTGAAGTACGTTTCGCAAAAACTAATGAATTGATTAATCCATAATTCAGCTATCGGCCGAAGTCGAATTGGATGGTTATTATCTAGCCTGATTATGTTCAACATAAACATTTGTTATGTCATTTGAATAGCCCTTCTTCATTGTCGTAGAGGGTTAATCAAGATTTTCCTATTGTGGGCGTCCGGCGTCGGGGTGCTCTGCTATGGGTGCAAAAATAATTCTGGATTCATTTGAAAGATACCACAGGACCGAATCTCATGATGATTTCAGATCTGCCATTAAAGTGACACTTAAGTATACTTTAATCCGGCTTTAGGGCTTTTTTAACAATCCCGGTAGCCTAAGTTCTTTGGATTCGGCCACCGTCGATCGACTCAATAGGTTCTTTTCCTTCGCATTATGTTCTCCAAGTGGTCTGGAGTTAAGATCTATAGTGCTGAGCATTATTTCAATTTACGGTAATATGAAAGTATTTAATATTTCCTAGCCGAAGATATATCAAGCCGATATGTTCTTTTATCCAAATTCTCCATACTTAAACCTCTCCTTCATGGAATTTGCAACTGGACAGAGGAAGATCTACGTATTGAGGCAATAACTGTTTTCTACAGATGCACGTTTGATCTGTGCTACATGCCTCTTGAATGTTCCGAGGACATTTTTGTTTGTGGAGCTAGACAAGCCTTGTCCATTCTCAAAACGCCTGGAATTCACATCGACATTGAGGTTGCTCTCGGCATTCTCGCAAATATATCTCGGAATCAATCAGCCATTCATAAGGCTCTTCAAAATCGAGATGATTTTGATCTTCTACGCAAAATACTTCTTCGTATTATGGATGATGAAACCTCCAAGGAAATGGAAATTATTCTTACGATGAGCACAATTTATCATTTATTTGGCATTAACGATAAGGTGTGACCTTTGAGCTTGCATAAGTATCTTGTTTTCTCGTAGTTTTTTGACAGTCGAAATGCTGACACATCTCTCCAAGTCTTATTCAACATATTCTTAAAGGGGAACTCTCCTCTTGAAAGCTCTTATGCTGGAAATATTTTACTGGACTTTTGCAATGATCCGTCTTCATTTGCCCTTATCAAATCGTAACTCATGGTTTAATACCAAATTTAGCTAGACATACAAATCTTAAGAAAATTATCGAAGGAGTCGTTAGTTATCTCCCGTCTGGAGATTCAAAACTCATTCCAAAGGTTGGATCTGATTTCCCCTTATCTTAGAATACATTTTTAGTATTTCGAATTTCTATCTAGTCTACTTAAACGTGATATGGACTTATGTGCTTATATAAAGAGCCTGATATTCAAGTCGTCTCCTCATGATGGTTCCCGTCCAATTCTTTCCGGAATCGCTGATCACTTTACACATCCATCTAACCACCTTCTTTCTGCCTCTGCAGCTAGTTTTCTCTTCAACTTGTTATCATCTTCGGCGGTGCTTGAGAGCAGTAGCGTACTCATTCAACTCCTAAATATCATCACTCAGGCGCTTTTGGTTCATCTAGAACCTTCCAGTTCTATTGAAGTGATCTACCGCCAGCGAATAGTCATACGCTGCGCTTCGTTGATTATTCAAAAGGCCTCGCAGCTCTGTTATTCCATGGATGGCGAGTCGATTGACATATCCGGCGGTCATGTTGCGCACCTGGGCCACGTTGCTCATTCTCTCGCTCGGCGTAATTTAGAGACTAACACTCATTTGCTAAATATTCTTGCTCCTTCGGGTAGTGTGGACAGTGCGACCACCGAGAATTGGGAAATGTAAGTCACATGCGTCGAATTTTCCGGCCATTTTTTTCTCTTTTCTCTATCCGAGTGAGTTTTTTAGGGTTGCTACAATGCTAGTCACAGTTGATGCACTAGATCTTCTCCTTTCATGTACTGATTTCCTTTCTATCGCATCTCCTGCCTCGGGAACTCAGAAATCACAGGAGAATATGGACCCTGACGAGACACGGATCGGCTCTACGTCGCCGAATATAGAGAATCTACGTCTCAGTGATGATGTCCGTGTCGGTGTTGGCAGTACTATTACCGGTCATCTGCAACATTGTGGAGATGCTCTTCAACGTTGTTTGGAGGCTGCTCCTTTACCCCAGATCTTAGCACTTACTCTCGTTATTGGCGATAGTAGCGTTGTGGAGAGCAATTTCTCCTCCCGAGCTGTTGCGCTTCGTTTATTGAGAATAGCTCTGAGTTTACAGAATTTTTCTACCGCTTCGTAAGTGCTTAAAATGAATAATTTATATCGTACATCCCACCTCCCTTTAGAAATAAAGTACATAAAATGATAGCTGGGTTCATTCAGGAATAAGGCATCGGTCTAAGCTGTTTCTAAACTTTTGAACTTTTTGCCATCAGATCGTGTTGATCGAATGGCCGATAATCGGGTATAATATGTTATTCTCGAACTTTTCAGGTATTGAAACAGCCTTTCACTTTACATAAGGAATCATGGGTGACTAGATATCCTTAAAGTAGCCTCTTGCTGCAAAAATCTCTGAGTTAATGTCATTTCAGCTTCTCAAGTCAAGAATCATTCTTTAACCATGTTCAGGACGGCTGTAAGATGTATAGAACCTGCATCGAGAGACCATGAGGCGGGACTAGTTCTAAGAATAATCGAGGGACTTAGTACTGATCTGTGGGAAGTAATTGGCTCTGATTCTGACATATTTGGAAAAATCAATGAATGCAAACCCAAGATGATGTCGTTTATTGCCGTTCCGTATTGACTTTCCTTTGCTGTGTTTTTATTTTTACCATTCACAAAAAAATTTTGTAATTTGTAAAGTAACGCCCAGGATTTGTTTTCTAGGACTTGGATAGGGGCATTTCAGCCAGAAAAAAAGCTCAGAGCCGGTGTCTCTTCGACTTTTTAAGTCTAGAATCATCCTTATAACTTTATTTTGGAGCAGGCAAGACTAAGGACTTTCTTTGAAGGACCATACTGCACAACTTGTATTAGCAATGCTTGAAAAAAATTTAGTTTTCGTAATGAACGAACAGTCTTAGAAAAATTATTTGCCTTCTTGCTTTTTAGGTATTCCGAGTTAAGAGTTAACGATTTTTGTCACACGAACATCAATATGCAATGAACTCCGCTGTGTTAACCACACCATCTTACATTAGCTCTTTCTCTCGTAGATTCCTCTCTGTCTTGAACAGCCTTCTTCCGCCGGGTTGCAGATCCCTTGAAGACTATGTAGAGTCTCGATTTCTTTCTTTCCCAAAGGATTTTGATAGGACCTGCAAAGAAATCCCTTTCGGGACCTTCCTTTCTGAGTGGCTTGTTTCTACCCATCCGCAGTATCAAAGTAGAAAGCAGGAAACCAAAGACTTTACATATAGGTCGTCTCACCATTTTTCGGAGGCTATTCTCAATAAACTATGTGCGGCGTTAGATAATTCCATGCTTTCATTTGTAAGTAATTAGTAGGATCTTTCGACGATTTAATTACCTTAATCATCATCTCCTCTTTAGGCGAGTGTTGCTGGATCTGAAGCGATGTCTATATGCCAACGGAAGATTGAATTTCTTCAAGTAAGTTATTCAATAGCAAAACAACCGTATGATACGAGTAGTTGTCGAATTTTCTGCTCACGCGCTTTTTATCATAGTCTCGTGAGTCAGTGCTTGAGGCCGACGTGGCAGCAAAGCGCGAGGCCTTGCGGACGGCTGATGCATTGGCAGAGCATTTTCGAATTCGCGCTGTCACTGCTGAAGTCGAAGTTACCCGTCTTCTGCGTCTGCAGACTACAGCTCTTGCTAATGCAGAATCCCAACGCATCGCTTTGGACGCTCTTAATGAGAAGGTTTCTCGGTTGGTCTACTAAATTTACATAAGTAGATGTTTTTTCCCCCGAAAAAGGCCTTTCTCCCAAAATAGTTTTTGGCTTTCTCTACATTCCAAAAATGCACTAGCTTGGAGGCAGTAATTCTAGGCTTTATACGCGAGCTCTCACTTGTTTTCTCCAGGTAAACTTAGTTTTACAATAAGTACTATTTAAGGAACAAAGTTCTCTATTATGCTTTGTTTGATTATCTGCTCAAAAGTGGGAAAAATCATTAAACAAATGTGAGGAACCCCAGCTTCAACGATTCATAGATGTTCTCGGTGCAACTTATTACGTGGATTAGTATAATTACGTTATAATTGGCTGTTTTTTGTCCTTCCACAATTTTACGTCAACCTTTTCTCCTCGTCACGAATTTCATTGTGGAATACCCATGGGCACAAAAACGCCAAATCTTCCGTTAGGACCCCAACTCGCATCCTACTGAATGATAAACGGAAGTGTTCAGATAATTAACCAAACGGAGTCCTTAGCTAATTATTGTTTCATTTACATATCTTTTGCGATTTCGCGAATTGTCAATTGAATCGCTCAATTATGATCGTATTTTCTCATCTAACTTAACGTTACAACTTTTTCGAAATGATTTGAGCCTCAAATCATTCTCGTTTACCGCCATGCGTTTTTTCGCCAATGACTTAACCGGACTTTTCAGAAATGTTGGTGTCTTATGACCTGAGAAAGGATGATACTGAATACTTAAACGGCTATCACTAATACCGAGTATGCTATATCAGTGTTCCATTTCAGCCCACATTGATATACGGTCACTAACGGCAACAACGCGTGTCAAAATAGGTCGGCGTTCTATTTATTCTAATTGATTAACATAATTTCCCACTAACGTGTACCTCTAAGGACGGTTTTGTGTGTGTGTGTGTGTTTACGTGGACTCATTTGTTTGTGTACAGGCGTTTCCATGACCTAACTTATCTATCCATCCTTGCGGTGTGTGCGACTGCTTGATATTCTATGCTCTACCTCAGTTTAGCCGTTAAACAAAGCGAATTCTGCTCTGTATTTAATCTGATTGTAGATATGCGGAGGAGATTCAGCGCCTGTCCACGGAACTGGCTGCCAAAAAAAAAGAGTGCGAAGGTATGTGGGTAACTTATTTTGCTATTTAAGTAGGTTACTTACTAGTCAATCTCTTTATATTTCTCTATTTTGCAGTCTTGCAGGCGACTAAGACCAGCCTTCAGGCGAAATTGGCAGGCATGCGAGAGCAGAATAAGAACATGGATGCGACCATTGATAACTTTCGAAAACAGTTGGATGAGGCGAAACTGGTCATTGATCAAAAGGACGCTGAGGTATATTTGCTGTCGGTGCCACATTTGTGTCACGTAGTGTACATTGTATATAAGAGAGAAAATGAGTCACTCATGCTGCTAGAATAGTTAAATTGAGAATCTGAGGTCGTCTCTTTTCTGTCCTGATCAGTCATTACTGTCTTTTACATCAGAAGGCATGGTCTGCGAGTGTGTAGTTTCTGTCACGTTGCTGGCTGCGTTTTTATCCCCTTGGATTGGACTGACTCCTTGACACTACTGGAGTCGTGAGACCGATCACTCATTTCGATTTTTTCATCCGGTGTTTCACTCCTGTTTCTGTTCAATGTAAAAGCACTTATACAAGGTAAATGAGAACTGAACTCGGAGAAGGGTCTTTCTATAATCGTTTCTTTATGGTTAAAAGTGTCTAAGCTACTGCTTCGAATTTTAACTGGAGAAGTTAGAAAGTAAGCTCGTCTCCTATTCGATGAGCTCCAAACTTCAGGCAAATTGGAAACTCACTTTCGCTGTTCACTTTAAAAAATTCATCGATTTGTGAAATGTAGTAATTCGGCGAGTTTTTTCCAGACATGACCTCTTGCTCCTATTGCATCCTTTAGATTCAGCAATATACTAATATGGCGAGGATTATCAACGAGCTCACCGGCAACAAGGTTCAAACTGCGAACCTCTCTAACTCGAAGAACACCTGAAATCAACTGTGCACCCATCCTGATCGAGCACTCACTGTTCCTGACGCTATTTTGTACATGTGTAATAAATTCCCCCTCAGGTAGCTGTTTTTAGTTTTTGCGGCTGTATTTTTCTGGTTGGAATCTTTTTGTGTACAGAACAGGACTGAATATTCAAGTTTATGGAGTCCGAGATCTGCTTCCATTTTGGCTCATTATTTGAGCAGTTTCCGTTGTATCGGGGAAATGAAACACAGTTTGTTTTGTGCTCTCACGGGACGGCGTCCGAACTTGTGGATGCGGAACTCGCGGAACCGATTGCATGAATTGGCAGCACGATTCCACGTCCGGGCTTTCAGTAACGCTCCACGAACAGCCTGGAAATTCGCTTTCCGTCGTAACACTGGTGCCTTGGCAGCGATTTCGTCTGAAGCCCAACTGCCAAATTCTTGAGCTATATTATAGTCGAATAACATGTGATAGGTCTAATAACTCATTCAATATCGTGTTCTGATTTACATCCTTGTATCCTTGTAGGTTTTAGATTGTTAATGCTGCTAACAACAAATACGCAGTACTGAAGCTAAAGTCGTTTATTTAATTCGTAAAGCGACGATTTAAGAAAAAGCCGAAGAATCCTGTAGAAAAAAAACAGATAGTTGGTGGTGCAGGGGTGCAAAAGACAGTAAAAGTGGATTGGCTGTTGGGTATCACGCTTCTTCTTCCTCCTCATCGAATTCACCTTCCTCTTCCACGGTCGCTTCCTGGTACTGCTGGTACTCGCTAACCAGATCATTCATATTGGATTCTGCCTCCGTGAACTCCATTTCATCCATACCCTCACCAGTATACCAGTGGAGGAAGGCCTTTCTGCGAAACATGGCTGTGAACTGCTCACTGATTCGTCTGAATAATTCCTGAATAGCGGTACTGTTGCCAATAAAAGTAGCTGCCATTTTGAGTCCACGGGGCGGAATATCGCACACGGCTGTCTTGACGTTATTTGGAATCCATTCAACAAAATAACTCGAGTTCTTGTTCTGTATATTTAGCATTTGTTCATCGACCTCTCGCATAGACATGCGACCACGGAAAATGGCTGCCACAGTCAGGTAGCGTCCGTGTCGCGGATCACAAGCTGCCATCATATTTTTGGCATCGAACATTTGTTGAGTTAGTTCAGGCACAGTCAAAGCACGATATTGTTGACTTCCCCTGCTAGTGAGGGGCGCGAATCCAGAGATAAAAAAGTGAAGTCTAGGAAACGGAACCATATTGACGGCAAGTTTACGAAGATCGGCATTCAGTTGACCAGGGAAACGCAGACAAGTTGTGACACCAGACATAGTTGCACTTACAAGATGGTTGAGATCGCCATAAGTAGGTGTTTGTAGCTTGAGCGTGCGGAAACAAATATCGTAGAGGGCTTCATTATCAATGCAGTACGTCTCATCGGTATTTTCTACCAGTTGATGAACAGAAAGAGTAGCATTGTATGGCTCTACAACGGTATCAGACACCTAAAATGTTGGATAAGTAAATAATTATCTCACCTTTGGAGATGGAACAACGGAGAATGTGTTCATTATCCGATCGGCATATTCTTCTCGAATTTTTGAAATCATCAAAGTTCCCATTCCGGATCCAGTTCCACCTCCAAGAGAATGAGTGAGTTGAAAACCTTGTAAGCAGTCACAAGATTCCGCTTCCTTTCGAACAACATCGAGGACCGAGTCAACAAGCTCAGCCCCTTCAGTATAGTGCCCCTTAGCCCAATTGTTTCCTGCGCCACTCTGGCCGAAAATAAAGTTATCTGGACGAAATAGCTGGCCGAAAGGTCCTGCTCTTACACTATCCATCGTACCTGGCTCCAGATCTATGAGGACGGCCCTTGGAACGTACTTGCCCCCGGTGGCTTCATTATAATACACATTAATGCGCTCTAATTGAAGGTCCGAATCACCATGATAAGTTCCAGTTGGATCGATACCGTGTTCATCAGATATCACCTCCCAAAACTAATAATAGGATGAAACAGAAAAAGGTGGTACCTTGGCCCCGATTTGATTGCCGCACTGCCCTGCCTGCAGATGAACGATCTCCCGCATCTCACCCTTTAGTGTGTTCCAAATTGTGCCACGATTCAAAAAAACCAGTCAGCTTGCCAAAACAAATCAAGGTCTTCTAAAATAAATGATGGGAACCCGAATAACTCTGAACCGCTTATTTTACTTTGATAAGAGTTCAAGGTTTTGAAGTACCTGGTTGTCTACTAGTTGTTTTCTAAAGTTTGAAAATGAAAGGGACGTTTTGCAAACAAACATTTTTACTAGCCCATGTGCATTGATCTAGTTATAATTGTGGGAAGGCAGTAAAATAGCTTTCAGGGATCACGATCTATAATCATTTTCATTAGCTAAATATTATTTTTACTATTACTCAAAACGCAGACTAAAATTTCACACCGTAAAGAAGCAATTAACGCCGACTTCTTGAAGAGTAGTGCAACATAGCCCTCATGCATTTTTGCAGGATATTTTGTAGACGATGCTAATCAATAATGGCAAAGAATGGAAAGCATGTATATTTAGAATGTATCCGTGTTGTGTGTTATGTGGCCAAGGGAACATTCTATAAAATATAATATTTCCTGTTGGTAGATGATGTCCAAGGCTGAACATCTATGTATGCTCCAGAGGAGCGCTTGTGCGGTATTCAACCCAAAGTTAGATTCGCAGGCCAGCACAATACAAACGGTGAGTTCCTTCTAATAGAAATCAACCACGCAATCTATCAAAGGGTCCAGCCAACTGGCAAATTTCTTAATATTTGGTTGAAGGGATGCTTATTTTGACTAGCTGAAACCTTGGTCAGAGGAAGCATTTTACATAGTTGATGGCTATAGGCTTCTACACTGTGACATATTCATGTTTTGCCCATCACTATATCAAAAAATTTTTTTGGTATTCCCTGCATTTCGTCTGCAAATTACATTAATGCTGAACTTGAAACATTCAGAATGAAGCAATATTTGCTTTCAAGAACCGAATTTAAAATGATCTGCGTACACAGTAAAATATGAAAATTTCAATCGGACCTGATTGATCTTTGGCAAAAATTAAGCTGTCCATTTACGAGACTTTGTAATGAACCCTTATTCTTCATGTCGAGATGGTGATATCAGTTTAAAAACGGACAAAGGAAATCGACCTTAGGTAGGTTAACGAGAAGGATTGGAATTATGAAATAATAATATCTCCAAATTATACTTAAATAACTGGTAGTTTTTCTCTTCACATAGATGTTTTGAAAGGCCAGAAAGACTTGAATGGCAGGTGCAGTTGCCAAATTATTTGGGCAAAATACCGCGTTATTAAGCAACTCGTGTGCAGTTGACCGGCGCTATATCCACACAACATATTCCTCACTTTAGTTAGCCCCCCCTGAAAAACTTTCATTTCTTTTATTAAACATCACAAAATGTTGAATTACAGACTAAGGGACCAAATGATACACCTGTTGTATTATTGCTAAAATAAAAACCCTGCAAATCGCAATCACATGGCATTTTCAAGTACTAGTACAAGTAAGTAACACTGGGAATAAAACTGGTGCACTGTTTTTGAGCTATAGCGCCGCCACCGCTGTTAGTCGCAAAATGCACAATTTAAACATTTTTACGGAACGCTTATTCAGACACATATTTTCAGTTTTATTTCTCTAAGGGAATTTACTTACTTGGTCAATGCTCAAAATTCAATATGCATTTACGAATACCATAATTTGTTTGTATTGACACTTCGTAGCGTGGCGCCCCACCCGCTTTCTTGCTAGTGAATTCGGCGCGTGCGATATGGTTCGTGTCAACGTTTTGGCCGATGCTCTCAGGTGCATTAATAATGCTGAGCGAAGGAAAAAGCGACAGGTCATGATCCGTCCTTCCTCCAAAGTTATTGTCCGCTTCCTCAAAGTAATGCAGAGAAAGGGGTACATCGGCGAATTTGAAATGGTCGACGACCATCGATCAGGCAAGATTGTTGTCCAACTGAATGGTCGTCTAAATAAGTGTGGAGTCATCAGTCCTCGATTCAAGATGGGTGTCCGGGACACCGAGAAGTGGACACGAAATCTGCTTCCTTCTCGGCAGTTCGGGTAGGTAGTCATTTGGTAGTGGCATTCTCAGGTATCTCGTGCTAACTACCAGCGGTGGTATGATGGATCACGAGGAAGCCCGGAAAAAGCACATGGGTGGAAATATCCTTGGATACTTCTTTTAAATGTAAATAGCGCTTATACCAATATACCTTCCTCATGGTTCAGATGTTCTTATTTTCCTAGCAAAACGTGCTTAACAGCTGCTTAGCATTAACTATAATGCAGGAGAGCTTCCAATTGGTCGTGGCATTTTTTGGTTTTTTCAAGGTTATGCGGAGTCATTTCAACAAAATTACTCGAAATCTCTGTCTCATAGACTTGCGAACACGGAAAATGGCTGCCACACTTAGGTAGCGTCCATGTCGTGGAGCACAGGCGACCATCATGTTGGCGTCGAACACTGGCTGAGGATTAGTTGGGGACTGTCAGAGTACCATGTTTTTGACATGCCCTGCCGTTGAAGGGCGCAACTCAAAAGATAAAGTGCGAAATCGTGAAAATGGAACTTTATCGACTGCAAGTGTGCTGAGATCGTCTTTGATGTGCCTCGACGTGGTTACATCTGTATTTTCAGGAGACTCCTGAGAGCTGAGGAGAGGAGTCGTCGTATAAGACTTATCACCTAGCCTTAATCCATCAAGGGCCGACCATGGATTCATGGTCTTAAATTTGGGCGGGTGAGTGTAGCAATGAATGGGGACTTCTGCTAGCGGTGTGGAGATCGCTACCCTCACAAACTGCGCTTTCTCTGACAGCACACATTGAAAGCTCTAGTTCGAGAAAGCTGAAGTCGACTTTCTGGTCAGAATGAGCACCGAAGCTGGATTTATCCTGGTCAAAAATCGACTTGCTACACTAACTCTCCGAATTAGAGGTGTAAAAGTTGGGCTGATGGCGTGTCATGCTGCGATTGAGCCCACGGGGGTTACAATTCTTAAACGATTCTTCTGAAATCTAGTGACCAAAACTTATAGGTGACTTCTCAAAATGTGCACAAATAATTATCTTGACCATTTCACTTGCAGATTGGGCTCTGATACCCGTAGCATTAGAGTCAAGATTGTCGGTCCGTTCACCGATCGATATGACGCTACGGGAGATGTACTGAGGCCCATGCCAAGAGTATAATATAAGCGTGATGAATGCTTTCTTTCTTTCTTTCGGTAAGCTACTTCTCGAAGACTGATTTGGTACCCTCCTACAGAGGTAGGTGCTATTATTGACTTTGCTCCAACAAACAAGCAAAATCTTTTCATTATAAGTGATATACGGGCTTCTTGAAAGGCAGATGCAAGTTCTGATCACTGTCTACAAACAATTGTCCTAAAGCCCAACTCACACATCCGAAAGCGCTTGGGAAAAAGAAAATAAAACCTTGATGGAGGGCTTCAGTAGTCAACGGAAAATGTGGCAACTGCCCAAAAGCCTCGAACAAATAAGAAAAATAAAGGAAACATACCTCAAAAGCGAAGTAGCTCAGGATTCTTTGACAACTAAATATGAGAACATCCTAAAATATACAGAAAAGGCTGCGGAGAAAACTACGGGGCGAAAATCTGAGCCAAAGTACAACGGATGTCGTTGAGAAAAAATTGGATCTTAAACCCATCCCGAGAAACGTTCCTGAAGTACGAACAGCAAAGGAAAAGGGTGAGAAACCTGATTCGAAAATGGAAACTAACAAACAAAAAAGAAAGAATAGCCTGATTTCAGTATGCTCGACGGATAGAAAGGACACAAAAAGAAGGAAAACTCCAGGAACTGTTTAATGCCAGAACCACCGAAGAAATTAAAAACTATAATCTTCTACCAAGAAACGCCCTAGTTACAATAGAGGCGAGACAGCTAAAAGCAGACTAAAATTACCCTAAAGTCCTGGCGAAAATGGACTTAGATCTGAGTCATTGAAATGGGACGTTAAGTATCTAAATGCCTACCTTCTAAGAGTTTTCAATGACCTCTTCAATGGGACCGCTTCTATATCTCGAGCATGGACTGATGCCAAAGTTGTAGGCATCTACAAGTCTCAAGGTTCGCAGACAGCTCCTGCACTCTATAGATCAGTCTTCTAGATACATTGGGCAAATTATATGCATCTATTCTGTGCGTACATCTGAAGCACCACCTTGCCGAAATACACTCAAAGTTCTTGATGAACTCACTGATGGGGAAATTGAGGGGAAGAAAGGACTACTTTGTGATGAAAGGTGCTGTGCAACAAGACTCAAAAGAAGGACCACTATTTTTCAACCTAATCTTCCAACTCATATTGGATGAAGCCTTCTCCTCACTCAATGACAGTGCGGTTCAGATAGTTGATCACTCGAGCAAACGATGGCTACTAAACCACCTGGACTATGCAGATGATCTGTCTTAGTCCGCCAAGTAAGGTAACAGCTGTCAGACTAATCGAGCATCTGGCGATAACGTTGCATATATACGGAATGCCAACTGGAGCAGACAAAACCCTCTGTCTTCAAGTTGGTGCAGCAGAAATGTCACTTCGAATACCTTGGCTCTATAATCTAAGACATCGATGACCCAGACGCAGCAATAAAAGCGAATCTACCCAGGACCAAAGGGCAATTAGTATGACTACGAACATTTCTGAGCTCAAGAAATCTGAACAATACCCTACAAGCCACTTTGGTAGGTATTTTCGTCCATCCTGCAGTCACTTATAGATTATCTACTACTGTCTTGCGAATGAAATCTAAAAATCGACTACAACCAATTCAGAATACCCGTCGACGTATGATACTTGGATTGTACTCGCGAAGAGCCAAAAGAGGAACTGAGAAAGGACCTGCCAATGCGTAATGTAGCAAGAGTAGCGTAATGTAATGGAAGAGTTTGAAGACTACCCTATAAGATAGAAGACTCAAGGTTGGATAAAGAGGCATTTTAGCGATTGTCTTTCTTCGGTCACAATCGCAGAAAGTGAAAAACCAACAGAAAAGTGGAAAGAAATAAACGGTAGGGTGGAGGAAAAAGGAGAACTGGGCACGCTTTATAGAAACTTGAAAGAATAAACACGACACCATGCCTATTTTCAATTCTGAATGTAACATGGTTTATGAGTAATGTAGAAACGCGCAGATTTTGTAAAGCAGGGACATTTTAGTCGGTCCTGTGTATTTTGGACATTAATTAAGCGATCTCATCCCAATGATTATGATGCCTCCGGTTTCCTGGTCCTTCCTTGGAATGGTTTCGTCGCGCAGCTAGCAGTTCATTTTTCAGTTGCACTTCATTGTGGCACTTTATCCATCCTCGACACTTTTTAATGTTGTTTATGTTGTTAAAACGTGCTTAGTGTATTGTGGAGGAGAGCTTCCAATGGTTTGCATTGTGTTCGGTCGTAAATCAGTAATTTCTTTGAAATGGTTCGTTACTCTACCCTTGGCTAATGAATGTCGTCTCTCATACTCTCGGTTATAGCTTTGAAATATTTTCCTTCTCAATCGTCGAGGTTTGCATTGCGGCGGTTTTATTTTCTTAAATGCGCCTTTGTGGGAGGTCATTTAACCATGCGGTTACTACACGCGTCCTTCCGTGGATATGGCAGCTAGGCGTAGACTGAGTACATAAACCTCTCATATCTTTGTAAATCTATCGGCAGCTAATATTCTAGTAAGAGTTCTTTGTTGAACTATTTTTAGCTCTCCACTGGATGCAATGATAAAGCGGGGTTTTATTTTCATGAAAATCATCGGGGGAGGGGGGGGGGGGTCGGAGCGGGAGGGGAGGGAGATTGCATCGGGTTATGTACAAGTCAAGGGTGAGGATTTCTATAGAATACACATTTATCGGCGAAATGCAGTCATTTCATCACCAGTGTTTTCGTTAAACGGATGACCATTGACTCTACAGTAGTGCTCGATCGCACGTTCATAGGCTTTCACGGCCTGAAATTGAAGAAAGACGTATAGCCCAATGATAACCGGTAAAAGCAGTACAGCTGGAGGCCAATCCTACTCTCTCCCTCTTTGTGGTGACCATCGTTAACCTCAAGAGCAGCCCTAAGGGCTAAAGCGAAGGGCGGCAGGAGGGGACCAATCACCCACCAGACATACGAATATATTATTATGCCAACAGAAGTACAGCCCGAATCCATCAAAAGCCTCCTAAACAAGGAACTACGTAATGCCTGGATTCATGGTCTTAAACTTGGCTTATTGAACGTACGTACATCTAGCATATAGAATAGTAGTTGAAGAGACTTCTAGTAGGGCTATAGAAACTGCTGCTCTTACCGAAACTCAAATGAAATTCTGCCTTTTGTTTACAGTAAACTATGCTTTCCTTAACTCTAGACACAGTGAAAGCCCTAGGCTGAGTGGTAGGGTCGCCTTTCTGGTCAAAAAGGGCATAGAAGCTGAACGTAACCCTGTCTAGAATAGAATTTCCACACTAACCCCCCAAATTGGAGGAGTAAAAGTTGGACTGATGGGATGTTATGCTCTGACCGAGTCCACGAGGGATGCAAAAATTAAAGAATCCTTCTACAAACTAGTGGCCAAAACCTATAGACTACTTCTCGCTGAATGTACACAAATAATTATCCTTCGCGATTTCAATTTCAGAAGGGGCTCTGATACCCGTAACATTGGCGCCAAACTAGTCGGTCCATTCACCGATCGAGAAGACACCACAGAGAACGACTAAAGCAATTAGGCCTATGCCAAAAGTTCGATTTAAGCGTGATGAATACTTTCTTTTGGAAACCAAATTCTCGAAGACTGACGTGGTACCCTCCTACAGGAAAAGGTGCTACACTTGACTTTGTTCTGATAAAAAGGTCAAATCTATTCCAAATAAGTGATATACGAGCTTCTAGCAAGGCAGATTCAAATTCTCATCATTACCTACAAACAGCTGTCCTAAAACTCAAGTCACACATTTGATAGCGCTTGGGGAAACAAAACAGTCAAAAGAAAATGTGGCAACTGGGAAAAAAGCTTGAACAAATAAGAAAGTGGAAGGAAACATACCAGGAATACCTCAAAAGGGAACTACCCCAAGGACCTTTGACAACTACATGTGAGGATATCTTGAAATCTGTAGGAAAGGCTGACAAAATAGCGAGGAAAAATGATGAGCGAAAGAAAAGGGAGACAGAGAACTTCTGCTACAAACAGCGAAGATACAGGATGAACAAACAGATTAAGAAGGAACAATTTGCTTTCCAGTATGCCTCGCAGAGAGAAACTCGAAAAGCCTTCATGAAAAGCAAAATGTGCAAGGATACTGGTTAAATCGAAAGATCTGGCCGTACACTACTGGGAACAGTTTAAGGCCAGAACCACCGAAGAAATTAAAAACTATAATCTTCTACCAAGAAACGCCCTAGTTACAATAGAGGCGAGACAGCTAAAAGCAGACTAAAATTACCCTAAAGTCCTGGCGAAAATGGACTTAGATCTGAGTCATTGAAATGGGACGTTAAGTATCTAAATGCCTACCTTCTAAGAGTTTTCAATGACCTCTTCAATGGGACCGCTTCTATATCTCGAGCATGGACTGATGCCAAAGTTGTAGGCATCTACAAGTCTCAAGGTTCGCAGACAGCTCCTGCACTCTATAGATCAGTCTTCTAGATACATTGGGCAAATTATATGCATCTATTCTGTGCGTACATCTGAAGCACCACCTTGCCGAAATACACTCAAAGTTCTTGATGAACTCACTGATGGGGAAATTGAGGGGAAGAAAGGACTACTTTGTGATGAAAGGTGCTGTGCAACAAGACTCAAAAGAAGGACCACTATTTTTCAACCTAATCTTCCAACTCATATTGGATGAAGCCTTCTCCTCACTCAATGACAGTGCGGTTCAGATAGTTGATCACTCGAGCAAACGATGGCTACTAAACCACCTGGACTATGCAGATGATCTGTCTTAGTCCGCCAAGTAAGGTAACAGCTGTCAGACTAATCGAGCATCTGGCGATAACGTTGCATATATACGGAATGCCAACTGGAGCAGACAAAACCCTCTGTCTTCAAGTTGGTGCCGGTGAGGATCAAACGCCCCTCGAAGCAGCAGGATGGAGCAATAAAAGCAAACCTAGTCAGGGCGAAATGGCACTAGGCACGACCACAACCACTCCCGCGGTCCAGAAGTCTCAGTAACACCTCGAAAGTAACTTTGAAAACGCGTAAACTACGAAAGTACCACATCCTAGGAATTCGATGCCTCAATCAATTAAGGATAAGAAAGAAACATGGCAAGAGCGTTCTGAATCATGGCTACTTGATCCAAAGGAAATCCTCGAAGTTCGAGATGATAATTACACACCTCGATTGATGGGAAAAAGGCAACGGGATATTGTCTGTACCAACGCAAACTGCCACAGATGTTCCGCCACAACGAAGGAGATGCGAAGACACGTAGGAAAAAATCATGGGGAAGAAGTGCATAAAACTGAAGAGATACTGGATCATAGACTAGAATGCCTTCTTTAAGACTGCTTTAAAAGATACAAGACTCAAGGGTTGTAAAATGGACATATTAGGTACTGCCACCCTTCGGTTGCGACTGCAGAAAGTGAGAAGCCAACAGAGAAGAGGAAAAGACCAAACGATGCAGTAGAGGAAAAGCTAGAGTGGAAGGCACGAAATAAGACCAGGAAAAGACAATAAAGCAGGAGGATCACAACCGCTCTATCTCGGCTGTGAATAACGCTAATACACACATGATCGCTACTAGAAAAGAATACCTAAATAAGGACAGACAGACGGGGACAATGAGGAGCCGCAATGAAGTGTAAATGAAGAATGAACTGTTACTGCACGACGAAACCATGGCGAGGAAGGACGTCAATTTAACTGTTCTATGCTATGTTTATAATGTCTAGCTGTTGCACAAGCTCTTTGTATTTCTGTTGTACCTCCAATAAGTCCTTGGAACTTGCCCAATGGGTGCGGATGAATAAAAAACTGATATCTGGTAGGAACTAACTGATTGTCTAAGCTTGCTTCTTCTGGCCTCTTGCAACTTCTCCTCATCAGTAGCAGTGCTAGTAGCCAAAGGAAGAAGTTTCTCCCGGGGCAATCGTTGCCAAGTTCTCTTTCCGTCGAAGAAGACGACCAGGAAGGTTGGTCCAGATGGAGGTGGCGTGTTAGCCGATGTATTTACGGGTGACGGCGACGTGTTCGAAGACGGACTCGCAGCAGAATCAGGACCGCGTTGATTCGACGGAGACCCCACGATGCCCATTGACTCATTAAGTAGGGATTCCGGCGGTACTGGAATGGGAACACCATTTTGTATGTATTGCTCCGAACTGACCGTTGGATCGATCACCTAAAGGTCAGAAACAGAACCATCCGTCGAAATGTCTAATTGAGAGCCTTTAAAGCTCATTGTCAACTTTACCATAGCAGGATACCACGGTGAACCTCGACATTTGGCCCACACTAAATCTAGATGTTCGAAATTCTTTAAGTTCAGTCTTGATGCTGTTTCACCGTCTACCACTGGAGAAACTGCTTCCGTACCATCTTGAGCAATCAACTGTAACGTAGCAACTTTCTTGCCCTTCTTCGTCGACTTTCCTTTGCCGCTTGTGGTTTTTTGAAGTTTCTTTAAAACCAAAGTCTGATTTATAACCTGTCCCTTTATCTTGTTCGCCGAAGATTTCGGCACTGTCGTCCTCAGCTAGTAAATAACAAAAATTATAAATAAATCAGTTCACACTGTAGGGTTCGTCGGTCAAGTACCCTCACCTTCTCTGGAGTCGGTTTTAACTCTAGTTTATCCTGCGAGCGACTTCGAAGAATGCGTCCGGTGTCAGGCGTTCCAATATTAATCTCGCTCTCCGTAGTACGTATTATAGCTGCCATTGTTGTTCCAGAATTGGAGGTGGCTGTTCCGGTTACTAAAGACGCTTGTGCATCTTCTGAGTCCTCAGTTTCATCTTCAGACTCCTCCTCATTGTCTTCATCTTCCTCCTCTTTAGTCGAAACCCGCGATCGATAAATCGTGAACGCAGGTCGGGCACGATCTGGTGAGTGTGGCAGGTGTAAAGACGCAGGATTTTGATTAGTGATATCAATTTTATTTTCCACTTGACCAGCGTCGTCACCTGAGGGCAAAAACAAATTTCGAGGAGTACAAGCCCTTTGGAACCGCGAAGTTGATATTGGCGTCACCGGAGGACTTGCAGACCCTCTTAGACGCCTAATTAAAAACAAAGAACTCACTAGTAAGAAAACTTAAACCCAAAATGATTTTCGTCAAATGACTCATTCAAATGTCTTCCATTCCATAGTGCGACTCAATTTATAAACTTTCGGACTAGATGATACGGGCTCATCCCGGAATTAAGTGGTTAGGAATTACATTCTTTATCCATAAACAACACCTTTACATGATTTATCCATGCGCTGATAAACTACCCAAAGCGGAAATTAAATCAGCATTTGAAAAATTTCATTTATTCTGATCGGCACCACCCTCTATTTAATAGAAAAGTATTCCAACTAATTTTGGCTGGAGGTGACTCTAATCAAGGATCTCTTATTTGGCCATCACCTTGAGGACCCGTATTATCCAGTTTGGGTACACTTTTCAATTCCTAGGTATATTCAGACTGATCTCCAACGTATTTAATCCGATGTGTGTGCGAAAACTGAACCATCGAATATACGAAAGACTATGCAACCCTTGATTTTACAGGGACCGCGATTAATGATTGAGACCTTAGAATGCAATCGGACTTTTCTAGGACATACCGTCTTTTTGTAGGTGGTAGTTCAGCAATATTAGAAGTTCCAGTTCGTGGTGATGAGTCTACCGATCCACGAGGTCGTAATTGAGCGCGTGGCTTTAATACAACAGCAGTGGGTGTGGTGGTTTCAGTGGTAACAGTAGGCTTTTCCTCCTTACTGCCAAAGTCAAACTTTGTAGGTAAGAGAGCTCCACCGTTCTCTTCGAGAACTAGCTCCCCTTTCACTGACTCCATCGAGGTTGTCAATTCGTCAGTGAGTATATTGAAATTCTCGTTCTCAAAAGCCTCTTTGAAGATTGGAGCACACTAAGAGGAAACAGTTTAAATTTATAAGATTAATCATGGTTGAAGGAAAGCATCTTCTAATCCTTTCCATGAGGAAAGAAAATATACTCGTGTCTCTGATTGAGGAGCTCAGCGAGAGCTCCGAGCCTTTAGTCTGGAAATTTAAATGAGTACAAATAATTTGTCCTAAGCATTCGATTTTACTGCACATAAAAGTCTGCCTTGACTATTTACCACATAGTTCCTTTATAAAATCTGAAAAGTTACCTGGTCGGCTAACGCTAAAGCAGATTTATAGTAGACCGTTTCCCGATTATTATATTCACAGCAGTTACTGACGATTAGATCAAAGTCCTCCTTCACCTGTGACACAGTGAGGTACTCATGATCAGCCAATTTCTTCCGCATAGTTTCAAAATCCATAGGATGCTGAATAACCGTATAATAGTCAGGAGCAATATCTGTAGACACCGGCGTCCCAAAGAACTTTCTAGTATCCTTGGTTTGGAGTTTATTGATTAGTTCACCGAGGAAATTTAAAGTGGGGAAAATTCGATGGTAGAGCTGTGCGCGAGCGTTAGAAACCAGTTCCAGCTTAACTCGCTCGCGCTTTCTTACGAGTTCACAAAGTAGACGCGCTCTTTCAAGGTCTTGACGAAGACGTTGGGTAAATATCAGTTTGGCACGCATTTTTCCTTGTTTTTCGCTACTATCCGCTAAAGCAGCTGCAGCGACCTCGTCCTTCAGGGAAGAAACAAGAATTAATCATGTTTTGCGCAAGCAAAGCAAAATAATTTTAAGGAAGGCATACAAGTGATGCAGAACCACGAAGTCTAGAAGCAGCTTGGAGACGCTTGAGTAATGGAACTCCTCGACGAGCCTCTCTCTTGAGCTTCCAGAAGGCATAAACTCCTCGAAAGAATTCCTCTTTCCCTTTTGCAGGTCCCACGAACTCTTCCAAGATTTCCTGAAACATGCCACATAAGAATCAGCAGTTCCACAGAAACAACCTTTCGGTTTAACACACTCACGGCCATTTTAGATTTTGTCAGGATGGGAACGCAGACCTGAGGCTTTGAATTTCGCCGCTCAGCCAAGACCTTCCGGGCTTTCTTAATAGTTGTCCGTTTGACGGTTTCTTCATCAGCTTCGTTAACTTTAGTTTCGTCGTCGGAGTGCGCGTACATTCCTCTGTGTGCACTGGCCTATAAAAAATCCCCAACTAAGTCAAAATGGATGCTGCCAAGTCATAAGGATTCAACGAACCTTGAAATGCGAAGGGGGACAATGCAAGTCACAATAGGCCAGTTTTCTGACACCCGAATCATTTGGACCATCACTCTGTTCAATCTTCATATAGAGACCTGCTTGTTGAGCACATGTTACATGGAAAGCCTTGTAGCAATTCTGCTTGTGACATTGAATACAGGCCCCAACATTCTTCTGTTTGCAAATGAAACACCGTAGAGCCCATCTTTGAGGTGAAATTTTGTCAATATCATCCAGAGGCTCTAAGAAGGTCAAATTGGCGAACATCACCTCCGGAATCCATAAACCACAGATGACATGTGCCCAGCGATCATCTGAGGTCTTTTTGAAGGCACCACCAGTGTTGGGACAGAGACAACAAGAAACCGGTTCACTAGGAGATATCAAACACTTTCTACAAAGCCAGGAACCTTCGGGAATGTATGGAACCCCATAGCAGTCCTGATGCACCGCGAGGTTACAAACATCGCAGAAAAGAATCACGTTTATATTTTCGCAATTACCATCCTGACATACCGCACAGACGGCGTCCTCTTCTTCACTATTGTTAAGCATCAATGTGGTAGAAACATTTGCTCCGTTTTCACTAGTCGTTCTGAAAACCGCTCTCTTCTCAAAACGATCGAGGATCCATTCAAGTTGAGATTGTCTTATGGGGTCAAATCCTTCCTTAGAGCGAAGTTCATTAATATTCTCCAGCCAAATAAGATCCTCTTCATCTAAATCGTACTCAACTATGTCTTCTAACTCTTCCCCAGATCGTTCAATGAATCGAAGATAAGCACCTTTCAACCAAGCAGGTGGTTTACGACAATAGATAAAATCGGGATCGATTTCGAATTTAGGGGCAGGAAAGCTAATCACGGAGAGTTGGTGCTCCTTCTTCTTATTGGCATCGTCGTGGCCAGCAGCCTCATTTTCAATACGCTGCTGATCGGAAGCTTTCGAAATCCGGTGTTTACTTTTTCGCTTCCCACGATGAGCTGAGGCAACAAAAGAATTACTTAAGCTCGAGATGTTGTTGAGAGGGATTTGAGTATCATTTGGGAAGGGATCAGAGGTAAGATGCAGGGCTGTTTGAATGCCACAACGAACACTAGGAGGATTATCACCGGCGAGATTAAAAACAACGTGCTTTTGAGAGTCAAGAAAACGCATTGGTCGGTAACGGCTGCTGGCAGGAACAGACCGAAATTCGGGCTTGGGGGTACTAATGAAAGTTCCCGAGATGGTTGTAGAAATATCCACTGGATCGGGCGGTCGATGACACTCCATGTGGTGCTGTATGGCTGCATGGAGAAGTATATCGTAGCATGTTTGAACAGATAATAAATGCAAAATACCACAAACCTTTAAAATTTTTGAAGGATTTTCTATTGCATGAAGCCGCTGGACATTCAAATGGTGGCTTATTTCCACGGATGCGACTTAAAAATTCGCATATATCAAAATCTATTGGTTCACGTGCCATTTCGAGGAGTATTTAACGAGCGATTCCGTGGGTTTGTGAGAAAAAGCGTAACGAATCAAGGCAGATATAGGTGCACAAGCTCTTAAAGAGATCAATATGAACAAAAGAAACAAGTTTGGTCGAATAAAGTTATGAAAGTAAATGAATTAATAAAGAAAAAGAATGCAAATCACGAAAATATTTCCGGCAAGCATAGTATATGAGAAGACAACCTACTTTAAATCCGGGAAGATAACAAAAATTGACAAAATAAGGTTAAGTTTGGCTGTCAATAAGTTGACTAAAATTTATTTTCTACCTTTAATATCCCTCATCTGAAATTTGGGTTTCGTAATTCGCACTTATGTTGCAATAAATAATATCATAAATTCCAAAGGATAGATTTAGGAAACAATTTATTATTTTTTTACTTTAGAATGGGATGCATCAACAAAAATTGGTCGCGTTATACTGAGGCATCACGCATTAAACTTTCTCACGCGTTTCTTCAAAATGCCTCTTTTTGTCGATATTTAGAGGGACGCCTTGACTGGGGCTTGTGAGTAACTTATTGGTTTCATCTTCTTTTAAAAGATGCTTGAGGGTTCTTATTCTGTAGTCTGATTCTCTTAAAGGGTCTTGTTGTGTTTATCCATATTTTATTTTATTTTAGGTAGACTTTATGCCACATTTCCTTAAAATTCATTCCGTGTTTCATTTTTTTCTGAATTGGCATACATTGTTTTGTCCTAACTTTCCGTCTCTGCTACTGTTTCCTATTAACAGTTTTTTATAATTTCGTCGTATTTTGTCCTCCCTTCAGCAGAACCGGGTTTCAAAAAGTGTAGACTTTCTCTGTTCGTTCATTCGGAATCTAACCTTTTTTTATTTTTAAAGCATTTTGATGTAGAAATGGCTTCAGGTGCGTCCGATATGCTGGTTGGTTCTTCTAAATCAAGTACTATTGATGACTTCCAAGTCACAGTCCGTCTTCTTGAAGACGACAGCTCCATTGTCGTTTATATTCCTGTGGGTCATTGTTAAACTCTTGTTCATTTTATTCTTAATGTGACTTTTTTAAAATATCGAATGAATTTAAAACTTTTTTTAAAGGAATCAGCGAAAGGTCGATGGCTTTTGGAAGAAGTTTGCAGACGGCAAGGGGTCCTTCCAGAAATCGAATACTTTGGCCTACGTTACATCTCCTGTGAGCTCCTGTCCACACCAACCAAGGTATACTATTCAGTCAAGTAAATTCGTTCTGCCTTTTCGATTTCATTCACTCAACTTATCCTGTTTCCATTTTTCAGCACTGGATGAACCTCACCAAGTCAGTTCGTTCTCAGTTGAAGCGTTAGTTCCCGTTCCTAGTATGGCATATATCCCTTCATGGTGATCAAGCTTAACCTCCATCCTTTCAGATACAAAACCACTGCTGGTGTCTTTTCGAATTAAACACTACCCCCCTGATCCGATCACTGAATTTCAGTTGGATAAATCTAAGTGAGTTTGCCCTCTGGTTATTCTTCTACTCATTAGATTAAAGTCGATGCCCTATACTCACATCCCATCTTTTATTTTGTCTCATCGGTGATATTTTATCTTCTATTTAATATCAAGCTCAGACAACAGAGTCTTTAGTCATAAAGTCACATACACTTTTGAAGCCTTCGCCGTTAATTTTGGAATGATTGGTATTCATCCAACCGCTAGGCCTATACTGTTGGATGGTTTCAGGGCCTCCTTGATTTGAAAGTTCTGTAGTAAACGTTTCTTAGGTACGGCATGCGCAGGTTGTAGATCAGATATGTGCCTCTATATGATTGAATAATTCCAAAGTCCTTTTTGTTTCGTAATTAATGTTCCTTATTTTGCCTAAATAGGTATCTTCTATTTCATCAGATCCATCGAGATTTTCTCAGTGGTCGCCTCATCGCTCCCCACGAAGATATCATCCTATTGGCCGCCCTCTTCATTCAAGGTATTTTCATTCAAAGGTTTGGTTCACTTTGCCTAAATGCTAAAGTTCGCGCATACCTTTAGGTAGGATACAAAAACGAGACCAGATTCTCTAGCTGTCGGCTTGCTAGCTCGTGCGTAGTTTCATTTCATGGAAGCTCATCCTTGAAATGGGTACATTTCCCGGGGCAGCCATATGGGTGTTCTTCTATTTAGTCTCTTAACTAGACACCAGTCGGATCAGCCCTTTGCATATCTGCACTGCGGAGGCTAAAGAGTGTCATCAATTAGTACATACTCTCCTTGGGACGTGTTTTGGAGGAAGAGAGTATGGAAAGGGCTTAAACTAAACATGAGGACTAAAAGTACCTAGCTAGAAAATACCCAGATGTCCATCTAGTACTTTGTATTAATCCATATTTTCCACACTTCGCTCCCTTACTCAAAACTTTACGCCAGCTCTTCCAAGGGACCAAGGTAGCCTATTACTGTCAGAAGTGAGTCAGTGGATATCGCATTCGAGCAAAGAATCGTCAGACAGTGAGTTCAAGTCTAAAGGAGTTCTAAATAATACCATCTAGATTAATCAACTCAGACTGCATTTGCCCTGCATTGTTCTCCTCCCAATTCATAATTGATATGCCTTTCAGTTGCCCTGGGAGACGCTTCTGAAATGGCAGCAAGTGCATCGGAATACAACCTCCCTGGTAGCCCTTCAACTAATACATTGAAGACTTCCACCTATCTCTCCAATTACCGTGCTCTTCATAGTACTGACAGGAAATATGAGGCGGAGATCATTGAACAGCACCGAAAACTTGAGTAAGTCGTAACATCTCATCTGCGAATGAAGTGAATTTTTTTAATCCCTATTATATGTTAAAACTTGCTCCAACTATTTTCATCGTTCACATGTGCAAAACATTATGGTTTGCATTATTTTTCGAACTTAAGTTCAATTCGTGCTTCCATTTACATTGCTGATTATTTTTAGTTGCACGTAAACTCACAAAAGTGAGTTTGGCAGCCCTTGTCTGTTGGTAATCAGGGGCCTTCCAAGTAATGGTCCTTTGCTCACATGTTTAGTTCTGGGAATAGTAGTTCAGTGGGGAGTTGGGAAAAAGAACAAATCTACTTGAAACTCTCTGGAAAAGGCCGGAAAATAATGGGACTGGAAAACTTTCATTAATTAGAAGCGTTAAAGCTTTGTCGAAAGAATGTGAAGAGGATAAGGAAATATACCCCCATGCTTTGGATATAAAAAGGAATGTCGGTTTAAATAAATCAGAAACCGAGCTCGTAATTCCAACCCAGTGAGATTACTGGCACTGCCGAAGCATTCGTGGACAATTCCTTGGTTTGAAAAATTTAAGATCCCCCATTTTATTATCAAAATGATGAAATATTTATACACAAGGCTTTGATAAAAAGCTTTCAACGCGGTGGATCCATCTCTGCGGCTTGTGAGTCATACGGCCGGGTTCAACGATTTGAACAAATTGTGATTGACGCGCGTGCGGCATGTCGTCAGGCTCCATGACGTTTCCATGTTATTTATCACTGCCTTAAAGTTTAGAGAATATGAAGACCGATATGTTTTTTTGTAAATAGAAATGCCAATGTCCAGACCGTCTAAAGATTAGTTTGTCTATATACAATGAAAAGTTGACCGATCCGGATGGGGGCATGTTCGACTCGTAGATTTTTATTCGGAAGCCTTGAATCGATAGTGAAGCGGTCAAACTCATTTATGAGCAACAGATAATATGTGTTCGAAACCTATCGATGGGCATCTCGTGAGTGGGATAATCACTCGCAGTGGCTAATTATGGTCTTCAAATAAATGGCCAAATGGAGGCTCCTTACCCGGACACTGACGGATTTTTTCTCTCTGTAAGATAGGAGCGGTAAAATACTGTGTTGGAGTTTGCATTTGTAAGTTATTTCAAGTTACTTCACCCATCTAGTCTACCAGCGTGTTATCGACTATTGCTTAGTTTATATTCCCATTCTCGCCCCTCTCGCCACGGAGATCGATTTGTTTTCTGTAAAATTCCATTAATCGCTTAAGAAAATTACTCTACTGAAACGACTCATATTTTAGTTCCACTTTTTTTCATGTGTATGGAAGATGCGTGACATTTAAATCCATTTTCATGAATTGCTATCAGATTTGCACAAAGAATGTTTGGAAGTTACGCCAAAAAAATTCGATACATCTACTCATCTAAAATGTGGAGTGGTTTGTAGTCCAGACCGAAGCTCACAAAGGCCAGCTACGTGAGGTAATTAGCTGTTTGTTTTTGCCAGAGATTCGAGGTATCCTGGAATTGGAATTCGCATTGATGAACATGACTTTAGGTATATTTAAATTCAACTATTTGTGTCGCTCTAGTGGTTCACCGTGTTGGAAGAAAATGTTCAATGTACCAGGAGGTCTGCTTCTCCACCGTCTTGCGTTCATCTCCTCTTTGTCGTATACCCTGTAAAATAGGTTTTGTTTACTTATGTATTTCTCTACATCCGGAAAGGTTAAATGTAGATTAGTTACTAGGCTGTTGAGTTAACCTTCTAAGAGTATCGAATGCTAGCCTTAATGATGTGAACGCCTAAAATAAGATCCCTAAAACAGAATAATTAATTCACTTTGTTGATTAATAGACGATCTAATTGATGTCATTTAAATATTGTAACTGATCCATGTCGTAATATTGGAAACGGAAATTACAGTTGAGTCGTTCATACAAATTTTTTAACGAATATATATGTATAAATTTCAATGCGCGACATTTAATGTGATTGTTACATATAAAGTTCAAATGCAAAAATATGGATCAATTAAGTATTAGTGCAAGTAAATCTGCGTTGCTTATGTTCTAAGCGACCACGAGACCCACCTTCGGCGTGATAGCTGCAGGCTTCAGGAAGAACAAATTTTCCACACAGACGTTGCCGTTTACCCCTAGACAAGTGGCCAGGCAATTTCTAATTGGTGAAATTCATTGGTTATTCTGTAAGGAAATCGTGGATGAATACTGCTTTTGTATGCCAACAAACTTTTTACTGAGGAATCGGAAGTATTGGGCGAAATTCTCCTGCATTTAGTTTGCTTATAAACGTTGTTGATTTGAGAACAGCAGTGAATATTGTCGGTTTTTACATAAACAGTTACCAAAAGAGAATTCACCATCATTGGCGCCCCGTTTATTAAACCGTTTAGAGGTACCTTAGGGTGGGGGGGGGGGGGGGGGGGAGAGTTGGTGAGGAATGCCAATTCGATGGAGCACTTAAGCACCTTACAGACAATCGCTTCGACATACATTAATTCTATTAAATAGTTTCGCTTGCTAATTTCTTCCTCCAATTAAAATTCGCAGAGGTGTGTCACAAGTCTTTCTAAATCCCATGCATTATTATTTTCATTATGCAAGTCGTTTTCTTATTTTCAGAATTGTCTATTTTGACTTTTTCCCAGCAAAATAGTGGCTTTTAATATGCTTCTATGGTTTTCATCACCACTTGGGAATTCAGTTAGCTGATCTAACCTTCATCGGCAATTGTGTAAATGAAAACCAGACTTGGAGAATAAGATGTCAAATTACTAATCCATTAGGGTGGATCCCAAGACTGCTCAGAAATGATTCACAAGTGGGCTTGTGCAGTTAGCGGTAGCTCTACGTTGATGTCTGCATTACCGCAACTGCATCGCTTGCGTTGGACGTTACTGTTTTATCGAGGTTTGAGGGTCACAAAGATAGGAACCTAATCGATCGACAAATGACGTTCGTGCCTCACACTAGCGAATACCCTTAGGCAATATTTTCTGGTCCATCTACCAATTTTATAACAATCGAAGGCATCCTCCACTGAGGCAGCTTAATGACCCCGAATTAGCCGCCATTTTCGCTTCTGCACAGTTTACATGACAACGTTCCTAGTGTCCCTCTCGATTTCGTTCAGATTTGGTTAGTGGGCATATTTTCTTTGAAACAAAGTCTCTAATCCTCCCTCAAAGGTGGACCCCAGCTTCCAATAGTTTTTTTTATACCTGCTTCTACAAACCTGAGCCTACATAGTTGCAGAGCACTCAAGCACCAAGATGCTTCTCCCAACTTCGATTCTGAGAAATTACTTCTTGGTTCGAACTCAAATGCCTGTAAGAGGCACATGTAGACAAAGTCGACCTACACATCAAGAGTCGAATGTCTGTAACCTATTTATTAAAAACATATGTTGACTGACAGATATGTAAAAGGCATTGAGAGTAGAATCTCAGGGAATATCGAACTCGAAAGGTCATATATGAAAACTCAGTTCAAGAGGTAGATTTTAACGGTGAGGGCTTTTCTACTTTGGGACAGAGAGTTTTTACCTTCATGATTCAGGTCCGTCATCCTCATTAGACTAAAATGGCGGAAGGTTTCTTCATAGAGTGATTATAGATCTCTTCTATTTTATACAATCCAGTCATCTTGAAATTCGATGTGGTCCTACTCGCGAGTTCCAAGTTCATGGATTTTTTCGACATATTTTCAGTTTGAGATGCTTTATATTATATTAATGCTCGCTTTATTGCATTTCACCTTGTGTTTGGCTTTTGAAGACAAGCAAATGCTCATCCTCACTTTTTTCACAAATGCTTCAACAGCTTCTTTCCTTTAAGTTAGATAAGACACCTCTCTCTTTGTCAGAGGAGATGTGTTGGAGTAGATTCGATTCTAAAACGAATGCGCCTTTTTGCCTGTTGCAAAGGGGTTCTAAAATAGACACCAAGGCACCTGGAATGAGGATTGATATCCTTTATTTAAAAAAATAGTTCGGTCATGCTTTTTCTTGTGTGTGTTGCCTATTTGAGAAAGGCGATAAGTGCTAAAACTGTGCTTGCACTTTTAAACTCCATAAGTGATTAAAAATCACTGCTAGAATCGGCTAAGCGTACTTTTACTGAAAATAAGGTACCCTAACAGGTTCTAATTTTGTTCATCGTGTAGATTAGAAAATAAATTTGCCTAGAATTCACATTTCATCCCCTTTGCAGCTTAACAGCTATGCTTGGAGTCTTTGGAGTTATAGTGATACAACAGTTCTGATTTGACCCGTGCTCTTGGTTAAAAGAAGTACGCACGAAATTATGTGCCCCCTACGGTTCTCCATCATTACATTCCCACTCGATTGATAAAAGAGTTTCGAACCTTGAAATACGAGGCTGCCCTCTTGATGAATTGACCTATGAACTCAAAATATCCCGTTATGAAAATATTCAGGAAAGTTATAAGCCGCTTTTCATTAGGCAATAAGGTTGTTAGTCGATTATGATCTGGGAAATCTGACAGTAGGAAGTAAGATTAATTAATGAAAGCTACTAACTACTACTAACTAGCTACTAACTAAACAAACCGTTCTCGTATCCAATTGACTGAATTAAGTACTGTCTGACTTGCACTTACAGCTACTTGGAAAAATATTGGTTTAACTCCTATCAAGGGTTATTAAAGTTAACTGTTTTTAGAACTGACATATTTCATTTAGTTAACTGCTATCGTTTTTTTTCTAATGAAAACTTCTCACGTCATTTTCAACTCTGTATATTTGATCGTTCCGAGCAATACAGCAATTCTTCTGAATGAATGTACAAGAGCTTCAAATCTTGGAGCATGGAGCGTTTCAGTTTTCGTGCCTACAAGTACTTGGAGTATAGACACGCGCAGCATGACATTTTGTGTCGTATTAATAATCGGTGGCTTATTCTATTTCCCATCTATTTTCAGAGGTCTGCTACCAAGTGAAGCAGCTTCAGAGGCGATTCGAATTGCTCTTCGGCAGCTCTCCTATGGAATGGAACCCTTCAAGGTCCAGCCGGTAAGAATTTCGATGTTCTTGTCAACGGCTCACAATCGTGTAAATTCATTTGTTCGTTCGTTCGTTCAGATTTGAGTATTATGAAAGTTATTCTTTCTAACATAACTTCCACCCTAATACAATAATTTCATTGTGCTGATAATGGTCCGAGTCTTTAAATCATATTTGAATAAGCTCATGGTAATATCACTGTTTTAGTGGCCTATGGGCTATATAAGCCAAATGAACTAGAATAACGACAGATTCCTTGGTCTCTGCTCTTTGGAATACGTTTTGCCCTCATTTTTTGAGTCAAATCAATGCACGACTCACGAACACCAGGAACTGCTGAGGTGCTATATCTCACCACCGCTTAATAATAGCATTCCTAGATAAGGTAGTTAGCAGTTCATTTATTAGGTAAGTCTAATCATTAGATGTCATTGAAAGTGTTTGTTTGATAAGTGTGGTGGAGTACTCATAACTTTCGCTCTTAACCTTCATCACAAAATTTCGCATGCGCTTTAACTTTCTTGCCGATTTTAAGAGGCGAATTAATCATGCTTTTCGAAAAAGCAGTTGGTGTTCTTTACAGCGTCCTAGAGAGTCCGAGGTAATGTAATGAGTAAGGCGCGTTAGAATTTAGCTGAGATCCTCTCTGCAGGGAGATTACAGAGAGCGATCAGTAGTGTATCAGAAGCATTTTTTAAGGAAAATAAATTTTTGTCGAAAAACAGTTTAAACTTTAGCTGGATATTTTGCGAATTGGTTTAGGAATGGGACAAAAAACGAATTTAGGGGATGGCCACCTCAGTCAAAAAGCAGGGCCGTTTCAATGATTAATTATGCTTGCTTTACCGCAGTGCTACTTGGTTATATTGGACTCTTCTGGGAACCACTGGGGTGACATTTTGTCTTGGATTCGGCGCTGCCTTTAAGAAAACCTTTTATTAATTCAATACCCAAGCCATTTAGCCAGTGTAGATGGTCATTTCAATCACTAGATGCCCGTGTCCTCTGAATTATAAAACGTTTACAAGACTGTGGCTATCGGGTAGATAACTTGTAACTGAAGACGGGATCAAAACTCCAATCTTTTTTAGGTCTTGTTTTTAATTGGGCTCATAAATCATCCCCTCACTTTTTAATTTATTGATTGGATATAAAATTATGCCAATTTCCTCATCATTGGAAAGACTGCACCTTACTTTCATAGACGAAGCACAAAAATTCTCGACCAGTGCATATTGGACTAACTCACGAAGGAGTGGCGGAGTTCACTGGCAGCAAACGATCTCATCTCTATAAATGGTACGTCTTTTTTTTATTGCGAATCTCTCTAGATGCTATTTTTATATAGAATTTACCACCGCTTATCAAAATTTGTGTTTTTCAGCTATTAGCAAAGAGTAGAACGTTATAGGCGTTAACAAAATTTAGCAGGGGATTCTTGCCGGATGCTTAAGAGCAAATTTAAATTGTTTAGCAAATGAAATAGAAATCCCTTCGGTGGCATGACATCAGTCTCTTCGGCGAGAGAAGTGGGAAACTGGTGACCTAAGTATATTAGTACTTACCCTGCCTTTGTTCATTTCTCCCACCGATTACAGCCGCCATCCTAAAGATTCAGCATAACACCTGACGTTGTGTAGTCGATCTTTCTTGCGCCTCTAATCGATATCATTCTGACTGGCAGAGAGATGGCAAGCTACTCTTATGGCCTTGACGGAATCCGGATCGTGTTTGAGTTCGTAAGTAGCACTCCAACTCTGCACAGACATCTCCGAATCCGCATTCCTTATCATTTCGATGTAATCGAGTTATGTGCGTCGTGTTGGCTTGCTCTATAGCTCTATGGCTCTATAGTGACATCCTTCGATTCGCTTAGGGGTTTTTCAGGTGATTTTTCGATATTAGCTTGCGGTGCATTTTAAATGCTAGTGCTCCGAATCGCATTTCTCTACTTTTCCCACAAAGTAATTTTGTACTTTTGGTGAAGATAGCTGCTACCGAAACCCCAAGTTCCGTCCGTTCGCAGTTGATTGTACTTATCTAGTGGTTTTGAAAACACCTCTCATTCTTAAAAACCCTAAAAATTATTACTATTAAATCGGAAATATATTCGCGAAGACAATACTTCACAATTTGTAATTGCGATTAAAATAAAAGAAACGTTGGTTGCCCCAATTTTTTACCTGGATTATTGTTTTGGTCTCTCTTGAAGTTTTTAACGGAAAACCTCTTGATCCAATTTAAGCAATGCGGTAAACAATCCCATGTACTGACGAAATCGTAGTTTTAAAAGCTCCACCAGTCACCCCACCCAACTGGAATTGTGCGGGCCTAGTCACTAGAGTCCGAGTGAAATTGAGTGGATCCGAGGGCCTATGAGTTTTCTTTAATTTGGTACGAAACGTTTCCATATCGGTTAAATAAGATGCTGGTCACCTGTCAAAAGGTTTTGGTCGGGCCCATTACGGTCGCGTAATTGCATCTCCCTAGGGGTATCTTTTTTAGAGCTAGTCTTCCATTCACCTCTAAGTCTGACACCACCTCTTTGCTTGAACATGATTCAATAACGAATGTAGGGACTCTAAACAGTTATAAAATAAAGAACAACTAAGTATAATCAATCGGTTTAAACTACTCTCGCTCAATTACCTATTCGGTTTGGTGCGGTTTGCGGTTTCTTTTGAGTGAAAGTAGGAATTCGCCTAAGGTTTAATAAATGACTTACATTCTTGATGTAGCCTTAGCCATTCCAGGGAGTCAAAAGTCCGGAGCGCAATTCTGCTTGGTATATGAAGGGTTTCCTGAGAGTTGTGACATTTTTTGTGACAATTTATTGCTCTAATTAGCGCGTAATGTCCTGCCCAGTTTTTGCATTGAGTGACAATACTTCTTAAGTATTAATTTTTCAGGTTCGGCTAGCGCCACTATTCCTCGAAAATTAAGTAGCCTCAGAGATGTTTTTCGTGACCGTCTAAGGGTTTTTCGCGTCGATTTGGATCTATTTGAGAATGTCTGAGGTGTTGTAATGCGAAGCTAATTAGAGAAGGTTTAACTAGATGTGTCAAGAAAAACTGATTATTATGACTCCTGCTCAAAAAATGATAAGGGAAGTACATTGTGATATTATTAAATCAGATAAGTATTTTGTGATTTTGTTGATTTTTTATTCGATACAGTGTTCTAATGCGCAGTTTTAAAGAAGAAAACGAGCTGTGGGTGAACCTTTACGAATCGGAGAACTTCTCTTAACAAAAAGGCCATTAGCAGACTAAAGCCTAATTGAAAGTACTATATTCTTAATGCCGATGCAAAAGAACTTTCAAATGCAGAGAGTATCTCTAGGCGGATAATTCTTTAAGTACTTACTACCAAGCAGTGGTTAGCATCAACCACATCCGATATTTCGATTCAAGAGACACTTAATCTTTCAAGACTTAAACTTTGCGAGATCTTTTCTTAAAAATGGAGACATTGACAAGCACTGGAGAAACGGTTGCCAGAAGAACGTACGTTACAAAATAACTTTCCACTTACATCAGGTAAAAGGATGCTTCATTACCCACCAAACTCTGAGCTGATCAACTCCACATAAAGACAATGTCTAAATTTATTTCTGCGCTTCAGTTCCTCAGGACTTGCACAGCCACACACACTCTTCATGAAGAAAAATCGATTACTTTTCAGCTACTCTGATAACACTCATTTTTTCCCCTTTTAGGACCGACATCGACCAGTTCTTCTGCTCCGGAAGGAACTTCATCATAAGTTGCAAGAAACCCGTACGTTTTTCGCCTAACTAGAGATTTCACAACCTCGCTGTTTCAAATTCTAAGTTTATCCCCCTTTGTTCGGCTATTACAGGCTCACGAAGGCGAAAGGAAGACGTCGAAAGTATGCCTTATTTTGCAAAGCCATTTTATTTAACTTTTGCTTATAAATTCTTTTAGAAGAATTGAAAGGTCTTTTTAACAATGGATTTGGCAAAAGTTAATTAAATTTTGGCTGCATTTTAACTTTATTGCATGCGCTGCCCATTTAGCTTTATTTGCTTGTCTAAAAATTGTCAATGAAGTTATTAAGGCGAAGTGTACCTTTCGCTTCTAGTTATTTGGCATAATAAGTAACTGATAAGCACCCGATTAGAAAGTTCGATAGATCACGGTTATACCTTTGATTGGTTGCTAGTATGCCTGTTTGATCGCCTGAACAGAAATTAATGACAGTTTGTTGCCGATTTCATACCAGCGGTGCTGCTTATTGACCCAAAAGTGACCACAGTTAGGCCATCAGTCACCCACGCGTGCACCATGAGGGCAAGAAAAGACACGACGAGGCAAGTAAGGGCAATATACATGAAAAAAAAGTGCAATTGATTTGCGAATTGAGACAAAATGAACTTTAGAATATGCATATTAATCCAGCACAACGAAGGGTAAAACATTTTGGACTGTAATGTATCGAAGGCTTTCATTGGTTTATCCGCATTTCGTCTTAGCGGTCTCACGAGACAGTGCAATATAGATGCGAGTCTGGAGCCATCGCCTCAGAGTTGTGGAAGTGGGCTCTTGAACGAAAGCTCTTCTTCACGTAAGCCCTAATCGTTCATTTTCAATTCATGCGATGCCTTCACTGTACAAGTGCCCATCAAGGGTACTTAAGTATGCAATTTATTGCCATTATTTGATTAATTCAGACTTCTGATTTGCTAAATTCCTGGATTTATCAAAAGCTTAACACCTACTTTTACCTCTTACTAAAAAATATTAGGCCTTTTGCTTGTTAGAAGCACATTTGAATCCTGTTTTAATCTGTCTGGCTTCTCTTGACGAGAGGGTTCGTGCTTGTTGCATTGATAAACGGCAGCTCTTTTGATAGCCATTAGCTTAACCATTTCTAATCGTAATTAAGGCACTACGCTTTTCTGCCTACATAATTTCCTTTTGCTATGTGCCCTTTCTTTGAAATTTTTAGTTTGGAGAAGTCGACCCTCATGAAACCCATCTCCACAAAGTACAACCTATTCTCCCGTCGGCATACACTCAATTTTGCGTAAGTTGATCCTATTTTTATTCGTTTCTCCAACAGCTCTAAAATAATAGTTTTTTGTATTCCCGCAAACCAAAAAACATTATCATAGGTATCCCTGAAAATATTTACGGGTATAACTTTGTTAATCAACTTTCGCTTTTATTGTCTCTGTTTTTGTCCTGGATCTCTTTTATTCAGTCTCCTCTAATGTTACTTTCTACATTGTCATCTACCTAGCTCTTGCCTTTTTTACTGGAAGACTACTCGTGAAACTTGAGTTAATTTAAGAAATGTGGTCAATATTTTCATCCACTGACCACAAGGATGTTGTGTTGCTAAGACCTCCATAGGTGGAAAGTGGGCATTTTGCCTTTAGGCGACAATGAGAGATTCAGATTTATCTTCTTTTAATGGGGAAATACATCCATATCAGTTAAATGAAATGCTGTTGACCTGTCTAAACAATTTGTTAGTTTTTACCGTCTATGCTTTGCATCTTGGATTAGACTCAAGATTTCTAGCGATACATGTCAGTGCATCCCTGATACGTCTTCTTATTTAAATCCTACCGGTTTTACGAAAGTAGTGGCCTTTTTCATGCAGTTCTGGGTGTGATTGTTATGATATTTACCTCGTTGATATTTTATCTGAGCATTCGTCGAGCTGCCAGTCTATTCAGGTCCTGAACTCCTGTGTCTTGACAAAGTTTCGGTTTTGAACATGAATAATCGATGTGAAGGTGGTTCTCTTACAGCCATAAAGAAAGGAGGGCTCCGTGGCTAGAGTGACGATATTCTTTTGAAATTATGTTAAGCCTATTTGCCTTAAGAAACTTTTTTCTTCATGGTCTCTAAAATTAAACTTATTAAAAATCAAGGATTTTCATATTTATATTCGTGTCCAAAGATCCGATTTTTGAGAACAGCCACAATGCACAGGTACATCCTCATTGTCTGTGTATTTAAGTAAATGCCTCTGCGCTTTCATTACAGGAGTGAATTACTGCAAATTGCTTCGGTTATAGCATGATTCTAGCCTAGCTGGTTTATAGTCGCCATGACAACGTGATTTGTAAACACATCGCCCATATCCGGTACCAACTGTCCACTTCCCCTCGTTACCAAATGAAGTTAGCACTGTATTGCATAAATAAATAGTTTGGAGGTAAGAGGGTCAAATAGGCTTAGAGGCAAATGGAAAAAAGCTTGTTTTATAATGCAGTAAACAGAAAAATCCACTGCGCTGATTCCACGAGATATTTGTCAGGTTTATGCCATTGGTTGCAGGCGACTTCGTTTTGACTGGACTCAAAACCGCTTTCGAGATTGGATTGAATTAAAGTAGCCAAAAAGGAGATTAAGGCGGGTAAAATCGAAAGCACTCCTATTAGAAGAAATTTTGTGGAAGAAACTTGACTAATAAGATGAATGAGGAAGTGTTGAAGTATCGAAATATTTTGAACTAGTTAAATATGAAAAATTGTCATGCTAACTGTAAAGAAGTAAAATGTTGCATCGTTTATGATTAAAATCAGTTTGAGTTTAAAACATTTCCCTTCATCTTAGGATGCCAAAATTTGGCTATCCGGTGGGTCGGGTACGTGCTCGAACTGTAGTGCACTGAAGTACGTGTTAAAATAGCAATGGCTGGGCCCTACTAAAAATGACATCTACATAATTGCCACCCTTTTCTTCACTGATTTCAGTTCAAAAAAGAAAATTTGTCTGCTCTTGAATACTATTCGTTTTCTATGCAAAAACATGAGTTCAGGAAGACTGAAATGTGCCGCAAATTTATTTATTTATTTATTTACTCCCTACCCATTTGGACAAGTTTTAAAGACCTACTGGGGGTAAAACAGAAGTATAAATAGCACACAACAGTTAACACAGAAAACAGTAAAAGCGTTTATCGAAATCTTCGATTCTTTGGTCGCATCTACGGCATAGTTTCGTCGTACAGGTACCAGTTCCGCTTCGTTGTGGCATCTCGTGCGTCCTCGACACTTTTAAGGGCAGATGATCTTCTTTCCTCTTCCAGAAGTATTTTTAACTTTCTGGAGGCGATTCCATTCATTGCTACATGTACCCGCTTTCCAAAGTCCAGTTTGAGACCATGAATCCAGGTAGTTACGTTGTACCTCGTTTACCAGGCTGTATGAAGTTGTACTTCTGCTGGCGTAATCTAACTTGAGGGGATTTAGATCAATGCTTTGTTTTTCAATGGCATTTGCTCTCCAGATATGTCGTCAAGACTTGTCGCACTATTGAAATCGGTGGTTCTATTTCTGATGAAGCCTTAAATAATGCAAAAGTAAAAATCGGTAGCCTCGAAAGATCGAATAAAATCGACGTCTATGCAAAATACCAAATAATCAAAAACTTGTAGCTTGGTGTCTCGCAAGGCTCAAAAGGGTGACTAAATCAAGTCTTGTTTCTATTACATTGAAGCAACTTTTCACTAATGGCTATTAGTTTTGGTTAATTCCTCACTCACTGTCGAATCGTCTATGAGAGATCAACTTGCTTTTAATTTAAGGTTGCAATAGTTAATCATAAATAATATTGTCAGACTTTATTACAAGGTCATGGTCGGTCGGTTGCAGCGTTGGGGCGTTTGAAACAGCATTCTAGTTTATGTGGGAAGGTTCTTAAATTTGATTGCCGTTTCCATAGTGGTTGTTTGCATATGTACTGTAAAGTGACCTAGTGCCTGCAAATTATTTATCCATAAGTCTTAAATATGAATATGCCAACGGCCGTCAAGTTTGGGGGGGTGCTCCACCCATTTTCAAATAATAGTTTTATTTCGAACTGAAATTGTCGGGTCTAATACTTGGTGTGAATGTCAAGTGGTCAGGCTTCGTGTTATTTGTGACTACTTCTTTTGCAAGGCTTTATTTCTTTACCGTTCCGCTAAATTTATTGTTGAAATCATGCGGAGGAATTTGCAGATAGACAATGAACGCTAAAATTTATTCCTCGTTTATCATTATTTATTCATCATCCGTTATTTTTCCATGATAATGATCGACTTCGTTTGCTCATTCGCTTGCTCATTCGTCTTCTCTTACTTAATAATCTTTCTACTTAAAAACCATAGTATTTGCTCTAATAACTGTGATATCGAATATAGCAATATGGAAGTCTCTTTACTTTCCCTAGAAGCAGGCCATCACGCCCAATTTCAATCAAGCCTGTTTGAAAATTTTAAGATATCTCATTTAAAGTAGACTCGCCTGAAGTTCCTAATTTTTTTCTGAAATGCAGGTGTTGTATCTCTTCGATAATTTGCTTGAATTTTTTTCTAAAATAGATAATGGAGCAGTTTTGAAGCAACGTTTTATTTACGGAGGCACTTCCATTGTTTTTAATTATTTACACCACGCTGTGATTGCTTTTTACCAAATTCGTATGGGCTTGGCGATAACATACAAAGTGGACGTTCAACGTCTAGGTCTTGAACTTAATGACTAAATGGAAGAAAAGAATGTATCTTAAGAGCGACTGATTCTTGTCAACAGAAGTCATTCGAATTCACAGAAATTGCAATTTTTTCCGATATCCAAGAAGATTAGATCACGTGAACAAACCGACGTTGCCGTATAAATCACAAATGCATATCACTGGGATGGGCATTTCCTATCTTCAGTTGAGTCAAGTTTCGCAGACAAATCGCTTTCATTACTGTGTTTCAAGTCAGGCATCGCAAATTCAGGTATAAGCCAAAGTGTGCGATGAATTTTTATTCTATATTTAGTTCGTAATACTTGTCATTTTTCTATCCTTTGCATTTTAGTCCACCAATCTTGGCAGTGGTCTAAAATAAACGCATTTCATTTTAAAACTGTTAGTTTGGTAGGGACATGACCAACGTTACCGTATAAACCTGCTTCTCAGTTGCACTATATTATAAATTATGAACTGGACCGGACTTTGAGCAAAAAAGGCAAGTCACTTCTGTAGCTGGTATCAAGGTATTTTCACACAAGGATTAGCTTCTTTTTTCCAATCAATGGTGTGTTCGGAGTGCCATACGAAGCTCGAACCTTCTGCAAAGTTCGTTGTCATTGCATTCTGACTATGTCTCTTTGCTCTAGGCTTAGATAACTCGCAACTGTTGTGCATTCTTAGTCTTGACAGACTCCACAGCACAAAATGAGGTCAAAACGAAATCAATGGATTCTATTGGCGGCATTATCAGATAGTTATGAGGCATCAAAGTGTGTCTGATGAGCCCCTCGATACCTTTTAAGGTCAGCCTCAATAGTGCCATTGCCATTGAATTCGAGGACTTGAGACGTGTTTAAGTCCCTTCAATTCGTTTGAAATTATGATTGCACTCGTAGTGACTCCAATCATTCATTCATTGTCGTGCAGTTTTTGCACACATCAGCAAGAATATATGAATCAATGTCCCCAGTAGATTATAACTCTTGGGTTCTCCTTTGAAGTGCTGCTGAAATTTTCCATTATTGAAGAGTCGATGATTGACAATTTTAATGCCTTAATGATTTAGGCTATTTGCTTTAACCGATGCTGAGACATGTTTTGTTATTTGTTATGTTTGTTATTGAACATGCTGAATCAGACGCACCTACGTAAGCCGGTCATGACTGGCTGACAAAATATTTCATGCTCCGGTGCATTACGTGACTAGGACGGTCAATCAGATTTCTCAAGGCATCATAATGGGGAGCGGGCCATCCTAATCGATTAGATGTGCTTATTTTGGATGGCCAACTTATTTGAAAAGTGCGTATCCATTTGATAGGAAATGAAGATGCGCCGTGATTTACGCAGATTGAATGCTTTTAACTTTAAATTTTTTTGGTTTATTGACTCTTTACTTTAGTGGCTACATAAGAAATTCATCTAGTACCATGTTGTTACCTGAGTGTCTCTGGGGAATTCAAATCCTTAAATTTTAAGCAGGCATGGAGGAATTCAAGAAATTTCATATTTAGTCATCGTTGTTTTAGCAGGCCTTTATCAGTTTAACGTTCCTATTTGGCCCTATGGTTGACAGTCAGCTAACATTAATCTGTTTAAGAGACTGTCTGGTGCTTTCAGGTGCATGGCCAATCAATACAGGGTCTGCTAGGTCTTGCAAAACGTGGAAGCTTTTTGTCAACAGATTAGACTCGTCTGATCTAACATGTGGAAATTTTTACTGTCTCCCTTGAGAGTATTTCCCGATTTAGAAAAAAAGTGCACACTTGCACACTAGCCTCCAACAAAACATTGCTGCTTCAGACCGATCGTGTTGGCTCTGAATAAAGTGTTCAGTGGTTGAGTATTATTATCAGTGTCTCCTTACATGCATCTACGTATTTGAATGACGCCATGCTATTAAAGCTTGCATACATTACGTTGGCCAGTTCCCTGACGTATAATAATGATCATTGAAATAATCGTCATCTCAGCGAAATTCTAATAGATTCCACTCTCCTTCACGACTATAGATCGAAAGAAAACTCACCCAAAAACTCGGCACTTTTTTTCAGAAATTAAAGCTATACTCCTCTAGAAACATGAAATATTAATTAGACTCGAACTTTGCTCTTACTCAGCAAATTTACGGTGAAAATGACTCAGATCCGTTAGCCGATAGTTCCTTGACTGATGCACTTCAGTTAAACTAGAGATATTTAGACTCATTAACTGAAAATACGTTTTGAATCGTTCTGGAAAGGGCCAAAGTGACTAAAATTTGAGCGCTTCGAAGCGCTCCCCAATTGCGACCGACAACTCTGTTTAATTAAACAAAATTGGGATATTAATCAGTCAAAAATATGAAAACCCCTAAGTAGTGTAATCCTCAAAGGTAATTTTCACGTAATTTATTGATATGAACCAGTAGCCTTTAAACAACAAACTGATTTACAAATTGAAATGGATAGTTTCTCCTAGGATGTGTGACTGGTGATTTATCCTCTTTCCCAAAGCTCGAGCCAGTTTCGGCTTAGAAGGAAATTGGCTCTAAAAAATCCCTTTCGAAACTCCGAATGGCCAACAGTTTCTCTAACGAGATAATGAGTTTCTTATGATAAGGGCTGAACACGGAACAATTCATTCGGCACGCTTCCCGTGGGAATCTCGATGGGATTGTTTTCCCTTAGATGGCACCCCGAAACTCGTGATTTGTTGATGCAAGTAATTTCTTTATACTTGATGAAATTACATTTCGGATAAACCATTTTGCTCACTTTTTAGTGGCTCGAAGATTGACATGTGCTCGCATGCATTTCGCATTAACAACCTATTCTAAGGCACCCAACCTACTATTAGCTACCCGATTGGACGTTCTTCAGCCAATTATTTCGTCAACTTCGTTGAAAGGAAAAGTTAAAAGCCGAAATATAGTAAATTATGCATTGTCAGCGGTTTTCGTTTTTTTCCTCATTGTATCCAAAGTGTTCACATTATTTTACCTTTTGGTCCATTTGGTCCCCACTAATTACTCAGGTGTTGAATAAACGATAAACAAAATATTAGCCACAGTTTCTCCTTTGTATTTTTGACTGGAAGAGCCAAAGTTCAGGAATTTTCCCTCTCTTATCGGAGAAATTCCTACTTGAAAAACTAAGATCCATATTGTAATGGTTATTTGTACACTGGTCAGGTGAGCTTATTTATCTGATACTATGTTGAAAATTAGATACAGTGCTTTGCGTCTGTCTATGCGGGGGTATTTACCCGTTGCTCAGAGTTCTTTGATTCGATAGTTGAAATCTATCATACGTTAATAAAAGCGTTTTCAAAACTATACAACTAATACAAACTCGGGCTTGTTTGACTTAAGATATCTCCAAGCACCGTGGAGAAGTTGAAATATACACCGAAGTCGAAGTATGGGGAAGATGAAGGGCAGACCTTGGCTCCCTACTGTGGCGTGATTAAATAGTCCGCCCACCCACCTTGCATAAACCACTGATTGGCTTTAAATAGTGGCGTCACTAATCAATAATTTAGCGACACTGCTTTCAGGAAAACTGTATTTTACCGCATGGTAATTTTACTTTTAGGGGAAGATGCCGTTCGGAGTTGATGAACTCGAAATCGCAAAGCGCCACTCTACCTAATTGTTTAAGGTAAATTTTGATTTTTTTGAAATAAGTTGTAATGAATGCAAAAATTTTCAAACTAGTATTATTGCTTGTGCTAAATTTCTCTAAACCAAACAGCCGGTACAGTGATAAATCAACTGGTTATACTCCAAAAGTTTAACCTCATTTATGTACTGATTTACTGCCATAGGGTTGTTATGTCATTCACTCTGTTTGAAGAAATGCGTGATGATCTTAGATGAGTCCACTTATGACCTCCATTTCTTAGCTGGACTTTTCAGATCCAGCATTCAATAATAAAAAAAGAGTTCTCCTCTGCTCATAAAAAGATTTCCAGAGCTTGGATCATCTTGCTTGAATTATTTGGCACTGTTTCTTGAGGCGAGTTTGTGCCTATCTCAGAGTTTTCAATCCGATGGTTAGTGTTCTAGTTATGTCCTGAACAGTAAGAAGACATCCGGAATCTTTATGACGTAGAACTGTAGGAAAGAAGTCGTTCTAATAACAATCGAAGAATTTTTCGCTTTGACATTGACCGAATTTAGGACTGGTATTAAAATAGTCATTCCAATAATTATTATAAGCTATAGGCATAGGATTGATTCGCTGACGTGGTCGTTGATCCCACGCTCAAAAGACCATTCAGTGAGCATTGTTTTAGGGCAAGCTTTCTATGCCGATCACCTTTGACAAGCATCTGTGTTTCATATTAAAGTGATTGTAAGTCTCGGGTAAACTCAGACGTAAAAATCTAGGTGCTCAAAAACCTAGAATGGTGTCTAATGCCGCTAGTTTTCCTTAATTAACCTAAAACTCACCAGCTGACTAGACTGGAATCAAGCAATCACATCAAGATTTCGCATTAATTGTTTTGACCAAACCACGCGAGGATTCAGCAGGTCTTTATGCGATTTGCATTTGCAAATTCGGTAAAAATTTTGGTCCTACTAAAGCGAAATTAATTTATCCCAGGCGAGAGCGTGATAAAGGAAATCTGGGAACGGGACCTTTGAACCAGACTTCCATTTTTTTTACGCTGAATATGGTTGAATTTTATATTCTTTGCCTGATTTCATGACTAGCAGATGGCGAACCTATCAATAGAGCTAGTTTTGTTTTAGCAAGTGAAGCTTCACTTTAGGCAGTATGATCCTGTTAAATCCATTTATTGTAAAAACAAGGCTTGCCTTTGTACAAGATCCTTGTGGTATTAAAAGCCAACCAGTTGGAGATGGTTAAACACCTTATTCTTCTACACCCCTAAAATCCTTGAAATATTTTATACAAACGGAAAATTTACATTCATAGTGAACTGAACAAGTTATTATGAGGAATATTCAATTTATTCATTGCCGGGAGCCTATTTTCTAGTAGATGTAGGTAGATTTACGGGATAGTCCGCCTTTCAGTAGTGTCATCTGTTTGAGGTATTTCTAAAATTTCAGATACTTTCTCACATAGTCATGTGGCTTTTATAACGTATTATTTACACGGTATGTTTGACAGGGTTTTGTTTGAAGAGAAGGTTAACCACTATTTCAGAGTTTTTCCATATCGTAGCCCACTTCTTAGATTTTAATGTAGATTGTAAGGATCTAAGCAACTTTCCATCTTAGGATCATCCCAGAGAGTTTGATACATATTTCAATGCATATTAAAATAACTTCACTGCTGATTTTTTTCGTTGTGACCATCTGCGATCATGTCATCGAGTTATGATGTTGCACTCAACAATTATTGCATTAAGCTGTCTGCGATGGGTTCGAGATTGTTGGCTTTTTTATGTGCGTCAGTTGTGAATTGTTCCTGCAGCTCGACTCGGACTTCGATTTGACAATACGTATTGCTATTGACCGTCGTTAAATGTAATACAGTTGCTGGCATCATCCACCTTTCAAATTTCATCACGCACTTCGTTTGCGTCAGACATTCTGAAGCTCTATGGAAACGAGAGCATATAAGTTTCTTCTGCAAGCTTTTAGAGGGCATCCCTGTGTCAGATCTGTTGTAAAGCTGGCTTTCAAATTGATTTAATTTATTTTAAGATTTACTTATATTTGTGGCCGATATTTTAAACTGAAGTGCTTCTGATTCCGTTTAGCCGGATTTTTCCATTTGCAAAATTCATTCCCTTGGGATGATATATCAGAATCCTTATTTTTGTCCATTGAGTTTTCTTATCGGTAGGAACAGTCTCTATGAGATTGATAAGTGTCGGCCATAAGGCGTGGCTGTCCTCTGCTTTGAATTCGAATGGGATCTACTCGTACGCTGGCCAGTTTAAAATATTCTTCGACTAGCCAACGATTACGAATACTATCTAGCAAGATGATCAATTTCATACAAATTTCACCAACTTTTAGAAGTTTTAATCCAAGTACAAATATCAGGTACCTGAATTGACCTCCGGTCACAGACCCGAATCGGGATGACTTCATCACTTATTTAGCAGACAATAAGGTAATCAACTGTTCATTCGGACGGTTGTTTCCCCACACAAAGATGCCAATGAGGTAATTGATGGCTTTCTCGAAACCAACAGTTCTAGACATTTTTATGTATGTTAAATGGACGCCTAAGGAATATTTTCTAAAAGGCTTTTTAATTCCAGCAGGGTCATTCATTCTCCTCGTTGGTCTGGAAAATGCTTTTGTTCATCGAACACTTGTCTTTAAAAATATCATCTGAAATTTCACTTCATCGAAATTCTTTTATAATTCTGACTTTTTTGTATCGCCTCGCTTTGGCTGAAGCAACAACCTTTCAGCAAGAGTATCGACAAATGTTGACTGATTTTCCATGAATTTTCTCATTCATTTCAATTAAGTGCCTTAAACTACCATGTTCAGTTCGAATTAACTGCTTCGTCAATGTTAAATCTTTAATCTAAAGCTTCCAACAAAGCGAAAGCAACAGTAAAATCAATCGAAGCGTAATTCCAAGTTCAACCAACTTCATTCCGGTAGTCTGAACCCATAGCATTCATCTTTAACCTATCACATCAAGCTGCAAGAATACGCTGTTAGTCTACTGTATTATATCGAGGAAAGTTAGGTCCACATATTACCATTGTCATGGATATTTCTCCAACGCTTCAGCTACTAAAATACATTGAGAATGCCTTCGGACCTTCATTTTGTCATCTTTAAAGATATATACGTGTGAGGTAGCATTAAATCAACCCCTAAACGATCGCTATTTGGATTGCTCGCAGTGGTAAGTTCTTTCCAGTTACCGAGACATTAAATGTAAAATCCAACAGCCAACTGCTAGTGAAATATATTTCCGGTATAATTTTAAAAATAACTTAAAACCATTTCTACAACTCTGTCATTTCTTTCAGAGTAAACTTGATGAATCTCTCTCCCTGAAATCTTTGAGATATTGCTAAAAAGAATGCTTAATCGATTTATCTAAATTAACTTGAGTTGTTCTCTTTCGGTCTATTTAGCGCTAATAGCGGGAGATTAACTACGTTGGGAATGAATACCATTATTCTAAAACGTTAGTCAATTTTCGCAATGGTTTTTTAATTGCCGCCCACAAATGCAAAAACTATATCTCCAGGACCTATTTTTTAATCACTCGTCGTTAAGCCGTGCCCTGATCCGCCCAAATTAGCGACTCAACCAATCTAGAGGAGGGGGTATCATCGCCCAATCATAATGTCCTGCATGGCTGGATTAACAAATCAGTGAAGGGGACAAACGAGCAACCAATTTACTTTATTCGGTGAACATTTTAATTTGCTCGCAATAAAAAGCAACCTGCTTTTTTTTACTTATTAATTTTTCTCTGCAGAAAACTTGCATAATTCTTGAACTAGTAAAAAGTTCATCTTACTGATGCAGTTTGGAGCAGTGTTAATTGTCAGGTTATTTAACCAGTTCGCCTTAAACCCACCGGCCATCTTAATTATTTTCTTATGTTCATTAGACCACCAACCCAGAATGTGCATCAGACTTCAATTTCTGCGTCAACTCCAGGGTTACAGCAACCTCGCCACCATCACCATCATCATCCCCTTCATAATCACCCCCGTAAAGGCTCAAGGAGTTCAACTCTTTCTTCAGTAGTTCCTAAATCGATGAGCGAAGGCAGCATAACAAATAACACATCTAACTATCACACGGTCTCAGTATCATCATCTGCTGCTCCTAGCTCCCTTTCCAATGCGGAACGGTCGACTGAAGGGGTATGCAAATGACTCATTATTGTCTCTCGAGATTTCAAGTTGTGTGAACTTTTTGTGAACTTTTGTGAACTTTTTGTTTTTGTTTCCGTGTCGGAGACGCCGATATTCGTGAGACTTGCACCATACTTTGAGGCCATTCCCAACAGGAAATATACTTCATTGTCACGGTTACGGCAACGTAAATGCGGTAATTTTATACTTTCTTTGCCTCTTATACCTTTTGTTTTTTTCCGCTTAGTCTGAATTTAAAAAAAGATATTTCTCTTAAACAAACCGGAGGATCCTCTGGGAGGCTTAATAGGCTATAGGGAGTAATTTGATGTGCAGAAAATAACGATTGTCTCTAATGGGGAACCTCTCATTCTGGGAAATATTGGCCATCAATAATTACGGAGTATGGATAATCATTCTCCTGATGATGTTGGACACATAAACAGTGCTTTTATGCGTTAAGTGACCATGGGATTTGCGGACCATGTAGTAACCTGAACTTGTCAATTGGGGGAATTTCATCTGCTACAGCATCACGCGGAACTTGAATGTTTTCTCTGCCGTTAACCTTTCGAGATGTGCTGACTGAAACCATTTTGAAAGTGAGGTAATCCCAGTATTTTTCAACACGAGTCATCTATTTTCATCGTCCAATAATTTTCTTTTATTAGGCCGCAGCAGTTGATGTAATCACAGCGAGCTATTAAGAATTTCAGCTTCAATATGCCTTTATTTTCTTGTAAAGAGGTATTCTCCCAATTTATGAGGACGCTGGTATTCATAATCTTTGATAACCTCTCCTGTGCTAATTATATTCAGATAACTTTTGTTGAGCTACTAATATAACTAATAGGTAGTGTACATATCGTGGTCTAAAAAGTTTGTCTCATAAAATTTTCGTTGACCTCTCAGTTAATCTGGCAACTGATCCATCTCTGCGAAGCCTCCGCAGCATGGACGACCTCCGTTTGAATGGGATTCTCGGACAGCCCATATTAGAGGCCCGTGAACCACTCACTGAATTAGTGGTGAGTATTTATTGACTGCCCAATGTCCATGTTTCCTATCCTTGTCCCATATGATTTAGGCTTTACAATTTCAGTGTGGCTCGCAGGCACTTAGCTAAAGTTGTTGGGTTTATGATTCATTTAAGGCCTCTTAATGTCATCCCCTGAGCCCCTATTAATATACTCTCCGACATTTTGGGAATGCAAGTGTTGATTTGATCATTTGAAGCGCTGTAGCGCGGTCGTCTCCCATGCATTTAACTCATCAGATGGCTCGGATCCGAAACCCACCGGTGCGTATGTAACCTTTGGACTGATCTACAAAGGGCCAGTCAAGTCAACAGTTCTCCATCAGAAGAGCTTCAAAAGAGCTCTACATCAAGATAAGAGCTGCAAAATATATTTCTTCAACATGGATTTGTGGTTATTTTTTGTTAAGTAATATGAGCCACTGGTTTCAAATCGAAAGGTATTTTTGATTTAGTGGTTTCAGTCATCGCATAAATCACCGTTGTGCATTTTATGAGCCGGACACCCTGTGCTTAAAGGATCGTCAAACGGCAACTCTTCTAGAAGATTTTAGAGAAATCTAGAGATCAACTTTGTATTTTTGATTGGTCATATTTCTTAAATTGTGTTTCTTAAGCACAGCGTTAGCAAGATTCTCAATTTCCTGTTGCAGTACACTCTTAAAGGCTCCTAAATGGCCGGACGAATTAAACAGTCACGCGTTCCGCCTTGTAGCGATGTCGGTTTCATCATTGGTTTCATTCATGTGTGAGCAAATTCACAGCTCAGTCTCAAAGTTAGCTTGATTGGTCTTCATATGTTCCCCGAAATGAGATTAAGTAGTTACTACCAATTAATGAAGTTATTCACACTGTCCCATTTTAAGGTATACAGTTTGATTGTATGGGCATTATAACACAGTATATCGTCGTAGCATGGATACCTGACTCCTCCTGAGATTTGATTCGACGTTGGTATTTCAATAAGCACTATGATTCGATTCTATTTTAGCCCTGTAGTTTAGTTCTGTTAGAAGCGAAGCAGCTATATCCTGCGATATACACTGGCAAAATATGCCACTATGTTAAGCAATCACCGATTCCACCAAAATCCATTATTTCGCATTGGCCTAATTATATTCCGAATTTTTAAAAGGGCTACAAAGGCGCATAACGTCCCCAGCGCTCGATTCGACTGCCATATTGGCCCTCAATCTAGAGCGGGTTAGGCGTTCACTGGACCGAAATCTTCTCCAACCTAGTTGGTCTTAGTAAATTAATACTTGATCATAGCGCCTCTAGGAGGAGGGTCTGATTTTCACTGTTATGATGTTATCTTCAATGTCTTGTTTCTTGGATGCCAAATAATGAAGTCGGTCAAAAAGTCATGGTGCAGTGGAAAACATTAGTTATTATTTTGCAATTAGCGGAGTCGTTCTCATGAGCTTGTTCTCTGACCGCAGTTAAAGATCCGAACTCAATAGCATTACCCATTTGACTCTACGTCACAAAGCATACCACTAACATGCACAGCAGATGGGTGAATCGGCCTAGAGACCTTATAAAAATAACAGATAAAAATTGAATCTTGTAGCTGATTTGTTTGCTTTTTAAATGCTCCATTTCTCGCTGCAACCATCGTTGTAACTGGAAGCACACAACCATTATTGTGAAGTAACCTGAAGCTTTCGTCAGACTGTGTTCCGGTCAGACTTGAGATTTCGATTAAGTAAGGACCGCATCCAGTGAGACTAAATTTGTTTCAATGTGAGCGTTGGAAAGGAGGAAACAGACATAGATCTGCCTTCTTGATTCAGTTCAATCAGTCCTTCTTCACACTTTGGTTTCCGCAGTATGTGTCGAGGTTGTGTCAACAATTTTGCCTTGGCCTGCTAGAGTTTAACTGATAGTCTATTATGGTGGTGGTGTGCCTAAGAACAAGGGTAGCAATTGGGACTGATGCTTCCTTTTTGGCTACTCGATTTCACTTCCACACTCATTAATCGTAGCAAGGATACTTCGCCTCAAATTGTTTTTTTCATTAGGTCCATTTCATTTAATTTCATTGCCATCACCTGTTTTGCGCCAAATTCACAGTCCTTCATGTTTTGGCCTCGATTTTTATCTTCTTTGGGTACTTAATTTCAGACCAAACATGAACTAGTGTGGACCTTCATCCTAATCACTAGATGCGAGCTGACGGATTTCGAATTCGTATTATCCGATGGCGCCTCCCAGAAAGATCAGCGTAAATATCTCTTCTTGTGCAGAGGAAAGTCACTCATTTCTCCAACTGTCAAGAATACTCACTGCCATTCCCACTTGGGGGTTATCTATACATTTCTTCTGTCTGATCTATATGCAGGTCTTCGGACCGCTAGTGTCCAAAGTCTTAATGGAAGGAAAATCAAGTTCTATTCTGAGATTCAGGAGCTCTTTTAGCCACCGATTTCCTAATTGGAGACCAATGTCACCCTACGGTTGGCTTGTGCAGGGAATTAATATCATTACTCTATACTTATATCGATAGTTGTGCAGTTAAATACAGGAACGCTTTTTATTTAAATATAAACGTTCATGTTAATCGAATAGAAATTGAAACAGCAGCGTGATTCCACACCTCCTCCTAGAGAGGGCCACTTTAGCCATTTTTAGCATTTTTCAAATTGACAATATCATTTGAATTTTCCGCACTTATTTTGTAAGAATTCCAGGTGAAATCTATATAAAATATGTGCTACGCTTTTAGTGTTCCGAAAATGTGTTCGAACACCCAGCAGCTTATTAATTTTCAAGATTGAGAACAACCCAAAATAAGCTAAAATTCCGTCGCTCAAACGCCGAGGGATCATCTGAAACCCAGTTTCTCTAAATATGGCCATAAGGCTAAATGAGAAATGCAGGCAATGCAGGATACTTTTTGTCTAATTCGAGAAAAAAAATAGAACAGCCCCAAAATGCATGGCGAAACCTTGCATTGTAGAAAGGAGAGCTTAAACCAATTTTTTTTTTTTGGGGGGGGGGATGGGTGAATAGGATTTCGAAAGCAAAAATCACGTCCCGTTTCTCCCTCACCGCGTTCGATGTCGACCACAATCGCTCCTTTTTTGAATATTTTAAGACTTCCCTTTGAAAACCTATACGACGACTCATTTCATCAGATCTTGGCATGCTTAGCCTGAACGAATCATTATTTAACATTTGCCACGCGACCCAACGATATCGCCACTAGTCTCCTTGAAAAAACTGACATTCTCCCATTGAATATTAGACCTTACAGCTTGAACTCATGGCACAAAGCATGACGATTTTGTAATCCCAACCTACATTTATATTCAAATGGACCATTCTTAACCCCCATTTTTTAAGTGACCCTGTCAGGATTTACTTGCCTGGTTACAGTGTTCCGAAGATGGTAGCAGTACCATATCCTCTTTCATTATCAAAGCAACAACTGATTTATTAAACAAGCATTTATTCTATCCAACTGGAGCAAATGATTTGTAGTTGTATGGTAATATCTCCATCTCTGGAGCCTGATTATATTGTGTTGTTTAGGCTATTGTAGCGAACTGACCAATCCCTTATCGATTCGTGTTGGAACAACCCGCTTGTCAGACCGGTTAACTCAACAGGGAGACACTATCCCGCCTATGAAATCTTACACAAACAAGTTAGAACTCTAACCCCGTTTGATTTGTTTTGTTTTTTTTATTTTTTATTTTTCTCCCCACCTATTAGGGCAAGTCCCAAGGACTTATTGGGGGTACAACAGAAGTACAAATAGCTTTTATAGCAATTAAGCACAAAAGTTAACAGAACAGTAAAGAGTTAAAACGCTTGTTGACGTCTTCGTTTGTCTGGTCTCTTCTCTGGCATGGCTTCGTCGTACAGGCAGCAGTTCAGCTTCGTCGAGCCACCTCGTCCGAATTCGTCCGTCGGAGATTCCATTCATAGCTACTCGCACGTGCATTCCATACTCCAGTTTGAGACCACGAATCCGGTTATTTACGTCGTGCCTCCTTTACCAAGCTGTAAGAAGTTGTACTTCTGCTGGCATAATCTAATTTTATACGTCCGGAGGGTGATTAGTCCCATCCGGCCGCCCCTCTCATTAGCCCCCAGAGTTGTCCCTGTGGTTACCGGTGGTCACCACGAAGAGGTTGAGAGTAGGTTTGACCACCACCCCCCCCCCGTTCGATATGATTTTTTCGTCTGGTCGGTCACCTCGTTCCCCTTAAAAATGAAGTGATCACAGAAGGACATGCGTCAATCGTAGACCTCCGGTATTAGTTAAGTTCATTCGTTTTTCGTCAATTTCAGAATTTCCCTCCCCTCCGCATGTCATCAGCCTCAAAATCCATCTTCGAAATGAAATCCGAGACAAAACCCAACGTAACCACCAACACTAATGCCATCAGCAACGACAAGACCGACAACACCGACGCTCGCGCATCCATTCCCTGCCGGACACCTCGTCTTTGGCGTTACATTTTAGTAACCGGCGGTCTCTCCCTTATCATAATTCTGGGCACCACCTTAGCAACCGAAACAAGTTTTCGTGGCCCTCTGGTGATGCGCGTCCGCGCCTCTCACCTCTTTACCAATTGGGAAGCCTACTGCTACCATCCCCTTCGATCGCTCTTACCAGGACTGTTTCAATAGCATCCACTGACCCCCGATCACCCTTCCTTCGTCTGTCTTTATTATGGAAATTATATATCGCATTTATCTCAGTGTCGTGTTACCAACGATTTGACGATGACAGCCGCGCATCTGTCTTTGAACACTTCGCGATTCGCACGTTTCGAGCAAACATTTCGAGCGCACTTACCCACTTTTCAGCACTATTTATATCACCTTTGGCCTACTAATATTCCACTCTTCAAGTTTATTTGTGCATATGAATCGAAAAATTGATAACGAAATAGTACGAACTGTACTGACACCTGACCACTAATTTTTTGAATATCTTTTGGGAAGACAATTCGTTCCATCATTCAACCATACCGACCTATGATGGAAAAAAAGCATGTATACTTAACAGTATGGAAACCAACAGGTCTAATTACCTGCTTTCGCTTTCTCGCTTTTTTTGAGACGACGCTGGAGGAATCGATGACAATATTTTCGGAATCTCATTGACCAATTCAGGGTTTTATAGAAACCGAAGTAATCTTCCTCATGAAATACGGCGGAATTGATTATTTTCTATTTATTCGATTATCCCTCTTGTCGCGACAAAGATGTTTGTGCAGGGTAAACCTTAAAAAATTACTTTTTTTCCCGATATAAGCGATATGGCCTCAAAATCTTCAATCCGGACTCCGTCCTCGTAAATTGACTCTACGAGTCGACTTCAATATTTTGGGGTGAATATGACATGCAATTGTATGTAAAATTTTTAAGCTGCTTGTCTCTACATTTTTCAAGAGAAGATATTGGAACCCATTATGAAGTAAACGTCTCAAAAAAATAGAAGCCAAATTTTAATAGCAACGATTCGAAATATCCAATTGAAACCGTTAAATATATAACGTCTGTCTAAAACTACATCAGTAAGATATCTGAAGCGATTTTGCGACGAATTATGGTAAACCAAGTGGAAAAATGGACTGAATCATAGAAAAAATATACTGAAAAAAAATTTACAATAGACTAACGAGTATAAACCAATCTATATATTTATATCACGCAAAGGATTCACCTTTGGATTCCTGAATGATTGGTTTTCCGCTTTCATCTACAGCGTAGTTGTAGTTGACGGGTTCCGAGGACATAATTTCTTCCAAGCGGTTATCAATATTTTCCCGAGTAATCATCGTATTGTTATACTCCTTGAAACAACAAACAGCCGCGCGAATTTAGCGAAAAAAGGTACGAACATGTAATAAAATCATGTAAAAAGTACCTTCATGGTAAGGAGTTTCTCTTTCAGTTTCTCAATACGCTCAAACTCGTTTTGATCGTACACCTTACGCCTCGTAAGAATCTCATCTATCTTCCCATTGAAGTTTTTCAGGTAGAAATTCTCTCGCATCAGTTTAGTCTCTTCGTTCCACTTATCATTGATTGCAACCAACTCTTCATTAAACGCCTCATCGACAACTTCTTTTTGAGTAGATTGTTCAACTTCGATCGTCTCAAAGCAGTACTTAAGGGCATCTCTAGGAAATAATAATTTAGATTGAGACTACTGTATCGCAGCCATTTGGCGCTTATACTCGGGCCACCATTGGTCTAAAAGCTCAGTTTCAACGGGATCCTTTACATGCGGTTGTTTAATTCGAAGAATTTTACCTATACTAAGGGTAAGCGAAAATTAACGGGGAAACTTTTAGCAGGCGGAAAAATCCGGGGATTCCTTCGGAAAATGGGAGTACCCCTTTGCTTTAATAGGGCCAATTTCGTCAATGACATGTGAGATGTACCCAATCGGGGGGATACTCTCTAACTCACCAAGTTTAGCCTTCAAAGTATTACTATCGATTGGAATAAACAAACTAAAATTCTAATACATAAACTGCGTAAAATCCTGAATTTATAAATTTTTTAAAACAAGAATTAAAATAAATTTTTTGTTTTTGTGTAATCCTTAAAGGACTTACAAATTCTGCTGCTCTTCTGAAATTCATAGGTCAAAAAATGGTTTTAAGCCTATCCTCAACTGAACCGCAATGCTTTTTGTTCAAAAATTTCCTTTATTTTTGACAAATTGACTGGCGTGAGCTGAAATCTGCGGATAACTTGTGTTGCGGTAAAGCTGTGGTATTATCCGTGAAATGCCACTTAAAATTCGCTGAACTTTATTGTATATACATTGAATATTAGTAATTGCAGAAGAGATTTTTAGGGGAGAATGAGTCAATATATAGCGCAACTTATAAAAAATGGCTTTACAAACGTATTCGAATAAAGATGTCTTTTTGACTTTACATTCTTCTGGTTCAAAGCGAAGGCGGCTCCTATATCATCAAAGTTAAAGTTGGATTCTAACTTTCTATGTGCTCATCAATCCGACACTTCCAGATTTCGCTTTGAGTGAGCCAGACTGTCAGATATATGTTTTTTTTAAATTTCTAGGCATAATACTAATAATTATATCAGTTTGTTCCCTTCGGGAAGTGAAAAAGATTCTTAGTGGTCTCAATGCAATTTGTTAGCAAGCCTTTACTGCTACCGATAGCCTTCTGTTTGTGTAATGTAATAGTAGTCGGAGGATTAAAATTTAGCTTACTGAATAAATTTAAAGAACTACTGTACAAAATGATACTTATCTAATCTAATGGTGCCGAATTTGAAACTTGCTATTCAGAAATTTTTCATATTGTTCCTTTATAAACAAATCATGCTCTTCCTGTTCAATACTATCTGTGTCGTAAAAATATTTCTTGGCAATGTAGTGCTTTCTCATTTTTCCTAGTTTTTTTTGTATCCTGGATGGGCTCAGAAGTAAATTATTTCAAAGTGGTCCATTAACAGGGTATTCAAAATTTTTCTCACCTGATTTCAAGATCTTCCACTTACTTGAGCCTTTATTCTCTTCTCTACTTCGGTGGAAACTTGAACGTTTAGAGACTAAACTGACTACCTAACACTGCAACTCTGTGTACAATTTCTGTATTTGTCGAATTCTACGAATTGGATAAGCTGGGATGTTTAAAGAAACATAACCGCACATACTTGAAAGTTCCAGTGCTTTTATACTTTGCTGAAGTCATTCGGATCAGGTAGGGTTAGCTTAGATTTTGCGTCCTCGTAATTTATGGTTTGTACTTGAACAAAGCCGCAAATAGACATTCGTATTGGTATCGGTTATAATAGTGCGTCTAAATAATATAACGCAAATAAGTAATATGAAGTAAAACTATCCAAAATAAGTTTTCTGAGCAGCTTTTAACGTCAAAATGTTATTTTTGCATACATCGAGTAGTTGCCATTTCGTCTTCATATGCTTTCGAAGATTATCCTAATACTCACATACAATTATATATATGAATACATATGTCATATGTCATATGCAATATTCATATTCTAATATACAATTATTATTGCGCCCTCATTTCAGAACTTCTATCAACCAACCTCTCAGCATATCTTCAGAGTTGTTTTGAAGAGTTGATCTTAGTCAAAAATATTTCACGGGTGTGTACTAAGCGAATTACCCTGAAAGTACTTCAATATTAAAGTGATATTGATAATTTTCGAGCAGTATTTTGAAGTGTTTCTTAAATTCAAAACAGAGTTAGAAACAGGTTTAAAATAGTGTAAGCAGCTCCTCGAAGGCGTCAGCGTCGGTTCACACATGAATTCAATGAAGTGCCATACCATCCGATGTAGCGAATTTTTCCTAATCGGGTTTAAAATGCTCCAGAAAAGCATATATCGCTACCAATAATATTTCCTGATTTGGATCACAAATAAAACTGAACTGCGTACGGCATGGAGAGGTTGCTGGTTTTAAAATAAACTACTTCCGAGGGCTGGGGATTGATTTGATGCGAGCAGAATTTCGAAAATGTCTACAAAAGGATACATGATGGTGGTGTCAGTTCGTCAAGGAAATCAGATGCACGAACTAATGCAGGAGGGATGAATTGGCCAGGTCTGGCTGAAGGATAATATTAAATAGGACAAGATGTTAGTAATCACCGATTCCTTTCGCGAGATTATTGGTCTTTGTCACTGAAACTCACATTTTTTATTGCACCTCCTGACCATTTGGAGATGAAAGGATTCAAGTGCTTCTCTCAGAGGTTTCAATAGATTTTTCGAGGCCGGTTCCTCCGGATCGCCATTTCGCACGTCTTCTTCTTGATAATAGACTCATAGGACGTTTAATAATGTTGAGTTTCTTCATCCTTCGCAACATCGCAATACCAATGGTATCGATGTTATTGGCCCAAACTTGAACTTCTGAACTACTCAGGAAGATCAGCCTTCAATGGTTACGAAGGTCGCTGAATGACACACCTTTGGGGAGGAGTATAGGACATAAGAATTATTCCTAATCAGTCCTCGTTTCGTAATGCCCTACTACTCCTACATCTGAGCGCTAGGGAGCTTAACAAGACTAAGCTAGATTATGAACAGAAGATATCATAGGGAATAGGCCAAGATCATTCGGGATGTCTCTAGCAGATCCCAAAAATCACCAAGTACAATACTTTCATGCGATGGGCCATAAACTTAAATGCAATTTCAGTGGAACGAAGCTAGTTAAGCTCGAAATTTTATACCTTAATTTGAAATTATATCACACTGCTGAAGACAATAGAGTTGGAGATCAATTCACACCCCCCGAATGTATGAACTTAGTAGCAGTAGTTGGCTAACATGTACCCAAAATTCGCGTGTAAATATCTAATATATTCATTGTTCTATGATATTCGCAAATCAATTATAAATGCAATTATTATGCACTTTTCCTAGGCAAGATTCAATGAGACTCGACTGAACACCACCTTGCCTTGATTATAAGATCCTGCCCTTTGACTGAATCAAACATAAAATCTTTTAACCATAATCTCTTTAGTAAAGCATGAATTGAAGCCTTTATGATGAAACGTTCCTGGAAGAATTTTTTACAATAGTCCTCTTTTAAGTGAAATTTTCCGTTGAATTGCATGTTCCGTCTGGGGGAGCTGGATGTACAGCCGGCTTTTCACTCATCGCTCTAGTACTGGAAACATAATTCTCCAGTAATAGTCTTTTACTCGGCTGTGAGGTAATTGTCGCCGTTGAATGTGGTCCTCTTGTACATTTCTTTATGTGATCGTCAATGAGCCGATTCACAAGATCGGGACCCTCAATCATGCACATGTGACCAGATCCCGGAAGTCGGCTAAGGATTGACTTTTTTAGAGTCTAAAGTAAAAAAAAAACTTGAAGTTTTCTATTATTACATCCACATCTAGCCAAGTTTGCCCTCGTGATATAATTACCGTGATGACGCGCGTATTTATCATGATTCTCCTACTTTTGCCTTTTGTATAAAAATAAAAGGCTGTAAAATTGAATTTATAAAATCGAAACGTCTAAGATATGAACTTTTAAGAGGAGGACATCATCATAATATTAATACGCCTGATTTGCGGAACAGATGCACAAGAATAAATTTAGCGCCTATCTTTCAATGTAATCCTCTGAGAACTAGAAACAGAAAGGCACTCCAACGCTAACGGATGCACGCTCATTTACCACATTGTGTGTCATTATAAAAGGAATGTATGCACCAACCTAATAGTAAGAAACAAACTTAAATAACCCATCTAAGAACTTAAAAATCGTCAGGAGAGAAAGATCTTCGAGCGACTTTCATACACTACATTAGGAATGCTCAATTAGAGATCTTGGTTAGAGCAAAGTACCTGAATTCTTCTATAGGTTGCTGTTCACTTTTTGACTATTTAAAGGCGGTATAATAAGCGATTTCAATCATGGTTTTTTTTCAAATTAGTGCATCTGCCTCAACCAGTCTAAAAACCGTATGATCAAGGCTCTATATTGTTAGCACGGTAAACCGGGGTTATTATAAATCAAGGCTAATATGTAAACCACCAAGCTTAAGCAATAGAGGTTAGACCAATGTTTAGATCGTTGTTGCCGTATTATCTATCTTCAATGGGTTATGAGAAAGGAACAATTTTCAAGTAACACTAAAACAATAAAACTTAATTAGACTTCAATGTCTCTGTATGTATTTCTGAAACTAACTACTTGATAGAAGGAAGCAAACCTACAAAATGAGTCTCCATTTCCTCTTCTAAAGTGACCAGCTTGTCCTCTGTTCCACTCATGAGCAGCACGGGGAGTTGAACTTGTCTGTAGAAGCCAACACCACCTTGAGGCCACCACTGACCAGCCATAACGGCCCACAAGGTGTAAGCATTGAACTGGTATCCCTTGGCCCGCTCTTCAGATGTCAACACCTTTATATCATCGAATCCGAAAGGGTCCGTAGGGTTACGTGGGTCTGCGTAAACCCTCCTAACAATGAAGCAAGAGTAAATTTGTAAAGGGATAATAACTTTAAAGATAACTGATAATGCTCTTACTCATATACATCGACAAAATTAGAGGATGCAGATCGCGAGACAGGAGGTATTTAGCTGATGATTAGTTAATTTAAAGCAAGCACATGATAGGAGATGGCTCTGAGATTTTCAATAAATAACGCTAAGAAGAAAACTGCTTATTCTCCTACGAAGTCTTCTAAGTGTCTTATAAAACTGCGAGGCTGAAATAGCTGATCAAACAGCCAATACACTAACACGTGAGATCTCTAAGAAAACCAATTTCTATGTTTCAGCGAAGGAAACTTAAAATCCCCTTTACGAATGGCGAAAATTAGTCTGAGACTTTAGCACCTGCCGGCCGTTATTTTAGCACTAAACTCTGGATATGATAGCTAAGTACTCTGGTGACATAGAGATAGGGTATTATTTTTCAGCCACTATTTAAGACAAATCTGAATCGAGAATGCTCGTGTGTAACGAATGGAAGACATTTGAGACCAGCTAAATTTTAAGGAATAACCTATATGGTGATACGCAAACATTCGTCAATTAAAAGACACCCATCCTCATTTTTATCATTGGTAAAATTGGCATGCATATAATCCAAGAGCATCAAAAATAACTCTCCAGAAGTTAGTCCTTTTGCATGTCAAGTGAAAGGCTGCTCTAAGACCTGCATAGGTCAGAGATGACTAATGTAATCTCTACAAGATTGATGGTAATTTTTTTCAAGTAAAGGAATTAAAATGATAAAGGATGACGAAAAAGACGAGCGGGATCACCAAAAAACTAGTTCCTAGGGGAGTCATTCCAATTTTACGCTTTTGCGCTTCTCTAACAAAGGCTAGATTGAATAAAAATGAATGAAAAATGAAACAAATCTGCTAACTTACATCTCGAAGCCTTTTCGAAGACACGATGTGAAACAAGCGAGAAACCACGGTGGTATCGACAGCAACCCGGAGTCTCGAGTTAATGGCACTGGGGCACCCCCGGCAATGAGAACGAGACCACTAACAACTTCCTGACGACTTTGGGCCACATTTAACGCCAAGGGCACTCTGAAAGGAAGAATCCAAATCATAAGTTATAAAAAGCCCTATGGAAGGTGTCTACCTTACAATAATAAATTACTCGACCACTCATAACGAAAATTAAATGACAAAGTTATTTTAAAGTGGATATATTTTGAAAGTGTAAGAGCACTTGATTCGAAAATTTAATAATTGATGAAGATGAACGAGAGGTAAAGTCACGTGGCTGTTAATAAGAATCAAAGTGCTTAATTTTCTTCAGTATCTCATAAGTCAACGGTGAGTAAACGTGTGACAATTGGACCTGCACATATACACTCGATCGGAGTATATTTGCCTTAAAAGGTACAATGACCTGAAGAGAGAGACTAGTATCGAAAGTGCCATTTGATAGCCATGGTAGGGGAAATTTCTGAAGAAATTTAAATTTATATTTGATATAATTTCGGAAAACAAGAACCAGCGATTCCGTGTATATTAGCCCAAATTTGAAAGCACGAACCTTAAATCTAAGGCAAAAAGTTGAAAGGTATTTCTCTTAAATGCTTATTTGTGAATGAATTCAACCATAACTCAAAGGAGCGTTTTGTTTGAATGGGTAACGATGAAGTCTTGACGAGGATTTAATTTGAAAATTTATCCACTTAAACTATAGCACTCTTTTCAGACGATCGGAGTTAGCTTAGCTGAATTAGCTTACACAATTACTACCGGCCTCACGATCGCGTTTCAACATACAAACAGTTTTAAAATTTGGTAAAAACGAAATAAAAAAAGGCGTATAAATTTGGTGAGCATTGCATTACTCTGTACATTTGAAAGTGATTCAATTCAAGGAAGCTTCTAGAGATTTTTATCTAGTCTTCCATAGAGGAGGCCTCAATATGACTTCTCAGTAATGACCATGAAGCCATAATGGGGCGCTAAATTCAAAAAGAATTTAGTCTCTTCCCATTTATTCTAACCAGTCAATTTACCATGTGCTGGTACTGCAAACGTACTAAATAAGAGCCACTGGCAATGTATGAAGGCCCAACCACGATAATTTAAGCGTAATTTAATATTTATTTGAGTAAAAAATAACCTGTTTTATAAATAACGCATCCACTTTGCATGTATAAAATCATGGATACTGATTGTCTGGAGGTCTTGAGTTTTCGCTTATCAATGGAACAACGATTTTGTTTCATGATACATGGATCTATGTGCCTGAATCATTATTCAAGCTGAATGTGAGAGAATCACAGCCGAGGAAGAGAGAGAGAAAGCGCCGCCATTAGAGATGAGACATCAGTCAGCAAGCCTCATCAATATGCATATCACAGAACCGCCTTGGTGACTTAGGTTAAGATGAATAAACAATAGGTTAGGCGTTGAAAAATCAAAGATATTAATGGAAGAAGCATTCGACTTACCCATAAGAATGTGCTATAAGGACCACAGTGGCAGAATCAGATGTCCCCATCTTCCTGTAATAATCGATAACGTATTTATCCAATATGGCTAGGACATCAAGAAAGTTTTGATTAAAGAGGCAGTTTGATTCCAAATCCTCAGTGTCGGGGCACTGCAGACAGGTGGAAATGGAAGAAGAGGTTGAGTAAATCGGCCAAGTTCGTTTGCAGCAACAGCTACTTCGGGCAGTCAGTGGGCTGGAGCCATGACCAACCAAATCCATGGCCAATGTCCTATAGCCCTACACGTTCGACATATTTAGTAGATTTATTTGTTAGTTTAAACTTGAAAAAAATGTCTTTAAAGAGACTTCCCGAAGGGTTGTCTTTTTTAGAATCACAAATGTAAAATAAAACCGAGTTATTTGGTTATCTTCAATATTTAACTCGGTGTTTATCAAACCTCGGCTTCGCAATGAATATGAATCAAAACACAACAAATTATTCTGAAATAGGTAGTTTTATGACCAACTATTCGGAAGCCTTTGAGAATATAGTTGAAATAAATTTGTGGAAGTGACAAAAATGGCAAAACCGAACCTCTGATACGAAGTATTCAACTTGGTCCTTCCATATCTTCGTGCTTCCACCAACACCATGAATAAAAACTAACGTCCCCTTTTCTGAGATTTGTTAAGTATAGTTATGAATTATAACCTGGAATGGAAGACTGCACTATTTCAACGTACAGGTGGCGTCCTTCTCTTACATTGACCACCTCTTTAAAAGAATACAAACTATTGGCACCACTGTCTATGGACATTTCGGGGTAAATATGGCATCCTGACTTTTGGAAGACTATGCAGCTGGTACAAGCTTCCGCGCATTGTCGACGGCTTAAACATTGATGACCTTGACTTGTAAAAACAACCTTACGGACAAAATACTAATTATTTTTGAAATTCAAATACGAAAAAAAATTTTATATTTTTCGTGTTTTTGAGCAAGTATTGGTGCAACTATGATTGACATCTATGTGAAAGCGGTGTTTTCATTCTTTCAATAAATCTTGCTGTTCGTCAGAAATAACAAAGTGTCGACACTCACTGCGATTTTTTTGCGAGCTGAATACTAGAAGTGATTTGGCACTAAACATGGATGATGGTTGTTCACGAAAAATCGTGCAATCCCTCGGGGGCCAATTTCTAAAGTTGCTCATATTCGACTCAAAACGAGCAGTTTGACTCTGCCATAATGTTGAATACATAGACAATACTCGATTTTACACCAAACTGGTAAAGAATTCATAACCAGTGTGCGTCTTTGCTCAATATGTTGCCAAATATAAAAGTTTGTTTTGTTAAAGTCCAAAGGGCTTAATTTGCCGACAATGGTGAAGGAAATTTTGGATATCAGAATTTTTCTGGGTCAAACTTTTTGGTCGTTTTAGCCGTTTTGTCTTTATCGGATAAATTCATATAGAAACTCTTAAAAAATATTCGGAATTATGACTCCCTTTGGTCTAGATCGAACCTTTTGTGGTAAATGACTTTTAACTATATTAATGAATTGAAAGAAGCTTAGAAGAACGACGCTTCCGGGTCACTATGCGAATAAATAAAATTAAATTACACCAGCGCTTATATGCCAGATGAAAAAACCTCAGCTAAGTTGAAGTTCACCATATGATTTAAAGTGCAGCCGATACTATACGATTTCGAATTGCTCGAAGTCTTAGAAGTAGAAGGCATCTACTATGGGGACATGCCACGAAGCATTAGTGTCTTCCACCATACAGTCTTTCGAGCTAAAATAGTTTTGCTGACGTTTGAGTTAGTTGTATTTAGCAAAACAGAGAGAAGTATATACTCTATTTGCTTATAGAATTAAAAAACATGCATTTTTAGCCAATAGAAGGCTGACATATCATTTAAAATCATTGAAGAAATATGATTACGACTAGAGGGACTCTTATTTCCCTTATATGCCGAAAATACTGACCTTGGCCTTTACCAAAATTCACAGTCTAAATTTACGCGTCATCACTGCTGTGACGAGTTGCTCACTCGAAAGAATAAAGGGAAGATAGAGAACTTGAACAAATATTCCAGTTTCGCATTTCGCCTTCCCCTTCGGTAACTAAAATATTGCTGTCCTTTTATGACTTTCAAATCTAATTTTGACGGGATCTTCATCGCTGTTACCCAGCCTCATCATTCCTAGGTATATTCGTACCTGCAGCTGTCGCAGTTTCAATATATCTCAGTCTGATAACTAAATGAACAAATAGAATAATCAGAAAAACATAGCTTGATGCAATAGTCTCGTTCCTTCTTCAACTACTTTGATCCAACCTAGTAAGCCGCTGACTTAGACCACCAGACTTTGAAGTCGCCTTTTGGGCTATCTCTACGTTCCACAGTGGCACACCCGCAAAAGACACAAGGGTATTAGCTTCACAAATCTGGGATTACTGACCCCTGCGTCTAGTGGGAATCGCCCGAATTCATCAAAACAATCGGCTGACGCATTATACACAGCGATACTAAAGTTTTTATTTGAGACCCTAAAGACTAAATGACTCGTGAAATTATACAGGCCCCGCACATCATAGAAGAAGTCACATCCAAACCCTCAAGCTTTAGTTTCTTCCATAAGTTCGCCCATTAGTGAAGGTCAGGGTTATTGATTGCCCTACTCTCTGGCTTAATGAGCATTCCAAGACTTTAAAAGCCTTCAATAACCAACAATCGAAATTGACACGGATGCTGAATAAACTGCCTTTCAGAGAGCTTCATGAAGAGGGCAGACTCCTGAAACATTCCCATTAACGTATCATCGGTTTCGCTGAATTTACTCTTTATCCTCGGAGGGTGAGGCCCTTCGTTATAAAGCTACCTAAATACAAGTTAAGTTGACTGAGAAGGCATGGGCAGAAAAGAAATCTACAGAGCGAAAACCAATGCTGCAAATAAGTTGATTGCAACATCGTCTCATTATCCGCTGAAACAAGGAGGCCATGTTTCGTAGAAATTTCAGGGCTCATTACTCCTTAAAGTCTCGATCCCGCGATTATCCTTCCGGCTTCGAGGCATTTGGAATCCATCAGAGGTAGGACCATTGCTTTGGGACCGTATATTAGAATGTTTTCTAAGAACTACAAGCAATAAATCATCTAACCAACTCATCGTCGTCGTTACAATTCACGAAATAATTTGACTCCTAGTTGAGGAACAAATACATGACACTCTGCAATGTAATGATATTATCAAAGTAAACATCCATTTCGAAGGCTATAAATTCTGATAAATAAAGACTAACTACATGGTTCCCAAGAGCATCTCACACAATTTGCACAAGTTATTAACACCGAAAAGTTCAAAATCCCAGCACAATATAGAGAGCCAGGCAACTTAACAAAGGTAAAAAGAAGCTCATACAACCAAGACGAAAATTACACAAGTCAGGATTCACTATTCAGATACTGACATGGCGGTCCCGATAACAAACACTCTCCTTACAATCAGCGCTAACGGTTGATGACTTCGTTGACTCGGGGAGGATTTCATTCACGGTCTTCTTTTCGGCACTGGAAGATCCAACACCTTTCTCATCTAGAAGATGATACACAGTTCCAGAAACACCTCCATCACCACCGACATCTCCAATATTATCATTCAATAAAAGGGGTGGTGTGGGGAGATTTCCTGCCCACAAACTGTGTATTTCTGCGATGCCATCTCGTAGATAGGCGCACAAGACAGTGGTGCCCAGAGTCAAGGGGCAGAGGTATAACAGGGCAGGCTGTCCCATTTCAGTGTTGAAAAGAACGGTGGAAACTATCAAACCACCAAGCACGTAACCTTTAAGAAAATGTAAAACAAATCAAAACCGTGAATAATGAGTAGTACAACCGAATTGTGTAAGAGATTAATTTTAAGTCCGCTGACTGAACGATGGCCTCTGATTTAGTTATGTTCTTCGTGTGAAGGACCTATCTGAATAAGAGATTGTTTGTACATCCAATACGTAAACATTCCTTCGCGAAATTACAAGACACAGAGAAATCGAAGCGACCTGCGGGGTTATTTACACAAACCGATGCCGGCCTCGCTTTGTTAATTCATCTTAAATTTAATTGGAACCAATGTGAGAACCTGGAACAATAATAGATGAGCGTTTTCGGCCTTGAAGATGGAGGTCGACAGTGAATCCAGCTAAATGAGAGCAAATATAGATTCCTCCAATTATAAAAATATCCCATCTAGCCATCTCCTGGATTTTATAGGTTATGAAGCAGCTTTTCATTTGGCATAGAAAGAACATACTTAAGTTCAGCAATAACCAACAGTAAAGTGAAAAAGAAATAAACGGGTCTCTCAAAGTGGAAAGAGCGACTGCCGCTTTAGAAAATCTCAGTTAAATAAGCCCCCGAAAGCGACCTAGCAGAGAAAAACAGAAAAGTTAATCCCAACCGGTAAAAGGTCTTTTCAATAAACATGATCTGATCTAGACAAGATCGAAAAAAAAGCTTTTCCTCTTAACAGAAATAAGATCTCCGGTTTAAGGATCTTAAAACTGAGTGATGCATGTCAAAGGACAAGATTGCTGACAAAATAAGTATTCAGGGACGAAGTGCTGGCGGCGATATGAAGGTCGACAGTGGGTGGAATGCTGAATTAGACGAATAATTGTTCGAAGAGCTGAGTCCCATCACCGAACTCAATTTTCTAAAGCTCTTTACAAGTCCTTAAGATTATATTATGCCTTGATACTATTAGTCACTTCTACCGAAAGGACACTGGGTCTGTGTCAGAACATCGATTAAAATCTTGTTTTATCTCAAATCAAACAATAAATAGAAATGTTTCTGACCGAAAGTAACACCCTTAGCCTACAACAGAATAAAGTGGCTAGGGAATCAAATCGTCGAAGAGGAAGAAAATAATTCAGGCACTTCCACAAATAGTGCACCACTTGTCTCGCTTAAAATTGGGGCAAATAAGAGTGGGCTGACGAACCGATTAGAGAGCAGATAAAGTTCCACGGCACTTTCCGTTTCCAGCAGGCGTCGTAGAAGGCGAGGAATACGCAGAGAACGCCTGAGAAAAAAAAGAAGACAAATACAAAGGGCAGTTTTATGAAAAAACTGGAAAACTGAAAAGCGAATCAAGCATGCCACACATCGCAACAAAGATAACAGAAGAAGAGAAAAATTTGAGGCAAATTTCAAGGCGGATAGAATTGCAAAAGGCCACTTAAAAGCTGGTCAGCAAAATAAAGGTGCGACCTAATACGGAATTAAAAAAAAAAACTTAAAGGAGAAAATTTAAATTAATGTTGGGATGGAATGCCATTTAAAATTGGTTGAGGCTAGACATACCATATAGGCGAAGTTAAAAAGCAGAAATCCTGAGGAAAGATCAAGGCGTGCAGTAGCATAGAACATTACTTAAAGTTCTTCCAGTATACAAGCAATTTAAGTGAAAGTGACGTGCAGAATATCACTGATATGTTTTGTACCCTTAGATACGAGATAAACAAACATGATTGCTAAAATTGGTAATTGTAGACAAAGCCACATTGCAGGACGGTATTTTAAAGCCATCATTTCGCAAGGAGAAACAGTACCTTGGTGCCTTTTAATTACTGAATACGATAACGAGTTAAAAGCGTACGCAACCGTTACTTCTATCTAACCTCTTGAAGGCTTCCTTAAATTTAACCCAAAAGTCGACCTGATTGATTCCAATGTTTTACAATCACTAGAGAAGAATAGCTGAAAAAATTCACATACCGGGAAGAATGGCGTCACCAAAGCCAAGTATGACGTAGTCACGATTATTATAACATGCTGAAGCACGATTATGGAAGGCGGCTAAGGAGATTTTGAACACTAAAGGCATGAGTTCACCCGATGAGCCTGCAGAACCTGTGGCGACGGCCTCCATGATACTCGTTCTAGGGGGGGAAATCGCTCGAAGACCACGTGATAGAATAGCTGGCGAGTCGGAAGTTAACCTTGGTTGATTCTCAGATACTGGCGAAGACTAGAAAACAATATCAACAGACAACCCACATAAGTAACAGCCTAAGGTTAACCCCGTCATAGTTACCATTAATTATCACCAATCCATACACCAATTTTTAAAGTTTGATCAAGCATGAATGTACTTAATATCAATAATACAAAAATAGGACGATGATCATGAGTCCTAAAGCTATGTCCGCTCATTTTCTATCGAGAGCAGAGAATTTCAAGAACAATCAATTCACCGCAAGCATTACAAATGCGGAACTCTCACATCTAGAATTTTTATTTGGTGATATGCCTCCACCTTGCAAAACAATATCTACTTAGTGATTAGTTGTCATCGGACCCATTCTCATGCACGAAAGTCGGACAATCACAAAATCAGGGCTCGACAGGGCAGGACAATTTCTAGACAATCACTTCCATTTAATACCTATTAGAGATAGTTAACCAGCCAACCAGGTTAGTCGTGGGACAGGATCCGCAGGTGCATGTTTGTGAGGAAATAAAATACGAATATCGGTCTTGAATGTCGATTTTAAAAGGATACTTCAAGAAATCAATACTTCAACATGTGCCTACCCACTTTGTCGCTACTAAAAACAAATAAAAACAGGACCTGGTGCTCGCTTTAATAATGCAGATCACAACATAGAAACGAAGATGTTAAGAGATCACTCTAGAGGGGATTTCAATTTAAAAATAAAGCTAGCCAGAGACCTGCCAGACCATTTACGTTCAAAATGTAACAAAAACTCACACCACTATGGAAGAGAAGTGCTTCCCACTTGTTGAGAGTTTATTCGACCACTACTTTATTGGCCATTATTTAACCAGTAATTCCATGTCATTTGATGAAACAGATGCGTACGCGACAGCTACACACCACCATACCGATTCGAAAGCCACTAATCTTATCCACAAATTCAGCTTCATAAAAGGCGGAGCATCCAGTTCAAAAAGAATAGACCATGGTGCCAGTAAAGAGCCCTAAAGAAAAACGTGCATTTATTTGAAAGTCTTACGCCTTAGCAGGTCCCTTATAAAAGGCTAAGGCTACTGGATCCAAAGTGTGCAATCTAGTAAAGAAGCAAAGAACTTCATCTCACCGAGGTGTGTATATCACCACTTGCTGTCTTCAACAAATAGGTTCCAAGGTACTGGGTTCAACATCGCTACCAACAATGTCACGACTTACCAACACACAGGAGCAATTCATGTAGCGAAAGCGATATGTAATCTATAGTGGATTAACTCAGCCAGCATGTGGTGTTCGAAACCAGGCGCCGTAAACAAGGGAATATTCCGGCATCATAGATAAGGTAACTGCTATCCGAACGCACCAGATTCAAGAAGATACCGCTGAGTCATCTCTGAATACTTAAAAACCTACCCAGAGCAAGTGTGATTAGGGCATCACATCTCAGTTTCTCTCGAGCCCCATAGAATCGGTGCAATCACTCTATTCCGAGAAGGTACTAGGGATAGGCAGCAGCATTAACAACCGAAAGATCAACCAAATTACCCACTCTACCAGTTAGGCATTCATATTTACAGAACAAATGTTTATTTGCATAACTAAGTAAATAAATATCTATTTTTAAAACTTCGCAATGCAATACACCGGACAAGAATCAACAATCAATTTATGCAACGACGGACGATGCGTTTGGCTCACACTTGATAGGGTTCTGTAAGTCGTAATGCTAAGACTTCCAAGAATTGGTTAGATATTTCTAAATTGTTAGCCCTGAAAAATATCAATAGTTTCACAACACTGCTTGCAGAAATTACGAAGAGATCCAACCTGTCAATGAAGTTGGGTTACAAAGAAGTCCTCACAGCTCACAGTTTCATTTCGAAATCAGAACGAGAGCCAAGTGATCAGCAACTACAGTAGGGTTGGCGATCCGTTTGCGACGGATGGCTCCAGCTCCAAACTCTCCTCAGTTAGCTCACACAGATTCCCACAATTTGAAACGACCAAATGAGAAAATTTGTATACTAAATAATAGGCCATAAGCGAAATTAGAGGGTTTAATTTTAGAGGCTTCATGAATTTTTAATGGCGTCTCAATATCTGACGTACATCTCTCGAAATTGAAGTACATTCATGGAAAAAAACGCGTTTTCTAAAAAGCCACTCGATTTTCAATACATAAAAAGCGCTTAAGATACACAAATTTATTCGCCATTCCGGTAACCAAATCGAAGAACACCAAAATCTCATAAAGATTCGCCTATCGATGTGTGAACCGGTCAACTCTTGCAAACGTAAAGGAATTAAGTATAGAATGTCTAAAGTTGGTGAGTTATGCGGTTTTAGGGGTTTAACATTGATATTAAAATGATATAAACCAAAATCTCAGCATCATGAATTATACAACGAATGTATACAATGAAACTGACTTTAATGATATGGGGCGAGATGAAGACGAAGAAGACGTCGTAGAGCATGAGGATCAGAAAGCCTAAACTGATGGTCTAGAATGACAAAAAAAATTTAAGTATCTAGCCAGCAGAAAAGTGATTACCAAATCTACTCGCCCACGAACCTTGAAGGAAATGAAAATGGATGCGTCGACGAGAACTTGGATTACCAGAAAAACCCCAATGATGTCTTGCATGATCCAGCCAATCCTGAAAAACGCGAGAAAGGAAAGTCTAAGAGAAAGATGGGAGGCGGGATGAAGCAGTATGGACTAATGGGTGCTAAATTAGTTAGGCCTTCACTAGAGTTATTCAGTGGAACACATAGGCAACCTTACTGGCCCCGCCCATCCCTTAGATCTGCTTTTTATGTCAACCTCCTCCACTAGGAATGCGACTCAGTTCTTCTATTTGGGTGAATCGATGGAAATATCCGGTGTACGCAAATGTACGTACCCAAATGTACGCAGTTCCCGATAGCACGGATTTCAAAGTAAATAACAATTAAAATTACCTAATTTTTGCTTTTCATTTGCCTATGGGTAATATTTCTATTTGGCGCTGCTAACTGACATTCAGGTTCCAAGTATCTAGTTAGAGTAACGACAAATAGTTTATTCCAACATCTTTAGCAAATATGGAGAGTTTTATGAGCATTAAAGCAACCTTGGCATTTGAAGAAGTGTATTTATTGAGTCTCCCATTATTCAGTATCATTTAATAACTTTTTGTAGTAATGAGCATTCCTGCTCATAAAGTAACAAATGAAATCATTCAGATTGAATCTGGCAGGCCAGACTTAACGTTTCGTCATTTCTGTGTACTCTAATATGGACGACCAGTAGGGTCTAGAGATTTCAAAGTCTAGTACAGTTAAGGAATATTCCCAGGTAATGGAAATTAATGAACAGGTGCTGTGAAGATCATTAAGTGGCTTCCATTTTACACCCTCTTTACATAAAAAACTACAGAGCATTCTTTTTTGCACCATATGGAGAGATCACACCAGAAACAGCAGTAGTAAAACAAATTTTCACACTAACATTCGTGCAACACAAGGATTAATATCACCTGAAAAAAATGCGCCATAGTCCAGAGAAAGTGTTAACCAATCCTGATAACCAAACGCAAATTTCACAAATTGGACAGTAGGAAATGGGGAAGCAGTAAATGAAAAAGTAAGCAACTTACAAGGGATCGTTTCGGAACACACACCAAGTGATGGTGAAGGCAAGGAAGGCGAAGAAGAGAACACAACGCAAAATATTCACATCGAAGATTGCAATCCTAAATGCAAGTCGTTTTCTAGGGAAGAATCAAAATGATATTGCTTCTTTTAAGCAGAAGGGCAGTCGGTAACAGAACTTGTCAAAAAAACACTATATATTCTGAGGCTTAAGAAAGTGCTCTATCACATCGTTTCATATTTCCCTTTAGAATCTGCTCAACTCGAGCATTTGTCAACTTAAACGGCGACTTTTCTCCGCACACCCATGCTCTATGTATCTGAAGTATCGTTTATTTGATCAGCGCATGTATTCACAACTATCCAGAACGGTATTGCCGCATACTGAAGAGGCTTTCTCATGAAAGGGACCAAGACATCCTTGTTAGCCCTTAAAGACCAAATGCGGTTGAAGCGATTACAAATGACTAAATGCTGCGAATACTGTCAATAGTTTTCACTAACACGGACTTTCTTTAATAGACGAAATAGAATGGAATTATCCTTATTAATCTATACAATTGAATTAAAGGTGAACTTACAGGGCTGGAGCTTTCATGATGAGAAACGTGATGATGAAGAACGACATAGCCGAGGCTCCAGCGACAACGAATACACCGATAAAGAAATATACTGGCAAAAGAAAAAAAAATTCCCTTTAGTACAATTCAGAATTATCTTGCGGCAACGCCCTCGCAATATCCTCCCAATCATCCATAATATCAATCCCAGCCTCTCCTAGAAGCTTGAAAAAGCCCAAGATCCCGAGAACCGTGGTGATTTGGTGTTTGATTATATTTCTGACGCATTCATACCAATGCTGTATATACGTCCCAGCGCTGTACACTCAATTCCTATAATGCATTCAAATCACAAAGATGACTAATCTAGCAACTTCAGCTAGTTACTTGAAGAGTAAAGCACAGTTTAAGTTATAATCGCTTATGCAGCACCTTATGCATTTTGGATCGACATTGATATTGGATCTTGACAGTCTATTCTCATCTGTCTCCTTAAAAGGAATACAGTAAAATATCTGAATTTCGATTAAACATACAGAGGTTTTGTTTCTCAGATCATTTATTGTGTTTGTTCACTGTCAGCAACATAGCATAGAGTTTTGGGGTCTCCACGAGTGACATTTCTCTGACTTAACCGGATTGGACCTGCCGAATACAGCATTTGGCATATGAGAAATAGGTCACCAAAAGCTCAGGCTACAAATTGCTCCTTACGTAGAGACAGACAAAACTACTTTTCGTAAACAAAATGGAGACAAAGTATCTCGGAAATTTTTGCTGCGAGAACATCAGGGTTCGTGCGTCTTGTATTCTGCACGACTCTAGAGATTTCGGGGAATTCAATTTTTAAAAAAAATCACTTTTATTCAGAGTTCAAAGCAGATCGGCTGATTGCCCACGACTCAAAACAATGTTTGATATGTGATCTGGACTTATGAATGTTCCGTACATTGACGTTTCAATTCACTTCTGTCAACTATAGGAATCTGTGATCTTGACAGGATGACAGAAAAACATTTTTAAAAATAAAAGTACCAGCTTCGGATACTCATTCAACCGATAAGCTTTGTAAAAAAACATGATTGAAGATCAAATTCACTAGCAAATTGTCGGAAACTTCATTTTACATATGACGTTAAAACATACCCATAATGTCGAAAAGAAAGTAGGATAGAAGAAGGAGAGCAATAACGCAAAGAATGAAGAGGGCCGGAACAGCTGCTCGCACAAAAGGATGAGTTCTTGAGTCTGGACGTGTGCTGTGTACTAAAAGGAGGCTAAAAGCAATACAAGAGGACTATTGTGAAGGTCCCTATGTAAATCTCCTAAGTGGAAGGAATGACAAAGAACATGCTCACTCGGGTCGGTCTAACCATAAATAATTACCGCCGTTGTGAGCTTGGATGAATATAGATAGTTTATTTCAATCACTTCTTAGCCTTCTGACAGCTTTGATTTAGTAAGGAGCTTCACAACATTTCTCCAACAATGTTAGTAGGACTATAGGTCAGTTAATTGTCCAATAAAATAATGTAAAAGAAAAATGACGTTCTATCCCGACAAATACAGCAAAAATACACGCAAGAGTTAGACTCCCGGAATATGTAAATCATTTAAATTCATGCACTTGTAATATCATTGGGGAAACATGATATTTCCGTGACATGAGGATATGATCGGAGAACACTTACAGTTCCTCGTGATTTTTTGTGACGATCAAGCCAGCAGTGATTATACTCATGACACTGAGCAATTTGAGGACGACAAATGCCAAAATTCCATAACCTTTCAAGGGGGGAGGAGGCTGACTAAAATTCATCAGCAGGCCAGACGGAGTCTCAGTCTTCATTTGCTGTAAGAGAATTGACAAATAAATACGTCAGGCGGGCAGCTAAGGCGATAAAATTGGTTGCGGAGGCATAAACCTACATTAAGCATGGTTTGAAAATCATTTCTTGGCACAAAATAGACACGGGCATTGAATTCTACGTCGGGTTTTACGATTCTCCTGATGTCATCAGTGACAGCCAGAACAACTGTTATAGCCATTTCGCTGGCGAGCTTATACGCACCAGTCCGATCCTCAAGCATGAGAAATGAAAAAACTTCAGCCTGCGTAAATTGCTCATTCACATAGGCAGTTCGATTTCGAGCTTCTTTGGTCGCTGCACTCAAGGTCATGTTCTCTGCTTGCAGGTCGCGTACATCAATAATAATTGACTGTATGTTAATCACTGTCAATTAATCCCGATTATGAACGAGGAGGAAATACATAGCAGTTTCTTTAACTTACGGCAGGAATGTGCGTTGCAGACGTAGGTTCCAGGCTGCCATATGTACATATATAAAACGAACCATTGGTAAGCGTGTCCTGCAACCGAATCGTTGTAGGGACGAAAGATTTCTATAGAAGAGCGAAAAGTTCAGATTCAGTATTGACAGTTATTGGTGAAAGAAAGTGGTAACTTTGGAAGGTACAATTTCTAGACGGATTATATAGCTCAGGCAAAAGGGCTTTTACACAATCCAAACGAACAAAACTAGAAAACTTAGATCATGCAAGTGAATTCAAATGCCAACAATCAAACTTACTAGGGAAAAAACGCCCCTAGATGAAGAGATCAGAACCAGCAAGAAAAAAAACATTTTTCGAGTGAACCGCGACCTTAATCAATTTAGAGAACAAAATAAAGAATTATTATATTTTTCGAACTAATGATACTGACGCAATAGCCCAAACCGCAGAATTTATGTTATTTTCAGAAAGAAGATCCGGTGAGTTGAAGTTTGTGATTATTAAATCTGAAACCTCCAATTTTGTAGTGTTAACAAATCACTGGCGTTTTATGATTGATGTTTTACTAATGCATAAACTGCAGACATTCGGAAGAAATCAATGCCCATTATTGATACGAAAAACCCCCAATTTTTCTCAAGCCTTTGGTTTACAATATCGGTTACTCGATAATTTTTGGTGAATTTGCCCTTTGAATGCATGCAATCCTAACCATCCGCAACTTTTATTTATAAGAAAACAATATTCTAGTCGATTTTTTATTATGAGGTTTGCTATTTTCTTTTCCACATCCTTATCGCTTGATACAGGAAGAGTTGATTGTAATTTGCGATTAAACGTTGCAGTCTTCAATTGGACGTCGATTGATACCCTAATTCGTTCTTTTTGTCACTTTCATATCAACTGCATAGGTGCCTGCTTTGCAGTTCGTGTTTATTCAAGGCAAATTAAGTGTTTTCACCCCACCTCGTACCTATAAGTGTACGAGTTGTTGTTTTCAAAAATTATTCAGACAATTTAAAACTGTCATTATGGAAGGTAGGCAAAGTCATCGGAACAAAGTAAATGTCTAAAATAAGGCTTAGGTGATTGTGAGGTGTTTCAACTTTTCGCGCATAAAAGGTAATACCCATGTCTCTCTAATCCTTTTTCTGTTCAAAGTTCAGCCTATTGTATGTACCTGCTTACTGCCCCTTTTAATTCGGCTGTCATTTATCTTAGATATCAGATACTATAACACTTTTCTTCTATTTATTTTCTGTTATATTTCATCCCCTAAGCCACTGTTACCTATGAGGAAGTTTCATACTAATGTGCCATAATTCAGGTTTTAGATCTATTTTTTTGTAAACGTCAATATTTCAGAACTCGGTATTACAGCTTGTTGCGCGAAAAATTTCAGTTTCAGTGCAATAAGAGTAGAACATATTCATGGCACTTATGCCCATTTAGCGGAAAAATGTATTTCAACTCTTACTTTGGTGGAGATAAAGTAACTTGGACATTCCTTTCAAGGCCGATAATGACCAATGTAAGAAATAACCCCAATCACTAGATCGGTGCCAATGGGTTCTGATTATTGCACATGTGACTTAATTTCAACCTGTGTCTTGCACTGCAACGAGCACGAGAATAGCAGATTTTTCAATGGTTCTGTGGTTTCCGATCAGCCTACCGTAATAGTGCCTGATCCTTTATTAAAGGAAAGTACTTTGTTAACCACCTAACAGGAGAACTTTAATTTGTTAACCATGATTAACCAAGATCTGAATCATCAAATGAGCCAAGTACTCACGTATATGTGATATTTGATCCATTTGGAGTTATTAGTAGATAATAAAAAGGAAGTGCACATAGTTGAATCGTGAATTCCACGATATCTCCAAACTTACCTCGGAGTTGAAATTCATCCTATTCGGGATAAAGTAATAAGCATTGGATGCAAGACCCATAGCACCACTATGTAGCAGATGATTATATACTTCATTCCAAAAAAGCAACATTTGAAATCTGCTCTCTTTCCCTCGTTCATGTTAACTGACATTATCCGGATATCTAAAGGGCAAAAAAATGAAAGAACCATCAATTCCCATCAGTGATTACGAGGTTTCGCAGTTACTTCTGAGGACCTTAGGATTGAGGAGGTGAAGCTTTTTAACGTTTACTAACCGAAGTTGCCTGAACTTTTGACTTCAGACTTCTCTGGGAAATGGTGCCCTAGAATGAATCTTAATGGGAAAGGCAATTGCTTTTAATACGGTATTTTAAATGTTAATATATGTACTCTGTGAAGCTTGAGTGCACTTGAAGATTAAATATCTGATTTCCCAGGTAGAAGTAGGACAATGAGACATTTCAAATAAGCTAGTCTAATGTGTTCTGTTGCTCCACCAATAAGGTAGATTGAGGACTCGTCCCAGGAATTAAAGGTTGATTTGCGAAGGGACTCTAAAAATCACGTTCAATTAAGCGTAGAGAAGGATGGACAATGAAATTTTTAATAAATGGTTCTGCATCATTTAAAACCGGTCTCATTTAACAGCATATGTAATAGAGCTGCCGACATCAATGCCTTTTCGCTAGCGAAAGTGAGATGAGGAGGCCAACAGAAAAAACAAGGAAAGGAAAATCGACCGGATGACTCCTTCATCGAAAACGAGAGAGCAGTAAAAAAGAGAAAAACTACCTGACTTTTCAATGACGAATAATTAGTCCTGCCCTACGTTTGTTTGAAAATGATTCGGAAAATGTAAATAACCACCGTAAGTCAGCATTTTAGAGTGCATCCATGGTTTCAGACTACTAGTAGATGCAGAAGAGAACGATTTTAAACAGAAGAAGAGGACGAAAAAGCCAGTGGATCGAGACTGCAAACGATGTAGGAGTCCCTAAATTTGTCCGCCCATAAGTACTCCATTCTTCTTTGGAATAAAAATGATAGATCTCCTTGTATTAAGAAAAACCATGAGTACCGAAGCCATCCTGATACAAAGGGAGTAAGCTTTATATATATATATATATATATATTGATAGTTCATTTCGAACATCCTCTTTCAACTTCTCTCTCCGAAAACATGCCTAGCATTTCATCTGGGAGCATCATTTTGCTTCCTGAATTGGAAAACTCTCAAGTCCATCTCCTACCTTTGCTGAGAGAATAGAATCTACAGGCTTTGCCACTTTTGGATCTGGGCTCGCCTAAGATTACTGCAATGATGTAATTTATAATTTGCCAAATTCTGGTCGAGCCCTTCCGCATCGTGCATTTGGTGTTTCCCATATTCAAAACTCCGTGTCTTATTTCGCCCTTCCGCGGACTGGGGATGACGTTCTTAAAAAGGAGGTGCATCTTACGCACTTTAATTAATTAGCTTAAATTGTACTTTACTTATTTAAAACTCAAAAAGCTCCACTGAAAATCAAAAAAATATCTTGCTATATATTTGCAGCGCAATTGTGAAAAACTTTCAAATTTTTATTTGACAGCGCTTTGACGTTTATTAATAAGACTGTCAAATAGTGTAAAGTTAGCCATTTCAATTGAGTTTTCCAGATTTTTATTCTACTTAATTCAGGAGCAGCACGAATCTATCATCCTTTGCTTTAATCAGTGTATTTTTTGTAAGATTACTTTCATACCCTAGGGATTCAACTTGTAAGGATGGAATAACTTAACAGCTTGCTACTCTCCGTCAGAATGCATCGTTTTAAGCTTCGACGTCACTAAGCTAACATTAATTCGGTCGCTCCAGTAATGATACATATGCCTAGACCTCTAATTACCCTACTTCACACCGGTACTGAATAAGATTAGAAAAAAAGGTTCTTTGGTATTACTAGTGAAATTTTGGGCAGCGTCGTCACTAATCATGCGACATATCCACAAGCCTCATTGGCAGAAATTTAAAAGGATAACACAAGTATTTGGTTGGCGGATTTTTTCTGACAATTTAAACCTTCACTGAATTAAGAATCAACCACTCATTGGTACGCGAACGGTTAGCCGAAGGTGCTGATAAAAACAGCTTGTTTATGAGGTTTCTAGCCACGTAAAAACGAAGTAAACTTAATGAAATTTGAGTTGAAGTGATTATTTTCGCGGAAACAGTTGTCAACTACTTTGATCCACCAAGAGAATGTTAGTAAAGCGGAAAACTGATTATTTATTTACAACTTTAAAATTAAGCAGGTGCAAATTCCGGGCAGCGCATTTACCCTTTGCATATTTGAGCCTCCACGCTTTTCCCTATGCACCCCTTGATAAACCACCATCACTCTAGTAAGTTGACGCAGCCAATCAGCTTAACCCTGGTCTCGCCGCATAGTCGGACATTATCCTGAGCTACACCGTGATGGGGACATTTAAAAGCGAGTGTAGCCTAATCTCTGATTTAAAGAAAAGTTGGCTTTTTTTCCCACCAACTGTTCTTCATCGGTGACAACCCTTATCTACTGAGTAGATTCTTGCTTTTGGAACGAAGAAAATCCTATGAAAAGACAAATACTTGTAAGCAATATTAATTATCTTTGTTTGAAATATTTTGTCATAATGTTCAAAATAGAAAAATTAAGAATGGCAGGTTGCATTGGTTGGAGTCACATTTGGCTTGAATTAGTTTAGCTCGATTCGATGAATAGTAAGCAATGTACAATTATAAATAGTGCCAAATCAAACGAATACGTTCAATGCTTCACATGAGCTTAATTCTCTTGGATGAATGTGGAATATTTCTTGGATAATTTAATACGGACTTATTAAGTATGAAACAAAAGTATAGAAATAAATAATTTCAGGGCCCTGATTATGTGGTTAGATCGATACTTCACGGAATATGGCAATAATGCTGAGTATAAGGTGTGGGTGCCTTGTTTCTGGACATTTCACAGAACAGCCTCGCACTTTATGTTGCTAAGCTACATCAAAGAAAAAAATAGGCGAATTCTCTACGAAATTCTAAGATACAGACTGTGTGTAGCTGAAAGCGACTTCTCTAGACGATTCCGTTTGGGCAAACAACTTCTTATCAACCTTCTCCATTTTTAGTCCAGCAATTTTACCCCAAGACTCAACCATTCAGGGTAGGTCATTCCCCGAAACTTCTGATTGACTCCTCATGTTGATGTTAACGCCTCAAACTGACTGCATCATTAGAAGACCTGAGTACGCATTGGTTATTTTAAGTTTCGTTTCCCGTTTGAGCGTTACTTTTCATTATTTTATTTAAGGCTCTGAGATTTTCTTTTAAGTCAAGGAACATGTTCCTTTTTCAGAATGGGTACAGACCGCGGAGCGGTGGTCATATCGGGGGAAGTAACTGAAAGGTATAATACTACATTTGTGTCCTGTTGATTAAATAAATAACTTGGATAACTTATCAACTTTCGAAAACTTGTATTGTTATAGCGGTAGGATTATTGACTATGATTTGTTCAAAATATGCTTCTAAATTTTTAAAACATTGCTAACAACTGCTCTCGCAACTCCTTTCCGCCAGCCTCTATTAGAAAAAAGAAATACTTATATTTAAGCATATGGCAGGCAGAGCTTTGAGAAATGCAGGAATGATGGAAGTGTCGTTGAAGCAGCGGAAGAATCAAATGCCTCACTCCTTTTTACTTGGTAATAACCCTATCAGACTGAGTTGCTTAGCAATGTGCTTTCTTTCTTCTGAAGCTGGAAATGCAAGTCAACTTTTTCGATTGTTTTTCATCGTCGATTCTGAATTTGCTGGGCATCAATCCATATTCGCAATGATAGCTTCTGCAAAACGTTCTCAAAGTGACGAGTTCTTTAATATCTGAAAGATAAATAGTGGGTGATCAAACTTTCACTCTCAAGCTCTGGTTAATCAGGATTTAATGCAATCAAATTCAAAAAAATCTTCCCATACAAGCCCAAGCTGACTCCATTGGGGCGGAGTAGACGCCGAAGAGGTAGGAACGCAACCACTGTCTGAAAGGTGTGTTTTATCTGCCTTCAATAATGCCCCTTCAGTAATTAAGAAACTCAAATTAGCTGAAAAAAACATAATTCCACAGCAAACAATAAAGGATATGAGTCCGTAAATTCTACAGTTCTCCTATCATATCTCCCCAATACTTAACACATCCCTTACCAATGTGCTCTATCTAAATAAAGGGACTTCTAAACTGCTGCCTGCACACATTTCTGTCCAAAATCCTTTCCTTTTCCTTCGCAATGACCGTCCAAGTGTAACCGAAACAAGCCGCTTCACATGACGGTTAGTCTAAAACTTCCTTATCATTTAAAATTCCATAGATTAGAACCGTGTGTTAGAGATAGATAAATTTAGTAGGCCGAAGAATGAGAAGTCGACTTAACAAAATGGAGCTCATTCCAAAAGCTGGTCGAAGAAAAGGGATGCTCTGAGACCGCATTTGTAGCAAGGTTTGGGCATTAAATCTCTTTTCATTCCTCAAACTTTTTTCGGTTCAGTCACTAGAAATTAGTGAATTCTTGACCCTTTTAAATATCCGTTACTAGTTTCTGTCCCATTTTAGGCTAAGAATTTTGGTCCAACAAGTGAAAGACGACACAATTGATAAAGAGGACTTGATATATACTTTGAACAAGGTTTGTAGAGCTATTCAAAGTATATTCATCGCTCAAAAACGGTAGGTCAAAAGCCTGAAGTATATTTTTCACTAAATTTATAGCTTCGTCCTTATTTAGAATCGCATAACATTAAAAATTCTCGGCTATTATCTAAGTCAAGGGGTTTTTTGAAGTCAGCGAAACTCGTTATTTAAATGAAGAAAAGAACAGCAACTCTTCTTAAAGTAACGAAAACAATCAGTTACATTAGAAACGTTTCGGCCATCTGTTGTGTACTATGTATGTGTGTATTCTATTTTAGAATGTGAAAATACCTTTGTCTACTTAAAGTGATTTTCATTGTCCTCCGATGATCAGCCTTAAAATTGTATATTAACGGTTGCCACCGCTCAGATTAATCAGTTCGTCGAGTGAAACCCTTAATAAAACAGATCAGCGTATGATGCAGGACTTCAAAATCTCCTTTGAAATATGGAAAATTTTTCTTAGATCACATAAAATAACTGGTAGCTGGAAAACGTCAAGATCATCTTGTTTGGATTCTGCTTAAGACTCTCTTATTGCTTTCTCACTCGAGTAGAGAGATTCTGGACAATGATAGCGAGTTTAGTGAGTTGCTGAACTCCCTTGACGCCGGGGAGGAGGAATGTGAAAGCGGCCGAGTCGAAGGGCATTCGCAAAGAGACCACGAGTCACACGTCAATGTGGTGTCAAAAGAGGTCCGCTCTTGGCTTGAAACGACCTTCACTAAACAGGCCACTTGGCAGCACAATGCAGGCAACTCACCTAGACTTACATTTAAACAAGCTGTAATTAAAATCAAAGCCAGGATCAAATTACACAGGTAATGCCCTGTTTTTCCATAGAACTAATTCTCTTAAAGAGACGTTGCCATGGTTTTGGCGATTCAGCATTAGTTTTACAGCATCTTAAGCATATAAATTATCTTACACCTAGATTATATCAAAGTAAAATTCTAGTGGTGTCCAAATTTGTCATATTTAAAAAAGGAAATAGCGAAATCAGATGAGCGATATATTTTTGTTACCCTATATTTTACACCTCACTTATTTTAATTTGATTTTTATCTAACCAAAGCAAATAAGACAAATGAAGGTTTATCAATGGCATATCGGAAAACTTCCGTTATCTTTAAGAAAGTTATTTTTGAAAAAAAACCTAGGTTGATACCGAAACTAAGTGAGAAGAACATTAAATAAGCCCTTGGACGAATAGAAGAATAGCAATGTTCAGATTCAACCAGATTAAAAATAAATGGACTGATTGAGCTTCGTCAATGAGTTTGGTGAATTTGAATTTGAATGGTTCATTCACTAAAGGTAGATTCTCCAAAATTTGATTTGATTTGATCTTCGAGAAGCCGGTCATAGTGTAAATTCGTAGAAGAACGTTTTAAATTATTAGACTGAAACATTGTAGTATGTTTGAGTTAGAATAGAAGTTTGAATCAGTTCAGTTTAGGGTACATGTGTACTTTCAAATAGTCACCTTTTTCTGTAAACAGTCATTGCTGCCATTTTTCTCTGTTGAGTTTGAGGCACATTGCGGACCCGAAATCATTAATAGCTCAGTAATGCATAGCCCAAACCATGTTAGATTAGCCCCCATCAAACGAAATATATATATAAGAGTGAGGATGCAAGGATCCTATTTGAGTTATTTGCATGATACGTCTTAGTAATTTATAGAACTGCAGCATTTACTACAGGTAAACAATTATCTTTTTTTTATTTTCATTTTTATGCTTTGATAGTACATGGATATAACAAGAGATGGCAAGTGTGTTCTTATTTATAATAATTTTGATGGAAATTCTTTTGTAACAATAATGCATTTGAAATGCATTGACCCAAATCGATGCTCATTATTTAAATAACCATTGATTGCTCATGCATCGACTATTTCTGATTCAAGAGAGACCGCGGCCACTTTTTAAGGATCATTGGGTTATGACACTCCCTTAGGCTTCATGTGCACTGGTTTATTCAAGATGATGAAACTCAAGTGATCTTTTATAATATCCCGACTCATTTGATGTTCATTTGTGAACATTTTTTACGAATTTTTAAATGCCCTGTTATTTTTAATAAATTTGCAGCAATAGAGCAGAGTTAATTATTAAAACCAAAGAAAATGTGGTGTAGTAACTGACAAAGAACTGACAGCCTTATCTTTAGCTTCCACCATTGAATCAGCACTATGAAATACCTTATTGAATAATCCCATGCCTTGCCAAACTCCAATCCAATGCATCAAAAACTGAATTCCTCGACATATAAATACAGTCTATCAAAGTTTTGTTTAGAAATTCTGCTTCTGTAATAGGTAGTGAATTTGGAAATAACCGCCCTTTTTCAGCTTCAAAGAATAATGTGAACTTGCCTGGTCGGTTTTAAAAGCCATTGAATTTCCCCACTTCTACAGAAGGAATCCATTCAAAACCCACTGGAAAAAAAAGTTATTGCAGATTTAATTTGAATGTTACGTTGTTATTCCAATGTGTCCAACAATCCGACTCAAATTGATAGCTTTCTAAGCCATAGACAAAATATTAAAAACAACATTTCAAAGAGGCCATAATTGCAATGCACATTTGAGCAAAGAATAGAACGCAAATATAAAGGTATGGGCGTTCAATCATTCCCGTTTTGTTGACTCAATTTCAAAAAGTAAAGATTGAAATTCATACAACTAAGAATTTGTTTGTGTACAGACCTATGACGCAACTGTTTCGTCGAAAATGTTGTCCCGGGGTTGTACAGAGCTACCAACTGGCTGACCATCAATAATTACAGTTTTTGCGCATTTTTAACTGTGCAGTTTTCACAATGTATTGCCTCCGGCCATATTTTTAAATGTTTGCTTTCTTCCATTCAAATGAACAGCAACTAAACGCCAAAACTTAAGTTACTATGAATGCCATAAATCATATTGTCAAGACTTAATGAATAAGCTTTTTTGCTGTGGTAAAGAGATCCATTTCGCTTAGTACCCAACGGTGCCTGCCTGACAAATCACCTAATGGCCAACTTATCACGATATTAACCAATCACGTCGCCGTTAGGAACAAGCAGCTGATAATGGAGCGAAACATTTAAAAAATTTAGTAAACTCATTAGTTCTGTCTGTTTAATTGGTCCTTATGATTTCTATAGTTTGCCATCATTTATGTGAGATTAACGAGTTTAAAAGGTCAGCTAATCAAAATATCAAGAGTGTTAGTAAATTCAAGTTAATATGAGAGACAGAATGAGGCTTGAGAATCCAGGGCGTTACATTCAATGTTACCTCAATTATGAAACCGTTACTTAAAAAGGAATGCTGTACATAGGCGTGGCGGATATGCATTACTTGGGCAATTAAACTAATAAGTACCACCAATTTAGCAATACCTGTTTGCTCCGAGGAGCGGCAAAATGATACATGCGTTACTGTGGCATAGCTTCTAACCAATTCAATTTGGAAATGGGTGTTGACACACAAGTAACCCAACATCACGTGAAATATAGGAACGTCAATTGGCTTGATTAGACCTAGACTTATAGTTGCGCAGTTTTTTGACGGATGCTCAAACATCAATTATTTTCGCATTCATAGACTATTTGGAAATGGCGCCTTCATGTGTCTAAAACCGTCGCCGGAGGCTAATGAAATGTTTCGGGTAAGAAGACAAAACAAGCCGTTTTGAATCAGATCAAATGGATCCCAATTCAGTTCTTTGAAGATAATCATTTTATTCTTTGCACAGAATAAAGTTACTGATTGGAACTTTGACGTGTTCTACCTAAATTCACTCGTCGAAGGCCATGCTCTGACCTATATGGGCATCAAAATATTTCAAAGACATCGTCTTTGTCATCTTTTCAAGGTAAATTTAGCAACTTATAAGTTGGGAAAACGATAACCCGTAAACGTTGACTAAGCAATTTTTGAGAATAAGTATTTTGCAATGAATGGTTCAAAAGTTGCCAAGCATTTAGCCGATTAGATAACATGGATTAGATACCGCTGATTGCCTAAATTTGGATACACAAAGAGATGAATGAATAGGGTGTCCTCGGTCAGAAAACTTAACCGTACACTTTCTTTGCCCTGGATAAGAGCCAGAAGGTTTCGTTCTTTGATGACATGCACTAGTCTTCGCCGCATCGTGTTTCATTTAAGTAGTATACATCTCCACATTTGATTTTCATATGAATTTTCGGCGCCACCGTGGCGCGACTTGGAGTCTCTCAAATGCATTGTTAAAAAACGCAGATTTTGCGCCTTTTCCCAAATGACCGAATCATTCAAAAGGGTTTGAGCCAAACGTCCGCTGTTTATTTAGTTTTTTTGCACGTTGAAAATTGATTCTCAAGGATTAAAAAGGAGAAAATAGTAATAAATATTAGGGGTTTGGACATTTGCATGAACAGAATAATTTTATCGAGTTTCAAAACAGTTCGCAATTCCAATTTCTTGTTGTTTAATTTATTTTAAAAAGCAGTGAATAAGAACGTTCCCTTTGTAAGCAGCAAAAAACATAAATAGCCATTCTAACCTTGAAAGTAGTAATGGAACATGGCAGCAAGCGACTGAAGGATTTGTCCTCATCGAAGATGTTCTTGTCCGATTGTATCGCTATGTGAAAGTGTATTTTGACCCTCCTTGTTAACCTCGAGATCGAAATAAGCTTTGGCCTTGTATAAGCATGATTGCTCTTTGAGGAAAAAAAAATTCTCAAGAACCAAACGAATTCCCTATTGAATTAAGAGACTCCCAAAATGTGCTGTTTGCTCGCTGCTGGGAAGCATGGATGATTGATCAGTAAGGGAGCACTGCGGGGAGATGACATCTTCAGGAATTTTATTTACAATTGATATCTTTATTGTTTTGAAATATAGATTCCATGCCAAGTGTTAGAAGCGTTCCTCTCACAGCTTGAGAGTGGCTACAGCAAATACGGCAACCCCTACCACAATCTTATCCATGCAGCCGACGTCGTCCACACCAGCAATTCCATCATTGAGGGCTCAGGACTTGCAGTGAGTTTGGCGCCTTTTATCCGTGAATCATTTCCAGTTCGCCAATTTGTTATATAAACCTGCAGAGGTACGGCATACGTTCGGCACTGTACAGGGTCCTTCAATAAGCACTTCAATATGAAGTGATAAGTTACAATCAAGTTGCATCTGATCTGTTTAGAGGACGCAAAGCCAAGAAGGAAGGTCAGAAACCCGATTATAACTATTCTGATGCTCTTTGGAATGCTCATCGGTTAATTTGATACGAGTTATATTTGATTTAAATCACGAAATCATTTGTGCACATTCACAATACTCTATGTGCACACCATTCATCTAATACTGATAGTCCTTTCAGCCCTCACTTTGTCATCGGTCTTCTTTTCCACCCGAGTTGACACTTGGCAATTTGTGGACTTAGTTAGGTTTATTCAATCACCGCCTCTCTTAGTGTTTGCAAGAGAAATTTCTCCGAACCATTAATTTTTCGATGACAAAATGGGGAATGAAAGAGAGTTCCAAATTAATCTAGTATTTGTCTTGCTTACTCAGTTACTTTCTTGAGTTTCTGCCATGTTTGTTGTCAAAATATTTACTAGCGATTTCTTGTTTTATACTACTATTTGTTCAACTTCTACTTCGGTTATTTTCTATCCAAATATTTCACTTGCTACATTTTCCCGTACAAGTGGTTCAGATGCTTGAACAAAATTTTAAGTAGTTCATTCTGTAACCAATTCGAATTCTTTCAGTTTTCGTCTCCAAACATTTGTTCAAACTATCATTTTGCCATTTTTACAGTTAAATTCAGGCAATGATCCGTATTTGAGCAGTCCTGTTTTCTTATAGACATTATTTACATCTTTCAATAGTGCAGGATCAGACGACGAAAACTTTTTGAAGAGCATCGAAAAGAAAATCATTTCAGCTGATTTCTTTCTCCTAAACTCTCAACCGCGGTTGACAACCGCATATGAACTTTGGGTTAAAGAAGGAGGCGAATACGATGGCGATTTCTATGCTTCTAGAGCAGTCCATGTTGATGGTGATATTTGGATTGGTGGATTTTACACTATCCTGAATTCGTTCCTTTTCCATCATCTAATACGAACTAACTTTGATTGATTCTCGACGTAGACCGATGCATTCAACTAGTTATGCTTGTCATTTTTCTCTAAATTGCAGGATTTGATGACGGACGATGAGAAATTCGCTGTGCTTTTCGCTGCACTCATCCACGATTACGAACACGCAGGTACCACCAACGCGTACCAAATAAATGTGAGGTAATGCATCTTCTCTTGCATAAAACAATTTTAGAAATGACATAAGTTCCTGCTAATGATACCTTAAATGTAATTTGTTCCGAATTGAATTGCAGATCAAATCTGGCACTTTTATACAACGATAGAGGTGTACTTGAAAACCACCATATAAGTGCCGCTTACAGAGTCACCCAACTGCCTGCCTTCAATATCTTCATCAACGTTCCACGTAGTCAATTCCAGTGAGTTTTTTTAACTGACCTAGGTTCGTTTATAGGCTATCTTTCATTACTTCACTTCACTTCATTTCTCAAACAAAATGATATCTGCTTTCCTACTTGACTAAAATCTACTTCCTAATTTTTCTCCTTAGTGCAGTGACTGGCTTAGCCAACTTATTTTCATTTGTAAAAATAAAGATTCATTAAGGCGATTTTGATGGTTAAAAATGCATATATAACTTAATAGAGCGATTATTTTAGTGAACAGTTTGAATTTAATGTACACTTTCTTCTCTGATATAATGTCAGTTTTTTGTCTCTTTAAGGGATACACATAATGTCGCTTTGGAAATTCTAGCAAACCATACATTTTGTAGGCCTGTTGAGATATGAAGAACTGTGTTATCAAGAGCTATTCTCTCGACGATCAGTTCTCTTATATCTACTCATTCACTTGACATAATTGATCTTCCACGGTATGGATATCAGTGGATCACTTTACTCTTGCATTGGACTTTCAGGTGTGGCTAATGCCATTCATTTCTTGGAAGCTGTCTAGAGCATCTAGAGCATCTTCATCTAAGTGTTGTTTGCATCAGCTTAAATCTGTTTTATTCTGAACTTAAGTATTTAATCAAATGAACCTTTAACATTTACTTGCAATTTCACATTTAATGATAGATATTGCAAACAAAATTGCTGTTTACCACTCGTTTTCAGAGATATTCGGCGGCTCGTTATCGAGATGGTTCTCAACACAGACATGTCGCTTCATTTTACACAGATCAAAACAGTGAATAAACTCATCAAACTTCCTGAACCGTAAGTTACGAAATGATTAAAGTAAATGCAATGGAAATGTAATTGAATGCAGAAAATGGATTTTAGATAAATTTTCCTACTACACCAATACAGAGTGAATTCATATTTTTTAAGAGAAACTTTTTAGATGACGATTGATTTTCAGTTGTCTATTTACGTAGATGAAAGTAGTGTTTTCTGTAGGAGAATTATTGCTGCGAATCAAGGCATTACCGTAAGTGCGGATGTTGGTCCGCCAATCAACAACCCAAATATGTTAGTCACAGTCATTAATATCTTCATTTGTTTTCGCTCTCGAGATAGAAAATTCAGAACAAACAAAATTTCCGCATGCTCGATGTAGTCCTCTTTCCTGCGCAACAAACGGCCTTTATTGAATTCCAGCCTCTCCGTTGACCAAGTGCGTAGAGCTACAAACATTCTGTCGTTATTCGCGTAAGATTACACAACCAGAAGAACTGAAGTATGCCTAAAATTTGTCCACAAAACTACCCTTACTACAGACTGATGGGAGCTTGACAATCAAATAAAAAGGCAATAAAATTATTTGTTTAAAATAAAATATTAGATGATGTATTTAAAGACATTTCCAATGAACAATGCTGGGTCCAGCTTCTTCATAATCTTGTCTAGTAATCCACATCTGTCGGAATTCCGGGAGCGATGTTAGAACGGTGCCACCAATCCAAGAGGAGTACTTACGCATGGAAGGATCGGCGATTCTTACTCTTGTTAAAGGTGGCACCATTGTAATCAATTCCTTCTTCATTCGTTCTGGCATACCAGGAAACATGGTCGAGCCACCAGATAGGACTACATTGAAACAGAGTTGCCTACGTATGGCCTCATCGCAGCTCATGATTGAATCAAAAATTGTCTCATGGATACCTTTGTACTGAAGTCCCAAAAGTTCAGGTCTGTAAAGAGTTTCGGGGCAACGGAATCGCTCTTGACCAACGTCAATAATATTACCATCTGGTAATCTGCAGCTTATCAAAGCATGCCTATTTTGGATTACCTCATTCTCAAAATCATAAGAAACATAGCAAAGGTGTTCCTTTATCTCATGAGCGATTTCCGGTTTCACATTAAGCGAACTCACAAGATTGTCTGTGAGATCTCGACCGGCTAAATCGACACGAATAATGGCTTCAGGAAGAGCGTAGTCCTTATATACAGAGATTGCATGAGTCACACCATCTCCTGAGTCTAGCACAACTCCCATGGTACGTCCAGAAGCATAAAGTGCGAGTACAGCTTGATTAGCCACGTACATACAAGGTACGTTGAAGGTCTCAAACATAATTTGAGTTAACTTTTCACGATCGGTGATTGGATTGTGAGGAATTTCAGTGAGCATTACCGGATATTGCTTCTGATCCACTCCAAGTTCGTTTTGAAAGATGTAGCGCAAAACATTCTCCATATCGTCCCAGTTCGTCACAATTCCTCGGTAAACTGGATACTTCACCTCCAGATGGCAATCTTTACAACGGTCTCTGTCTCCAATAAAGGTGTCTTTGCCATTTTGGTAAATGATTGAAGAAAACACTGACCTAGGAAAGGCATCACTTGCGAAACCGGCCTTGCACATTCCCGATCCACAATCTATAACAATTGGCAGCATTATCAGAAGAGATCAGCTTTAATGTCTTGTCGTTTATGCTTAATTTAGTTGTTTTCTTGTGACTCTTATAGCAATTTGGCTCCAAATGCAATCATGTGACATCAAATGATTCTAATAGGTTCATTTCAGCTGTCTATTCTTAATTTCATTTTTATAGAAAGTAAAGCGACATGCACACTATGCCAGCAAATGCAATAGTATAGTGCTCAGGAGTTCCTGGTTTGAAAAACTAAGCATTTGGCGAAGGGAATCGTACGAAATCAGAAAGCACAACCATATAACTAAAGTAATTCGCATGAATGTTGAGGAAGGAGAGAAATCGTGCAGGCCAATCCATACTCGTCCATGGAAGCTACTTTTGATAATACTCTCCTTGTGCCTCGATTTTTCCGTGCATAGGTTTTTGGTAAGAAATTTCTCATATACTAGGTGTTATTTGAGCATATCTCTATTATTATCCTTACATGTTTTGGTTACTATCCAGATAGGTGATATCGCTGGAATAGAACCCGTGTAAAGTAATGTCTGAAGTTGATTCCGCATTGATTAAATCACGCATCAGAATCTGGCCGATAAAGAAAGTTGTATCTAGACTACTGAGTGGCACATAACTGAACAGAATCAGATTTCAAGAAGATGGACTTCATAAATAAGTGCATGAATGGAGAGGCCCTTATGCAAGAATTGAGTTCAAAATGTTACGCAGAACATTAAGCTAGGGTGGCAAAGATAAAATCACAGTCTTCTGTTGGTGGTAAAGCTTGGGAAAATGTGGAACCACAAAATTGTTGGGTAATGAAAAAACAGGCAACAGCAGTGAAATGGAGAAGGAGGAAACTAGGTCAAAATAGCGAAGGCTGAACAAATGATCGAGAGCAACATAGCGTACCTCATGTGCACGGAGTGCATCCAAAATACCTCTGAATATAGTAGCATTTGACAAACTAAAGCCGACGTTGGAAAAAGAGCATGTAGCGACTCTTACCTGTAGTAGCTTCAACTGGCTAGCAAGCAATCCATTTGCATTGGTTTAATAAGAAATAATGGGTAGAGGTAACTTTCGAAGGATATCAGTTTAATCCGTTGCTGTGCGGACAATAGCGCTGATCCCAACCATGATTACCATGCTTTCTGTCTCAGTATTATCTCTTGTCCTTCACACCATTGGCAAACATAAAACGTTGTTACTAATAAGCCAATTTCTAAAGGGATTTGAAAGGGAAAAGTAGTCATGAAGAAGGTCTGTTTTAAAAAAAAATATTGAATAACTTCTGTGTTCTAGGTCTACTTTCAACATTAAGATTATAATTATCGTGTTTATGCATAAGTTGAAGAAATTCATTTTTCAAATCTTGAAGATGAAGCATGGTACATCGATGCTTCTCTGGCTAAAAATGTCTGCTTTGGCCAGTGCTAGGTGGACCAGATTCGTCCAACCTGTAAGATCGTTATTATTAGCGGCTTAAAATCCATCACTGAATGAGCCAAAAGTCAATGCAAACGTATTACCAGTGGCGAAAACTTCCACTCTATTCATCCGATCATGTCGAGTACAATCGTTAGTCACAAATCGTTTTGATGTAAAATCACACGAATGTACTAGTTAATCGTGACAATTGGACATGTTAAGCTTTTGACGGAGTCAGGTGGTTCCTTTCGGTATTTACGTTCAAAAGTTGCATGAAACGTTGTTTAACGTCGATAAATTCTTTATTTTTGGTTATTTCTGTTTTTTTTATGAACATGAAAATACTTTATTTACAAAAGTGGTGGCTCGACATTGCTGACATGCAGTTTGGCTGAAACCGAGTAGTCATTGAAGGGAAATACCTTTCCAATCTAATTTGAGGGATAAGATAGGTACCCTCTGTTCTCATTAAATAATGCATGTGTAGGCCAGGATTCGACGATTCTGGGTAGTCATTGCCATCATTAGCTGTGCATCATGTCTTCCGATGAATTGAATGAGGTAATGAGTACCATATCAACACCATTATTAGTATATGATAACGACTTTCGCTAAAGTGACGGAGGAAGTTGTTTAAATTACCTTCCAAAAGAAAGCTCCTCCATATCGAAATTAGAGGTTAATTTCCAGCAATAAAAAGCTTGCGATTTATTTAAAAGATTTTTGATCAGAATTACACCTTAGACTATCACACGTAGTCCTGGTGATCCAACCCCCAGTGTAACCACTCGCCGAAGGTTTCAGCGCCAACGGGTTTTGAAACAGCGGTTCTCGATGACTGGCGCGCTAAACTCACTGTCCATTTGGATGCCTATTCAAATGCTAGTTGACGATGCCGATCGCTAATGTCTACGTTTCTTGCAGCATTGAACGACCAAAGGCATTTTCTCTACTGGTCCATGCAGCGGATATTTCTCATCCAACAAAGTCCTGGGAACTTCATGAGAGGTGGACATGCATGCTAGTAGAGGAATATTTCAATCAGGTAAAAACTCTATAAATCCTAATATCTTAAACCTGGCATTGCCTTTGCATTCTTTTATACGAACATTTTATCTCGATTTCTTCATTAGAATTACCCTGTTTCAGCATTACAAACGACTGAAATCGCTATCGGTCAGTGTTGCTTTACTGATCTGTTTAAATTAAGGGCGATCGTGAATCTGCCTTGGGACTTCCAATTTCACCACTTTGCGATCGACATACGACAATGGTTCCCCAAAGTCAAGTTGGTAAGAGAGTAAACCAAATGTATGCGTTCTTATACACCATACTTAAACATTTCATAATATTTGTGCAGTTGAAAAATGCCAACAACTTGGTTTATCAACGCACCTTATGACTATTAGGTGCAGCTTGCTATTTCTAACCGAAATCCTTGGGACTTGTAAGTACATGCAAAAAGACTTTATTCGGACTCGGAGCAACAGCGCACGAGTTTTTCTTTCAATCACTGGTGAATTTTAACTCCCGAAGAAAATATTTTGACGATTTCGGAGCTTTATTAACGAAGAATTTAAAAAAATGAGTGACCGAGTTAAAGATTCGATGGTTTATTCTCGAAGAGTGGGTGCCGATTAGGGCTAAACTCATTGACTTTCGAAATGGCAAGCATGGTAGCAGTGAAGTTATTACCGATTGAAACGCCAGTGGAAATCAGAGAAAGAAACATAAAACGTCAACTTAGAGACAAGGCTGAAGGATAATGAAAAATGATTGTGCAAAAATTTTGGTGAAATTTACGCATCTATTGAGCATTCCAATTTGGGTGAATTATTTGAATTAAGCACGTCTGCTCTGTCAAGACTCAATCATCTCGAGGCCATTTGCTTCGGTGAATAGAACAGAAAATACACACTAGAAGTTTTTATCGAGGAAGTAGCTAGCCGAGCTAAAGAACCTCTTGCGAAATCTCAATCCACTACTGGATAGTAATTGAATATAAGTAGCAGGGTCGATACTGAAATACAGCTTTTCTGTTTTTATCTCCCCAAAACCAGACGAATGAGCTAAGGAATTGAAGTTATTTCCGTACTCCCATTTTTACGATGTCGATCCTTACCACGCACTACAACCCGTTGAAACAGCTTTATTATGCAATCCGAACATTTTTGATCTGAGCAGTTCACTGTATTTTTCTCAAACAAGTTGTCATAAATACATTCGAGAACTTTGAATTTAAGTTAATGAACGATCCATGTTACCTCACTGATTGACTGATCTGTCCATCTGTTCTACATCAAACCACTTTTAACCACTTCTTCATTAACTTCAGGTTTTATCAATTTCATCGTAATGCCCACCTTCCAGTTGCTCAATGATATGCTGAAAAAGATTTACAGCGATGCAAAGAAAGAACAATTTAAAGATTTAGATGTCCTCGAAAAACTTCAATATCCAGGGGGTAACCACTTTTCTAAACTTCTTAAAGTTTTTCTCTTACATAATCAACCATCTCAGGACACTTTTAGAAAGATTTTTACGTACGATTTTCAGGAAAATGCTCTAATGTTGTTTTTTTAACATTTTTCATTGCAGAATTCCAGTGGATGGAGCAGCTGCAGCAGAATAAGAATATATGGGAAGCCAAGGCAATTCAGGAAGCAGAAGTGTCCGAGAAATCCCAAGAAAAGTAGTTGGAATTTCAGCCAGATCGACTGAATCTATATAACTTAGCCATGTTATTTAGACTTGTATTTCAAAGCACATGACATAAATTTCACTACATTGGTCTTATTGACCTCTTTACCGAATGCTTTCTAAATGGATTAAAGTGATTTTAAGTTTGATCCCTCTTCCAATGGAGGTCAGAAGAAGTATTCCTGTCCTTGGTTAACTGTAGCTGATTAATGCTTTTTTTCCGCTCCTTTTGATAAGTCGTTTTCTAAACTTTCTTTCTCCTGTTTGCACTTTGCAAGGATCTGTCTGGGAGAAAAGTGCTTTCTTAGTTAGCCCACATTTTTCAATAACCACCACAGATTTGCTATTAATCACATGGCTTCTAGTCATTCTAACGTCGATTAAGAAGCTCACTGTTGTGAAGTGTAATGATCACAACCGATGAAAATGGCCTAAAATTAACCAGCAAAGGGGCTATGTGATACTTTTCTTCTTCTTAGATAAGGAGGTGAAACAAACTGCTTTTTGATATGACTCTAAGAAAAAATTCGTTTTATACAATCTCGCGATTTCTACAGTATCCTAGCTACTTTCTTTAAAACTAGCATCACTAAATTTAGCAAAGATTTATTAGTATTTGACAGCTTGGGCTTCCACCAAAGTGCTTCTGCTCTAACCTAGAAGGTTGTCAAAACCAGCCAATCAGCATCTTGCACTTTCCTTCTCCTCGGAGCCTGCTGCTCTTCGTTGAAGCTATAGACGCTCAAATGGAAAGAATTATAATGAATATAAATCGACTAACGGTAACTCACGCAGAAGTTCAAAAATGAATTTTTCATTTCCAAAAATTATGAAAATTCAAGTCTGAAATTTCGTTCTAGGAAAAAATTCGAACAGTTCCAGAAGTCAGCTGACAATGTTTCCTTGTTTCTCTATCGCCTGATTGAATACTAAGCGGGATTGGCAGATTTTTTCAAACAACAGAAAAAGTTATGAGGAGCATTGAGAAACCGATAAAATGGGATAGTAATTTTTAATATACACGAAGCTAAGGCGGAATATTTTCCATTTGTTATGTGCCTGAGTGTCATTACCGAAATGTGCGCTGGAAGTCATCAAGGTAAGAAGGATAGTACAAAATGAAAATGGAACGAAAATTTCACTCAGCTTCGAAATTGACAAGCCGGTAAATAAATAATAACTTTTCTCTACAGATCCACGCATTTGTTTAAGTCTACCCATAGTGGCCTGGGCAATTCTCAGAATACAAGCTAGTGTTCTCTCAATTTGGAGATGGAGAAGGGAGTTCATTTAAGATTGCCATCCTCATAGTTTCCAAAACTCTTCCATAAATTATACGAACGCTAGTAATTAAAATATTGAGGCTTTTTCTTCATCAAAAGACATGTGAAGACACGTACCATTAACCTGCTATCAAGCTAAAGCATTAAATAGATACTAGCCAAAGATAATATAAGTATGAGTGTTTCCATGCGCTTTGGATTTCGTGTTCGTATCACCTGAACAACATGTTCATCGCCATTAATTACACTAATTAGCTTGCGGTTTTCATGAATAAGATTTCGTCGTTTTCTGAAATTTCTAGCTATCATATTACAGACTATGAAGCACTGTTTACAAGGCGCTTTCGATCTGCTTGTTGAAAGAGCTTGAAATACACGTACTACTTACAAAGTTCCAGTAAATTGAATTATTTGAAGTTGCATTGGTAGGGAGGGTCTTTAAAATTTGATGTCAGTATGGCATTCCCTTGTCACACTTGCTAAAAAAATTAAGCTACACTATTCACATTTTAAAATAAATAATGATTTATTTAATATGCTGGAATGTTTCCACTGTGAATTCCATCGAGTTTTTGCGTAACTGTAAATTAATAATCCGCTAAAATGCGTCGAATCCTCTCGAAAGGATTGTCAGAAGACTGGGAACGTTTCGATTCATCGATAAAATGGTCTCTTCGAGGGATTGGAAACCAGTGGGGTCTGATCTTCAGCAGAGATTTCTGGAAATCATCCCTTAGTTCATCCGCCCATTCGCTGTCCGAGTGGTGCGGCCTCGAGTCGGACTGAATCAAAAAAAGTGGCACTTCAATGATCGTCTGCTAACATCCGTCATTTCCACTTAAGCAGAAAATATAGTCAAAAATCTACTAAGTTTAAAAACACCATTTTCGAAAAAGGCAGTTATCAAATAGTTGAAAATGATGAAAACGACATTCTATTTAATAATTTATTAGACCTTCTGGAATATGTTGACGAAAACAGTGAACAATTCATGAAACATCCGATCTTGTTAGTCCTCAATTTACTTAAAAACGTTGTTAAAAATACCAAAAAGAATTTTTTGCACATTTTTGGGTTTAAGCCATTTTAAAATGGCTTTAAAATGATAGGCATTCGTCGTATATTTGGGGCGTAGCTCAAGTAATCCCTACGGCCATCCTACTTAAGTACTGAATAAATATATCAGCCTTTGGCTGAAACTCGAGCACAGATAGAGGCTTAGATGAGAATTTACATAAAAACTTGTTTTTTTTAAAACTGCCATACACTTGAAACCTAGCTTTTAGAAGGAACTCTGATATATAATTTTGCTATTCTACAATATTATTGAAAATATATTAAAAAAGCTTAGGTGAGAGGTTGTGAAACTAACTTGATGTGGCGTTGAAAGTGCCGACTGAACAAAGACGATGCAGATGAGAGTGAGAAAATGCATTAATATAAAAATTTGGGAAAAAATCCATTTGATCCCTTTTATAGTGGCCGACGTGCTCGTACTTCTTGCGGCCCAATCACATACGAGTGTGTGTCTAGCAGGGTATTCCAGTTGTCGCCTTCAGTGTTACGAAATAGGGATCGCTAGTCTTGCTTAAAATTAAGAAATTTAAAGTCATACTAAATAGTGGATATGGAATGTATTGGGATATAGATTACTAAAAACTCCAGGATGGAAATGAATGAGCGAAATGGCAAAAAAATATCAAAATATCAAGCGAGATCAGTGCATAATAGAGAAAATGGTAGGTTAATGTACATGGATGTTAATAAGGGCTGAAGAGCTGCCCCTCGTCTCCTAGCTACCCACCATCTGGGTGGCGATATGCAGCTGAAGAGAACACTGGACTAAGATAAAAAGCTAATAAGATGAAAGGTCAATAATGAAGTCGCAGTTAATTCTCAGGACAGTTGCTAAGAGGACTATATAACGCCGGCGCAAAGTTCGTTGGTTATACCACAGAACAGCTACGTCAAACTGGATCCTTTTATAGTTACTGCTTCCGTCTCAGACATCCCTCTTCCTTTCAATTCACTTCATTTGGTTGTACTTTATCATGTTTTGTGACAGTTTTTTCACCTAAAAATTAATAGATAAATCTCCCTATTCATACTTTGTGAATGAAACCGTGTAACAATAGCGTAGTTGACTAATAAATAAGAAAAGGTGGCCAATAATAGTAATGGAAGGTGACCAATATTAATTAGAAAATAATCATTATTTGACATATTCGAATCGATTATTCGCATCCGCCGCTATTCGTTGTGTAAGCATGTCAGCTTATTCTTGGTTAGCTAGGAATTGCAGTGTTGAGCAGTTAGCGTTTGGTCTCTAGACTTAGAGACCTGTACATGTACGGTGGAAATCACAATTGGACTTCATGCCGTTTGGCATTTCAGTTGGAATGTGATGCATTGAAACGCTTTGCGCTACTAAATGGAATAACATTTCCGTTTACTGGTGAAAAAGGACGAAGGCATGCAATCTTTAAATATATTCAACTTATATTCATTGTCTATTTTAACCCGCACTTTTTACGTAAGTCCTCTTGCTTAACGAATTCTTAACTGAGAAGTTCATATTTACATTCAAATGTATCTAAACTCTGGGAAACACATCACATAGCCAGACAAACAGCCCATTTGAAAAAGAAAGATTACTCTCTTCTACGATATTGCATTTCCTTCAGTGTCGAAAGAGAAGTAGGAATCACTTTGTTCTCTCAGCTTTCCCTACATAATAAATGGTCTCGTCCACAATTTCACCGAATATTTCACCAGTTCTTTAACTGCCAGTGCTACCATAATACCGCGAGAGGAAGGATTAGTTTTTGTAAGCCATCAAGTTTAACACGTTATTTAACTAATGTTCTTTAAAGTTTGGTATATAAGCTTCGAAGTCGACATTATTGCAAACTAAATATATTATTATTCATTAGAAACAACAATTTTCAAAAACTGCAGACCGATTAATAAATCTGTGTTGCGGAATTCTCAAGGGGATTAAATGAAGCCATTGGAGTCGGCGAACCATAACCCCCAAGATCATTTTGTAATTTGTAATGTAGTGTCCCTTGAGTTCCTTGAGGTTCACCAACTACGGTTGGTAAGTAGGTTAATGGCAGGATAAAAATATTCTTTGTAAAGTAAATCGCCATTTTTACTTTGGAACACCCATATTATCTTTCGCGGGGCCTTGTTCAAATCCAGATTAAAGTCAACTAATACAAGTAAATGTGGAAACCTGGTGTGAAAATGTCCGATTGTGCGTTAATGAAACCATTTTCCATGTGTTATTTAGCAAGATAAAAAAAATTATGGCTTTAATTAACGATTTAAGGCAAACTGGCAACACTCGGATTAATCCATTCAAAAAGGTGAAACATTGAAGCAGTCGATTTGACTTATTTTATAGCAAATCATACTAACACGGTTCGTTTTCATGCGTCCACTTGAGCGACATTATTATCCGAACAGAGATTTGGTCGTGAATTAAATATTTTCCCATTGACCCAGAGTGTAAAGTAATGTGCCGCATCTGAATATTTTGCAGTGTTCAAATCATTCGAAATTGAGCTGAGGCTCCAATTTCATTGAACTGATGCACTTAAATTCTTTTTGGTTACAAACTTCTTAAACAATTATTTGCTCTAGAGAATGCATTGAAGATAATTTATGAGAGAAACATTTCTCCTTAAGTCAATTAGAAGATTACTCTATAACCGACAAATTCTAAGGAGCAGAAATTGCGGATAACGCAAAGAAATCAAATGCCACTGTCAATCATAAAAAACAACGCCAAAGCCAGTAAAAGTAATTTTCGCTGTTTTTTCTTATATTCGTCCTCACCCATTGGGCAAGTCCCAAGGACTTATTGTACAACAGTTAGACACTTGCACATAGCACAGGACAGTTAAATTGACGTCTTCGGCTTCCTGTCTATTTCTCGGCATGGTTTCGTGGTGCAGTAACATTTTATTCTTCTGCTACACTTCTTGCAGCTCCTCGTTGTCCTCGTCCGTTTATTCTTCTCCAGGTATTCTTTTCTAGCGACCGTGTGTGGGTAAGGGTTATTCGCAACCGAGATGGAGCACTTGCACTTTTGCTTTCCATGAGGGGTTTTCCTTCATTATATCCTTCAGAGCATGAAAGCTTTTTGAGGTTCTCTCTCTGCGAGGTAGACGGGAAAGTTGGTTATTCTACCTTCTTGATATGCTTGTTTCCGTTTTCGAATCAGGTTGTTCACCCTATTTCTCTGCTCTTTGTACCTCATGAGCTTTATTGAGATGGATTTTAGAGCCAATTAATTCTCGCATATAGCTGTATACCATCCGTTTTTCTTTCGCTCAGTTTTTTGCCTCACTGTATTGTCAGTGGCTTTTTTTATAGATTTCAAAATATCCCGGTATGTAGTTGTCAAAGGGTCCTGAAGTAGTTCTCTTTTGAGGTGATCCTGGTAAGTTTCCTTTGAGTTTCTTATTTTTTCGATACCTTTAGACAGTTGCCAGAGTTGCTTTGACTGTTTATATCTTCCTTCAAAGTTCGATTCCTTTTTTTTTCTAAGGGCTTTCTAATATGTGATTTGAGCTTAAGAACAATTATTTGTAGGCAGTGATCAGAATTTGAATCTGCTTTTCTAGAAGCTCGCATATCACTTATAATGAATAGATTTGACCTTTTCCCTGGAGGATAGTACCAAGTCAGTCTTCGAGAAGTTGGCTTCCTCCACTTCGGAAGGTCAGTGTGGCAAGTCTGTTTGAGACAGGGTTAAATTCAGCTACACTCTTCTCAACTAGAATGGCGACCCCACCATTCGGTCTAGAGCTTTCACAGTGTCCAGAGTTGAAGAAAACGTAGTTATCGATATATTTCATTCGAGTTTCCATTACGGCAACCATCTTTATACCCCTACCAGAAGTCTCTTCAACTGTCTGGCGGAGTTCCCATTCATTGCTACAGGCGCGCACGTTCCATACTCCAAGGTTCAGGTATTACGTCCTACCTTGATTTAGAGGCTCTTAGTGGACTCAGGCTGTACTTCTGCCGGCATAATAATATGTTCGTACGTCCGGTGGGTGATTAGTTATATCGCCTGAGGTTTTCGGTGGTCACCACGTGGAATTAGAGAGTGGGATTGACCATCACATTTCTCTGATAATCCTTCGATAACTTCTGACTTCCCTAGAACGATCCTCAGCTTTAGGTTCAATGTCTGTTTATATGCTTTAGCTTTCAAACAACAATTAGGGGTGAATGTCTGAAGTTATTTTCGAAGTCGCATTTCTCGAAAGCATCAAACTCTTTTTGCATTTCATTAACACAAAGCCAAAAAATCCAGCCATTACCCAAGGCGATTAGTTTGTCTTTTAACCAGCAAAATTTCTCAAGTCAGAGCGACTGTATGAATTAAAATACTAGCAATATTACAAATATGAAATAAAACATACTGAGGAGGGTGTGTAATGTCACTCGCCGAGTTAGATTGGTCTAGAGTCCATCCAAAGAATGCGCCACTATACTGTCAAGCTATTTAAATAAATGGCCAATCCTATGTGTTGGTGGTATGTCCTCATCATGGTTGATTCTATAACGAATGAATTATCGGTGCACCTTTTCACTCTCAAACTACGCTTGCATCTCTGGCGTTGAACCCTAACGTGTCATCGAGGCGTGTGTCATAATGCATGAATTCGGTCGCCCTAGGCTTGGAAGATTCGTGATTTGCATGCCTACTATAAATGCGAGCCCCAGTTAATACTTCAAAGCTTATAATCACCGCATTATCCATGAGTCCATTCTTCAAACCTGTTCTTCATTGGAAAAAAAGACAGTCACATAATCTGGTGACAAATCGTATTCAAAAGCGGGAGACTTAAAGAATGACGCCCATTTCAGGGCATGTTCCTGTGATTTTATTTTTAATAGTTTAACCTGTCCAGTCCTATTAATTCGAAGTTCAATTCCATTCCTCTATTTGGAAGAAAGGAACCTGAATTTATTAAGATATCCTGCGAAATTGTCTATTTTTCAAAAACTTTTTCGACTTCTGCTTCTTTAATAGTTATTTTTTTATTTAATACCCACATATTAAGGCAGATCCCAAGGACTTATTGAAGGTACAGAAGTACAAATAGCTTTTACAGCAAGTAGCTCACAACAGTTAACACAAGACAGTAAAAGCATTTATCCATTCATTTGATGCGAATTTTCGGTTCAAATCAGAACTCGCAAGTACATTATTACCAAAATTTTCCACCAATGGGTACCATTCTTTACATCCCAAAAGTTCAAAGGGTGGGCCCGGCTCATTTTCTATGCTTTTATTTCGGCTATTTCTTTAGCATACTTTGCAAGTGTAATAAGACACTAGTTGAATTGGTAAGGTCACATCAACATTCTTTCCTTCCCTAGACCCTGGTGGCAATACATAACAGCAGTATTTATATAGAAACTAATCATGGTGCGGCTTACCCCAAACTGACCCATTAATATGCTTCACAATAGTCTTGAGCAACACCACTATTCCCGACGGCTAGTCATCAACAAGATTCGGAATAACAGACCAGCAGAACCAGTCAGTGCTCCCAACCTGGACTCTGGCAATAGCGTCCAGGAACGGTTAACCACGAAAAATAATATTTTGGTCTATATAAGAGCTACATAGAAGCGTGCTTCGTAATCGAAGAATCGATTCTACTGATACTCTCAACCATTCATGGGTCCTAAAAGCTGATGCCATGGAGAGCAAGTCCGTTTGTACGACAGATCCTACATTCCTCATAGGAAAAAAAACTGGACTTTCAATGTATTCTGCCAACTTTTCGTTTTCCCGGTCGTCTTTCATGCACGAGAAAGAATTCTCAGCTTACCGGTCACTTCCACAAAGCATACATCCAAACACGTCAAAAGTATCTTTAATAAAGCTTAAATCGATCATGAAAATTCAAAGGGGCAAACGATAACATAATCCCATCATTATAAAAGAAATGTGGCGTTTATTTATCAAAGCGCCATCAATTATCAGATGTCTCTTGCTTAATAGTAAAAACCTCGCTTTTACATGCACAAATAAATTCATTTTCAAAAAGCAATTCGACGATAAGTGAGACTGGGAACAGTAGACTTCAGAGCACCTAATCCGTGGAATAGTTGGGATGAACAACCAGATAAGGATCTTCATCGTCAATTTCAGCATCTAATCCACTTCGGGAGAGTGCGATCAATACGTTGTCCTAAGAAACAAAAAAGGTCTTGATATTCCAAAAGCAACGGGTTTTAATTAACCCTTTGAGGAAAAAGGCCTACTTTCTTCACTAGACGATCTATAATGCGTTCCACGAGGATCTTGCAATCGACTAACTCGGCTTCAGACTGCAGGGTGTCTCCGACAATCTCCTCCAAGTACCAATTGACCAACTGACTCCTCCGAATGGTTCCCTGTTCGGCACTCTCGGACGCCGGTGCTTCTTCGGTTCCCGTAGTTGCGATAGTATTTTCTGCTGTCTTCGCCTCCTCCACACGTCGAGTTTGAAGAATAAGAAGGTCAGCAATACGTCTGTACTGCTCATAGGTGATACGCAAGCGTGGTTGAGCAGATGATTGTGGATCCTGTGGTAGTGCTGTTGGCGTTTCTGTTGGCTATAGAAAAGAATAAAAACCTAATTAGGGAGTCATGGTTTTCAACCTCTCTTGTTTTGACTAATAGACAATAAATTATTAATGAAGCTGATGGCAGAGTAGAGCATAATCCTAGGCACAGAGGACCAGCAGAGAGGGCTCAATCTCTGACACAAAGTTATGGAATAAAGAAAACGCATGCAGGAAGTTGGCTACGACGACTAATAATAATGCAGATTCTTCGTTAACCTGAATAAAATGAGATATTAGCAAAGAGGGACAAGGAAATGCACGTGAGAAAACTGAAGAAAACTTTTCATTACCTCTAACGATACACATATTCAGTTCATGTCCCTACAAAACTCTAAATCAAAAATACGCACCTGGACAGCTTCCACCGGTTCATTTATTTCAGGTTCCGCCGGAATCTCTATCTGTTCAGCAGCATCTTCTTCTAAGTTGATATCTGGCTGTTCTACGCGGATGATTGATTTATTCAAAAGAGCAAACGCCTCTTTCACAAATGGAATAGTAACCTATAGAGAAAGAGACATCGATAATCACACAAACGACAACTTACAGTATCTGCACAATGAAGACGAGCTATAGCCTCCGAGAGACGAACAAGACTTTCGAGCTGACGCACGGTGATACGCCAGGCGGACTTGGAGCCCGATGAGACATCGCGTTGGCGAAGCTTTATATACTCCTCCACCATGCATTGCATTGCTTCAATACTGATCTGAAAGAAGACAATGAGTAATCATTTAATAACCCCAAAGGGCGATTAGTTTTAGCTAGAAACATACTTTTGGCTTAAAGCAGCGAGCGAAAGCAATGTAGCGCCGAACTTCATCAGCGGTGTAGATTTTTGAAGCTGAGACTTGAACCTCAACGCCCATGTGTAGATCCAGAATCGACTTGGCAATTGCATAGTCGACAACCTAACAGACATGAACAAAAGAGCTACTAAATAACGTGGCCGAGAATGAAGAGAGGAAAAAATAAGACCAAACCAAGTTGTCCAGCTGAATAATTTGCCCAAATATGACAATACAAAAATAGATATTTGCATTAAGGATAACCAAGATCAAGACTATTAAAAATATGCACTGCATGGTTTGGTCGAGATATCCCAATTAGTTGTTTCTGTGGAAAGTACTGATGAAAACTACCAGTAACTTCAGAGGAAGGTCTGATTTTCATGTCGATACTGGCGACCCAGTTGTCAAAGATGTCTTTCTACTGACCTGAATGACCATACACGCACATTAAAAACCTCCCGGGCAAACTTAAACTCACTGTACTAAGACGAATGACTAATTCCTTACTAGTGTTTGTTGCATGAAGCATGAACATTCATGAGAACATTCAGCTACTTTCCTAAAGCGTTTCGGAATTTTCATGGCCTGAATAAACGGAGTCAATGGAAACGATGGCAATTTAAAGATGTAAGGAAGCAACTTCGATCCACAGATAGGTTTACCAACGTCCAAAGTGCATTTTCAAGCGATCAAAGACGCATTTTAAGAATCTTGGAGACTGGAGATTAACGAGCGCAGAGTTTACAACAACCTACTATTCTCCGATGATCCAGTAATGCAATTGTTTAAAATACCTCACCGACATCGGGACCATCAACGGAACCCATATGCTACAACAGGAAGGCTGATTGGGATTGATCCAATCACTGAGGTATTTTTACCTTGAATCAGCCCTCTCAGTATTTCTGTTATAATAGTAATTGCGCCAACCAATGATCACTAAAAGACCATTGCTTTTGTTAATCCTTTTGATACATTGGAAGTCAGGAGGAGTTTTCATGAACCAGAGTGAAATCAGTTTAACTTACGTCATTGCATTCATCGACGAGAACAAAGAACAGATCGAACCGCGACATGACGGGTGCAGACAATCCAATATTCTGCCGAAGAGAGCGTGATCGATCGTAACGTCCGCCGATGGGGTTTGCGGCAGCTAGAATAGATGTTCTTGCATTCAGTGTTGCCTTGACACCAGCTTTGGTGATTGAGATAGTCTGCTGTTCCATGGCCTCGTGGATGGCAACTTGGTCACGCATATCCATCTTATCGAATTCGTCAATACAGCAAACACCCTGTTGGGAAAATGCCATTCGGGTCAATTTAAGCCGTGAACAGTGGGAACTTTACCTAGGCTCCCAATGAATTTAATCGTGATTAAGACTTTTGAAAAATTTAGTCAATGCTTGTGCAGAAATATTTACTTAGCAAACCTAAACTGGCTATTAGGAAAACCAGTACATACTAAATGTAAAAGCAGGACGATTCCTGAGGGCCTACGGAAAAAGAAATACTAAGCAAGTAGTTTAAAAAATTACCGGAAAAGTAATCCCGAAGGTATTACCAGCACTACGAGAAGGGCGCTAAATCTGAGGTGAAATGCAACATTACGACTGCAATAGACTTTAGCACGTTTAGCAGAAGTAGAAAGCAGGACTACAACTTACATTATCGGCAAGCATGAGGGCACCAGCCTCGATGACAAACTCGAAAGACTCCTCATCGCGTACCACGGCGGCGGTAAGACCAGCTGCTGAACTCGCCTTACCGCTAGTGTAGACAGCACGAGGCGAGAACTGCTCCACCTGTTTGAGGAATTGAGACTTTGCGGTTGAGGGATCGCCAATCAAACACACGTTGATGTCACCTCGAAGGTGGGTACCTTCTTCGGTCACCTGAAGCCAAATAAGGTTTAGGCATTAGCACTATAGGTTCGAGTACCTTGGGCTCACACCTGGTGATTGGAATAACTCCTCATCTTTGACTTCAAACAAGTGCAAAAAAACATTCTCCTTCAATATGAGCATGATAAATATTACTGCCGTTATTAAGCGATTGTAGAATTGGACCGACTCGTCTAATAATAAATGCATCTGTTGTGTATTTTATGACAAGCCAAGTGCAGATACAAACCAAGCTAACTTCCTTCTCTTGCAATTACGAGCCATATATGCTATACCGTTCTTTCTAAAAAGCTGAGTTATAGGTCAACGTCAGTAAATTTAAATCAGCCCCAGATCCATACGTCTCACGACAATTATTTTTAGAACTAGACTAATCTAAAGCTAGGTAAGGAGCAGAGCATCTTTGGACAAAAGATTACATCTAAAAGATAAAGATTTTTTCATCTCAAAATACCACGAACGGATTTGTTTCTCTGTACTCATACACTGAAGAGCATATCTACCACATTAAAAACAGCAAACAGAACTATTATCAAGGTTACTTTTTTGTTCCACAAAGAAGCCCTAGACGTCTGCCTAAAGGGTTCATTAAGTGTATGAATACTCCATCGCCAGAAAGCTAGCAGATATGAATAGATCAGACGTACTTTGGGAACACCACCGAACAGCATTAGAAGAATACCCTTTTTGACCTCCTCGCTACCGTGAATGGTCGGGAAGAGAGATGCACAAAGGTTGGCGAAGAGGTTCTTATCTTGGCTCATAGTGACAATCGTATCCAATTCAACCTGGCTTAGACGCTTCGATAATGCCTCGTAAGACACACCGTCAGCAGACTCCAGATCATCCGATGGCAAATACTGTTGAAATTATTAAAACGGTCACAGTATTAAACTCAAAAGCAGTTAAGTTTCATTACACTGTTCAACTATAGAAGCTACGAACTTACACGACCATTGGCTGGAATGACCGAAGAGGCGAAGAACGCGGTCTTATATGTGAGCTCCCGAACACCCAAATCTTTCAAACCAGAAATACCAGACTCCTGACCATCAATCGTTCGAGTCCCTTTGCGCTCTAGAGTACGAGTTCCTGAAGGAATTTAAACAATAAAATTTTTTTGCCGGTTACTTCAAAGCCATCGACAAACCAATTTCAGGATAACCCAAACCAAGAGTTTAATAAACGTTAAAAGCATCAAAACAGCAACCATAAAACCATGGAGATATTTCGCACAAGAGACAGGAGCGCACCCTATAAAACGTTAAAGGCTTGAAGATGACTGTAGAGGATGAGAATAAACAATGTAGGATACCGAAAATAAACAGGTCATGAACGTTTAAGGATTAGCCAAATATATAGCTATTAAAGCAAGAAACTAACCAGGCGTAGCGAGCTGACCAACATCTGGAACAACAATAAGGGTACCAATAAATTCACATCTATCTCCAGGTTGAGCCAGTTCTACTGCATCGGCACGAAGAAGAATCTCCATGCTGAGAGAAATATCATAAAAAGACGAAAACTACACAACCTTCTAGGGATACTTCCTCGAAGTACTTCAGTCTGTGTCTCCTGCACTCGCACTTTTTGAAAATCAACAAATTTCGACTCATTTGTTAGTAATTCAAACTTTACGCGATTGAAGCATTGGGGATTGAAGCAAACGCTAGGTTGAGTATATTTGAATTGCTGTTCTACATTGCGAATAACGGTGCCACATTCTTCGCATTTAAAAGTGCCAAATAATAGTTCAGGATGCACAGGATGAGAGCGAACAACTTGGGCTCGGATTTTAACTAATCGACCCAGTTGGTGAGAATTAAGTTCTCGCATTCGATGAAGCACTGAAACATCCGTAAAGCCGATATAGAAATCACGACCAGAGTTTTGTGTATCCGGGACGTTATCATTGATGAAATTTTTGACGGCGTTGCAGAGATAGGGGTAAAGTCTAAAAAAGCATAGGTTATTAACTATCAACGTGATACCGAAAGTATTCATCCTCGATAAGAGAGGCAAGCCGACTATCATGCATCAAAAGATCGTTGAAGGACACAGAAAGTACGCTCCTTTCAAGTTTTTTCATGTCTTTTGCCTTTTCTGTGTATTTAAGCACATTTTCACCCTCCTCTTTGAAACTATAATCACAAATAACTTTACACAGTCTTCAAACTCAAATACCTTTCCAGAAACTTCAGAAATTTGCGCTGACACTCTTCTCCTAAGTGGTCAGGAATACAGATTGTGCGCACTTGAGCTTGGGCTATATCCATCCGCTTTCACAGGCTAGCAAGACTTAAAAGCTAACTTCTCGAGTTTCAGGTTTCGTAAAACTCAAATGATTATATCTAGCGAAATACGATTACTATGCTAGGACTCAGACATGATAAAGTGACACAAACTTAGGCAAATGTTAACGATGTGAAAACCGCAATTACCTCCAGACCACCGCAAACTATTGAAAACTCGTAACTGCCGGCATTACAGAGTGAAGGCATATCTGATTCGACAGAACAAGCGCCTTTCTAATGAACTTTATTTTAAATTATTTTTCCAATAACCCTACACCTCTGCTTTAATTTTGATTTTCAATTTTAATAATCATAAATATTTTTTTAAATTTGGCATTACGCTTAGGAATCCCACATATTTCTAATGGACGCTGTTTTTAAACCAGCCGCTACCGCTGCGCGAATTTTACCCTGAATTCAGCCAACAAATAAATTTGCCTCAATGATGTTGTTATGTGAGCTTTTAATAAATAAATTATTGGGACTTATACAATAGTCTCCACACTTATTTTAATATTATGTGAATGGAACTCAGCAGGTCATATTTTAAATCGATTTATTGCAGCCTTTCCATGTTTCTGAATGCTGGCCTCAGCAACCACTTTAAAGTCTAAATTTTCGTTTAATTTCATTCAAAATTTTCGGACATTTTTTTCCGCTACAAATGATGTAAAATATTAATTAAGTCAGGCCAAGTAGTCATAAAATAATGCTTGTAATTCGTATCTTGAAATGGTAATTCAGTACATGTTTATAAAGATTGGGCTTCTCCATAGTTTTTGTTCAATCTTAACCAAACTTAACAATAGTAGGAGGCTATAATGAGGCCATTTTCAACTCCCTTCATCGTGACATCCTGAGCTCTGCAAGCTACCAAAATTCGTTTTTTCTAGCACTGGCTGCCTGATTGCGTAAATTATCTTTCTTTCCAGTGAATGTTCATGCATACATACATACATACATACATACATGCATACATACATACATATATGCTGAAACAGTTATGTATACTCCTTGTTTCTCTTATTTGCGAGCTCGTCAATTTAGGCGCTGAATTCGTCACGCCTGTACGTTTCATGAGAGCGGCACTGAACAGAATTCTCCCTTACAGTATGCTAAAAAATGAAAAGGACATCATGATAATATCTAATGTGCATAAAGTTTCACTAGTGTAAAACCGAAGTAGATGTGATTTATTTTACCTTTCTAATTACTAAAGCTGGATTGTCCCCTTGGTAAGTTGCAGTGGTTTGAAGAGAACATTGTCAGAGCAAAAAGTCATCTGATTTTGGATTGATATTCAAGTGCTGATAGGGAGGAAGTTGTAGTATTTCACCGTTTGACGATTGGAGCAGCAGTTTGGCGGCTACCTTGGATGCATCATTTGCCGATGGAGGATGGATTTCTGTTATATTCAACAAATCGACAATCACATTGTCTTTTACTTTCCAATCTAGTATCGAGTCGATATGCATGCTGAAATTAAAGATCATATTCCGGGGAAATATTTACTACCTTTCCCTTTTATGTTGATTAATTTTAAGTGAGAAGCGAACTCAAGGGATATATATATATACGTTCATAAACGCATGCGTAGAGACAGGCAGACAGACAGACAAATAGACAGACAGACAGACAGACGGACAGACAGACATACATACATACATAATCTGCATGCATACGTATGCACTTCAAACCCAGTGTGAAATGAAATTTGATTTGAATTTGCTAACAGCGAAATCTCAATAAGGCCGAACTGTCCAGATTAACAGCGATTTAAATCCTTCTCCGAATTTCACCAATTTACTACTTTTAACAACAAAATTATTTGCTTTCGAATAAGTATTGGGATAATTGCACATGTTCCGAACTTTTATAGTGTTTACATACTCGCTGAAGTCGTGCTTTCGAGGATGAAGAGAGAATTGATCCCGTACCTTTAAGTGACGTACTTGTCTATTGCAGTACATTGATGAGCCCTATTCACGATAAGGTAACGATATCGCAATACCCTCATTCGACTGATTAGCTTGAAAGCCAACAAGCCGTCAAGTTTTTCCTCGAAATTGTATGTGAGCACCAAGTTCAGCATCAAACAACATGGCATTCCTCAGGAAGAAATTTATCTGGAGAAACTCCAAAGTCCTTCACTATCAATTTAAATTCGCATACCCTATGTGCTTTCAAACGTTTAAACCGCAATAACATCAGTAAATGTAGCAGTGATGTCCTCATTTCCTCTAAGTGACTGTAATTAAATGACAATTTTTTTTCATAACTTCAATCTAAAAAGGCATAATTGAAATAACAGTATTCAAAATATCATTTTCCTCCGAAAAATTAAGATAGGTCGGACGCAGATACTTAGTGAGAGAGTCAAAAGGGATGCGAGACGAGGAGGGAGCATCGGAAATCAGCGATAACGAACCACCAGCCAATGGAGATAGAGAAAAGAGGATGGAGGTTGATTCCACCCATCGATGATGACCATCTCCAATTTCAATAACCTTAAGGTTGAGAAGTTACGAAGTGGAAGTCAGTCGGCAGTGAAAGATGTCCTCACTGATTGAGGGGAGTCGAAGGTAACTTTCATATCAGTGCAACAAGAACAGACATTTCAACAAGGGGAGAAAATCTATCAGAAATAGTGAGGCCGATGTTTAATCTGATGTAAGTGAGAATCTGAAGAAATCGATCTGGGGTGACGGTGACGAGAGAAATCTTCGGAAGGGGCCTGTCTATTTTCAAGACTTCCTTGTCCTTTGGTTGCGCTTTCGCCTCTGGTAAATGCGGAATGTCAGTTTTGGTTTGAGGAGTTAGGTTTTGCGATGCTAGAATGATGAAATAAACAAATGTAAATTAATAGGAACAAAAGGAGAAGAAAAAACGTAAGGAAATGTACTGTCATCCATTGCTATTTGTTGCAGGAACGGAGGGACTCCCAGAGAACGAGGTTGTAGAGGTGGAGGTTGCTAAGGGTAGAGTGGCCGATTTGACGTGTGCCGAGGTTGTTGCCATGGCATTACCAGCAATGAAAGTCAATTCATGGACAGGAGTACAAGGAAATGAGGCCCCACCACTACCTGCAACAGTGGTGGTAGCTGTGTTACGTGAGTCCGCATGTTGTGACTGATGGTGAAATTGATCTGAAGACAAAGATGTGGTCGTTCGTCCACCGAACAGTGATAACTAAAAGGAAATCGTTTAAAAACGCCGCACCGAACATACTTTGGGCGAAGAGCAGAAATACTTAAAAACTTTCCTAGGAACTTCAGATTTAGGAAAGAAATAACGAGTTTCTAATCGTTTTTTTCTCCAGCATTTAATTTCATTTAGGTTAACATCGGGCTGACTGACATTTCAGTGCAAAATGTTCTGATTGAGAACATGGATAACATTTTGGAGTCTTATTCCATGGCTGAGTCACTTTTTGCGCGTCAATGTCCAGCGATAATGTTTTTCAACTTGACTCCTGGCATTTCATAGTGTTGTTAATTTCCGGTTAGGAAGAAAAACAGATCAATCCATTTAAAGACATTCACCATTATTTAGGAGCTATTCTGCAATACCCAATGCCTTTCGGAGTTGACGGAACTTAAATCAGTTGAATCAGAAAGACCACAGAAGCCCATGTATCCTTGGCTTTACAATTCTAGTTATTTACTTAGCCTTGTTCTATAGCTGATAATCCAGAGTACCGAAGTTTTTTTTTTTCATTTCAAATACACACCATGTTGAGTTTATTTTTCCGTCCAAATGACGATGAGACCGGTGACCTAGAAGCTGTGGTTGTCGATGGAACGAGCGTCGGTGGTGGAGAAAGTCGTGGAGATGAGACATTTGTTAAGAGACATGCAGTCGATCGGCTAGCAGTACTCGAGGGGGCCGTAGCAACGGTCTCTAGGCAGAAAGCCAAGTCAAGAGCCGAACGACGATCGCCCTGGAAAGTGGGTGGTGAAACTGCTTGAAGTCCTTGACATTGTTGCTGCTGGTGATGCGACTGGGGATGCTCTGTAGAGCTAGTAACGGGCAGATGTCGAGATTCTGGAGGCTGTGCCGCTATTGATTGTGGTTGATGATATTGGTGGTGATGGCAACTGCTTTTCTTAAACCAATTAAATCAGTTATTCATTAACTGATCTGTCTAAGCTTCAAATACGCTCTACTTACGACAGAGGAATAATCCTCTGGCAGAGTTCCACTGTTGGCTGATGGGACATGGCGCCGCGCAGAGGCAGTGAAAGAGGAGAGAGAGGATGGAGGAGGTGGAGGGAGGTTTTGCCGAGGGATACAGAGCCGATGAGGGCACGTTGGCAGGTGCCAATGTCGTGGTTGACACCCGCCGGAGGCCTCTGAGTTCTGAGAAGTCCTACTAGCTAATTGCATCACTTGGGATAGGTTTGAGACTCGTAAACAGGGAGAAAGTGACTCCCTGTCGGTTCCTCCGGTCAGAGCGCTGTTTCCAGCACATACGCTGTCTGCTTCATCAATCGCGTAGGGAGGTGTTGAGGCTTTGGATGTCGTGTCAGTTGAGTATCCACCACCCATTCGCTGAGACGTCCCAGAACTTAAGTGATCGAAGTCATTTGCTCATGTTATAGCGTCCAGTACACAATTAGAAAGATGGATTTCAGTTTTGAATGCCCTAAAGTTATTGTTGCAAAAACTAGATTAAACATTCTAACCTCCCTCATACCAATTTCTAGGTCCGGTACGTTCAAACGAATCCTATTTAATTACTTTATTACAAACAGTAGAAGAGACTCACCCAGGTAGAGCGCAAATCGAAGCGAAGTCGGTGGCCCTTGCGGATCCCGGTGTAGATGAAAACGGTATATTCGACGCGGAAGTTATAGCACTTCCAGCTCCACTATTACAACCACTAACATGGTTAGCATTCCCCGAAAACGATACTCCGGGGGCCTCAGTGCCACATGGTGTGCTGACAGAGCGTCGACGCTCTCTAGGTCGTGCAAAGCCACTCGTCACCGCTCGAATACCCGATGTCAAAAAGGAAGAAACGCTACCACCACCTGTAGCAGTGACTGCGGTTACTATACCCGTTTGGTGCTGTTGGTTGTGACTAACTTTGGATCCTAGGTCAAGATCAAAACCTGTGATGGGAGACGAGTACAAATCCGTAAATAACGCTCCATTGAGGCTCCTCATAGTTTCCTCTGACTATAACTTACTTTTCTGTCCGACAGAATGTGGTTTTACCAACTGACCTTGATTCAGGCGCATGTGAGCTCTGCGTTCGGGTTCAGCTGTCCTGAGAAGATGCGGACAAGGGACTAGATAAACCATGCCAACCTGGAGAGCGTCGGCAGTAGTGTTAAAAATTTCTGCTTCTCTCACATGGGCTGCTTCTACGTCATTCCCGAGCAACGTCAGTCCCCGAAATTTCGGGCGCCACCGTCTGGAGGTCTCGCGAGGCATTACATGCAGTGGAGTAGACGGATCGACGTCTATCGGCGGTAGGGGTGAGGTGCCCTCGGCAAATTTAAGGAAAATTGAATCACTTAGTGGGGAACTAGGTGTTGGCGATGGAGCGGAGGAGAGAAGTGTGGTGTAGGAAGTGAGACCTCCGGGACAGGGAGAACATGAGGAGGCGAGGGAGGAGCAGTCACCTGTGGGAGGATCAAGGATTGAGGTCAGACCAAGACGATAACCCAGCAGACGATTGGGCAACTTCGCATCTATCACCAGAAATAAAAGCAGACCGTCAGAGCATGCACATTTAATTATTTACCAAGTTAGATTTATAATTAGATGAAAAATAAAGCACCTACCGTCGAAATCATCCGGCTGGAGAGCAGACAAACGACCCAATTTCGACGACCCCAACTCGAAAGGTTGATTGCTGGTAGTCTTCCGATAGCACAAAGACCTAGGAAATCAGAAAATAGGGAAATATATCACCAATAGACCTCGAGTGAACCTCATAGTTATTTAGACTGCTCGATTAAACATACTTTTAAAGACAATGAAATTCTAGCGATTAGAGTTAGTTAGCGTTCCTGGCTGTCGACTTTTCCAGCAAAATCACATCTCGAAACCTTTAACAGAACCATTCTGAATGAGAGGGTCGGCCTAGCTCTGAAAGTACCTCCTCATGAGGACCTTCCACTTGGCCTTCAGGCCAAACTCAACCAGCGTCGATAGTAAGTTACATTATTGAATTACCTTTAAAAGTTATTTCAATCCTTATGAGAACACCTATTCAGGATATCAATTCAGGGATAATTAACAAAAGCAGTCTAACCGGAATTCGATAATCCAAATCAAATGAATACGCGATAAGCCGTCAGCTTCACCCTTAAACGTTACAGGAGTGGATTTAACACGCGTAGAGAAATATTTTCATGAACAACCGAATTCCAGACATCATCTACATACGGGTCAAAGCTTGATATGCGGATTCAATTTTCAATCGATGAAATCTTAGTCCCGATGTCTCCCTACACATGCCGCACCAATGTGCCCCGCCGAATCGATTATCATGCATCAAGTAAAACTTTCGTTTACGCGCACATATAGGCGAGAATGCCACTTGTGTACATAACAGAGAAAATTTATTATTACTTAAGGGGCTCTGTTTAAGCGCTATCAAGCCCGCGTTCTATAACAGGTTAAAGCCAATAAATGTTGCAAATAAATCTGAGCTTTCTTTTGCGCAATTTACTCCTCCAGGGTGTTTTTGCAGTATCAATAAGAGGCTCAAAAGAAATCATATAGAGTTAAACTAGCTCCTAACAATATTAATTCCTCGACTGCAATTGCGTACACATTTAACGCAACGCCATCCAATTATTGAAAGTGGCAAGCCACATTGATTAAAAATGGCTTCCAAAGTGATTTGAAATGAGAAGCCCTCATTAGAGTGGCCCCCAATGAGGCCTTTCTCTCTTCTAAATAAGTTAGAAGGCAGTCACTTTCAACAAGGGCTAGTGTTCAGCATTTATTCTCCTTCAACAATAGCTGAATTTAATCGGTAAACACGCATAAACTAATGCCGAAGAGGAAAATCAATTTACCAATCTCAATCGAGAATTCGATTCAACAATCTGCCCCAATTTTAGTTCACGGACGGTGGGACTACTCTCTTCAAAACAGAAATTTTTTCACCTAACATCAGTTCGCGTCGCTACACTGGCACAATGTCTTAATCTCATTAAAATCGATCGAGACATTAGACGTTCTATCAAACACCTGAGATTCATTAATAGAATTAGCATTCAAACTCCAATATATCGAGAAATGTGCTATGCTGTTTTAGTTTATACATGCTTAAGCTAACGGCTGGATAGGTTTTCAGAACTTGATTTGAGATCTTCGAGCACTTGAAATGCAAGCATTCAAATGAAATCAGTTCCGATGACCTCCATTGAACCTCCTTTTTGAAAAATCGGCCTTCTTCGTCGCCTAATAGTTTTTTTTTTTTGCATCGGCTACAAGACTTTATGACATGAATTAGTTGATTTAAGGAAATTTGGATATTTGTAGGATAAGTGCTAGGCCATTTTTATGAACATGAATTTCCTTCTCGCTTGATTGTATTGCAAGTTGGAAATCCGCAGTGTAAGCTATTGCTCCAAACTTTGATCCAGATAACCATATACGGTCAAAAATGTTAATCTATTGGATTCATCAACATAACTTAAGTCGCATCTAGTTGACTTGGAAAACGGCAGTTATTTTTGACACGGGAGATGGCCTCCAATGGTAATTCTATTGGAAATCTGCCTCTAACCATACAAGAGCTGGCTTAGTTGAATCGTTCTTTCATTACGTCCAAACTTCATCAGAAAACAAATACAATTATTTAAAATAATAGCAGACCAGGTCTTACGTGCATCTGCATATCCCAAATGACTTGAAGTGAAATAGTACGGAAGAACGGCAAGAAATCTGCGTGAAGTTACAGGACATAGATATCCATTCCGGAAGCACAGCAGGAACGCATAATCTAAAGTCCTTGTTTGAATAAAACTCACAAACTTTTTTGTATGTTCATTGGTTATATTATCCACCGGGATTTAGGACAGGAGAGTACTCATTTAACTTTTAAGTTATTTCGGTTTTATTTCAACACCGGATATTGAAATATCCAAAACTACATCAAATGTTCGGATACGTAGCAATTTCGGATTTGGAAATGTAGAGCCCAAGCACTAGTATTCTTGTCAAGCTTGCTTCCACAACGCATTTAGGTTGAAAGACCAACTCCAAGGCCTGACAAACCTCAACCAAAATTAATTTCCACCTGCAAACATTGAACTTAACAGTAGTAATATTAATTACCACAACCACCACATTCACAAATGTGAGGCAAACAGGTGCACGTAATGGGGAAGACCACACAGTGGAAGGTCCTGGCGATATTTTACATCAGTGCACACACACACACACGCACATTGTACCAATGTGGCGTCGGTTTATGCTGAGACAGCCTCGGAAATGAAAAGGGCGCTCTCGCCAAATGCAAACACACGCACACATGTGTAAACCACAACTTTCTGGAGTCTACTGAGACCTCTGTTTTGAGACGGTCAAACTTACCATGCAAGCTCAACATTGGTTAGGGCTCAATCTCCAGCAGTCTGTGATGTCTTTCATTACCGACTCTCTACCATGCATGTAGAGAATTAGGAATCCAAAGATATTTGAAGCAGTTGCAGACTCCAGTACAATTATACCAGGAACAACGCAATGGAGTTGGATTTCACCAATTGAACTCATGTCGTATGCTTCAAAAAAAAACCGGCATCTTCGTCGAAAGTGGGCAACTGGGTCTTTTACCGGCATAATTAACAAACTGATTCAGAGATACCAAAATAAATAAAAGCTAGCTTCTTTCAAACCGATTTCGATAGTTTAAATGCAGACTTCACAACTATCTTAGTAAACGCCCATAGCATTTGGACGCCTACTATACTCAGGAATGAACATCTAAGGAGAGCAACATAATTAGAAACTGGGAAGATTCAAAGTTGGAAAGAACGGATTGACCTAGAGGAATGCTCTAGGTTGCTTCCGTTGAAGACCCTGGAAAGAGACCGTTCATTATTGAGCATGTGAGAACAAATAGGACAGAAAGCGAAGCAGTTGGAGATAATCCATGTTCTGATGACCGATAATCTCCACTTCGCCTTCATGCCTCCTGATTAAGGATGGTAAGATGTTTTCGTTTAGCTGTTAATACAATCAACGCATATAAAGTGCTTTTATATAGGAGAGAATAAAATGCAAAGCAATGATGGGTTTTACCTAGACTTCTGCCTTTCTAGACCCAAGGGTCCTAAGTCGTAGAACAGTGATCGTTTGAAAGATATCAGCGGAAAACTAAAGCTCTTAGCGCATTTTGGTCTTCGTCCCAATGACGGAGTGATTTCAGCTGGGGTAAGGGTCAGTTTCGGTAGACGCAGGCTTGATCCGCCTATCAGAGATGAGTTCGATGATGCCCTTGATGCGGTGAGAATACTACAACCCGTTGTAGCAGCCGTCATGGCTGTCGATCGACTACATTGATGAAAGTGATGATGAAAATAATGGTAATGGTGGTGGTGTCGATGATGATGGTTGTGGTGGTAATGACGATGATGGTGATAATGCCGATGACAGCAACGTCGATGATGGTTAGCGTGGAGACGTCCAGGAGAAGGTGCTGAGCGCAGATAGCCCTCATGAATGGTACTACAACTTCCGTCACCAAAATCTCGAGGCTTTGGAGAGACATTCTTCTGCGAAGAACTGACTTTTCGACGTCGGATGTTTTCGCTGGAAGCAAGTTTTCGAGTCCAACAAGAAGATAAAAAGTCGGATAGAGAGTCTATAGGAGAAGGAAAATGTTGAACCCCTTAGTGATCAGAATCTCCGAAGCTCTGGAGAGCTATAATTTGGATGACGAAAAGCATCTACTGCCCAAACGCACAAAAATGAAAATTAGGCCTTTTAATGGTGTATTCCTACTGTCCAAAGAACCACAGCAAGCCCATGAGTATACTTTCACATCTGTGCTTTGAAAATTTAACCATTTCACTTTGCAATTACGAACTCGTTGAGAGCACCTGCTCAATCTTCAAAATTAGAAAACATAGTACCCGATGTCAGTTGGAAAACACAGGCAAAGAAGAACCCTACGACCAATCTGTACTGAATTTTCGTTATTGACTGCAGTCGTACTGGCCCAATATGAAAGTAAAATGCAAAGTTTCCAACCAAGACCAAGGTTGCAATGGCGAAATTCCTAAAAAAAGACATCCTGAGGTCAAAGAGGGCTTAAGGTATACGGACATCTCTCTTGCTGGGAAAACGGATGATGGATTAGATGGAACCAGACTGATGTATAAAACTCATTTTCTGAAAAAGGACGCCTCCGGCCGTAAATCATAGGAACACACCACACCTCCAGGAAGGGGCATATCTCAGCCTCACTTGATGGGTCAAAAAAGAATGTTACGATACATTGGAACTGAAATTATGCAAAGCGTGCGTGGGCAGTTGCGTATGAAGTTGAATAATTAGATCGTGAAGATTTGAAACCCACAGGTGTCAATCCAGTGTTTGGAGCGACCACCCATACTGATTAAACATAGGTCCACAATGGCAAACTAAACAAAATGTCTCCAATCACCTTTTCTCAACTCAGGCTAAGAGTTGAAAGATATCTCCCTTCAACATAAGCTCTTGCTTTACAGAGATCCTTTGCGAGAAAAGAACAGATAGTGGAAAGACGATTATCAGATAAAGGGTCGTAAGGAAATGAAACCACCCATACTTGAAGTGGAAGGATCCCTAAAAAACCATGTAACAATTAGTCCTCAACAATCTAACTCAGAAAATCGAAGACGGATTGTCAATCAGCATGATCAGAAACAAACTACTCCAAACGCCTTGCTACCAGGTGGAGAACTCATCTTTTTTCAAAACACTAATCAAATGCATGATTTGTCAAAATGGTAGATTTGTGTGAACTACTTTAATCTAGGACATATAAGGCATGCTCAATCGGTTAGAAATAGTGATTACCGAAAAAATTCTTATTAGCTTTTCCTGCCAACAGCTGAACCAGATTAGCTAGAAATGAGCATCTAAAACATCTAGCACAACTACACTATGCCTTAGATCCACTGATATAACAAAGTGAGTATGGGACCTTGAGAAATCCAGAACCAAACTATTTCCAAATTCATGTGATGTTTCTTCTGCAGTACCGTTTGTGTCAATGCTTTGGAGAGAAAACTAACAAAAGAAGCGCCTGAAAACTTCAAGGAATCCCATTAGCCGTTACTCGTTATGCTCATGTCCCTATCCTTAATTATCAGTCTGATATATTTACAACTATAAACTGCAGTAAAGGATTCATTGAACGAGGTTAGGGAACCACTCATTACTACTAATTTTTATTCAGCTATTTATTTTCCAGTAAAGAGTCGGTGACCATGTACTTTGTTGAAAATGTCAGTGTAAGTAATTTATTTAAATGAACTTTCACCCTAACTGTAGTAACTAGATGGCTCTAAAGAGACGAGGCATGTGGAAATCGCAGAATAAACATTGACAGATGACTTATTTGAAGAATTCTAGGAGGAAGGGAAGAGTGTTAGCTAATATGAAACGAGGGACAGAGATAGAGTAAGACATCTTCTGAAAAAAAGATCATCAAGATTCTGGAAACCAATCTCACCTTATAGAACAACTCTTAGGTGAGATTAGCCATGAAAACTCACGATGTTATCTCAAATAGGAAGACACCATAGATTTAGAAGCCGGAAACCACTCAAAATGCCTTGTTCCACACAACGAGAGAATATGATAAATCCTACAAAAGAACAAGGTAGTTGCACGGGCATCCAGATTCCTACTGTTACGATGATACTCAACACATAACACCTGACAATCGGCAGCAGAAGACGAATGTAAAGAAGTGGAGCGTAAGGTATTCCACTGAAGTAACTGAGACAGAACCTGAAAAACGAAAGCGTATCTTTCTTGACTGGTCCGGGTTTCTGGCTTTGCCTTAGGTACTAAACTTTTAAGTTATCGAAACTCTAATGTTATCTATGAAGTTAGCCCAAGATCAAAATTAGTAAAAATTTTCAAATAATAAAAAATCCGGTCTCCTTAATTTAATCCTTCTGAGAGCTTGGTTGCTTGGTGATGGTCTCTATTTATACAGTTGAAAGACTCAAAGGTCTTCAAATGGACTTCAACTGATTCTCATTCAAAGAAATTAGGTTGAAGGAAAGAAAGTAGGAATGAAACTACTTGACCTTTTTTCTTTCTTCTCAATGTGGCTGGCCTATCAATTTGGGCACAAAAAATTAGTTAACTTGATTGAAAAGGCCCTGACAAAAAAAGAGACCAGCGGCAATTCGAATACTGCTTTGGAGACCCACATCAGTCAGTGTGGACGATCATTTCGAATAATGAATGTTCGTCGATGAGCTCTGAACCTCTACTGTCTAGTGTGTCGGACCTGTATCAGCGTTGTAGTTGGGAATATCCCATTTGACCGTTCCAATCAGCAGAGATAACTGCTAATGGATTTCGATGCGCTACATCAGCGCGCTAATCAGTCGCAACTGCAAAATTGACGACCTTATTAATTCTCCTTCATAGAAACTGTATTGATGGGACCTGGAAAGAGTACAAGCAGGTTAAATTATTGAGCCAGCAATATTGTTTAAAAAAGAATCTATTTAGGCTTTTTTTTAATCTCGGCACCGAATTCCGAATACTATCTTCTAATAACGCAGATGACCGTTGTGAAATTCGTAAAGGCCACAAACACACGAAGAAACCAATAAGGATGATGTAAACTTATTCAACTTACCTCCTCGACCAGATGATAAACTCATAAGCAGATAGGCGTTAATAAACACAGTAACAGAGAGGCTTGCACCACAGCAACCAGGTGTAAACGCAGGGTACGCACACCCAGAATGCAAAGGAAAACACTTTTCACCACACCGCAACACATGCACAGACCCACAAGCAACACCCACCTTTGGCGAAGTGCAATTTCAAAAGCAACGCACCCAACGCGAATCCAGATCGAGGCTTCACTATTAGAGATGTGTTCTTACTCTTCTCATCGCAATTTTCAAAGATTCTTTCACCATCAGAAAGGAAATTGGAACTTCCCGCGATGGGCGTCTTGGATGAGGACTGAGCCAAAGAGGGGAGCTTAGAAGTCTCTTCCACGATTTTGCAATTTTCTCTTTCACCAGCTAGCACCACGAGGTATGGAATTGGAGCTAAGTGCTCGACGAGGGCCTTAACAGCTGTTGCTCTGGAATAGAAGCTTCTTGGGCGTGGAGTATTGTGGGAACAGTCTGCAGCGCCACGACTACACTTGCAACAGTAGCAAGCTTTTCCACAGGTACACGATGGAGTGCAAGGACGATTTTCATCCGCGGAGATGAGGAAGATTACTCCATCGAAAACGTCCGGTGATTGCCGAGAACTCGTGGCCAGGGTTAGAAGCTGCCAAATTTGAAGAGGCAGGATAAGTAAGAGAAAAAAGATGAAGAGATACCAGAGTCCGCCTACTTCTGCTACATCTTAAGCAGGATTCTGCGCTGCTAAGCCGTCAAATAAGCAAACTAAGACCCAAATGAGTCACGCTTACACTTACAATCTAGTTCCGTTCAATAAATCGTGTCCCCGTAAAAGAGTGCACGTGGATATGTGAAACCTCTAACAAGGAAATTCTGCAGATAGCTAAAACTTATTACAAAATACTTTGCGATGCACAGACGGGACTCTTCAAGTTAGAAGAACGAAAAAAAGCAGCAAGCATAAAATTTTAATTTTTGGATCTTTGGCCAATGAAAGCTCAGTGCCTATCGAATGGATGCGCGCACACTATATGTCAATGACTTGTGGCAAATGAATTCGTTATGCGCAGGTTTCTTTCTCGTCAAAGCGAAATTACTGTCCCTAGGTAATTGCATCGGAAATAAACTGTACTAAATGAATTTAAGTACCTCGTGGTGTGAGATAAAATAAGCATGGACGGTGCCCAGCACTGGTGAAATCAGCGAGTCCCCATTAATTGAGGAAATCAGAATGTCAACAGGAGTGAGGAGAGTAGACGCTAGAGGCCAGGAGGAGACGAGATTCTGAGTGACCTTTGACACTGAAGCGTTCAGTAAGCTGGGGCTGGTGGAACCTTCAGGAACAAAGCCAGCTGCTCGAAAGAGATTGATCCCAGCTGTTGCAGCAATCACATCCGTACAGATAGCGCATACTGCAACACACAGTCGTTTATCTCCCTGTCCAAGAACGGAAGAGAGATGTGACGAAAAGGTATTTGGCGTCTCTCCCACGCTCCAGCCAACACTAGAGCAGAGATTTTCAAAAACTAGATCCATACACCGACCAGTTTGATAGGCTGGACAGTGCGGAAGTGGAAACGTTAGTTGAAGAGAGGCGTCCTTTTGATCCATGAAAGAGCAAGAATTGTGTCGTTGGATGGCAGTCAGGGGTGAAGCTGATACATCGTTCTGGAGGTTTCTTCGATGGAGGAGAAGATCAAGATGGTTCGTGAGGCAGGTCTGTCGTTCACTTGGCATATAATCCATTGCTCGATATCGAGGATCTCCAAATAAGCTAGTCTTGATCATATTCAACTGCTGTTCCTTGGCTCCACGAGGTGGCGCCAAAACGGCACACACACGGATATCAGCAGCAGGTAGTTTGACAGATCGTAAGGGAATATTAGGTGGTTCACTGGCGGGTGAGATTGGACGACTTCGATTTGGTTCGGATCGGGGGTGGGGAGGTGGGATAGTTGTCGAATCTAGGGGCGTTAGGGCGAAAAATGAGTCTCCAAGACAATTCAGATAGGCAGAGGCAGCTCTAATGAAGAGTGGAAGACTTTCCAGTAAGAGATCGAGGAATCCTTCTCGTGTGTGCAGACGTAAGCACTCCTGAAATTTTTGGTAAACCTCTAGCCGATCATCTTGACTGAGCACAGAGGTCGGGTCTATGCGAGCAAGTTGGTCGTGATCAATTGGCTGCCCAGCAAGGATATTTGAACAAATTTGCCATTGCAGCAAAGCGTTTTCGAAGGTAGACATATTCGATGCCCAGGTTTCAGCAGCTATCAGGGTCTTTATTGACGCCATAAAAGGTGAATCTCCTTTATCCGGCGGTTCTTTCAACGCCAACGAGAAGGGGATTCGCTTGTCATCACCACCCTGGGAGTTACGCCGATGAATGAAGCCCTCTGGTGATTCCTCAATAATAAAAAAACTGTCGAATTGAGGGTGTTCTCTAAGACGCTGAAGTAAATCTTTCGGGGACTTATCGGTGATTGGGCCGACATAGAGGAGCATGGTTGATAGAGCATCAGGCAGTTTGGCCATATGGCGCCGCTTTATCTCGGTTTTCCACTGAGCAGTAAACTGCTCAAAAGTCTCCTTGGCTACCTCTGAGCCCCAGATATCGATAAACCTCGCCACGTCTCCTTGGTGACTGTATCGGTTGAGAAAAGTGGACCAGTCCGCGAGAAAACTAGCTGGAGAAAGGGAAACCCTGTTAACAAAAGCCTCTCTCAGTCGTCTTTGATATTCATCCTGTTCACGAGTGGCCTCCTGGTAGGATTGCAGTCGTAGCTTCGAACTTCGTGACTTATTACTGCTGCCACTGCTCTCTAGTAGTCGAGCTAAAGTGAAGAAAGCAAGCTCCACGTTGATATTCCTATGGGCTGATGCCTCTACTATTGGGATTTTACGGAAATCTGTGGATTTTTGAAGAAACTGAGTCACACTTGAGAGGCATTGTTCATCAACATCATCCCGCTTTGAAGCGACCACTACCACAGGCTTCTTGCGCTTAGAGATTAGAGTGAGAACATCAACTAGAAAAGCTAGTTGTTGTTGTTGGAGATCGGGAACATCATGGCAGGCTCGTCGGCTCACGTCGTAGATTACAAGAAAGCCATGGACTTCAAGGGGACCGGAGTGAGGAAACACCTCCTGCTTGTACCGATCTTCATGACCCAATTGATCGATACAGTAGTAGCGCAATTTTCCAGGGGAACACAACTTCATAGCGGTGCTACGGAGAATGTAGTTATGCAGACGACTGGAAGAATGAAAGGAGGAGCTAGATGAACTGGTAAATGCAGATGAAGGTACAGAGGAGGTATAAGCTGTTGCAGAGGGGCAAGATGGTACGGAGGAATTAAAAGGGAGTGAGGTAGTGTCACTGAGAAACTCAGTTTGCTCAATCACGCAGAATCGGACGATGGTCTCGTCGTCCAGACGTCGGGTCACAGTACCCCAGTACAACCAGTGATTGGAGTTGACCACCGGTCCGCAAAAGTTTGTCTCACTGAGCACTGAGGGGTGAACTTCTTGATACCAATCAGGATGAGAGTAAACAAATCGATTACAGAAACAGGACTTTCCAGAGCGTGGATCGCCAACAATACAGACAGTGTATGCAGGGATGAGGTCTGCATCTGACTGGTGACTACCACTGGGAAATGACATGTTGAAGTGAGGAGATGGCTGCCAATGGCAACGAAAATGCCACCTGAAGAGGTGAGATGAAAAATGGAAGTTGGTTTGTTGCTAGTATTTGAGTGATAATTCCGGTTGGGGAGATTGATGTGCCTGTGATATGTTGTTGCCTCTGGTTTGTGCGTACCATTGCACTCGAGAGCAAGTCGGTGGCTAGTCTTGGACATCCAGGATGGCTGTTCGACATGCGCTGTAATAGGCGCTAAATCAGGATGTCTAGAAAAAAGTGGCATAAACTATACCAATGGTTGGCCTTGTTTACGATGAAGAAATGTGCGCGTGATAAATCATAGAAAAGGATATCATGAGAAACCTATTATGCAAAACTAGTGCAGACTAGAATTCAATAAAGAATATTCAATGGAAGATGATAGGCATGAATTTAAATCACAAGCAGAAGCAAAACTTATTCTTGCATACCTAACCTTCAAATCGAAAGTATAATGCATCTAACAGTGAAAATTCCAGATTGATACGAAATCAGAAAATAAGGCGTTGCGATAAATACGCCTGCAATAATAGGATTAATAAGCAAAACATTTGAATGGACAAGTAAGCGCAAGATTGATTAAGCACTAGTGAAATCGCAAAATTGGTTGAATTTATATAATCAATGACGCAAATTGGTGGCCGGGAGCAATCTCAAAACCAGATGTATACAAAATTTGAATGGCTATCATACATTTGACAACTAGTAATTGCCCTAGAGAAAAAAAGTCTTTAAAAAGGTTATAACAAAAAGTAGCTTCTTGGTTCGACCGTTCGGCAAGAAATCCAGCACACAGCTAATTGCAGTCAAAAAGATATCAAATATAATGGGTATTCCTATAAAGCGTTCACCTTATTTTAAGGAACATCACTGTTTAAAAGTTTCGGCCGACCCTATGATACAGTTTGAAAAATGCAATTTATCCAATATGAACAAATAACGGGTCTAACAACTAATAGATAGTGGAAGAGCTAGCCATGAGAAAACGACTTCAAACTTTCGTTCTTATCAATTATTTTATGCAACCACATCGAGGTGAAACGCTTCCTGTCGGATACCAATCAGAACAAACGCAATCTCCGCAGAAGCAAGCATAGAGACCCACCAACCAGGGCGAAACACCTAACGCACTTAGCCTATTGTTTAGCTGAGCTCTTTGAGACCTTGGGAATGAGATAATTTGTTTCACTAATCCTTTTGAAAATATTTTAATATTAACCCCTACCAGGTGAATTTTGCAAGAACGTTTTTTTTATAGCGGATGAATTCTTGATAAGTTAAACTAAGCACTATTTTCTCCATTCTGCGGATATCAGGAGAATGATTAGCAATAAATGATTATGGATTAATTCTTTTTAGCTCATTCTTAACTAAGTCAAAATGCTTATTATTACAGTAGAGAATTATGGGTCTTCTGAAGAGGAATTGCGGTGTTACCAAAATGAAAAACTGTCTAAAATTTTTTGGGTTACCATTATCATAGAATAAGTTACTAAGGCCGGAAAATTTTATTTTATCTGTTGTTGAAGTAGGTTTTACTCTGGCAACCTAAGGATCTTTTTCTAAGATAAATCAATGACGTTGTTGTTCATAGTATAGCAATGATGGATTTTAACTTTCATACTCAGTGCATGTGACGGATCCATGCGAGAGTGCATTTTAAAAAAATCACAGCTAAACGCTCTCTTAGACTTCGGTTTAGTGACACCGTCAGCAAATTAATCACTTGATGCTGCGCATTTAGCCATATCGAAATGGCTATGCTATCGGCTAAGTTTAGTGGAATTAACTACTCTCTATAAGAGAATAATTGAATACCACTGTCTTATAGCTGTGAAGAACTGTAAGGCCCATCTTGTAGTCTTTGCCCTTAAACTCGTCTCCCACTGATTTATGTGCTCATCGCTTGGCCTTAAATTTTTTACCAGTTCTGTCTACTAATACGGTCTGGGATTTTCAGTGTGAATTGGGTGCTAATCCAGATGTGCATGGGTAAGCTGATAGTAGACATGAAAACCTCCTAAAAAAAACGTTTTTTGCTAGCTATTTTAGTAGCTGAAATGTCTCAATTCAATAATGAAGGAGACAGGTTTACCCCTTCTTTTCGAATTTAGATGTCTTTTGACAGAACCGGGTTAAGATCAGCATTATGATGATTTTCCGACATCTTTCGCTTTAAAGCTTACAAATAAGTACAAATTTACATTGAACCTAAATTAGTTGGCGCCATGTGTTTCTGAAAAAAAGCAGTTTAAAAATCTATTAACAAGCCTGTTTATTAATATCATTATATAATAAATAAAAAAACCTCGAAATCGATCAAGTACTGTGATATTTTACCTGAACACGTGAATTTATAAGCATTACACTTAAAATGTTCAGTCAGAGATTAGTATTATTTTAGCAAGAAATTAATAATTTATAGTTAATTTTTTTATTTGTCTTAAAAATTTCAATATCTAATTTGCAGATTCTTTTATTTTGTTGTCCTATCTGTAAGCGATTGCTACTTCATGGCGCCATTGTCACCTTGTGTGCCCGAGTGTTTGCTATGCTGTCCGCCGCCAGAGCTATTTCGAGGGTAAGACTTTTTTACAGCACCTACTTTTCACAGCTTTATTGCTCACTCCCCCAATTTGGGCGCTGTATTTCAACATCTACGAGTCTTTTTTCAACCAAAATGACTGTCCGTGAGGCTCTAAATAGCGCACTTAAAGAAGAAATTGAAAGGGATAAGAACGTTTTTATATTGGGTGAAGAAGTTGCCCAGTACGACGGTGCCTACAAAGTTACTAAAAATCTATGGAGAACTTTTGGTGACGATCGTGTCATGGATACTCCTATCTCCGAAATGGGCTTCACCGGTATTGCTGTCGGAGCCGCCATGGCTGGTTCACGTCCAGTTTGCGAATTCATGACTTTCAACTTCGCAATGCAAGCCATCGATCAAATTATTAACTCAGCTGCCAAAACTCACTACATGTCTGATGGTCGGGTATGCTTACCCTTATACCTATTGTAGTCACTTTTTTGCCTTACTATGCTGTTTTCGCGATAGGTTAACGTTCCCATATTGTTCCGTGGTGGTAACGGAGCTGCTTCCGGTGTCGCCGCTCAACATAGTCAAGATTTTGCCGCCTGGTATGCTTCCGTCCCTGGTCTTAAGGTTGTTGCACCTTGGAGTTGTGAGGATGCTAGAGGTCTTACTAAGGCCGGCATCCGTGATAATGATCCAGGTTCATATCCTTACTATGCTTTTAGAGCTTCCGTTTTTCGCTTCTCCGTCATCCAAATTGTTTCCTTTTTTCAGTTGTTTCACTTGAAAACGAACTGATGTATGGTGTTACCATGGAGACGCCTGATGAAGCAATGGATATAGATTTTGTCATTCCTTTCGGAAAGGCTAAAATAGAGAGAGTGGGAACTGACATCACCCTTGTTTCCTACTCTATTAGTGTTGGTGACTGCCTCGAAGCTGCAGAACAATTGGCTAAGGAGGGTATAAGCTGCGAAGTGATTAACCTCCGCAGCCTTCGACCCATCGACGACGAATGCATCTTCAACTCTGTCAAAAAGACTCATCATATGGTTACCGTTGAACGAGCTTGGCCATCTTGCGGTATTGGCGCTGAGCTTATCGCCAGAATTATGGAGAGTGAAACGTTCTTCCATCTGGATGCTCCAATTATCCGTGTCACTGGCGCTGATGTGCCCATGCCATATGCCGGATGCCTAGAGGCTGTTTGCACCGCTTTGCCTGTTAATATCATCACCACTGTGAAGAAGGTGCTCAGCAAAAAGAAGTAGACACCTAGCCAACCAAATCAGTCTTTGTGTATCTAGATTCTATCCGTAGTTCTCAACAACCTTTCTAAAATAAAATTTGGTGTTGAATCTTTGGCTTTTTCGCTATTGAAGTCCTGTAATCCTGCTTTTCTCATAGTACTGCAATCGTCGGAATGTATTTGTGCTATATGGTATTAATTCGCCTGTTGTTTATGTTGGTGACCGCGTTAAGATAGTTATGAAAGTCGCTGGGTTTAGTTGTCGCCTCGCGGATTACTCATTAAAATTGGGTCGCTTTAGTGTTTTTCGTCCCTTTTACTTGTTAGTGTAAGGCTCTATCCGCAAATTTTATCGTTTTTTTGGCCATTACAAAGTCTCGGAATCCTTCTACTATTGAAAGCTTTGTTACTCAATAACAGCTTTAGCTCATGCGCTATTTGACTTTGCTTCATTATTCGCACGTTAGGTGAGAGCTATTTCAATCACTAATAATACTGTTATAGTGATTAATTTGGTTGTTTACCTTGACAGAGCACGGTTAGCTCAATAAGTGTCCTGAAATCGAACGTATTTCGGATAGTGTAATTTTTCACTAAATCCGTAGTTGCGTCAGTAAGGACCTTGACCTCAGTTCATTGTGGTTGAAAATGAAATATAAGTGCGAGGTGCAGGACCCGGTGGTCGGTCAAAGGCAGACAATATCGATCGTGCTTAACAAATTGCAACTTCCATCGCCGGTAATGCCGTACCCTCGGTAAAGTGACGGCCAGTCCAAACGCTGCGACTCGCGTCTTACGGGCACTAGGCAAAGTTTTTCAACCCGTCACTAACAACCTGCCTAAAGCCTCCATGATTCTCTCCACGGAGATTGTGAGGCGAATTCAAAGATCGACAGCCGGTCAAGTGCCAGTTTTTAGCGATAAAAGGATTCACAAAATGAACTCCTTCAGGCATTATGGAACCATATTTCGAATCTAAACAAGTGCAAATCTATGAGCTAATTGACAACTCGGCCCAATCCTTACAAATCAAAAGCAGAAGTTATCGATGCACTGTTGAATGAACCTTGATGTAGGCCAAATTTACAGCGTATACTCGATCTATTGAAGGTGAACTGACGAAATGGCTATCAGCTGAAGTGAAGCCATGATTTGGGAGATTGATATGATTGGTGGACTTTCAGAATTCGTCCTGAAGAGGGAGACGCTTGAGTTAACCTTTCAAGAGTGACTAGTCGATAGTAGTGGATGCCTTACCGACAAGCTAAAAATAAACCCGAACAGGGCCCTTTGAGCAATATAAAAAAAGTTCCTCCTCTAACCCTTCCCTGATGGACTGTCTTGTCTCCTAAACTACGTGCATCAGACCAATCTTTTAGCATGAGCTCGTGGCTATAGGGGAAAAATTAAAAAAATATTTCTCCTATTGAACATTCTTAAGTAACTCAGTCGACGCTTCATCCAACGCTTCTACGTTTCTCTTACTTGAATTATTTGAATACCCGGATCTGCTATTGGAGTGGAAAGGCCGCTCCTCGGTCGATCTAAAAAAAGAGCATAAACGCTTAAAACGAAGATGCCCATGGCTCAATAAATCGGCTTTACAACCGTGCTTCCTAATAAGGGCATTTTCGGCAGTCTTAACTTGCCTTATTTAATAGCATCTGGGAGAGTGAACTAGGGGCTTTTTAGTACGAGTTTCATCGATCGATAGCGACACTTGAGCATTAGGTCATACCTTCATGACTTACAGAATTTCTTTGCAAACCGTCTCTCGATAACTGGTCTTGAACTCCAACTTCACTTTCAGGTTTGGGTGACAGATCTTCGGAAAAATCACTGAAAATGCAAAATCTGTACATGCAAACGGTCTCAAGACTCATCTTCTTATTAATCATCTCTTTGGTAATTAAGCTTTGCGCTTACACCCGCTTGGCGCAAATCTATTTTAAGAAATACTTTCCAGCTAGGTGGTATTCTACAGTGCTTTCCGCCCAATCTTATGCGGGAATTTCGCAGATCGAAATTTGATTAGTCCTTCCATGGGATTTTGCGTGTGGATTTTTGACTAAACTGGACAATTTCGCGAGTTCGACAACTATCGGGTACTTGGTATCTAATATGTCCAATTTGGTAGCTTTTGAGTGTTAGTACAAAATGTCTGCTAGGTCAGAACTTCGGCCTCTTAAGTTGTCCCATAAGTCAAAAATGTTTGAAGTTGACCTCAGTTCTTTGGAATATAGCTACATGCATCGACAAAAACCAGTATTCGTTCTTAATTGTTTACACATGTAGTTTAAGTAAATAAAGGAAAGATAACTCCCACACAACTTCCAGAGAACACTGACCTCACGTCCTGGATAAAATCAAGTCCAAGAACCCATAAATGTTAGTAATGGGTCCAAAGTTATAACTTCGATGTCCTCACCTTATCCTGACTTCGTTTACATCATTCGGATCAAGTTCTTTAAGAAGACCTTGAAGTTCTTCTGGAGCCAGCGAGATTCCAAGTGGCTGAGTGGGACCAAAATATGATCGATAGACTTTTAAAGTTTATACAAACAGATGACAATGATACAACCATAGTACACACCATGAAGTACAGCTGAGTCGCATAATTCAATAGTAATTTCGTCGCGCGAATCGCCGACAGTCATACAAATAAAAACAAAGACCACGTGAACATTTGGCGTATTGAATCGAGTATCGATTGTGAAACTAATTTGTGTGAATTATTTATGACCGTGATTCTGGGAAATCGATAAAGTAGTCGCCATCGTTGACCTTTTAACCTTAAACAATGACTGACCACTCAGCCTGTATCGGTGCCACTCGTCAAAAATTCAATTCGGTAGGGGTATGGAAAACGAAAAGAATATTGTGGCTTAAATTAAATTGACAAAGGTCTCTACGACTGAGAGCGAGATCCTGCTACCACTTCGTAAATGATTGCTAAGTTACTACTTTCTACATTTGATTGGTCAGGTACTTTTCCTGACCCGCAATGAGCACGTTTTTTTATGGGCAGTATTTTGCTGTTGTAAATTCGATATTTCCAAATTCCCAAAACTTCAGTTACTCGCCCTAGGCGAAAAAGCGTTAAATCCAGCAATGTCAGCGACACATCTTGAAAATAATGGCTGCAGTTGTAAATTTATGCGAGCTATTAAGGTAGCAGTACCGTTTCAAAATCGAAATCACATGAGAGTGCACCGAATCCTAAGCACTAAAATGTATCGCAAATGTGAACTGACTTCAAGCGCCTCTGTAGTCTCTATCCTCGACAGTCTCATATCTTTATCTCTGTCTGCTTCCAATAAATATGGCATTATGGAACGGTTCAAATTCTGTTGAAGTCTGTGCATCGCAGTAAGCCACTTTTTAGATTGATCGCCGGGTCGAGCAAAGAGCTTCAGAGAGTAAATCATCCGGTCGTTGAGAGCAAGTCTCGAACCGTACAAGACTCTCAAATTCGGCAGTATCTTAAAAGCCTTATCGACTAAGACTTTGAAGTCTTGGTTCACCGAGATATCCTAAAAGAAAAAAAAGTTTACAAGCAGAGGGACTTTATGAGAACGAATTTCGAGACTACGATTCCTTAACTTTTAGCCTTTTCATAAACTTTATAAATCAAAATTTGTTATACAGCATACATACTAGCCCAAACACATCAAGTCTGTTTTGCAGCTGTATGAGCGAAAATTGATAACATACCGGAGGGTTAAATCAAGAAAAGAAAATATATTAAAACACTTGCCTCAAAATTTAGCTCCAGCAGTGGCGAAGCTTTGTTCTTTAAAACACCGGTTAGAATAGCGAAACAACCTGCAGACTGGAACGGATTTCTCGCAAACTGTAAAAGAGCATAAAGAGGCAGATTATGGTTAAAATATATTTCGGAAATGTGAAACAAAGCAGCGCGTTTTTTTCTGGTAAATCTACTTACTAACAGCGCCAGAAAGCAAATACCATTGATAATCAATGGTAAAATAAAATGCCTACTTAATTTATATAAGTACAATGAAATTCGTCAATAATGAGTTGCCTTAATTTTGGTCAAGCGCTTGTTGGCTTGAAGGGCTTTACTTAGGATAACACATCCTTGAGGTGAAATCAAATTGTCACTGAAAGAAAAACGAAATGTTGTGACTATTCTCTCTAAATTTCGGTTTGAAATAATAGATCAATGCGTACCTTAGGTCAAGCTCCTCTAGATATCGATTCGTTTTTAGAGCTTGCGCTAGTTCCTTACATCCCGCGGTGGGTCCTATTTCATTAAACGAATAATTCAGTACTTCGAGTCTTGAAATCTAATAATTTTAATAGAAAAGTATGCACTGTTCACTTTAATTCAGACAAAGCTAAACGTAATATTTTTTTGCTTTTTGACATACCGCAAGTCCCTTGGCAAACTGCTTCATCGCTTTTCCACCACAAATTAGATGATTCCAGCTTATATCAAAATTTTTAAGACAGTCGGTATCGGCAAGACCTTTGCCAAAATGTGGTACTGAGTTCAGAGAAAATTTATTTTTTGAGAGTTTTAAAGTATGAAGCGAAGGACTCGACTGAAATAAATGAAAAAAGCCAAAATTTTCCAGACCTTTCAGATAATCTTTGGCACAACAAGGACCGAAACGTAAGTCTTTGATTATAAAGATTCAGCTTATTTAGTAAATTTAATACCAACCAACATCAAGTCAGCGATAAACGGAGCCGCAGAGTCGTCCAATCGATTCTCACTGAGGTTAAGCAATTTCAGATTGGATAAGGCAGATGCTGCATCGAAAAATTGTTCCGCCATCTTAGAAGAAATTTTATTATCCACCAAAATTATTTCCGTGAATGAAGGGTTCTCGCCCAGCGTTTGGCTCAAATAATTGAAACCCTAATGAAATAACATCACTTATGAAGAAAATTAACCCAACCTCATCTCCTAACCAATTATGACTCAAGTCCAGCCGAGTAATCGTAATATTTCTGCCCAAACTTAAGGACAATGGAAGAAAGTCTGTAGGTCCCATGTTAGCATAGCAGAGCTCAAAGGATTCATTGTTAATATTTGTGATGTAATGACCAATTGGAATACAACCCTGTCTTGAACATTCTAGCTTGTACATCTCAACTTCGTTTATTTGTTCGTGCACTGTACCCTTTTTATGACTCTTCTTCGAGAGTTCTTCGCGTTTATCAACGCTCTGAAGATGTGACTCAAGAACCGTTGATGCAAGTTTTTCAGCCTTCTCCCGAAATAAAACAGCATTGTGTTTATTCTTGCTAAGCTTTTTTGATTTTACCATCACTTATCTTTATAAACTCATAGGACCGGGTATGTAGTTTGACTTTTGCACCGAAGGTCGATACACAAATTGTTATTGGTTTATGGTAAATGAAAACAAAATTAGCTCCAGTTTTTGAAATTTTTGTAAATTACAAAAATATAGGATGTATAAATCAAGATTTTGGAATTGCAAGATCTATTATACAGGGTTTCAAGAACTGGTGTGATAATTTTGACTTTCTGAGAAAATATTAGGATAAGAATCAGATCATTTAATGAATCGAGTCCTCGTTGATTACGAGACGCATGCTGGCTTAGATCAAGTCCACACGTTTTTTTTTCGACAAATTTAGTATGTATTTGCATAAGTAACCATTCCAATAGAGACCTGCTGCAAGACTTTTTCAATTTGAACCAGTGCCCTATTAATTGAATCATCTAACTAATGCACCATATATCGAATCACGTCGGTCATTTCCATGCTCTTCGCCCGGTAAGAAACATCGCGATTCGCTTATATTCAGAGTTGTTAAATCCAGCTTAGCGAAACAAAACTTCGTAAGATGAAAACTTAGTCGTCTGAAACCATTATAATTTAGTCATCTGATTGCGTACACCTGAAAGCTAACTGATGAAAGTATGGTACAATCCTACTGGGCGTCTGTTAGAATCCTAGGCTTTAAATGCTTCTTTTTGCTCACTGACAAGTACCTTCGTTTTCCCCGACCGCGGAAGTTTCTATCGCCAATGCATTACTGCTGATCATGCTCGAGCATAGTGAAGATATACTGACGGGTTATTCCTGCCATTTATGTTCAGCAAATAATATAAAAATCAATTGACCTTCGAGATATGCTGAGTAAATAAACGGCATATAATCGAAAAAGCTGAAAAAAATTTATTGATTTCAGTTCCATTTTCCGATCTCATTTAAGTACGCCATCAGGAGAAATTCAAAAGACCGTGAGTAGAAACTGCCACGAAAGAAAACGGGAATTAATCCGGTTCAGACATCGAAATATAGTGTTTTTTAAAACACTTTTAGCTAAAGTTAACAATGAGGGCTTTTGGATGACAGGAAAAGGAGATAATTAAATAGGTTAGCCGCAGTAACCATTATAATCGAACTGGAGGGGTATGGAGTCTCCTCACTCTCACCTAGGTGGATTTTATCAGTTCGATTATTCTAGAGAGGAGTTAAAACAAGCTAAAACCAAGTAAAATGACCGAGCAGCTTAAACAGATGGCATTTCAGAATCTCTACTTCAACTCTAGTTTTGTCACGGCCCTGATGCCTTCGGGTTTCTTTTTGATTGAGATTTTCGAGGTAGTACAAATGGGTCAGGCTGAGAGGATTTTTAAGCTCGCTAAATCATTTATCCTCATTTTAGGCAGGCATGCCCTAGCAATAGTAGATCGACAGTCCTTCACTCTCCCCTTAGATCGATATATATTGGTTAAATCTTGTAGACTATCACAATTTGCTCCGTCAATGGAGAGCAGTTTACTATTTAAGGAAAAATTACCTTCCATGTTGTTATTCAAATGTTCTCTAGCAATCAAATGCCGAATTCTGATGACTGTTTCCTACCTAATTTGTCGATTTGCTGCTTATAGGGACTAGATTACCTCTTAAAAGGTGTTTTAATTAAAATGTCAACGCACTGTACCAGTCCGCAGTAAATTCGTTGCTATAATAAGGTAAACACCGCATTTGGAACAGGGCAGGGCAACCCACTAAGTTGGCAGGCATGGTTTCTTGGACTACTGACTGGAATCATCCAGTGTTCGAAATCTATACCTCGGTGACACTGTTCTATAAAGGAATGTTTATAAGGCAAACAGAGTAGGATTAAGATGTATTACCTCAGTAAAAGAGCTTAAAGACACTTTTATTGACAGGTTCAAAATTCAATCAGACGATGGGAGACGGAGTGAACAGTCTACACAAAGCATGTGATAACCATACAGCTTTTTGATCGTTTCGTGAATTGTCTACGTGAATTTCGATGAAGTTGTACTAGTCTAAATATAGATGAGACATTTGTAGCACATGTACTGATTCATTTTTACGGACAAATGGGGTACATTTCGGTTTTATAAAGTCTCGAATGATACTAAGGCAGGCAGATTGACAAGACATTACTCAGTTGTTGTGCATTTAAATAGAATTACTTTATTTTCGAAAGCAATTCTACATTCGGGATTATTGCCAAGTAAATACAAAACTGTTGAAGAAATCAATGTTACTTATCTGTAAGAGAAAGAAGATATTTCAGCTGGTCAAGTTTTGGAGGTTCGAAGGCTATGAATCCTATGATCAAATAGGAATGTCAGCAGTAATTCAAAGGGAGGCCTGATAAATTGCTCTGACATGCTTTAAGAAAACTACTTAGTAGAAGGAGAAGCGGATTCTGTGAACACTTAATTTTATTCAAAGGCCTCAAGAAATTGGCTTCTTCGCTATCCATCCAGTATGTCTTTTGCCCGCAGACTAAGTGCACCTTCAGATCCGAAATCTTGAAGATCGGCCCTACGATGCGACAGTGGGAACCGAGATGAATTTGGAATGTGTTGTGAATAATGATTACCGAATTCGCACTATTAGATCATTTTAGGTGTCCAAGTAGTGGTAAAAATAAAAACTAGATTAAAAAATGGAGCCCTAATCCTTGCCTTCTCGCGATCATGTGATGGCCTTGCCAAACTCCTAGGGCTTCCACACAAGGGAGAATTGGTTCTCTGGGTTGAGCGGTGGTCTATGTGCAAGAGGAAACTGAAGATTACGCAAGATGAGGTAGCTGACAATTTGATCGTTTGAAGACAGATCCTTGGTGGTATCTCTTGGCTCATTTCTTCGCTATATAGGCTGGAAAAGTATAGCACTTAATTTTGGGATTCAGTGAAAGTTCTGTTTTTGTCTGTGGCTTTCGCCGTACAATTTCCTGCCAAATCCTCAAGCAGAAGGCGCGAACTGAGGAAAACATTGAAAGTGTCTTTGAAATTTGCAGAAGCAGAAGCAGATATTAGAAGAAACTGTAAAACTTGCTAACTAACTTCTCTAGTGACTTCTCGATAAACACTGTGATAACGATGGCCCACCATCAGCCAAATGTTTCCCCTACCCATAGTTTTTCTACGCTCTCATTATCTATAACTTGCAGCTTGATCCAGTCACTCCCCTCTTCTCAGACTATAATTGCTTGTGACCTCTAAAATCATATTGTTTTCTTGTCTTCCCCTTTTTGTAGTTATGCAATAATGCCTTGCAATATGCCCCGACTACTTCGTGTTAAGAGCAAGGAGTTGAAAAAACCTGGCTAATATTCTGATCTCTTGGTATGAGCTTGGACCTTCTCTAATTCACCGTCTCTGTGAAGCATTTTCCCCTTCATCATGCCTAGTTGAGCATAAATACTATCCTATTCCAGCTTGGTTGCAAACAGTGTATGATTAAAGATAACGTTCAGGATCTGATTGCACTCCATAAATTTTTTATTCGTTAAGGCGTCACTGAACATTGTTGGCCCCCATTTATGAGTCGTCTTGTAAATGTGGTTACACATTTGTTTATGGAATGTTATTGTTAGGTGGTCAAACCTACTCTCGACCTCCTCGTGGTGACCACCGGTAACCCCAGGGACAACTCTGGGGGCTAATGAGAGGGGTGGCCGGTTAGGACTAATCACCCTCCGGACGTATAAAATTAGATTATTCCAGCAGAAGTACAACTTCTTACAGCTTGGTAAAGGAGGCACGACGTAAATAACCGGATTCGTGGTCTCAAACTGGAGTATGGAATGCACGTGCAAGTAGCTATGAATGGAATCTCCGCCAGAATGTTGATTTCTGGAGGAAATATGAAGACGGACGAATTCGGACGAGGTGGCTCGACGAAACTGAACTGATACCTGTACGACGAAGCCATGCCAGAGAAGAGACCAGACAAACGAAGACGTCAACAAGCGTTTTAACTCTTCCGTGTTAACTTTTGTGCTTAATTGCTATAAAAGCTATTTGCACTTCTGTTGTACCCCCAATAACTCCTTCGGGCTTGCCCTAAAAGGTTGGAAGAAAATAAATAATAAATAAAAATAAAATTGGGACGAATCATGCTTAGGGAAGGACTGGTACAAAGTCTTTGACCATAAGCAAAATATGCTGCTGATGATGATTTCTCACCTTTGGTTTAATCGGTTAGGGTTTGATAGTTAAAATGTTTTTCAGACTAATCGTTTCAAATTCTGCATACAGCCCATGCTAACACTTACCCTCATTCCGTAAGAAAATCAGGATTTACCTGGGTGGATGAAGGTTAAATTCCCTAAAATGCCACTCGATTCCTCTCGAATCGACGAAAATCTTCGCCTAGATAGTAAAGAGATCGAAAGCTTCCAAATCTGCACCATATTTTGACCCGACAGAAATATTGCTTTTTATCAGCGAAGGCGTAGAAGCCCGCAAAATACTCCTTAAATGAATGATACACAAGCACAAGGGCAACAAAAATACATTCGAGGCCTGTGCATTGTAGCGCAGAGATTTCGCAAAATCTTATCTACTGAAGACCCCCGAGAGGAAGCTTGACATATAAAATGAAAAATGAACAGATTTAGGGACTGATTTCATAGCTTAATATCTTAAAACTGGCAAAAAGTTGGAATCTTTGTTTGGGCCGATTCTCACTTTCGACCCCACCTTCTCATGGTGCCGCTATTGTACCAAGTTCAAACAACAGATCGGGTTCGCGTATCACTAGGACGAGAGGGTATTTGGTTTGAAGCTGATAACATCAGTTCAGCCACGTGCTCCTTTTTTTCTCTCCTGACCGTCTTATAGTGGTAAAACTTAAACGGAAAGCATGATTTACCATAAAGAAACCGTAGTAGCCCATTCAAATGGCCTCATCGCTCATATTATTTCCCAAACTTCCCTGTTAAAAAAGTTAACACGTTTAAACTAACAACATAGCAGGTCCTGCCGACTTGAAAAAGAAAACAACATTAAGAGATAAGATAGAATTTGTGCATTTTTGTGGGGCCTGCGTCGAGTATTCCTCTACTGGTCATTCGACTTGCGATTTTCACGTGTCTCTTGACAATCTACAGCTCCAATTCAACTGCTACAATTGAATTCTTCTGAAAGTTTTTATCAATATTTGTGATCGCGTAAAATTGCCTTCATTCTAGACCCTCTAGATCCTCTTAGGTCCAAGTAAGGCGTCTTACAGTGCTCAATGGCAGTGAAGATATAAGCACAAACGAATCCCAGTAATTAAGTTGGTCAGTTTGCACACTCCATTTACACAACTTTGGATAAGTTATACAAGTGAGAAACTAAATATCAGCAAATGTAGGTTATATAAGAAATCTTGATTCAGGGGACACCAAGATCCTTCTAACTTATCCGAAATAAGAGTTGAAAGACAGGTGAACTCAATACAAGTTTGGGTTCTATTATATCATCTGAACATTTCAAAGCAATCTGAATTTTGCTGAATGATTTCTCAAGCAGGTGATGAATATGTTTCAATTACCAGAGAGCTTAGGTTTCGAGCATTTTCTGCGATTTTTAGGTTACTTTAGGTGGAAGAAATTTGCTGATAGAGGCTGTTGGTTTGAGTCCATGAGCTTACACGGTTGGTTAAATTTCATCCACAGTGAGACTAAGCAAGAGGGAAACTAAACTTTACCTCAGGTGAAGTTTTACACATGGTTCTTGCTAGGTGAGTTTAACAGAACTGTAGGAACAATTTTTATCCAACCAACGGCTCAGATTGAATTTTAAATCAAAGACTTATTTAGGAAGCATTAAGGTGTTAAAATCATAGAATTTGATTAATATATTTAACAATAAAAAAATTAAGAAGTATTTAAATACATCCTAAAATCAGTACTTTAAACACCTTGTCTATTTAAAATCGAAAAAATACTGCCATACATGATCAAGATAAGATCAAAGCCTGGGTTTTAAGAGTCTTTTTAAACAAGGATGTTAATGAGGCCTGAGCTCGCTCTTAAGATCAACCAAAATTTTTACTGAGTTTGTATACTTATTCAGTGGAAAAAACTGAAACCGAAACCGAATGTTAAATGAAAAATTCGAACCTTTTAGATTGATAAGGATTTCAAAAATGTGGTAGTTAAAAGTCGAAAAATGGTTTAATAAACTGAAATGTCACTTGTAATAAGCATCATTTAAACATTATTGCTAGACTACCAAGTATATTATTTGAAATTTTAGATTAACTTTACAATTGTAAAACAAAAAATCGCACATCATATTTCTACTGAGTCGGCGAAATTTATATTTAAGGGAATCCAAGTACGTAGAATTCGATTCATAAACTTATGACTACTGATATATGATCCCAAATCATAAATTTGATTTATTACCAAGGATTTCATGAAACTTCCGCTTCAACCGACCGAGATTTCACTTTTTCTTCCAGTATGAATGTAGACTTAGTTCTTAAACGTGCTCTTTAGAACTATAACGGCATTAATAACTTAGCATTAATATCTTTTAATTTCGACAATTTTGGGTGTAATCGGGTCCTACTTTTCCATTTCTGCTAGTTAGCATTTTGGCGATACACCAATAACCTCCATGCTACCTCTAGAAGAGGCTCATAATTTGAAAAAACGATTAGACATTCATCGCATTATTTGAAGGAAAACATTAATTAAACTGTAAATGTGTAAATGAGTTAGTGAGAAAAAGCTTAAAACAATTTTTTTGACGAAATTATGCCCACAGACCACACCGTACGCTATAATCTTCTGGATTACGTCAATATCTCTAAGGTTGAATTAGAAGCTTTCCATTCAAAAAATATCGAGAGCGATTCACTACGAAAAGAAGAAAGAAAATGCATCTGAAAAAAAAATTCCATGGCCAATAATCTCCACTACTGTGGCAAGTAAATGAAAAGATACGTAAGAATTCGAACAAAATCTTCGTGCTTTATAGATGGCCTTTTTCCTTCTACAAAAAAAAGAGCTGACTGGTGAGAGAACTTGATATTAGTATGGCCAAAACTTTTGTCCCATCTACTATGTGTTGAATTCGCGAATCGTTCCGGAAAAATTGTTCTGCAATCGTTCATTGCCTTCTACCCATCTCTAAAGTTGGAATTCACAGTTTTTCCATGGCTTGTGAGTCGCACCAACTGATTTCCGTCGAAGTGAGCCAGCTCCTATGCTCGTCATAGGAGCTGGCTCCTTAGCCCTGTCTCCATCTCCTCTCCTCCAAAAGTTTCGTATATTGACCATTATGGCTTGTCAATTCCAATTACTTATCCTTTTATTGACCATGAATGGGTAATAACGGAATGAAAATTAGTTTGAATGAATTCGAAATAATGGAATAATGAATTTTGAGAGAATCGTGTTTCGACATATTAAACAACAGATCGGTTTTGTCTCTAAAAAGGATTTCGGCAATTCGGATACTTCTGAAAATCCTCCAGGTGTTTTCTATCTTCCACTTCTCTAGAACACATCTTTTCAGCACTTTTTATCTCAAGTCCCCTTTTGTTTTTTAAAACGCATTTCGGAATTTCCTTAAAGAATGTCAAAACCAGGCTTCTGTTAATGAACTAAAAGTGTGGCCGCTGTCATTAGGACTAGCGCAGTTTTCGCATTCCGTGAAGTGCTAATAATTAGGCTCGAAATAAGGTCGAACCATTTTATCATCCCGTATTCCTGCAGATATTCAAACATAGTCTGCGAAAAATTCAAGCAGTCATGAACTACGATTTGGATCTGACCAAATGCCTCAACAATGAGATGCCGCGTAATTCTGGAGATGATGGCGTGTGAGCAGGGTAGCCTATAGCCGAGAATGAGATGGACACAATGCTCAAATATTCCAGTAATAACCAAAAGGACTTAGGAACATCATAGAAACAATAAAGCAAAGTCACTTACTCACTGCTCCCGGCTCCGGACGGACATAGCTTGATTCATGAATATATAATATGCATGTTCAAAAACTAGGCGATCGACTGCTGATGGATAAAAATGCAAAGATAACATAGCAAGGTGTGATAGATACAGTTTTATCGGAATCTCTAGGTTCCAATTTGAAACTAAATTTACTCTGCCAAGCTAAGTTCATTTCAGTAGTTAATTGTAAGTCTTATTGAAATCAGATGGACTCTGCTAATGATGCTCATAATTGAACCTTGTCTCTGCTCTTAGTAATGTGAATAGTTCCTAGTTCTAATGATACCTTACCATTTAATTCTTCTTTCGAGAAATTTTTTTCACGCCCCTTAACCTCTGTTTCATTTCAATGATAGTTCATTTACTTTCATTACTTTCTTTTAGTCAATTATTTCACGGACTAATATGTAGTTTTCTGGTCTAGTGCAAGATAAGTTCGTTTGCGTAACTAAACAGGAAATTTCTTCACGGCGATTGTGGCACTCGAATCCTTGTGCTGCTGCAAGATCTTGTCACCATTTATGATCTAGATTCAGGTGAGTGATAAAGTTGCTCACATTGAGTAGAATTGCAAAAACACTACTGATCTATTATATAGCCTTTAAAAAAAGCCAAATCAAGATTTAATCATTCTTGAGCTGCTGAGTCTGTTGAAATAGGTAGTCAGTAATTTCACTTTAAATGAAGCCGAGTTGGTGTGATTGCTCAAAGAGAACACTTCTGAGGCCACAATGAACTGTGAAAAATTGTGGATTCTTCAATGTGCAATTATTGTAGATGATGAGTTAGTATGTTTACCTTTGGATGCCACAAACACATAGTTCCTGCGCCACATTTTTCCCATTAAAAGTGAACCATAAAAACCATGCAGTATTTTAGGAGATAACTTGATCACCAAGCTTCTGGACTGTTCTAACTTTAATCTATTACCTCTTATTAAGGAGATTCTATCATTTGAACTAGATATTCCCTTTTTGGAGTCTTTGTGGACTGTGACGCACCTGCTCACTTGGGTGCTTTTGAAAAGGTTGAATTGTTGTTTAGGAAACCATTTCTGATTAGCTGGAGTACTTTGAGAAACACTGCACCGCTCTGGCCTGATCACTTCTATTTATAATTAGCCATCTTGATCAATCTGGTTTCTAGAAATTTGACAAAATCAAAATTTGAACTTGAATCGTTAGTTCCTTTCAATAAGGTAGAAACTGGCCAAAATCTGTAAATGAAGATAACTGCAAATTTTTTTTAAAATAATTGGTAAATGAACTCTCTGGTTAAAATTGTGTCAAAAATTCGCAGGCACAATAGTCAAACGGTTGTATCCATTGAAATCCATCAGAGCTTTAGCCTTTACAAAAAATCAACTGCAATGAATTATTATTTATTTAGTTATTTCTGTTGAATGAGCAACGATTTGAATTGCTGATCGGATGTACTGTTTTTAGCTTTGCGAGACTAGACCAAAATATGTTAAAAGTCGGGCGGACTGAGAAAATCAGGCGCTCCTGATAAAAAGCTTAGGTTAAAAGCAAAAGTTAGGGCAAACATAGATTTATTGCGATGTAAGAATGATGAAACAAACCAATGAAGTATGATCGAGATACAGGAAGTTAAAGCTATTTTGAGTGCTTCCTAACGGTCCCTCTTTAAAAATATACACACTGATGACGTTCAGGTAAACAAGCTGCAACCAAACGCTAATAAACCCAACTCTTAATGAAGTTTCAGTAGCTGGTGAAAAGTTACAAAATTAAGTACATTTGGGGCATTGGCGTGGTTGTAAAGAACAAACAGATGTGTCATTAAGTAAAAAGACTTTACTGCTATTAATATATGACGATGCCTTACAAGGGGGGTCATACAGGATGATAAGCTATCCTAAGCGATGCTAATGGTCGTCTTGGTTTTGAGCTGCCGCGGTCACGAATGCCGCGGAATTAATGCGACTTAAGGTTGTATTTAAATTGGGTACTTGATGGAGCACAATTTTCGAGGTGCTACTGACAACAGACGAACTTATCTTAAAGAGTCTTTTTTTTACAGTGTGTATTGCAGCTCACTTTCTTACTGCAAAAGTCAAGATTACTAGGAAATATTCTTTTAATGACGTGTCTTATCACATTTATTTATCCATTTATTCAAAGTTGGGCATAAACCGAAAACTTATCCGCTCAAGTAAATCTTATAGAAGGATGGATACTGCAATAAAGCGTCGCCTCTAACCACCCTGTTTCTGTATTCTCTGTTTATTTTTTTTTGTATATGACGAAATTACCTACCCCTGTTCATTGCCTGTCTATTTGGAATACACTAAGAGCAGAGCTTTCAGTTACTTTTTAAAAGCCAATGGCGATTAGGGACTCTCAAATGCCGAGGCACCACAAAGTCCAAAGTTTTAGGGGATTGGATAAATGTATTTATGGTGTGTTGGATCTATATTTTACAGACCACTGCTTGTCTGATTACACCACACTAGAAAGTCATTCAATGATTCCTGAATAAAATTACAGAGTAAGAAAACTCTACCAGTAGCGAACCACGTTTGACTAGCTGAGCTGGTTCTTCAGTACTTCATGTTGATTCCAATTAGTGCGTGAAGGTATTCATAGACTGAATTTGTTTTAATTCTACTCAAACAAGTGATATGTGAGTAATTTTTCGGGTTATGCCCATTCCAAGATCTAAACATTTTTTCATAACTGCCAGACCGATTGCCATAAGACAGCTCTCCGACGCTAAGCCAAAAGGAGGGAGAGCAGGTTGACAGCGAATGTGTGTTGCAACGAGCGCATATGGTAATGATAAGTTTGGTTTTGGATAACCATGCGCTAAGCGATCGCGCAAAATGACCACGCCGTATTTAGCAATTATTATGATCTTGGGAAACTGTGTATAGAAATGAAATTGAATACTTTTGAGGTTGGAATATTGTTAAGTGATTCTTTTGCTCTGTGAGGTCAAAACTTCAGAAGTTTTCAGCCAAAAAAGCCTCTTTCTATCGAGAGCGATTGGACTTAAAACTCCAACAACGTGATGAATTTAGCTCTAAAAAAAGCGGTGCGTCTAAGTGGAACCATGATGGAGCACGCTGGTTGAATAGGAGCTGCAGTATTTTAGCTGCAAACCTCCAGTTTGTATTTGTAATTATCATGATATATCTACATATACATATGTATGTATATACATGCCCATATAACTGATCTAATGTTGCAGAAATAAAGACTTAGCTGTTCTGAATTTCAGTCGAATCGTCTCCATGCATAAGTAATACAACTTTTCTCCTCAACGGTTCTAGTCGGCCTTATATTTATTAACGAGGAATGTGAGATTAATACCTGCAAAACTAATTTTACGAACCGGCTGTATAGTTTCGATATTGCTATGAAGCCCAGTAGCCACCGTAAGTTATTTCTGTGTTGGAGTACGAAATCTACTGCAGAATGGGGAGTCAATTTCAAAAAGGCGCAAAGCCCTGACGCTCATGGAAAACTATCCATCCACCCTATTTTTCGTCCAATTTGCTAGTTTTCCATCATATGTTGCCTCTTTAATGCCCTGGGACAAATTATATCTTGATTAAGTTATTCTTCCCCATGCTAAGGTGACTCCCAGCGAATCGACTGTTTAATTCAGAAGGGACTATTCGTCAACAGTTTAGCCAAACGATTTCAGATTGAATAAACTAGACAACCTTGGTACAAATAGAAGAAGGCAAATTTTTTTTAAGGATTGAAGATTGGTAATCCCATTTTAATGACCATCAATCAGCACAATTTTAAGACTTAAGGAGAGCATTCAGAGCCACTAGTTGTACAAATTAAGAAATGGAGGAAACTCAGAAAGAGGATTATTTACTTGAACTTAGAATTTCGTTCAGTCCAGTCACCTCCGACTCAACTCGGTCATTATTCATCTAGCTTCGCCTAACAAACATTTTGTTCTAATTCAACATTCTCGCCATTTCAAACCGCTAGCACAACACCTCTTACCGTTATATCTTCCTCAGAGACAAACAATGTAGTGTAGACCCATGGTTTTAAATTTACATCAGGTGTCTTTGCTCGAATTGCCAGCAAATAATGGTTTGCAACTCTAAGTCCAATCCAAACCCTTAGTTAATCATAGGTTTTCATTCATTTTCGATGTTCAGGAAGGAAACAGGATGTAAATTTCCCATGATTTTCGATCAAAATTTGTTGATGCTTCTCTGAGTCAAATTCGAGGAGTGTAGATGGTAATAGAATGAAGGAACATAAGTTGTAACTTTTGGTTCAGCTTCATCTATTCTATCTGCTGCACTGTATTTGTAAGAACTTTCAACGCTAAATTTTACAACATTTATACCACTCAGAAATATGCAGACCAAATCTATCGCAACATAATTTATCTTCAGACTCATAAGCAGTGGAATAAAACCAAGAATGTTTAAAAGAAATTGCATTGGGAAAAAGCCATAAATTCTTTTTCGGAGAAGGTGGTAGCTCAGGGCTACTGAGCCATCGCTTTAGCTGAGCAGCTGAGGAGTTGGCAGAGCCCTCGTTAGCCTCCAGCCCCATTCAGAAGTTGGCCAACTTTATCAGCACTGGACAAACTTTAGTGGCCTAAGCACTGAATACTTTCAGGCTCTCTTCATTGAATCATGAAGGCTATACTTCCCAAGGGAATGTTCACCGTCAAGACTTCACACTACGTGTACGATTAGCCGTGAATGTTTAAAATCACTCTGAAGGCAGGGGTATGGTTATGAAACCATAGAGAAGTGTAGGTTAAGGGTTAAGGATAAAGAATAAATTACTTTAGTCCAAGTTTAATTTTTCAATACCACTCGTCGAATTGCTTTAGGACCCTGACACAAATCATGAAAATTATCAATTTCAATTCTTTATTTGAAAAATGTGGTGATAAGATTAGCTAATAGCACCTGAAAGTGCACATTCAAGCAGGACTTGTGGCCCTTTTGATCTGAATAAGCAATTGCCGAAAAATGTGCCAAAGTCTACCAAAAATCATAGTCGCATTATCACAAATCACTCCACAATCTTAAAACAAACTCGCAGTTTCCCTTTTGTGTCTTCAATCCCGATTGCTGTAAGTGATAGTGAATAATATGAAAAATATTCTTGCTGACTGGTAAATTCGGTGTATAGCCAGATTCATAACAGTTTTTTGCATTTAAATTAGTGATTAAACTATGTGCCAGAGATTTCATCTTACCAACCGCTATTTCACAGTAACACCTTCGCCAAAATAACATTGCCATAATTATGCTTTCTTCAAATTTATTTATAAAGAGTTCTTGTGAACACCCATCCAGAGCTAATTGCAAACTGAAGTTTAGCCAATCATGAGTCTGAAAAAAGTGTAACTAATCTCCGAGTTGGTGACAATATCAGACTGGCCAATCACGTCGGCTGATACGCGGGAACGACTGATTTCCCGAGTTTCGTCTTCATTTGCATTTAGCACAGCAAGTGTTTATTCCGTTAGAAGATTGTGCGTCACGTAAAGGACTGGGAAAGGACATCGTGCTTTTGTTAGAACCCTACTTTCTCTTTAGGCATTGGTGGGTTTGCCACAACTTCAAACTCGTTGCAGATGCAACTTCGTGAGTGTCAGTTCAAGTGCTTAGGAAAACGTTTCGGACCAGTCATGGTCTTACGAAAAAGCTCTATCTAAATAATTGGAGGTTGATCGAATGAAATTTTCCCGTGATGGCGTTCGTGAGCCCATCTTAAATGAAAGAATGCTTTTGAATTGCCGTAGCTCTTTCACATTTGGGGTTCTATTGAATAGGCGAATGTTCGACGGATTCTGTGTAATGAAGATAGCTAAAGTGATGCTCACAAATCAACCATGGGTCACTCAAATCCGAAGTAATAAGAATCACTTCCAAACCTTGTGCAATAGTAAATCTTGATGTTGAAATTTTGCCTGTTTTAATTTTCAAAATCAAAAGTTAGAGTGTTAAGACAGCACATTTATGCACAGGTCATTGGTAAAAATTCATAGTTTTAGGACTGTGGTTGTACGTTGTGAACCGCGCCTAGATGTTATCGTGTTTTTAAGACTTGTGTCATAGTCCCGTGGTTAAATGAACTGGAGGTCCCTCCATCTTACTGTTGCAGTTTCAATATTCAGTTGATGACAAGTTTTGAAAGGAAGAACTGGGCAATTTTTTAATTTTGAAAGAGTCTGAATCGGCTGCATCTGTTTGAATATGAGCGACTATCATCTCATAGTTCAGTAGTTGTTTTTTGAAACGTTTGAAAGTGGAGTTAAATGAAAAGGAGGGTTATCAGTAAAGGGGGCTTCTTATTCGGGTTCGCACGCCTGCTCACTAGGTCACAATGCGTGGCGAGGCACATGCTTCAACGCTCTACATTCTCATACAAGTATCGGCCATGTAAACACCCCTTAATCTCATTGTGAGCTTCTGCTGTGCAACCATTTAAGTCCGCCTAAGCCAAACTCACTGAATAAAAGCCTCTGGTACCTAAGTAACTCACTGTAAAACTTTAGGTTCGAATGTTTTAGTCCCGCAAGAGCAACCTTGAATATAGCATCAAGAAAACCTCAAAGGCATTTATAAAGTGGATTCAACGCTGGAATGCTGATATTTAGTTGACAAAATGAGATAACGCTTGGCAACCAATCAGCAGTCGATCTTTCCGTATACATCCCGTTCAAACTATTATCTCCCACTAACATCGGATTCGCTATTTGCGCACTTAAAGAAAAATTTTACCTTATTAGCACCTGCATCAAGCCTACCTAGGAATTTGTATCACTTTGGGTAGTCTGGAAAGTCGAGCGAAATTGGGTTTCATGAAAAATGTGTTTCAGCATGAGGGGTGAACTTCGCATATGGAAACGTGGTTCAGGCTGACATTCGGCACACCAATGCTTGCATATGATATAAGACCATGATTAAATGAATAAATTTATGAGGGGAAGTGGCCTAGAGTTTAACTTGACACCGTAGTAGCATTTATTTTAATTTGCATCATAAATGTCATTCTGTAGCCACCTCACTGTTTCTTTCGATTTAAAATTTCCATACTGGGAACAATCTTCCAGCAAACAAGGCGAATTATAGGTCTATTCGCTGAATTTCTGATTAAAACGCCGGAGAAGACTTTGCAGCAAATGGCAATAAATCATTGCACACATTTTAACAGTTTTAATTTTTTTTTTAATATAGTACTTTCGACAAGTTTGAACTTCCGAACCAATTAGGTTACCCTCAATGTTGAAGCACCAATAGACTCTAATCACTTTTCCAAAGAGCCTGGTATTTCGGTATTCGCGATTATTTTACCGCACCTCCAATCTTTAATCTAAAAGAACAAATTTTCTTCTGAAATATTGTTATTTTGAGGTCAAGAGCTCACTCTTTTGCTGGATTAAAGCACCACAATCAAGGGACACACAATTATATGGTTTTTTTTATATTTATCCATATTTATCCATTCATTTAAAAACAAAAGACAGGACAATGTGGAGAATATCCAAATGAATCAGTTCAGAATATTGGTGCCGCTTTCATGATCGTTTTTCAAAAGATCAAGCACTGTAGTTACTCGCGCTGTGAGACTGTCAAAAATTCTGTTAATAATTGTATGCAGAATATCATTTCACGCACTCAGCGAAGTTTGCATCTTACAGGCTTGCATACATGCGAAATCCCATAGAACTAATCACCCACCGGACGTACAGATTTGGATTGTGCCGGCAGAAGTACAACTTCGTACAGAATGGTAAACGAGGCACGTCGTAAATACCTGATTTCATGGCCTCAAATTGGACTGTGGAACTTAGGTGCATGTGGCAATAAAGTGGACACCCAACGGAAATTCGAAAAGATTTTTGGAGAAGATACAAAGATTGTCTGCCCTTAACAATGTCGAGGACGGACGAGGGGCCACTACGAAGTTGAACGGCTACCTGTGCTATAGAACCATGCCAGAACCGTGACCAGAGAACCGAAGATGTCGATAACCGCTTTTACTGTCTTCTGCGTTAACTGTTGTATGTTACATGTTGCAAAAGCTATTTGTACTTCTGTTGTTCCCCCAATAAGTCCTTGGGATTTGCCCTAATGGGTAGGGAGCAAATGAAAAATGAAAAAAATAAGGGCATATAGGCTAGACGATATGACCCTTCGGCCCTTTGTGTCTAGTTGTTCTTTTTTTTCCATATATCTTTGATCGACAAGTCTGAAGTGGATATGGTGACCGAGCCCTAAATATATGGTGCTCCGTTTGCTTGAACTCGAAAGGATTGATTGGTGACCTCAGGCCTCATATCACGAAGAAAGACTTGAGTAGTCTACTTTTTTTGACAAAGATGAAAATGGGAAAATAATTTGTCTTCTGTTGCAGTTCAATGGAGTGGGATTTCGTCGACCACAGTAGTGCTGAATTTTACCGGTGCCAGGCCAAGGGTATGCTAATCCGTATCCACCTTTCTTCGGATAAGCAGCGACAAAAGGTACGTTCAAGATGGGTGGTTGTGATCTTGACTTGTTTACGGTTTACGAAAGCACCGTGAGAGAAAAGCTCTCTAGAAGAGATCGTGTTACTCGCTCAGATTTTTTTATTAGATGGGTATTTCGTGATCTCGCCTGATTGTGGGTCTGTCTTGGGGACTTGCCACTGGAATACAACAAGTTACAGAGGGGGATCAATTCTTCATTTGGTTTCATCATTTCATGATTCCTTGTTCTTTTGACCTACAATCAGTTTCCCTTATTAAAAGTGCGATTACCTACCAGTTCAGCAACGCTGTCTACTAATGTGGTCTCAAAGCAGCCATCTTTCAAATGCGAATGATCCAATGCGGTCCATGCTGAAGGAGCACGGTTCTCAACACTTATCTAGAGGGATTAAATAGACCTTAAGGCTTCAGGTTGAGAATCTCTCATTTGTCCATCACTTAGGTGTGTAATCGCCAATGCGTATAGGCGATTAAGCTATTGGTGTACCTTTATCAAGGTTTTGTTTCTTCGTTGTCTTAAATTGTAGATTCAAGGTTAGTTTTCCTGGATCGATGTTCCAATGTTTTCCACTAAGGAACAGTAAAATCCTTCTTCTTAGCAGCATCGTCAGTTATTTGACTGACGATGTTCACACAGGCTCCAGAAAAAAAATGTATATACTCCCTCTGGTGCACCTAATAAAACCCTAGCCGCTCGAAATCACATTAATCGGCTATCTTGATATGTTTTTTAACTCACTTTACTTAAACCTCACATTTCAATCAGTATGACTTTGAAATGTGTGATTTCACTGCTGTTCTTGCTCACTTCATTCCCTTCCCTTTGCAAGGTCAAGCATTATTACTTACAATCACATCAAATCGCATCCATTAAAAAATGGGGATCGCATACTCGCGGCATCGATCTATGAACGTCTGGATAGTGCAATTGATCTTCCAGCTCTGAGGTACAGAATTTCCGACATACTCGATATGCGATCAAACTAATATCAACGCTGTCTGATAGTCACACCTACTCTCAACCTTCTCGAAATGACCATCGGTAACCCCAGGGGCTTCTCAGGTGGCTAATGAGAGGGGCGGCCGGTTAGGACTAATCACCCTCCGGATGTATAACATTTTACAGCCTGGAACACGAAGCACGATGTAATCAACCGGATTTATGGTCTCAAACTGGACTGCGGAATGCACGTGCATGTAGCGATGAATGAAGTCTCCATCAGAATGTTGAAGGATTTCTGGTAGGAGACATGAAGACGGACGAAGATGGACGAGGCGCCACGACGAAGCTGAACTGCTACCTGTACGACGAGGCCACACCAGAGAAGAGACCACACAGCCGAAGACGTAAACAAACGTTTTTACTACGTTCTGCATTAACTGTTGTGCTTTCTTGTTATAAAAGCTATTTGTATTTCTGTTGTACCCCCAATAAGTCCTTCGGACTTGCCCCAATGGGTGGGGAGAAAATAAAAAAAATAAAAATAAAAATCAACGCTGTCTACGTAGAAACACAAGGAAACGCCTACATAGGAGGACCCAAGCGTGAGTGATATAAAGGCACATAAACTGGATTTCTGCTATTACCAGAAGTACATGGGCACTTGAGACATGGAAAGATGACAACAAAATAGTTTTTAGAATCTGTTAAAATGCTTTTTAAATAAAGGTAAAATCTAAAAGCCAAAAATCCAGCAAAAAGGAATGTTCAGTGAATGTTTTGCGAGTTTGGACTTATTTTGACCTTCTGATACCCTTTATCCGCATTAGAAAATTAACCTCTTACTGAATTTAATTCAAGAGTGATCTTCCTTTAGTCAAGGTTAGGAAATAGGCATTAAATGAATCGAGAGCGAAAGGATTCACGCTGTCATTATTCAAAACTTATTTTGTGTATACTACGAGTACTTTGATAAATGACAGGAAGCCCAGCTGGCATTTCACAGAGAAAAGCAGGTCTCGTGTTTTTGAGAGCTTAAGACACCCACTTCCATGTATGCATGATGCGGGGGTCTAGAAGAGGCTAGTATCGAACCGGGGTCTGGATTGGGTTAACAGGTGTTTGCACAAAGCAAACGATTTTTGAATGAGATCGATAATTTAAATGGAGGAGCGTGTGAAACAAGATCTGTGGAACCCCGAATTTCACTTCATTCTACGGCCTATTCTACTTTTGATTTTAAAAGGTTTTAATTTTGCTGATCGGAAAAGGCGTTAAAGTCAAAAGAATGAAACTGAGCTGAATTTTCATAAGTCTTTTGATGGTTCACGTCTGAGTTCAAGACGCATTTACAGATTAAAATAAATAACGGAATGATGATTATCAGCCGATCATATTCAATGAATATTGACGGATCAGGTTGAATTCAGTTTATCCAATAAATTAACAATGGTTTAAATTTTCATAGAAGCATTTGCTGATAAGATGTTGTTTGCGTTAAGAAAGTGCAGTCAAAATACTAATTTAACATTATTAATTGGCCGTAGTTATCCAGATTTTAGCCGCAACCTTAAACAAAGCTATGTCGCTTTTGATGACAAAGAGGCTTTCAAGCTCCTTGCGACTTATCAGGCAAATGGTTGAACGAATCATTTGACTTGGCCAATGGCAGAGCTGGTTCACGCCGTAGCCAATCACCAACCACTTCAGTATTTCCAGACTTAAAATAGACTTCCTGTCGATCACGACTGTTCCAGGCACTTGCAAAATGCGGCCTGTACTTATTCTCTTTGGTTTTCTTATCCACTTGAGTACGCCTATTTTAATATTTCAATTTATTTGATTATTTTAATTTCTTTCAAAATTAATGTAAATAGAATCCGTCCACCGATCACAATAAAATTTATACCAATTTACTTTTCAAAAGCGTGACTTGTGGAATTGTGTACCGACTTGCCGTTATCACTTATTTTCGTTATAGCTTTGGGTGAGAGTGAGACGCAGTCAATTTCTTGCTATGAATGCATGCAGTGTCGTAGTGAATTAGAATACATGCCAATCAGAAAAATGTGCAAGGCTTGTGGAGTAAGTTTTTTGTTAAAATTCATTCCTTAGTCGTATACCTTACTTTATTCGAGTGCTGACCTGACATACCATCGACACAAGTGGAGTTTTCATGACATGTCAGCTGATTGAATGGATGAAATGGGATCAGTTTTTTGTATTTATTATATTTATTTTATTCATTTTAACTTATTTATTCAATCCTTTTTTTATTTACAAAAAAAGAAAGTCAAATTCCTTTGGACATAGCAAAATTTTCTTCAGCAAACGAAAGTAAATTCGTTCAGCACTACTTTTTTGAATCACGGAAATGAAGTAACGCTTTCAAGACCGTGATTTTCTTTCCGATGATGCCTATATGCATGAACTTTTGGTCAACTCAAAATTCGACGGTCTTAATACCACCTTTAAAACCATGGAGTTCCATATTGAAACAATAATAAACCTGTCATGTGCTTAATTACTTTAAAATACTAAGATTTAAATAATAACTGTATTTAAATTAGTTGACCAAACGTGTGTTCATTAGGATCTAGACTTAAGAGATTCCATTCAACGAGAAAATACGTCTATTACCTTGGTAAATCTTATGTACAATTAAGCATTTGACAACTTTGCAACAGACCTTAAAAGACAAATTCTTCTTAGTTAGCCGATAGTTGTGAATAATCAGTTTTAAAGAATGTTTTCCATCATTATGTTAGCAGGAACACTTCTGGTGATGAGTGCAAGCAGGCAGAACTTTACGTTTTAAAAAAAATCAAGCAGATTTATTAACTGAATGCCCAGCAAATTACTGAGGTCTCTTGTTGGACTAAGTTTTGAAGTCCTCAGATTTCGATTTCGAACGTTTGATTTCTTTCTCTTGATTGGAACTTATTGTGTTTTGTACTTCCACTCATATGCTGATAGGCCCGCGATAGTTGTGATGTAGCTATTGCACATAATCATGACGATAACGCGGTGTCAGAGCGACTTAAAGGACATAACATTTAAGTAGTACCTGATTGAAAAATTCGCTGTTTAACCTAGGAGTCTAATCGATGACAAGGCTTTGATAACTTTTCTCTTCTTGGATATTTTAAAATACAAACCTAAAACCCCTCGTGCAAGCATTAAAATTTAGGTCGCCATTCATTAACTTGCAAGTGATATGTACATTTTGCTTGCATGGTCCTGTATTAACTTTAATCTCAATTTCCCTCTTTTAAGACAATCACGAGGTATGACAAAAATGATATCGTCGATGTTACTCGTCGATGCCTCGATTCCTGTTACCCTAGCGATCAATTATACCACGGGACCGGCCAGAAACAAGAATGCTGTTACACAAACCTCTGCAATTCTATGTCATATCTGAAGGCATCCGCCTTCGTTGTTGCATTTGCGGCCTCCATACTAAGGGTTTTTAATTAGTAATTTAAATAGGTACACCGAGTTCTGCAAATTATAATGCCCTAAATCCATTTCCTTCATGTGTCGCTCATTCCTTCCTGCCTCTCTGCATCATCCACACTCACAATTTCTGTTCATTGGCAAGCTTAAAAGGTAATTCAATGTTATTTTTTCCCAGCGTTTTGCTTCTTCTTCTGAACTTACTTTGTCTTCTCTTAATGTTTTTTTAGTGGGTCAATCATCTTTCCCATTGTAAGCGCTAAAATTATAACGAAGCTAAATGATATCCTTCAATTTGGCACCCTTTAAACTACATTTGTTTAGTCAAATTACGATTTTATGATTGTTGGATATTATATTCGCAGTGTTTGATTATTTACTGTATTCAAGCTTTAGCTGAATAAAAATGCGCTAAAGTTTATTTCTTGTGGGAATACTACTTTAAACAAGAGGCCTTGTCTCAAGGCTCCGACTGATTTCTTTGGATCAACTTTACTATTGTCACTTTCCAGGCAATAAGAATTGGACTTGTATGGGTCGCCATGACAACAAAAGCTGCACTTTATTTCTGCACCATTTATGTGCTGGTTTTTATTTCCACTAATGCCCCAGGCTATATGTCGCAAATACGGAAAAATTACCCACATTTTTAAATAGTTTCTTCGATCAGAGACTTCAGTTTTGTCCCATTAAATTATTTAATTCAGCCTTGCTGGAGAAGTATTATGCACACGACATCCAACGACAATTTAAGTTCGGAGGATTTGCCTGTGAGACATGGTGGCGTGTAAGGTTACATTTTAATTTATAGCGCAATTAACCTGAATCCTTGAGATTGAATAATATCATGAACACTGGATCAACTTCCATTAATAAACGCTCTAGTGAGGCATTTTTATTTCAAGCCAGGAGGAGTTTGTGCAGCGCATTCCTTATAAAAGTTGTGGCTGTTACGAACACTTTTTTCTCTGCGTTACTCAGCCCAGAAATTCCACGCTCAGAGGGTATTAAGGGAAATAAACTGACACGAACGACTAAAAGGGAAACACTTCACTGAAAAGATCCCTTTTGGCTCTTTTCTGCATCGACTAACCCCGAACGTCGCTTTTACCTGATCATCTTAAGACTCTGTTTCTAAATAAATCGACCAGTTCATAGAATGCTACCAAGCTCGAAAATTCGTTGCCCTTCAACTGCAAATAAAATGATCACTAATTTTGTCAGGCAACAAATGACTAGTCCTTTCATTCCCATTCAGAGTACTCATTTTCAGAAGGTGCTCATTCGCTTAGAAGGCTAACGCTACCACCACAAGGTCAGGTGAAGTTAAGAATCGAATTCCCAATTCATCTACCTTTGTAATTCGTGAAGTACCAATAACCATTCCACATACAAGTTGGGTTCATGAAGTTATGAAATGATTTTTCCATGCTCAGGTATACACTCCGAAGGAAAGCACACAATCAGTAGGGGTATTTATTTGTCATGCGCAATGAAATTAAGTAGCTATTTTCGTTTGTCTGACAACAGCCTAGCCGACTTTCTTCAAATAACAATTTTTTTAGAGAATACGAAAAGATTTTGCTGCTTACTTACAAAATTTTAACCAAGTTGTAATCTGGTTACAAGTACGAAAGCTGACACTCATTGGAATAGTCTGCGTCGACTATTACATTTGAAAAAAAATGGGCTCGAATAAATGTATACTTCAAATATTTTTGGTTCGGCAAGTGAAGCGTAGATTCTTAGCAGCGTCGCCAAGATAGGCTTGGGTTTTTCAGTCCTTCAATGCACACATAAGCATTAGTTGCAAATTAAGAAAGGTAGATCTGAAATCATTCCTTGAAGGAATAACTGTTAAGGAAGTGAAAATGATGTCAAGTTTTAGTTTTCAACTACAAACTTAAGTAGATGTTCTGAATTTTATCTTGTAAACAATAGGAGATTCAACTACAGTTGTCCTTCGTCTTACGGAACGACATGATTTTCTGGGTAGCGAAATGCTAAAGACCTGGGGTTAGCGACTGTTATGGCTAAATGTTGATTTTAGAGCAGTTGAGCATGCGATTTGAAGTAGTGATAGCCTGGATTAGAAAAAAAGTTGCCACGACAAAATTAGCGTTCTTTGACATCCAACAAGAAGCCAAAGTACAAAGGCACTAGCCATTATAAAGCAAGAGATTGTGTAAAATCAGTCATTTTTTAACCCATTAGCTGATGCAAACATGATATTCAATCAGACTACAAAATACAAGATTCCATATTTGCATTTGCGTCAAGAGAGAAGAATATTTTACGTAAGCGGTTTAATGCTACGAATTATGATAGCGATTTGGCAGAACATCCTTATTAATTCAACATTAAGCAGTATTCATTCTTCATATTGAAACTGAATGCAAAAGTCTTCCTTCAGTGCAATATTATGATTTTGTTAATTGGAGTTACCTAATGTATAATGAAGCTTAATTTAATGCCACTGTAATTAAATAAATATTTAATTAACAAATTTTTATATGACGCGCCTTAATTACAACTTTGGTCTATGAATAACTCATTTAAAAAGTGATTGGGATAAATTTCGTTCCTGTTTGTTAATTTGAATTATGTTTAGAAAGGAAAAGCGAGAATATTTTAACAAATTTTGAATGAATTAATGGGACCTTTAATTAAAATGAAAATATCGGAGGCGTTAAAGCGTGTTGCAAAATATTCTAAATTCCAAACACTGATTAACAATTTAATTTTTCAAGATAAGAAAATAAAAGTAACTAAGTCTAAGAAAGGGAAAGTGAAATTAACTTTAAAATCCCATAGGGAACGACATCCGGGTAACTTTCGAGAAATTGGTTTCATTATTATAAAGGCCATATCTGGTTTGATATTTCCATTCGTCTCACACTGACCTTCTCTTCTAATTAACAGAGACCAGTCTTTGAATACTTTGAGCCTTGGGGTATCCTCAATCAACTTTCATCAAGAGTACCGACGTGCTGCAAAAGTGTTGGTATTATGCTCCAGACCTACTTTGGTACTGGATATCGAAAGGATATATTTTGACAGCTGCAAATATGAGTACTGCTTTGAATATACAAATTGCTTATGAACTGATATGGTAAAAGAAATATCCCAGAGTGATCGGCATGGTCAAATAGGAGAACTTCTTTGAAAAAAGGTTCGATTTTAATTAGTCAGATAAAATAACTTCAGATGCGATTTCGCTGAGTCTGCGCTTCTGTTTTGAAGCGTATATACACCTTTCCTTTGTGCCACCACATTTGTGTGTGATGGTACTGATAAGAGAACAATAAAGCAGGCGACTAACGTTTAGTGGCTCAACTCTGGACGCAGTCTCTATATCATTGGGTGGAAATGGAGTGACATGAGTCAAACTATTCAAATATATTCAATTTATGAAAGTTTTGAACAGCTAAGCTTAAGCAGAGGGAGCAACGTGCCTGAGAACTTACGTACTTTCATGGTCACCGAAGTCATTCTCGCTCGGATCAATTTTTGCCATTCCTCCTACCTAGACTCACTAAATAGGCAGATCAGAGATCTTCTTCACAAGGGTACTGAACCGTGTGCACTGAAAAATAGTCTACACTCTCTACCCATTCTTGTTATTTGGTAATAGGAAATCTCATGACTCTGCATGCTTTCTAATGATTTCAGAATGCACATGAATAATTCCCGATAAAAAAATCTATCTTTTTTTGAAGAATGAAATCGGATGTTTAATTGTCTACATAAAATCAAACTTTGTCACCATTTATGGTCGAGACTAAAAGGAAATATACGCTAGGGAGAGTACCAGATTTAATCAATTGATTTCCCTGATCAATTGCACAATTTTTTTGAATTGAAGCCTTTCCTTGAAAGCCTACAGTCCATCAGTATTGCCTTGGTGCTTAATGCTATTTATCTTGGGAATAGCGATTAGAATTCAAGTTTTACTTATGTCCAACTTCAATGAAAGAGAGTAATAGATAATTAAACAATGCAGGTATAAACAACCACTGAACCTTAAGACTGTCTAAGCTCGCACAGAAATGACACATCTTGACAACTAATACGTGATGTTGGAGGGTTATTGCATGTAAATATCTACTTTTAGAGCTATATTTTCAACTATTGGCTCTTTTCCTCTCAATCATAGTGTCGTAAGTAGTCCCCACTATCCCGGACTGAAGTAGTCTGTCAAAAAATGCCTTGAGTGAAGGGCAAAATGGATAGTGTTTCTATATTTTTTAATCCTTTAGGTTATTGGAAATCACAGAACAGCATCCCAAAAAGGGTCTAAAGGTACTCCAGGCTCTTGGGTAATAGAAAAAACTTGCTAGCCCAACGGCTATACACTCTTATTTCAAAAATCCAGTTTACATGAAAGCTAAAATTGACCTAATTGGCCGTGTCAACTTTCACATAAAAGCCAATTTACTAGTCTTGAAATGAAAAAAATGATACCGATTGGGTTTACATTCATTTTAACTTTTATCAGTCTTTCCATCTAATGCGCTTTCTACATATTATACCAAGAATACGAGATTCTAAGTCTCAGTTTGAGCATCGATGAAGCTTGCAACCAGGAAAGGGTAGATTCTGTTTTCCCGAGTTCTGGTATTCGACTCAGAATTATCAAGCTTCGTAAATGCTGCAGTCGAAGATGGCTCTGCCATCTGTGTAGAAAAGTGAAAAAAAGGTCATTGAATGCAATTCGCTGCACTAGCTAGAAATGCTAACACGAAGCATTCAAAGAGCAAAGAAGTGAGCAGAAGACTTGGCCAGACGCATTTTAACAAGTATGACACTCAATAAGTGTTTTAAATTAAAATAGAATGTTGAAAATGCCTATTAATCTGCTTTTCAGTAGTCACCATGTCGACGAATTCTGTCGGTGGACTTCAAAAGCCATGAGTAAATTAGGAATTTGAGTCGGATGTTCTTAATGTAATTGGCGGAAACTGCTTGATCATAAGAGAAACGCTCACCCCAGTCCTCACCAAGGTATGTTTGAAGTCCACTTCATCAGAGATATGGTTCTCTTTCCCCAGGCTGTTTCCCCACGCGTTGTGCTTAGTTCTAATTGAAAAGGTGAAATGAATTAACAGCTTAATAGGAAACCGTGGCCAAACAGCTTAAACACTTGAATTGATTTCTATTGAAAAAAATAGTCAAATTTGTTAGTTTAAAAGGTAAAATGAAATTTTAGAAGGGACCTGTGACCTCATAATGTTAATAACACCAATTGAAGTTAAGAGTGTCGTTTGTTTATAAAAATCATTAGCTACGTGATCTGGAACAAGTTTCTCAGAAAATGGTTCCTGAAATATTTCATGAAATTCATCTGCATTGCGTTGTGTTAAAAATGAAACTGAAAATTTCATTACCTTTTTGCGCACTCATGGCTCTTTCCTCAGCGGTGCCAGGTTTGTTTAAAGGAAGTCCTCTATTTGGTAATGGTAATTGCGGTGAACATTTGACTCTTGGAATTCACTAAGTTGTTAATATTTTGGGATGTACAAATGCCTGGTTCTCCTTAATGATAGGGCTTAGAACACTGTCTGCACGCACATTTATTTATTTATTTACTCACCAATCATTAGGGCAAGCCCCAGGAACTTATTTAGGGTGGAACAGAAGTAAAAACAGCTTTTACAACAAGTAGCGCACAACAATTAACACAGAGGATAGTAAAAGCGTTTATCGGTGTTTTCGGTTACCTAGTCACTTCTTTCGCTTGGTTTCATCGTCGGGGTAGCAGTTCAACTTCGTATTGGCATTTCGTCTGTCCTGGTCACTGGTAAGGGCAGACAATCTTCATATCTCTTCCAGAAGTCTTTTCAACCTTCTGGCGGAGATTCTATTCATCGCAACATGCACATGCTTTCCACGGTTCAGGTTGACACCATGAATCCGTTTTTTTACGTCGTGCCTCATTTATCAAGCTGGAAGAGGTTGTACTTCTGCTGGCATAATCTAATTTTATACGTCCGGAGGGTGATTAGTCCTATCCGCAGCCCCTCTCATTAGCCTCCAGCGTTGCCCCTGGGGTTACCAGTGGTTACCACGAGGAGTTTGAGACTAGGTTTGACCACTTACATAAACTTTATTAGTCGCATGTTTTATACACATTTAATGGTAATTTAAATGTTAGAACCTTGCCTAAAGATCAAAAGCAGTAAAGGTGAGAAGAACACAAGAGATTCATTTTTCTCATAAAGTCTTTCCATTGATCGCCTTGATCCGAATCGTTTAGACAAATTAATCACTTTTCAAACATCAAAACAAAGAAATTGCCCGATTTAGAGCTTTAAAAATAAAATTCACACCTACAGAACGTTTGCTATGTAAAGGTGCAGATATTCGTGTTAATAAGATATATTTAGAAGCTAACATTTCGGGTGGTACTGTCAGAATCGGTTCAGTTCATTGCCGCACCCCGTAGAAAAATTATTTTGCACTCCTAATAGTCGATAACCAGCATCCATTACTAATACACTTTTATAAGAGGCAGCATTGCTACTTTCATCAAATGACATGGTTCGTCTTTGTCTGCTGTAAAGACTCATGTGGACATTGTTTACCGTTGAATACAATTTATTCTGTCTCTGATGAACATGGGTAACATATCAGGCATCTTATCATCTTTTTGATGCACTACCGGACCTTCAAAGTAGGTGCTTCTTTTATTTTATTTTCTGCCCACCCATTAGGGCAAGTCTCAAGGACTTATTGGGGGTACAACAGAAGTAAAAGTAACTTTACAACAAGTAAGCACAATGGTTAACACAGAATACAGTAAAAACGTTCGTTGATATCTTCCTTTGTCTAGCCTCTTCTTTGGCATGGCTTCCTCGCACAGGTAGCAGTCCAGCTTCGTCGTGGCACTTCGTCCGTCTTCATGTCTCCTACCAGAAATCTTTCAGCATTCTGGTGGAGACTCTATTCATTGCTACATGAACGTGCATTTCACAGTCCAGTCTGAGACCATGATTCCGGTTATTTACATCGTGCCTCGTTTACCAGACTGTACGAAGTGCTTCTGCTAGCACAATCTGATTTTATACATCCGGAGGACGATTAGTTCCAACCGGAGGCCCCTCTCATGGGCCCCCAGAGCTGCCCCTGGCGCAATTTATTTAAAATTTCTTGTAGCCGTCGGCCACCATTGTCAGATGTATGTATCTTGCTAATAGATGATTCATCTATTTAAGCTAAGATAAGCTAAAAAGACGATTTGAGTGTTTTTCGCAACTGAAATCTATCAAGTATCAGACAAGGACAAACCGAGGTCATTCATGAACCGTCAGGTCTTAGTTTGAGTGATACTTGAATACCATTCAGGCGAAAATGGAGCTACTGAAATAGTCGGCGAGTTCCGGCACTGGAACCAACTGATCCTGTATCTCAAATTTTAACGGGCTTTATAGATTAAAGTGGAGGTTAAAATATATGATTTTCGATTTCATATTTAGCAATGGAAATACCTTAATTCCTGGCAATTATAGGAAAGTTACTACTATTCCGAAGGCTTCAGTTTCTCCATTATGGATTGGGATTGAATAAAATTGGTGCTTGATTTGATAACCAAAAATTTAAACTTCTTTCCAAATGGGATTCAAAGAGGTGTTGATTTCACGAGCTGAGTGTAGATTTGCTTCTAGAGAGAAATCGAAGAGCGAATTTTACGTTAAAGGAATGATTTAATGGACGACTTCTTCGAAGACGAAACTTTGATAAAGTCATCAAATCACAAACTACGAGTCGTCAGGAGAGTATCGCAAGCCGAATCCCTTTCTGTAATTCCATAATAATATCTCACATTTTTGATTGCAGGTATTTATGATTGTGTTAATCAACTGGTCAATGAAGAAGACCTGAATGACGATGTCTGAGCAGACCACCGTAGACAGTGGCCTATGGGAGATCCGAGAGTTGCGGATCTGGAGACTGAGGTGGATTTCGGGAATCGGAACTTACCCTTATATTATACAGAAATCGAGTGAACTACCACAGAGATGGAAGAGCAGCATGTTCACTCCGTTAATCTGGGCGATAATGATAAACAAGGGGTAATAATGGTACAAATCGCGTGATCGACGAGATTGTGACCCGGCTGGACTTATCAAATGATCCTATAGAACAAGTGAAAGGGCTCTAAAATTACAGCAATACATAACAATAGAATTTAACCTGAATGCAAACATAGAAGTTACTAATTTTTTGGTATCTAACATGAACAAGGGCCTCCTAGAAACAAGCTAAAACAAATTTTCTGCATTCAAACATAGGGTAAAAAATATTTATTTAAAAATACTTTAAAACATGACTGAATTTCATGCGAAATGTATCAAACGAATCACACCGGCTGCAATGAACGAAACACTTTGTAAATTATTGCTTAATGAGGCTAAACTTTTGGAGGAACTCTATGTATATTGGCGCAATGGCTCTTAAGGAGTAAGACACCTAGTTTGTCAAATGGGTGATATCTCTAAAACTTACTTATTTCAGGGATAGCCCAGAAGGCACCATTAGCAAACTGGTCGATCCGAGTCCATGACCTTGACAAATGACCTTGTCTAATGGCTCACGACGGCCGACCGATCCGTCTAACTCATTCTTTCAAGTGGATGTCTTAAGACCTCACTCACTTTATATAAACTGAAACTTCAGCCTTTGAATGCACTCGTTCGCCGATTTGAGATTTTGAAAGTAGGTGAGAGGCGTAAGCTGCCTTAAAACATTCAAAAATTGAATCAGTTTCCTCGACCAGACGAGTAGAAATTGCTTGCCACACATCTGGATCCACTAGTCAAACAGACTAATGGAAATAGTTAGATCTAGATAAATGGAAACAATTGGATTTGGCATTTCACTTTCTTTCTGCATTGTGACACCCGGAAAGGTTGCCGAAATTTAGTGTTCAAGCTTGCACATTTTTTGGCAATAAGATCTAAAATGAATGGATTGACAACTAATTCATGTTGTTCTATGAATAATCTTTATAATTTCAAGCTTAAATGAATTTGAATTATCCCCGAGAAGTTGATTTTCAACAGTAAATGTAAATAACAAACTTCAGTGCTCATTTAGAGAGATAAAGTCTATCTTAGCTCAGCTTTAAACGACAGGAATAACACTCCATCAAACTACCTCGGCATTCATAAACTTCTTTTAGCTTTTGCCGTACCTAGTCAAGAAAGAATGATTATAAAGCCGATATTTTATATTTTCCCCCTTTTTTTGTCCTCCAGGTCCTTCTTCGTGTAATTGATAGTTGAAAATTTGTCTACCTACTTTTGCATTGATTATGATGTGTGCGAAGTAAAAACAAAGGTGTTTTAAATCTCTTGGAAACAATCAAGTCATAAAATGTGCCAGATTTCAGGCCCTACAGTATTTGGAAATTTAGCCTTTAAATGTACATGCTGATTGAATAGCATCGTGAATTCAGAAATCCATCGTGGAAATTCAAATGGCGTTCGAAATAGTTCAAGTATCTCAAATGTGTTTCTTTCTTGACTCTGTGCTGACATCTTATTTGAGGCTTTAGTTTTGCACCTTATAATATAAAAATGTTTTTTTCTTTTCTGGAATATGAAAGTGGTTAGGATCTGCGAGCTATCTTCCAATAACGCCTCACTCTACAGGCCTGGACCTATTCAAGGCATACTTCAATTTTTTCAATCAGATCATTTGTACTTGTAACTGGATTTTGGATTTACCTGAAATTTTTTCCAGTTTGTATTTTTCCAATTATTGAGGCGGTATCCACAGCTGGTTTCTTGCTTGTTTAACATAGCAAGCCCATTTTTAAATTATGCATTAGTAATATTCAATCGCTGCTGAGAGTAGAACTTCTTGATTTGGCTGACACGATAGGAATCGGAGGAATCCGCAAGTCAGTGTTGAAGTCACAAATTATCATGTTGAATGGACATATAGTGACGATGCTAGGAATCAGTAGATAAAAATAACTCGTACTCTATACGAGAACGTTCACATTTATATGCAGTTATGAAGATTTTTTTATTAACTCCCCACCCATTAGGGCAAGTCTCGAGGACTTATTGGGGGAACAACAGAAGTACAAATAGCTTTTACAACTTGTAACATACAACAATTAACACAGAAAACAGTAAAAGCGTTTATCAACGTATTCGGCTCTCTGGTCACTACTCTGGCATGGTTTCATAGTACAGGTAGCAGTTTCACTTCTGAGTGGCACCTCATCTGCCCTCGACACTGTCAAGGGCAGACAGACTTCATGTCTTCTCCAGAAACTTTTCCAAATTTTTGGCGGAGATTTCCTTCATCGCCACATGCACGCATGTTCAACAGTCCGTGTTTGAGACCCTGAATCCAGGCATTTACCAGACTCTACGTAGTTGTACTTCTGCTAGCATCATCTGATTTTATACGTCTAGTGGGTGATTAGTCCTATCCGGCCACCCCTCTCATTAGCCACCAGAGTTGCCCCTGGGATTACCAGTAGTTATAAGGATATCGAATTGATTGCAAAACCTGCGCTGAAGTATTTTAGGAATATATTTACACGTTTTAATGAAACAAGAGAAAAAAATTTCTTCATGAGTGTTAAATCAAGTCACCATTTTGGTCGAACAATATCATAGAATCATTTCGTGGAAGCCGCCTTCTCTTTATAGTTCTATATTTTACCATCACTAATGACTACCTCAGTACCACTAGAGTTTATAATCTCGTCACTCGGCGAGTAAGAAATATACGTGACTATCACTACCGAGTGTTGCCGCCAGAAGAAGTAGAAACCATTCCCTTCCTGACCATTAATTGAAGGAGAGAGACTTTTTTCGTCCTGGTTCTTCCAGAGCAATATTTTTACCACCTTTCTCTTCTACTCGAGTTCTGGCGCCGATTGCCGAAAGGCTAAAATATCCAACACTTCTTTAGCAGAAGGTGTTGTAAAGATGGGTAAGGTCTACTGAACCGCCTCAATGGCCCTCTAGAACAGAATGGCTGAAAGTTACCAGTCTCACGCATTTAGAAGGGTGCCATCTTCCTAAAAAGACTGCAAAAAACTATGATTTGAAGTATTTGTAATTAATTTGATAATCAGTAATACTTATTTGTGGATTTAAATCGCTTATAATCTTTCCGAATTACCAAATTTGATTTGATGTGTTGATTTTAAAATCTTTTGTAATAACATTTGAGGTATCTCCTCTTGCCGGCTAATTTAAATGTAAAAGATTACTTCAGTTGGGTCTGTCTAGTACCGTTTTGAAGAGTGTTTCTCTCCCAGTCTCTCAGTTTTGTATAATTGCTCTTCTCAACTGCATATTAGCAGATAAAATTAGGGCCTAGAAACCATTTCGGTTGATAGTCTGGCTCAAACTGCACCTGTTCTTCACCAATTCAAGAAATTTAAGTTTGTTCCTTGATAAGCTTAAAAATAAATCCAACTCTCTACTCCCAACACTTCTTTCCAGCTTCCAGACAGCCAGATTAAATGGAAAGGAAGTGCAAGCTACAACATGACTTTATCAATTTCTACAAGAGGCGAAGGAGATATGTTGAGAAACTAGCGAATTCCGACTTTAGAGGCAATCTAAAGTATTTTAGGCACACAAACTATACAGCTGACCACCGTAGAACTAATTTGAAAATGGCGAATGCGAAATGAAAACTGTTTGCAGAAGGGATAAAATTTGTTAATATTTAGTGAGGACCATTTTATAAATACTCAGGAAAGCTCTATTGACTTTGGCTCTTTCAGAAACATTTGAATCTCCCTAAATATTATCTTCAAGCACTGAGTGACCAATAGCCAATACTATTACCTTTTAAAGATATTATCTTTGACGGTTCGAGTAAGATTCGACGTTGGTTAAATGGGAATAAGTCTCTAAGAGAAAGCAGCCCTGAACTGGGGTTAAGGGTATTGCCGACACTTTAAACTCCAGAGACAACTCCCCCTCCGAAGTGCAAATTTTCAATCTCCTATGTGCTTTCTTTCATTAATTAAAACTTATTCTCATTACAATTTTTTTCCATAATGTCTCGTTAGCACGGCCACCATTGTATTGCTGTCGACGCCGTCTTAAATTTGAGTAAGTTTCTTAGAATGTTCAGGATGATTGACTATGAATATCGTCTAAATCGAGTAATGAATCACTAACCGATATTTTAGACGCAAAGCAAAACAGATCGTGCAAGTTTAATAAAGTATAGAATGCGGCAATTGATGATATTTCTAGCTGACCTGTTACAGATACTTAGTTCGAGAATCTAGCGGCATATTTCTCTAGAGTTAATCTATAGAAAGCACGAAATGGTGCAGGCTACTGAATTCAGTTAACTGATTGGGACGCAATTTCTTTGATTCCATCTGTACTGAATTGAAAAAATCATCCAGGCTATAACAATGAGGCCAATTTCGCTTGATATCAGACACCTAAGATGGGTATATACAGTGCTTATGCATGCCTTATGCCGACTTCGCAAGTTCGAGCACGTCGGTAGACAGCTAGGTATTATGTACCAAAGCGTTTTGACCAGAGGTTCATGTAATTCTCAATAGGAACCCATTGCTAGCTTGCCATATCGATAGACCAACATTGCCCAGACTTAATCCTTTTGATGAAATATGAGGCCTGTAGAAGTGAAAAGTGCCAATTCAAGCCATCATCAATGGATACTGAACTTCCAGTTCACATTTAAGAATGGCATCCATAGAAAAGGTACTTTGATCGCCAACAAATTTTTATTGTCCAACAGCGTCATTAGACGATAAATGCTGGAATCAATGGAGGATGGAGGACAAATATATATTTTTCTGTCCAAAACACTACCACTCACATTTAATGGGCATTAAACTCACAGCGCTTATGTATAACCTGCTAAGAATGTTAGTTTGAGACTCACTTGTGCACTTGCAGTATTTATATGCTAATCTGTAGAGCTTGAGTGAAATGCGAGATTCCTTGGTAGAGAAATACCGTGCCACCCAGATTGCGCCGTTTGTCTTTGAGAAGAGCACAAAGGAAAAGTATGCAGTGGAATAAAATCAAATGGACGGTTCTCTGCATCCCTGAATTGCTGTGGTGGGTCAAACGAATTTTTGTCAACATTTAGTATGATGCAATCGATCCCATTTATACTGGTGTTGTTGTTTACACGACCCCAAATTTGATAAATCAGCTTGCTTGCAAATACATATACTGGTATTCCAATTCAACAGCTGGTTCCGGAAGATGTGCTCTATGCTTATGTACTAAATTTGCATTCTAACTGCATCTTGCTGCAATAACAGAAGAGAGTGAGAGTACGTGAGTAAATAAACAATTACTTGCTGTACATTGGCTTTTTCACTTGTTCTCACTGGTGGCATTATTTTTTCAATTGAGAAGCCTTTCTGAAAAATTTTGCATCTATTAATATGCCCTGCCTTGGGCTACAAATTTTAATTTTAACTTAAACGCCTGATTTGTCTCCAAAGCGAAAATAAATGTGCGAGTATTTTAGCGGCTGAAGAGGAATATGGATAGGGATAAATGATTGACCGATCGATTCTTCAAAAGCAAATCTTCTGGAAGATCAGTAAGTAGGTCAAATGTACCGAGATGAACGCTAGCCTTGGTGTATCGACGGAGATACGCACCATAAGAGACTTAGTTTGTAATAAAGTAGAGATAATGCTACCACTGTATCCTACTCCCTACCACGCGGTGACCACCGGTAACCACAGGGGCAATCCTAAGGGTTAAAGAGAGGGGCGGTCGAAACGGACCAATCATCCACCAGACGTGCAAATATGTTATTATGCCAGCAGAAGTACAGCCTGAGTCCAACAAGAGCCTCGTAATCAAGGTACAACGTATTAACTGGATTCATGGTCAAACCTGTGTTATTGAATGTGCGTCTATGTTGTATGCAGAATAGTAGTTGAAGAAACGTATGGTGGGGGTGTGGGTATTGTTGCCTTTACGGAAATTCGAATGAGGTCCTGTTCCTCATATATAGAAAAATATGCTCTATTTAACCCTGAACAAAGTGAAAGCTCTAGACCGAATGGTGGGGTCGCCTTCTGATTAAAAAGGGCATAGAAGCTGACTTTAACCCTGTCTCAAATAGACTCGCCCTACTCACCCTCCAAATTGAAGGAGTAAAAGTTGGACTGATGGGATATCATGCTCAGACCGAGTCCACGGAGGATACAATGGGTAAGGAATTCCTCTACAAACTAGTGACCAAAATCCATAGACTACTTCTCTCTGAATGTATAAAAACAATTATCTTTAGCGGTTTCACTTGCAGATTGGGCTCTGATGTCCGTAACATTGGCACCGAACTAGTCGGTCCATTTACCGATCGGGTAAACGCAACAGAGAATGATTAAGGCTCCTAAGCTTATGCCAAATGTTCAATCTAAGCGTAATGAATACTTTCTTTCGGAAACCAACTTCTCGAAGACTGACTTGGTACCCTCCTACAGAGAAAGGTGCTATTCCTAACTTTGTTCTGATGAAAAAGGCCAAACCCATTCCTAATAAGTGATGTACGAGCAGATGCAAATTCTGACCACTGCCTAGAAACAAGTATCCCCAAGCTCAAATCGCGTATTAGAAAGCGCTTAGGAAAATATAGAACAGAACTTTGGCGGAGGGCAGAAACAGTCATCAGCAAATGTGGTAACTGCCTAATGGCCTCCAAAAAAATACGAAAAATGAGGGAAACACACCAGGAATATCTCAAAAGAGAAGTATCTTAGGATCCTTTGACAACTGAATATGAGGACATCCTGAAATCTATCGAAAAGGCTGTGGAGAAAACCTCGGAGGGAAAAGCTGAGCCAAAGTGCAGCGCATGGCATACAGTTAAACAGCTACAAAAACAGCAAAGAATACAGCTTCCTTTCGATTGACATTAAGAGCCAAGTGAACAGGCTCAGCCCCGTCAGCACAGTGTCTGTTAAACCACATACTGACTGTACTAGTCTGGCCAAAATTGAAATCATTTGTATGAATAACTCTCCTACACTATCCATTCATCGCTTTTGGTTCCAGGTCTCTGAGAATGGCCCAAGCAACCTGCTTAACCGCGGTTGCTTCACTTCAGCAAACATTAATGCGCACTAATTGAAGATCCCATTCAGCTTGTTCATCAGATATCGCCTCCCAAAACTAATAATTATCATGATAAGCAGGAAATGGGGCAAATTCGCCTGATCTGAAGATGCCCTATCTGCGGCATCTCACTCAGTGTTGTGCTACGATTTGTGCCGCAAATCAAAAAAAAAAGTCAGTTTGACAATGCGCAAAGAGGTCTACTACTTAAGTAATTGACAGAAACGAGAGTTACTATGCAGAGCTTATTTAATTAAAATAAAGACTTAAAGCCATTAAAGATTTTTTCGAAAGTGAGAATATAAACGGGACTTATTTCAAATACGCATTCTCAAGATCCTACGTGAAACAGTTTCGTGCCAACCACAGGAAATTTCTGCAATAGCTTTAAAGGATTACGATTTAGAAAGAACGCCATTAGCTTAAATATAAATGAACTCATTGCTTAGATGGCTGAACAAGCCATCAAAACGTCAGTGAGAACTCAATGAGCACTGTGAGCAGTTTCCGTACTGAGTGCTTATATAATATATAAATAAACCCTTGTATGGGATGCCACTTCACACACAAAAATAAACTATCATTTCTCCAACGAAATTTACTGACTTTGTCAATACTCGAAATTCACTGAGCAATTGCGAGTGTCATCATTTGTTTTAGTTGAAATCTCGTAGTGTGGCGCTTCCTGCACTTTCTTCCCGGTGATTTCAGCGCAAGTCGGCATGGTCCGTGTCAACGTTTTGGCCGATGCTCTCAAGAGCATCACCAATGCTGAGCGAAGGAAAAAGCGACAGGTCATGATCCGTCCTTCCTCCAAAGTTATTGTCCGCTTCCTCAAATTGATGCAGAGAAAGGGGTATATCGACGAATTTGAGATAGTCGATGACCATCGCTCAGGCAAGATTGTTGTCCAACTGAATGGTCGTATAAATAAGTGCGGAGTCATCAGTCCTCGGTTCAAGGTGGGTGTCCAGGACATCGAGAAGTGGGCACGGCATCTGCTTCCATCTCGTCAGTTCGGGTAGGTTGTCATTTGGTAGTGGTATTTTCAGGCATCTCGTGCTAACTACCAGCGGTGGTATAATGGATCACGAAGAAGCTCGAAAAAAGCACATGGGTGGAAATGTCCTTGGATACTTCTATTAAATGCAAATAGTACTTGCACCAATATGCTTTCTCCGTGGTTCTGAGTTCTGTTTCTTATTTTTCTGGAATAAAGTGCTAACAGCTGCTTAGCATTCAATATAATGCAGGAGAGCATCCAATTTTTTGCATTAGATTTTATTATAATGAAATATATTCAATGTGATGTGGAATCCTTTCTGGATATTCAGAATTTGTTCATAAACCTCTCTCATAGACCTACGACCTGCAACAGTTTGATCGCGTCCGTGTCGTTGATCCAAGGTGCCACCATGTCTTTGGTATCGAGCATGCGCGGAGAGATTGTCGGGGCACAGTTAGAGGACGATGTTTTTGACTTGCCCTGCTGCTAAGGGACGCAAATCCAGAGATGAATAGTGTAGTCCCAGAAACCAAACCATAATGACTTCAAATGTTCGGAGATTGGCATTGAGTTGACCTTGGACACGTAGGCAAGATCTGATACTAGAAATTTGATGTTAACTGTTTATGTCCTTCGTCAAGGTCATATCCTTTCGTTTTCTCAATCGCCTTGAATGTGTGAGTTGAGCTTGAGGACAATTGTTTGTAGGTAGTGATCAGAATTTGACTATGCCCTTCTAGAAGCACGTATATCACTTATAAGTAATAGATTTCACCTAATCATCAAAACAAAATCAAGAATCGTTAATTGATATGGCAGCAATCTTTGATGACGCAATTTTTAGGCCTTCCGGATGAATTCTAAAAGCATAACTTAGTTCGAACTAGCAATATATACTAGAAGCTTTTTCCGCCCACTCCTAATATACACTACACACAATGCGGATACCTCCTACATATCCATCTTTTCATTCATCATCATTGGTGGAAACGTCTCGCAGAAATATGAAGACCTTCCGAAGCACAAGAAGGCGGCCTTGAGTACTCCATTATGGGCTGTAAGCTTAGTCATCATTCTGAGCAAATGCTGCGTTAATGTTAAATGTTTGAAGCGGATTCTAAATCGTAATTCTTGAGAGTCAACCGAGAACTATCTTAAGATCGGCGCGAAACCAACGCGCATTTGATAATGAGAATGCGTATTCAAAATGTGTTTGAAACATGCCAGGAACACCTCAAAAGAGATGTAACTCGGGATCCTTTGACAACTAAATAAGAGGACATCCTGAAATCTATAGAAAAGGTTGCAGTGAAAACTACGGGGCGAAAAGCTGAGCCAAAGCACAACGGATGCTATACAACTATTCGCAAGAGGGTAGACAGAGAACTCCTTCGATAAAAGCAGTTGAGAACGAAATGGTTCTCAAATCCATCTCATGAGGTACAAAGGGCAAATAAATAGGATAAACAACCTGATTAGAAATTGGAAACAAGCATATCAAGAAGAGAGAGTAACCAACTATCCCATCTACCTCGCCGAGAGAGAAACTCGAAAACCCTTCATGCTGTTGAAGGGTTACTGAAGAAAAGCTCCTCATGGAAATCAAAAGTGCAAGGCTACTAGCCAAACCGAAAGATCTGGTTGCACACTACCAGGAACTGTTTAAGGACAAAGGCATCGAAGGATTGAAAATTCTGATGTCCTGCCAAGAGATTCGGCAATTTTAATGGAGGAGAAAGAGGCAGCTACAAAAAGAATAAAATTATAAGAGTCCCGGTAAAAATGGAATCAGATCAGAGTTACTGAAATGGGACGTTCAGTGTCAAATGCCTACCCTCAAAAAATTTTCAATGACTTCTACAATAGAACCACTTCTATACCTCGAGCCTGGATGATTCTGAAGTGGCAAGTATCTACAAGTGTACAGGTTCGCACGCAGTTCCTGCAAACTGTAGATCAGTCTTCCTTTTAGATGCCTTAGGCAAGTTTTAGGCATCCATTCTGTGCCAACGTTTGAAGCACCACCTTACCGAAATACACTCAAGAACCAAACTTGGATTTTGAGAAGGAATATCCACCGAACAGGCCATACTTTGAGTAAGAACTATTATACAGAAAGCCGTGGACCAGAAGCAGAAAATAGTGATAGTGTTTGTTGACCTAAAAAAGGCCTTTGACTCACTGCCTATAGCTGCAATAATCAACCGAATGATAGACCTGAGCTGCTCTTGGCAAATGGCCCATTTAGTAAAGTTCTTGATGGACTTACAAATGGGAAAATTGAGGGGAACAAAGGACTACTCTGTGATGAAACGTGGTGTGAAACAAGGCTAAAAAGAAGGACTACTTCTATTCAACCTAACCTTCCAACTAATATTGGATGAAGCCTTCTCCTCACTCTATGAGAGTGCGGTTCAGATGATTGATCACTCGGATAAAAGGTGGCTGCTAAGTCATCTATAATACACTGCTTATCTATGTCTTTTTGCCCAAATAAAGTCGCGGCTGTCAGATCAATTGAGTATCTGGCGATATCGTTGCATGAATACGGAATGTAAATTGCAGCGCACAAGACCCTCTGGTCTCAAATTGGTGCCGGTGAGGTTCAAACGTACCTCGAAGCAGCAAGAATGTCATGCCGACGTTTCTAATACTTCGAATACCTTGGCTCCTTAATTCAAGACACCAGTGAGCCAGACGGAGCAATAAAAGCAAACCTAGTCGGGCAAAAAGGCACCCAGCATGACTGCGACCATTGCCGCGCTCCAGAAGCCTCAACAACACTGGAAGCAGCGCTGGTGGGTATTTTTGTGTGTCATCTACTATTGTTTTGAGAGTAAAAGATAAATATCGACTACAAGCAATACAGAATAAGACTCGACGTATGATACTAGGATTGCATTCGTGAAGAGTCAAAACTGTAGAGGGACTCCGAAAGGAGCTGCCGAAGCGTAAATTGGCAAGTCTTATAGAGGCAAAGAGGTTGAACCTACGAAAGAGTATGGAAAGGGACAAAGATAGCCTGATACTCTTCATAAATGAGAATAACTTTGAAAATGCGGAAACTAAGAAAATCTTACATACCAGGAATTCGATGCTTCAATTAATTAAAGATGCAAAAGAAACATGGCAAGCGCATTCTGAATCATGGATACTTGATTCAAGGGAAACCCTCAAAGTTCGAGATGATAATTATACGCCTCGATTGCTGGGAGAAAGGCAGAGGGATATTGTCGGTACCAACGCAAACTGCCAAAGATGTTTTGCCACAGCATAGGAGATGCGAAGACACGTAGGATAAGATCATGGAGAAAAAGTGCACGAAAATGTAGAGATGCTGGACCATAGAATACAGTGCCCTCTTATAGACTGCCTAAAAAGACACAAGACTCAAGGGTGGTCAAAGAGACATATTATTGACTGTCGCCCTTCGGTCAACATCATTGAAAGAAAGGAACCAACAAAGGAGAAGAAAGAACCAGACTGCAGTAGAAAAAAATAGAAGAACTGAAAACGATGGAGAAAAAAGGTAGAGTGGAAGGTAGGAAAAAAGACTGCGAAGAAAAGACCATCCAGCAGGATAAACGACACAGCTGCTCCATCTCGGTTGCGAATTACCCTTACCTGGAGAAGGACAAACAGATGAGGACAACGAGGAGCTGCAAGAAATGTAGCAGAAGAACGAAATGTTACTGCACCATGAAACCATGTCGAGTACGGCCAGGCAACCGAAGACGTCAGTTAACCGTTTCTATACTATATGCAAGTGTCTAGCTTTTGTACAGGCTCTTGTATTTCTGTTGTAGCCCCAATAAGTCCCTGGGACCTGCCCAATGGTTGAGGAAGAATAAAAGAAACCAATCAATCTGAACGAGGCTGAGCAAAGCTGATTAGAGCAATTACTCATTCAAACCTAAGACTTTTACTTTATTTTCTGCTCCTAGTTCAGAGGGGTGGCATTAGTAAGATTATCTTTACTGCACTTTCAGGCAAATATATTCTCCCGTCAACTTTTGCGGGTATTCTTCTTTATGAGAACACTCGCTAGAACTGGATGCACTGGTACTGCCTTGATTATGGGAAGAAGAAATTCTGACAGTAAGCACTGGCAAATCCCTCATTATACAGATTGCAGTTTACTGAAACCTGACATTTGTATGAGGCTTCAGGGTAATCATTGATAACTGATCTTGCAAAATGTGATCTTTGGTGTTGATAAATTATGCCATTCATGAAACTTGAAACGTTTGTACATTGCCTTGACGTCAGACTTGATGGTCGAACAAAATAAAAAAAAAAGATTGAGAAGTGGATTTTACTAATCACGCATTAATTTGAGATTCTTGAATGGTTCAGCTTTGAGAGCCATCGATGGATTAAAAATATTGGAATCCAGCGATTTTCCAATCTCCTAATCGGAAGTTGGAAATGAGAACAAGAATGAATGACTTAGCGGATAGCTTTCAATGATTTGTGTTTGAATACTTTTTATGAAATCGAAGGATGAAACCCACAAAGGTCCGACGCCAGTGGCGTTTTGGAGGAAGAGATATGGGATTAGACGCGCATATCATTTTCCTGAGATCTTTCTGGCCAAGTATTTCTCTTGTGCTGACTCCATTGAGGACATCGCACAACCATTCATCCACCTAATCATTTTCGGAACATGTGGAACTGTCAAAGATATTAGATGTATCGGGCATCAAGTAATGAGCTATTCCTCAAAATAATAGGAAAATCATGTATAAAAGGTGGTCACATAGGATTTGAGTTACTGGATTTGGCCATAAACTTTTCTATGCACTAAGCACAATTTCAGGCAGCGCTGTGAATTTTGTAATATATGCAAATATCTCTAATGGAGATGATCACATGATGCGTTATTTATTAACTAATTGTCTTTGGTCCTCAGAAATGGTCATGGCGATTTTCAGTGCACAGAATAGTGCGGAATTAATGAATGTCTTTCTGAGAATGATTATCATTCATTTAAGAGAAATAATCAAAAGCTATTCCACGTCCACTTTTGTCTCTGTCCGCATGCAGACTCCAGCCACTCATGAAGATCCATAATTTTTAAGTTCCAGCGCCTCTCCTCGGCAATGGATCAGGCGCTGGGGATCAGACCGTCATGAGGTTGATTCGACCTTCTTAATCGACAATTTAAAAGGGTGGATAAAGTTAGATAGCCATTTTCTAATTTGCCTAGGACACTTGGTAGCTGCAAAACTTCCTTTCATTTAGAAGATTAACATTAACACGGCATTTTCGCTCGGATCACCTATGGCTCCTCGCCCAAGTTTCCGTACTTTGCATCTGATGAGTATCCAAATACCCACGTTCCCTGCAATCGAATTATCCGTTTCTTAAGTAGCCGCCCACAAAGTAGATCTCATGAGTTTATGTTTGACACCTTTATTTCTGCAATCGCCCCTTGCCTTGATTAGAAGGAAAAGCAACCAGCGCTTTAGTCCCCCAGACAAGCTCTCAGCTCCTGTCATTTGGCTGGCTTAAGTATTTAGAGTCTTTCTGATTAAAGGTTGGGCTGTGCAAAATGGATGCATTATAATATACAGATGTATATCCTCCAAATGAGATTTGGCAGTTAAAAGAACCAGTGACTTGTTTTCTGCATTTTTCAGGCCTTTTTATTGTATTTAACGTCAAATGCAACTGTCCCGGGCCAAATAAGGTTTGTCCAAAGACTACGTAAGTGGATGTCAAATTTTAGATCGCTACCTAAGTGAAAGAACCAGAACTTTTAGAAGAACATGTCAACGACGCTAGCTATTGTCATTGTCTTTGAGTTTGCAATGAGTCACCAGTGATGGCTAGATGGGTGTGTCGGCGGGGTTGGTTGCTTAAAATTATCATTCAAAGAACCAAACGACCGAGTTTGCATTTTCAACGATGCCGCCAGCATCTCTACACCAGCATCAACAAATACAAAAATAATAAATTGTCTACGGTATTAACTCGAAAGGCCTTAGGCTGTGTGCTCAATGGTTTTCTAAAGCATCGAGGGTATCGGCAGGTCTTTAGCTGAGAATCGCCAGTAGTGAATTCAGAAATTGGAAAGCTCTTCCTTTTGAAATGCACGAATAGAAGAACAGGAGATTAACTTAAGGATTATTTATCATATTTTGATCATTTAGCGTTGCAAACTCATTTTAACAAATACTATTTCTGCGCTTCAATTGCCAAGAGCCATGAATAATTCCTGAAATCCGTATATGATGAAGTTTGAGAGCCAGAGCAAACTTAACAGACGGTGATTCTAACAAATGAATTCAAAAATGCGTAAAGTAGTCTGCTTTTGTGATCAGATGCGGCTGAGCTGTAGGCAAACTGAAATCGTCAAAAATTTACTGATTCGTTTTGTCAATTGAATGCCATATAAACTCTTCGAGTTGATTTTAAATTTTGAGTGATGTCTTCGCATGTCTGTCTATGAATGATAATAGACTGCCAACATATTAAAAAGTCTAATTTATGATGGTCAGTAGACCTTTTGAAATTGCGCACTTTCTCAGGTACAAAACTTTATTCTTTTACTCCCATTGAGTATTTTACAACAGTAGTCATCTTCACTCTTCACCAATCGCTACGTAAAACTGGCAGTAACTGAAATTTATAGTGAACCAAAATTGGCAGAAACACTAAGGTTGGGGATAAAAGGAGAGGGCTTTTCAGGGTATCCCGCCTTCAACTTTCCTTGATTATCGTTTGCTCTGGCCGCAAATTTTTTTATTCAACAATCTACCAAAAACTTTTAATAGAAGGTTATCCATTTTTATATTTCTTTCAGAAGCAAAATGGTTAGTGTGGATTTAATGGTCGTGGAGTTCATCAGACCTCCTGATTCACCTGAAGGAGTGGTTGGTCACTTCTAATTCTGACCATATTTATCATCAGCTGTCAGCTTCCATTCACTTAATAGGTTAATTTTATCACTATAGTACTGCTAGGGGAAGAGGGTTGGGTTTTACAATGGGTCGGCCACTTCCAACATAATGTCGGTTACCCAGTCTCGTAAGGCGACATTTTACTTCTTGCCTGCCTCGCTCCGTATTAGTGAATTGGCGAAATCTTAGCAACTAGAAGTAATTTATTAATTTAAACTTTAATTCAGTAATACTTTTCAGCACCCTATGCTACATTTAAGATAATGCCATCTGAATGAAAGTGTTCAAACATTCCTTTACAACTGTGATTTGCTAGATCAGCAACTATGCGTAGTTGTCTTGACAAACTGTCGTTTGATTGTTTCTACTCAAATGCTGTTATGTCGGCAATTTCACAGCGGTTACGCCAATTCTAATCTTGATATCAAAATGAATGAAATAATGCGGCCTTTTATTTCCGTTATAGTTTGGAAAAGAATCAACCTTATAATCATGTTGACATAGATGGTCAGTCTTTTACCTTCGGCACTAGCGTTTCTTATTATTTCGGAGATTTCAAGCGATTCAGCAGTCTGCAAATCTACAGCTTAATACCAGAGATAGTACTTCAAAATGTAATGTTGTCATTAACTATAATGATGTGATGATCAAGTTATTTGTGCCATAATCAATCAAGCCTAAGGACTTAAATCTACTATCACCTTCCTTTTATTAGGTCGGATTAAGCAACTCGCGTATAGGCTGACTGATCTATTTGGCAGTTTCCACAGGAAGCCCTGGACTTTTCAAAGCGTTCATGGTCAAACATTCAAAGTTTTACTCCTTACCTGTTGGGCCAGAGGTGGATGCAACTGAACTCGTCAAAACAGAACCACTGAATCGCATTCACTGCTTGCTGATGACCAGCTAAGTACGTCATATTGGCTTCTTTAGTCTTTCCAAAGGAATCTCTTACGGGGCTAGATGATTTAATTCACGCACACCAATATTTGCCAGCCAGGACTAATGAGAGCTCGAGAACCTTAAAAATGCAGCAGTAAAGAGTTTAAATAATTATTAGTAAGGTGATGGTGCTAAGAATATCATGCAGTTACTGTGCTACCACTTCCAATCGAATGGTATTAAAATCTGAAAGATCCTTTGACTACCTTTGGCCGGTCTTGGAAAACTAAAATTTTTAATAACATGGTCTGATTTTTAGCAAGATTGCAATCTCACATCTTGTCAGTTGGCAACGCAGTGGTGTTGGATGGCAAAATCGCAAAACCCTCATTGTTTTACATCGCCAAAGGCATAGCCCTAAATGATCACGTCCCAATCTCTCTCTCGGTCGCTAAAATTTTCTCACCTTGAAGATCACCTTTAATGAAAAAGCACTAATTTTGACTTGATTCATTTGTTCGGTTATTTTTCAATAAGCAGGAAATGGTGGGAATAGGTAATCAAGTCCTATTTCCAGCTAAGAGCCATTTTAGAAGTGGCTCCCATTGTCCTCGAATTCTGACATTGCTGTATAGCATGAAGAGTAAGCAAAAACTGGATCGGTGGTCATTCATCTTGATTATCTACTGAAGAATCCAGAATCTGGATTAAGATATTGTACTTTCGACAGGTTGACATTTCAACAAAGGTGCTAGTTTAAAGCCAGTAATCACTCTTCAAGAAAAACTAATTCATATATCTGAAAATCTGTGAAATCTTAATTGAATGACTTGATTTTTTGAACTTTCCCTTCCCTTTCCCAGGGTGTAAAGTTTCTATAATAAAGGCTTCACATTCATAAGTCTGATGAAATGGGCATAGAAGAAATACAATATCTTCATTATAATAATGAAATCAGGGCAAGGAGATAGCCAATTTCCTTTCAGTGCATGTCTTTTAAAATCACATTGGAACAAAACACCCTCTCAACCTTAATTATTTTACCGATTTTTTCCTGTTTTCGCTGAATTTAAGCCTCAAGTCGGCTTTCCGTTGAAACTCGATATTTACCGCTGGAATTACTCCACTGCTGGCAGTGCATTTCAATCCAATGAACAGTGTATGCACCTGTCGTCCCTTGAGAAGCCGAGAGGCAGAAGCAAGCTTAGCACGTCCACCCCAATCACTCTCTGCTGTGATTTGGAATTATCATCTCCGTTTCCCTTCCTGCACAACCACGTATCTATTCACATGTGAATCGCCCACTCGTACTATTAGTGTTTAATTTGGAATATTTGCGCGTAACGTTATTTATTTGCATATTTACAGCATGCCGCACTTACAAGATTCCAGCACGATCAGGACACCCTGCAACGTAAAATAGCAACCGCTACAATTTTGATGCAACGTTCGCATTTATTTATTTACTCCCCACCCATTAGGGCAAGTCTCAAGGACTAATTGGGTGTAAAACAGATGGTATTAGCGTTTGTCGGCGTCTCCGATTCACTGGTCACGTCTCTGGCATGGCTTCATTGTACAGGTAGCAGTTCAACTTCGTAGTGGCACCTAGTCCGTCCTCGACATTGTTAAGGGCAGGCAGTCGTCATACCTCTTCCAGAAGTCTTTTCATTGCTATATGCACGCCATTTCCGCAGTCTAGTTTGACACCATGATTCCAGGTATTGATCTCGTTTCTCGTTTGCCGGGTTATTTTTTTTTCATTAATTTTTATAAGCTCCCCACCCATTAGGGCAAGTCTCGAGGACTTATAGAGGGAACAACAGAAGTACAAACAGCTTTTACAACAGATAAAAGACATACAACAATTAACAAAGAAGACAGTAAAAGCGGTTATCGACATCTTCGGTTCTCTGGTCACGTTTCTGGCATGGTTCCATAGAACAGGTGGCAGTTCACCTTCGTAGTGGCACCTCGTCCATCGCCGACATTGTTAAATATAGGCGATCTTCACGCCTCTTCCGAATGTCTATTTAACTTTCTGGCGGAATTTCCAATCAGTGCCGCATGTAAGCACGTTCCGCAGTCCAGTTTGAGACCATGAATCAAGGCATTTACGTCGTCCCGCATTTACCAGGCTGTACGAAGTTGTGCTTCTGCCGGCATAACCTAATCTTGTACGTCCAGTCGGTGATTAGTTCCATCCGGCCGCCCTTCTCATTAGCCAACAGAGTTGTCCCTGCTTTTACCGACGGTCACCACGAGAAGGTTATACGGGTTACGCAGGTTACGGGTTATACGCAGTTTTACTTCTGTTGGCATAATCTAATTTTACACGTTCGGTGGGTGATTAGTCCTATCCGGTCGCCACTAGCAGTTATAAGTCTTTTTCCCCTCTGCCTTCAGTCTGGATGGGTCACTGAAAGGGGACGCTTTAAAAATAAATAATGGTTAATGGTTAATCAGAAGATTAGCACATTTTAGTTTATATCACCGCCCTTCCATTGTTTAAAAGATGCGTATTATTTAATGGTCATTTCGTTCTCCAATCAATCCATTCGTCTAAGATCTTGATCAGTTGATGCCGAACTGCGTCAATAAAAGTAAATTGAAAATAAACTCTTGCTTTGTTACAAACAGCCACTGCTACTGTCCTCCATCACCTGTTTTAGCGCGTTGACGTGGATTAATTTTTTCAAAAATAGACACAAATTGATAAGTATAATAAAGAGCTCAGTGAAAATGCGTTGATTCTGAATAAATTGCTAAGTATGACGATGATATTCTAGGAGTAATGTTTAGACCTGAACCGAATGAAATTACTTCTTAATCTGATTAAAAGTCAAATGGTAACCCGTCATGTTTTTATGACACCTTCATTTATTAAAAAAAAACTGAAGTTTACTTAATCTAGAAGCGTTGTCGTTACATCCATGCGATCAGTCATAAAATGCGATTAGGCTAGTGCAAGCTGATCGGGAAGTGCACGAAGCTTGAACAAAGTGGGCACCTATCCATAATGTATGTTTAATAACATCTGCTTCCACGTATTTTAATCATAAGATTATCTGCTCTTCTTGGGTATGTAAAGGTGGCGTTGGAGTAGAATGCAAACGCAGCAATTGTGTGCAACCAATGTCGCTGAAGATGTCGTGGTTACAAATTACGCTTGTTGTAACTAAAAGAGTTCGACGTGTGAAATATATTTCCTAACAGTTAGAGACATTTTGGAATTCTTCCGTGGTTCCTCTGGAAATACTTAAAGCATTTAAAAAAATAAAAATGAAGCGTACAGTATCTTCTCGTTCTGTTGACCATGGCATTGATCAGTGTTTTTTATTTACTTAATGACATTTGCAATTACTGAGCACCTTTTGATGTTAAACTAGCTCATTCACTCTGCGATTCGCATGGTCAGACGTTGTTACCTACGTTCCATCTTTTACCTGTTTCTCTCCTCACCTTCGAATAAATCAATGACTGAACTGAGCTTACCCAAGCTCACAGAGCCTTGCGCGAATCAGCACAAATAGCTACCTTGTCCTTGACGCACGGACCAACCAATGGACGGCCAGAGCTTCAGACTCTCTAATTGGTTACTACATAAGGAGTGGCGGACGCCTAAAAGTAAAGACCTGGTTTATTCTTGGATTGTGCTGTACATATGTTCGACATCATCAGAGTCACTACCCTCCTTCTTATAGCTCTTCCACTTTGTAAGTCAAGTCTCTCACGTTTTTCGTCTTGTCACGTCCCAACCGGATTAAAAGTAATCGTTTATTTTATAATTTCAGGTCTCTCCATTGACTGCTACAAATGCCGGAATTGCAGTTCTGACCTCACAACTTGGAAAGCGCATTCATCATGTGGAGCTTGCTCTGTAAGTTCTGACCGCTTGCTATAGCTTTCCTCTATTTTAATAAACAATGACCTATAAGTTGCTACTAACATCGCTTATTGTAGTGAAGTGTTGATTTTAAGTGAATTGCTCTTAAAAATATTATTTATTTAAGCTAGTTGTATTTGCTTTTTGCTCAACTGGAAACTATTACTTTGTCGCTCGTTATCAGCAGCCTGCGTCACAATAGTCACATTTAAATGATCGTATATGTGGCCTCTTTTTGGTTCAGGTGTGGGTATGAAATTTAGCTCTCTAATAGCCCTCAAACGTCACCTCAAATCGCGCTGTTTTTCAGAATGGTTTTTAATTAATCATTTAGTGTCATTGGCTATATGCCTTTTGATGAAACCATCTTACTCCCAAAATCGACACGTTTATGCGGTGTCTACGCATTTACACACCGGTTCTTTCAAAGCGTTATGACGTCGTGCAACAAAGAAATGAATTTAAAGGTTAAATTTGTGAAGCCAGTACCAGCCACTCTAACTAGTCGTGAATAATACCTAATCCCTGTGTTGCCAAATTTCTGTTTTCAATAAATCTCCATGGCAAATGGTACATTTCATTGAAGAACATTGTGATTTTTTATTCTGGTCTGCCAAAAGCGATGTTTACATGCAGGAATGTAGTTTTAGCAGTCAAAGCCGGGAAGGTCATGTGTCAGAACAACGTCCATCATTTCAGTAGTGGAGTGCAGCTAAGAGAAGCAAAACAGTGTCACGAAATGGCGAATGCTGTTTCGGCTGCAGGTGTCATTCATGGACATTTCTATAAAGTTAATGACAGCGTTGGTTAAAATCGTGGGACCTCCTGCGCTGGATCAAGTTTACCAGAACCGTTACCCATTTCGCTACTAGACGTCGGCATAATCAACGCTTTTCAAAAAAAAACCAGTCGCCAAACATGCGCTCTTGTGAACTAGTAAAATTTTAAGAAATACTCCCGATCAGATACATAAATGCATTAGTTTTTAAATAACTTAACACATCGATTAATTTAAAGTTCCTATTTCTTTAAAAAGCTTGGTCTTTAATTTATTAGCATTTATTCACTTACATTTAATGAAAAATTTAATCATCTATGGAATGGAGCAATTCAATTAGAATCATTTTTTTCGGTAATCAAAAGCTCACTTTAATTTGAGTTTAGTATCCACATTTAAAAAATAAATTTTATAGATGTAACAAGTTATAGTTGGGGTTCAACAAGTACTTGCCAGTCTAATAGAACATTTAGACCTCATAAGTTAGCTGGCGATCTAATTTGATTCCAGTTCTAACACGAAATACTTCTTAGAAATGTCCTCTTCTAGGCGCTTTCTGTCCTGTGCTTCAGTTGCCGAACTTTCAGATCCCGTATCAACCAGTTATGGATTTTTAGGGGTCTTAAAACAACATTTCATTTGGCAAAGGACAAATTACTGAAGTTACATTTCTAATGATTTAAGTTTTCAGCTTGTGGCTTAGGCGATTCGATCTCTTTTAAAATGATCCTCAGGGTTTTTCAACCGAGGGCATTTCCATTCACCGCCTGATACTTTTTTAGAATCAGCTCTTTCCTGAGCATCGATAAAATCTATTCTACTTTTATACATCTTGCGTCAAATTTTAAATGGCAACTTAGACTTGATTTTGTCAACTCGAAAACCAGTCTGGGTTTAAATAGACCTTCAATACCGTCATTATAGTGTTTCAAGAGTTGAATTCACCCATGTTTACATAGTCTGTAATATAACATTTAAAAAGTTCAAGTATTGCTGATAATAATGGAAAACCCAAAATTCAAAAATTTGAAGTAAAATCATGAGAATCAGAATCTAAGCTGACATTCAAAGTTTTGGTATAAACACTAAACAAATGATCTCCATAGAACGCTGTTCCACGGTCTAAAATTACTGGTTTGTTTAAATTGATACACGAAAGGCAGCATCTACTTCTTACTTAGTACGCTACTAGTAATCAGGGTTAGAGATTGATGTCAAATCATAATGGGAGAACTGTAGAAGAGTCGAATACTAAGACTTACTGTATTGCACTAGCTATCTATGTATTTCTGAGTTGTCCAGAGTTTGTCTAGGCGCAAAACTCTATTGATGGAATCCCCTTCATGGCATGTGCAGTAACTTTTGCGATGAAATTTAACCGGAGGCCTCCATTCTTTAGCGTCCAATCGTTCTTCGCATCTGTTTATATTCCTACGATCCGAGATTCAGAGTATGAAGGCTCGGTCAAGTCCTCGGCCACCATAGACACATCTCACCATTCTTCTAAAAAAAAGGGAATAAAGATAAATTTTTTCTCAGCGCAACTGAATACCTAAAAATTAATCTGGTAAGAATTCGTTTGGGCTAAGAGCAAACATTTCATGCATGCTAAATGCCTCCCAGTTGTATAAGTTTACATTTTGGGTGGCTTCTATTAACTTTTTACTCATATTTTTAACGAAGAAAGGACCAAAATCTACAAACCAAATAAAAAATCAGCTTGCTTCCTCAACATTAGTATATACGGCTATCCTCTTTTCCAAGTAAGACTGGTTGACAACGTGACAGTAAATTTAGAAATTCGACTATTTTATTGCCTCTAATTGTGTTACTTAAAACGAACAAATCTTGGTTTTGTTTAAGTGTAGGGATTTAGCTCAGACCTTCAAAATGAGGGTACATTATTTTAAGTTTAAAATATTACACTAATAAAATGTGTGCCCATCGGTTAGTAAATGTGCAAAAGGACGTTATTAAATAAAATAATAAGTAAAATGACTTAAAAATAAGTAATACGATTGACGAATCCCTTCTCAAACACTTTTAGGCTAACGGAATAAAGTTCTCGAGTATAGTCCTTGTGGAATTCCTTATGTCAGTTAAAGAGATGTTCTGGTCTATGATCAATCCGTCTTTTCAAGGAACAATTTCAAGATAGGCTGTAGATTCATTTTACTGATAGAACATCCGAGATTTCACTCGGAGAAAAGTGCCTAAAAGAGAACAAAGAACTGAAAATAGAGTCAAGCAGCATCTGCAACTCCAAGTTGGACGATCAGTTCTCTTGTCACCTTTTGGTAGATCCAATGTATCCTTTTTCACATAGCCATCAAGTAACTTTTTCTGTGCTCTACCGCGCGTCATGTGCGTCTTACTGGCTCACCTATTAGGAAATGATCATGCAGTTTTCTTTTAGTGCAAAGAGTTATGAGTACTCAATCATTCCATTTTTAGACATGTTCAATTTCAGCTATGTTGTTCTCATGGACTCTGGAATTTATGCCGTTGAACAGGTCAATGAACGCAGTCGGACTAATACTTTTGACCACGTAGATAAGTCCTAGACGATTAACAATATCTTCCACGAATTCCTTTTTTAGGTCGAGACTACTTATGTTAACAACCAGGTGACCAAGATTGATCGTAAATGCAGCAAGAAGTGCACTCCCCTTGAAGGAATCGTCGCAGGTAACGGAAATCGTATTGAATGTTGCTATGAGGATCTCTGCAACTCAGCGACCCATTCGGCTTTCCAAATACTTCTTCCCATGGTTCTCTTCATCCTAGTGAATGCAAGGATCCTCTAGACCATATTCTTTCCTTTCTATTACCCCTTTACAGTTATTTGATTGATCTTTCCATACGATTGAAGCTACTCCACTCATCCTGTAAGGAATCCTGTTTTTGTTGCTACTAACCTCTCCTTATTATTCACGCTATTTTCTCTCTTGGCATTCATTTCTAATTCCAACTTGACAGCTCTCCCCTCCATCCAGTTCCTTTGATCCATTTGCTGGCGATCGTGTTTAGTTTGGTTCAGCCACTTCGTGTGCTCAGTGTGCCTAGTCTTCTTCCACTACCTTTGTTCGAGTTTACTAGAATCTAAGACCTTCTGATTTTGCAGATTATGGAATAAATTTGCTGTGGTCAAAATAAAATTTTGGAATTCTTAGAGAAGGGTGAGTAATTTCTCCCCACCAAAATATAGTGGTGACTTGGTTTATAGAATGAATCCTTTTCCGCAAACTGATCAAACACATTGAAGGATCAAAAATAGCAATAAATACCGAAAAAGGAGTTTACCAATCCATTCTAACAAAAGTTCCACTGGAGCTGATACATGAGTCCACATTCCATAATAAATGGAATGTACATTAACGATAGCAAATATAATTCATTCAAAAAATTATGAAAACACACATTAATATCAAAAGATGTAGCCTGACAAAGCTTCTAATATCATTTATTGGTCTAATATCAATCAAGGCTCTAAGAGATAAGCACTTTAGTAGGAATTTTCGCGAGCTATGGTAATTAATATTTTCATTGTAGATCTCTTGTATTTGGAATTCGCTTTATTTGAATACTCGAAGACAGGGTTAATCAAAAGTAAATGAGAATTGGATTCTTGAAAGTTTTCATTCATTGAAAATAGCGAGTACCACTGCACCACCAAGCGATTTGAATCAGAACTCAGCCAAAGTATTGATCAATGAGAATATAGAGGCCGGTAATGACATAGACTTGGGAGGAGATAAATTTTTCTTGGTGGCTCTTGGGTTGAGGATAGCCCATATGGTCTTCGCTTCTTTGATTAGCATTAACCCTTGCTTGTATGAGTTCAAATCATCGGATACTGTTTGGTGAATCAAATACATTTGATCCGGGGTTATGAGTCACTTACGAAGATTCCTTTTGATAGAGAATTGAAATATTGGCTATAAAGACAACTAAGGATACAACTGACGAGATCATTTCTTAAAATAGATCCCAAAAATCTCTGACTTACCTCTTAACTTTTATACATCTTCTGGTTATCAATGCTTCCCAATCTTTCCTGTTAACGTCTTAAGCATGACTGATAGAGCACTGTAGAGATGAAAAAATAAGAAATATGAAGTTCTGTAAAACTTATATAGCTCGAAGGTACATGGCTTTTCTCCTTGCTCGGAATCTGCAATGTTTTTTTTTTTGAAAATAGAAGGATCGCTTTGAAATAAGTTAGTTCGAGCTAATCATAGTCGCGGATGCATAACTGCCATTACTCTTCCATCAGTGATAGAATATTGCTGGTCTGTACCGACGCAAAGGGACTCTAGTGCAAAGGATAAAGATAACCGCTTGCCCATCTTCAGTGAAAATTCTCTCTGAAGGCCCAATTGTTTGCAGTCTAGGTCTGTTACGAGAAAATTTTACGGATTTAAATCGGATTACTTGCGAGTGATTTAAAGAAGAATTAATTTTGGAATGCTTTAACAACTGTCTCTCACACAAAAGCCTTCATCCACCCCGGTAAAAAGATAAGAAATTCCAGTCTATTTGTAGCAAAAATGAAATCATTTTTGGAGTAAATCCAGACAGACTAACGTGGAAGTAATTTGCTCGGATGCTGTCATTGGGAACCAACATCGGTTCCCAGTGAATAATTTTTTACTTGTTTGTGACCTAAAAATTGCTTGAAAAAGCGAATTTTAGGAGCTTATAAACTTGTTAAAGTCATCAAGCAAACATTTATATCCTGTTTTGGCCTAACTTTGCTTTAGCTTGACAGGTCAAAACTCACCTCTGTATTTTGCGACCGAACCCACTAACTAACTGTCAGAATGTTTAGCAGGGGAAATCAAACCTCAGGATCTTCTGGATATGAAGACTGAGGATGACTCGAGAAAGTACATGCAATGGATTAGCTGAAATAAAGCATAAAAGGGCCTAAATAAAGCATCATTAATCAGGAGGCACCTTCCCTCAGTAAATGTCTGGGTTTTTAGTATCATTAAAGCTGGTTAGGTCGAAGGAAGACATTAAGGATAATGGAGAAACAACTGCAAGGAAGGAAATTTTGTTTCGAATTTCAGTGGTCCAAGCATTTTGTTCCCGGGTTATGCAAATGCCTCCATTTTCTTACTCTTTCTGAGTTGCTGGCTAAAACCTATAGGTGTTCTCAAAATTTGCCCTGATATTTCATTGTGCCTTTTCTTTCCTTTTTTCTAGTACCAAAGAAGATGTCCTTTCCCAGTTGAGTTGCCTTAGTTTATTAGTTAGTTGATTTGATAACTTATGTCACTTACGATGGAGACCTTTCATAAGTGGTCTCCCTACCAATGTCTTGCTCTTGTGATTGTCTTTGTTCGCTTTATATATTGCTATCCATCACTTCACACCTGTATCTCTCAAAGCTTGCGCATTATAAAGGTTGGACTGTTTTGAATTGATAACTAAGGGTTAAAATTTTTAGTTCTTGCCACCTGCTGTGATTACACGATTCAAAATATTGTCTATGATTCACAATCACTTTGTTATTAAAATATCTGCTGGAAAGTTGGGTTCAAAGGAGCAACCAATTGCAAGTTGATGCAAGCCTATTAAACGGCAACGAAATCGTTTAGGGGTCAATTCGCTCTCACAGACGAGCCCTTGGAATGTACTCTTAGAAGCTAAATTTGTAGGATATATTTATTTTATTAATAACGTCAAACTTTCAATGCGTGAATGGGAATTCACATAATTAGGGGATCTATCGAATGTGAATGAGTGCGTCTAGAATTAAGGCTCAAGAAATCATCCATTCGTTCTCAAGTTCAGAGTTCTTTTCGCTCCAAAAAAATCTGTTTAATGGTGTATAAATACTAGAAGTGTTTGAACTGTGGCATCAACAACTTCCCAGAAGGGTAAAAAACGCCAAAAAGTAACTTTCGATGATCTAACTGAGACATCTAAGCTCAGGATTTCAGCAAATCAACTTTGGTATGTGTTTATATTTAGTTTACTTGAAAGCTTGAGGACAGAATTTGTTCGAAGTCTTCGACTTGACAGCTTGACCACCAACGTTTGGAATATTTAAAGGGAATCTAAAAACCAGTAAACTGGCTTAACTATCTGTCCTACCCGAGGTAGAAATGCCTAGCTTCGTAAAGGAAAGTCAACTGACAGGTTCAAAGAAGAATACAGCCTGTCAAATCCATCACCGAAAGATGCTCGATAAAAAAGTGTTTCAATAAAATTTCTAGGAGAGCGATAATGGCGTGATCATTTGCAAAGGACATTCATCCACCGTATTGCCTTATGAAAGCACTGAATTTCGCATTCTAATGCCGAATCGCATCCTTCTGGCTCATGGTTACTGGTGGGACAAAACAATTCTGGGCATACTTTGCTTATCTCTCAAATCTCAACTAAAAAAAGGCCACGAACTCAAACAAAATAATTGAGAAAGTGTCAGTGTAATGTGCTTGATCGTCACCAGAGTACAGCGTTAAAACGGGATAACTGATTGTCTTTTTCCACATTTTTCGGTTCTCAGTGAAACATTTCGACAACTCCTAGTTTTTTTATATTAAGCATCTCTTTACTTTATCTAGTTGCAACCGATTTCAAGCTTTTGACAGTTTAACTATATTTGCAAGCAGGTGATACCCGATTCAAGATTTCAAATGTTTGGGAACGGTATTAGTTGAGGAAGTCATTCACATGAACTCATTGAAAAATCTCATAAATCAAAATCCAAGATAAATGGATGTATGTTAATACGCATGAACACATTTGAATGGAATCTTTTTGTCGTTAGTCAGATTATAAATGTTGCAGCTGGAGTTGTAAAGAGGGAAAGTGTACGTTAACACTTCTTGAAAAAAACCTTTATTCAATCAACAAAGGTAGCCATTGTTTTCACTTGATGAGATTTGATGAATTTCGGTGAAACAAATTCTTGCGTTACCGCTAAATCTTTCAGCGACAGACATGCTGGCCTCAGTTGACGACCTAATAGACTACTGCTGTATTGCATTGTGCAGCCCCGTGATTAGTCAAGCATCCAGTTTTCTGGAACTATGAACACATTTTTTTAAGCCGAAAGAAGACAAATAGCTGCCCGTATAGACGTTGAGGTTAAATTCGAGTATTTCATTAGCCATACAAGTAGATTTATAGTATCCCTTGGTGAAAATATCCATCGCCATGAATGATATGCTGTGCCGACGAGAATGATGTACGCTTCAGACCAACCAGGCGCTTGGAACAAACAACAGCGGGTTGTTAGTCCTCCTCAAACGCTGTAGCCTGTAGAAGGATTTTTCCTGCCGAACAATGATTGTTTTCTTGTTTGTCATAGGTGAGAAAAAAATGGTAGAGATGTATTTAAATTTTAGTTGAGGCCATTCCAAAGTTTGACCAGCCCTTGAACTGTTCACCGCTTTGCTGCAATCTTGAAATTACTCGAATAGGATGGAATCAAAATAGTTTTAGATCCCAAAAGACAGTGTCAGAATAAATACAAGAGAATCGATTGCTGTAAACGTTCAGATATCGCCTTCAGTAAGCGATCACTACATGGCTTAGAAAATCTTCAAAACTATGGCATATAGCCAAATTTTTTTCACACTACCTCTTCATGCTTGAACAAATCGAAATGTAACTTTTTAAAATGTTCCTACTAATTAGGAATTTCCAAGACAGATCAGCAAAAAGTCACGATTCATTCTCTTCCTTAGACATGCAGAACATAAAAAGTAGAGGAAAATAAGGCTGGTCCCGAAAGATCGTTTTTGCAGATGCGCTTTTTAAACTGAATATAACTGGAAACCGTTACTACTTGTCTATGCTAATAGAGTCTAGGCCAATATATTCGAATACATCCTGACCTAGATATATACATGTAGATCACATATTGACTTAGATTGGAAACATTAAGGATGAATGATGGGCATCTAAGTTAGATCGACACTGGTGAATGCTGTTTTGCTCTAAAGATAGATGACTAGGGTCTTGGGCCTGAATTATTTTTTTCAAAAGAAAAACCACATTAACTGTTTGACGAAAAGTGAAAGGACGACTTTATGTTCAAAAGTTTTTCTCACGAAAGGTTAGAATAGTTTTGTAGTGTTTTTTTTGTAGTGATGTTGCAGAGAAACCTAAAAATGTATTTGATTGTTGTTTAAATCCTAAGAATAAATTACCAACGGGTGCTGTGGGATAATGCTAATTCTGCCAGCATAGAAAACACAAAGTGCACACTGTGCAGTGATTCAGTTCGAACAATTTTGATCGCTACCTCACCATCAACCCGCATTGCCATTGGTCATCTAAAGTGAAATTCCACCGAGAGAGGGTGTATGTTTTAAAGAAGCACTAGTTCTAAGAGCTAAATACAGGCTTGGTGATGAAGGGAGTTTTGAAAAAGAACGTAGTTTATGAAACCGCATTTCACTGGCAATCCCTCGATGGTGTCTTCAAGATAGATACCAAGGAAAGCAAGGCTAATTGAGTCCTGACAGGAGGTGGAATGCTTTTTTGTCACAGCTATCTTTATTTAAGATAAAAGATGATTTCTTCCATTATTTTGTCGCTAATGGGGGCTGACCACGAAAGAAATGGCAAAGTCTGTATACCTTACGTATAGGTATGTATTTTGATAAATCACATCTAAAGAATAATTCTAATTACGATTCATATCAGCTCCTAAAGTAGTCTAAAATTCTTGTTCTATCAAACATTTCATCATGTGAATATATCTATTTGGTTTGTAACTGCAGCACCATACAACCTAATCCCTGATTCTAGTAAACTAGATTTTTATATTAAATCTATGGCTTTGACAAGTGACTACAATACTATCATTGGGAAGAGCACATAAATTAAAAAGAAGTGGGAAAAGCGGTAGACGATGGAAGAGTCCCTGAAGAGAAGGAATAGAGCCGTAATCATTCAGCGGGGACAGTCAAGCGGGAACAAGTTGCTAAGCTAGAACACAGCAATCCAAGTCTCGACCACAACAACAAGACTATTAGGAATCAAAAATTAGGAATTAAGAGTGTTGCACAAGAAAACTGAGTATGCAGTTTAAAAAAGGCAAGATTTAAGGAAGAGATCAGATATAAGCATGCAAAGGGTCGTCAGGTGAATTTCCGTAATCTCCTTGATCAGCCTTCCTCTCTCAGTACACGCTCTCCTTATCTAAACTCCAAATAATTCACGACATCTAATTTCATATTAACCTTCTTGTTTTCATTTCTCCTCTTTGAGAAAAGTCAAGCATGATAGGCTCATGTCATTGACTATCGCATTGACAATCAGTTAAGAACGGCCAATCTCTCAGTCTTTCTCAAAGCACTCGTTAACGACTATCAACTGTTAGACTTTGAAAGTCGGTATGACTACCAGAAGTCCATGACGAAGTGCAAATCAAATTTTGTCCTCAATAATTCTCTACCAAGGACACCAATGACACCAAGATCAATTTTGATAATGCTGTTTGAATTTACCTGAAGCCAATCCAATGATTGAAAGTCTCCTTAGGTCAATCAAAATGCAATTTATGCTAAAAATAATATAAACACCCAATAATTTCGAGGACCCGTTTGAGATATAAATTATTGTGGTGGATACAAATAGTTAGAAAATATCCATTATTGTATAAAATGCCATCCACCACAAAGTATCTGCTAACACCAAAATGACTCTTGAGAAGTGAACTCAACTTCACGTAGTCACGCAGAGAAATTGAATTATATAATATTCAAAAAATTAGGTCCTTATTGAGGAGATTTCCTCTATCGAGATATTAAGGGATAATAACTTGAAGCTGGATTCCTCAAATTTTAATTAGGAGGATCACAGGCGGTACGAAAGTACAACTGAAGCCTCATCTCTTCTAAGATAAAAAGCCAGATGAATAGGAATCCAGTTGATTGAGACGCAAAAATTACCATCCTTTGGGATACAATTAACGCAAACGAAGTGTTAGCCAACAACATTCTGGAACTGGCTAAAATTACGTCATGAAGTCTAGCACCCATTTATTGTAGCTCAGGAAAATAGATTAGAACTGGTAGGTAATTCTGATTTCGCTCCGTCCTATTTTTCTTCCCATTTAAGACGCTGGCGACTAATTGAAGGAAGGGGTTTAGTATACTTACAATATTATTAGTATATTTCAATCCAAGAAACCTTAATATGCATGAAAATACAATAATACAATAAACAGGATATTCAAACCCAACAAACTCATTTCAGTTTGTATAAGTGCAGTTTACATCAAAGACACTAATATTTCAACCACGAGTTGTATACAAATGTCACGGCATTTATTATTAGTAAACAAAAACACCATCCAGAGCAAATACTTTACATTGATTCATAAGTGAATCTATTTTTCTTCAGCACGAAATTTCATAGGAATAACCATTTTAAATAATTTAAATTGTATCATATTAGTACATCAACGTTATACCTGATGAATAAAATGTAAGCAAGTATGTTGGTTTCCCTCTAATCGAGGATCTTTCATTCGGCTCTTCCTTTGATTAACAGTGTTAATCAGTGAAGATAAAAAGTTCAATTACTGGATGCTTGCTGATATGTTTTCAACTTGCGTCTTTTAATTGGTTAAATGTGGGAACGACCAGAGTATCGTCGAGCCCATCTCAAAAAATATTGAGTAATTTAACAAAATCACAAGTTGGGATCTATTAGATAAACAGCTAAATAATTCGTTGACAAGGTGAAAGTAACTCTGTTTTCTTATTTTTTCATATACTTCTCGAAATAGCTCACAAAATTTCCTCAAAATCTCCACCTGCGCAAAGGGTGGACTTCGTAGTCCGAAAGCATTTCATCTGACCAAATTAAGACAGACGATGGTGCTAATCGACAGACTAGAGTTCGTAGGCTGAAGACAGTGAAAGGAATTCGCCTCCTAAGAGGTTGGGTGTAACAGCCATATTTAAACTAGTCAAAGAAATTCATTTGCACTTTCAGGTGATTAAGTTCCTTGCTAATTAATAAAACCTCATTTTTATAAATTAATAATATTCGAGCCTAATTTACTACCTGAGTAAGTCACTTCAAGAGGGAATAGAAAAGCCAGGTCACTAAGCTGGAAAAATTTTCAGTTAATCGTAAGACCAATTTGTATCAAAATTTTAAAGCTGCTCGCTTAACTCTCTCATCCGGTCGGCAGCGTGAGCACATAGTAGTTAGTTCCAAAGATGCACCTTGCAGCCTCATCTCTAAGGCTTCATAATTAAGATGAGTGATTTGTATTGGCGCTGTTTTCAGGGCATCGGATTGTCAACTCACAATTGATATATGCTTAAGGAAGCTTACTAGGCTGTAAAACTATGTCAAAAACGTCAAAGTAAACCACTAAGATACGAAAGAATCGCTCGGAATTAGATAAAACTAGTGTTATCTGATGAGGATAGCTTGAAGACTGGTTTCATACGAGGATGAGTGTGGTTGAGAGAGACCATTGTGCATCAAAGCAGAATGTCCTCCAACTACAATAGCTACCATCTATTAACGTTCAGGTAAAGTTAAATTAAGATCCATTGTCTCTTTGACAAAGATTTACTGGCCTCTTTATTGTGTTATTATAATGATTTCGCTCATTTCTTCCTGTCCTTTCATTGCCCTAGTCACTTTCTCACCCTTCCTTAATTCTAATTCTCTTTGAATTGAATATATTGTCTGATTCTTTCGCGAGGTTGTAAGCAAAGTTTTTTAAAAATGCAGCATTGCTAAAAATTTTCAGATAATAGCAAAGCTGAATGGAGTACTTGATGTCGAGTTGGCTAGATGTGGACCAGATCAAATCGCGATTTCCCCTTTGATTGATTTGTGCGCGTCGGTTAACTACGGTGGTACACATCTCATCGACCCTTTGAGAACGAAGGACAACCCCTAGCTAATTGCTTCATGCAACGTGACCCCCTAACTTGTAGCGTTTAGACGTTGTAAGAATCTAATGAGCAATTCGCTAATAAATCCAGGATGGTCGAACTTCTTTACCTGACACTGCTTCCAAATATTCCTCTCAGCTATCAGTCACAATGAAACTGATTATGGTAAAAAAATAATCGAAATATACATTTATTCTGAAAAAGAGACAAAAGTGAAGGATTAGAAATTAGAAACATGCTGATCCCCTCAGAACCAATCCCCAAAGGTAAGTTGTTAGCTCAAACCAATCAAATCAGTTGAACCTAGTTACTGCTAGATTATTATTCTAGCTATGGTAAACATGTGTCAACCAAAGCGAAAAGGTCATCAGGAGCAAATTAACTTATTCGTCCATTATCATATCGTGAAGTATCCTTAGGAGAAAAGAATCTAAGAACCTTATAGGATTAATTAGGAGATGCATATGCCACAAATGACTGTTGGATGGGTTAATGTATTGCAGTCATGAGGTCAAATTAAGTAAACAGAGTTCGTGCCCATGCGGCCACGTGAAAGTTTAAGCGGCCCTCCTTAGATCGAAATGAATGTGTTTTAAGTATCACAAAAAGGCATGGGATCAAGTGGTTTTCACAAACGCCTCTAAAAACTAACATGAGGAAGTCGACGCACACTTCCACACCTATGCTGAAGTCAAACGACATTTCATACTGATTGTCAGTAATGATAAACTCCGAAACCCGCATGCCCACTGATCGCGAACCGCAAAACCCGAAAAACGTCAAATTCCTCCAGTCTATTTAGTGTTTGTTAGTGCCTCTTTTTAATAAAGTAACTGATCTAAAAGCTGGCCTGAAAATTGGTACTAGGAATTGACGACTGTATAAGCATTTGGAATGGTGCTAAAAACGAGCCATTCGAGGAGCTTCAGAACATGCTAACATGGCAGTATGCTACAAAAGAGTAAATTCATCCTGACTAAATTTTGCTATTCGGATAAATGAAGAGACGAAGACTGAACCCTGATTTCCCACTTACCTAATTTAACTCCTTAAATGAAACCATCAACTTACCAGTCTCCAACCCCCTTGCTTTAGGTTTAAAAGTTGTAATAATTTTTCGTCGGTGAAGTCTTGGGAAGGTCAGCTAATTAAGCTCCAATAATTTCGAAGTTAAGCATGGAGGGTACAATCACCCTATTATCTGCAAGTTCAAGCTGCGAAACGTTCCAGAATTTCGATACATTATTATTAGAGACTGCTACTCAGAATATCTTGATTGTCATCAAGGTGTTTGGCAAAAAAAGTAAGTCTTGAGGTACAATATTCCATTTAGCCACAGTCTATCGCGACAGGTACGTTGTGCTAGGTCTGGAGTTCATTAAATAATGCCGAAGGCAAGTTGTAGATATTGTCGGTAGGCATTTTTCATACATTGAGGAAAAAAGCATTTAGGGAGGGCTGCATCGGCCCAGCTTAATTAATCACTGAATTAAAATGACCATCCATAGACTGAATGAAAATGCTTTTCTGTATATTCCACTCTTAAGATGTTTTTAACGTGGACATCCAAATGATGAGTTTTAAGAGAATAATAGAACCAGTTCGTGCCAGGACCATAGGTGAACTGGTAATTACCATCCGTTTGAAATGTGATATTGGCATATTATGGATAGAGTCTAACAGAGTGCAGTATTTCAATTTCAAATTTATTCCGTTTCAAAACCAATTAACTGCTCTCTAGCAAGTGCTCCTCTATTATTGGATGCTGGATTTTAGACTTAACCCAATCGAAACGGCTCTAGTCTTGATTCTAATTCTCGCTTCAGTGGCAGTTCTGAAAATTAACAATGATCTCTCGTAGTTAGTGGCCAGGAGGGACCATAGCAAGGAGGTTTTATACTAAAAGGGCCGAGATATCTTGACATTTTTGATTCATTGATAGTGAAAAGTTTACCTCAAGTCAATGAACAATGAACAGAGTCCATGGATGGATTTGGGAAAATTAAGCTGCAAAAAATGAAGCACAGTTGAGATGTTCACAACTGAAGCGAGTTGCCAAGAACGCCGAACGTAACTTCAAAGAACTTATCGAAAACATCACTTTTTTGTCTTTTATTCATTAGCTAAAACTGCTTAGATCTAAGTTTAGTGGGCAGAGAGACTTTCAAGGCAAATCAAAAGAAGCGAAATATGATAGAGGGCGACAAGTCTCATTCGGTTTGCATTAAAAATCACAACCCTTTTCTTGAGTTACGTGATCGCTAGCTGAGAATCTCTCGACCTCACCTTTCCTTTGGAAAAAGCCAAACGTGGATTAGATGAGCTGATTAAACCTTCCGAAGTGCCACACTAAATGTCCAGACATAGCCTTAGTTATCCGCCAGCTCCCTTAATCCTTGAGAAGTTGATGCTTACACTACAAATTCGCGAGAATATAAGGTTGGATTTTTCTTGACCCTTTTTCTTCCCCTTATAGCTTTGTAGAGCTGTAAATCGAAAGCAGATTGTAAATATTTGCAATGAAGATTCATGAATTTGAAGTGTTTCCTTGTCGAGTTGGCATCAGGCTGCACCGGGGAGTTCAGCTCCAATCAAAACTCGTCTCAACTCTTTCACGTCGTCTGAATGCTTCTCCATACTGCATAAACGATCGCCAGTCTTCTCCCTATTACAAACGGCATTCTTAAGTGTCAAACTGTTTTTTGCAAACGCTGTCCATTACAATTTTAATCAAAACATGCATTTAACTCTGAGGAAGTCACTGGTACCTTCTATCTATCAAAAATTTTTGTTCGAGTTGAGCGCAAAGTTAGAGGCATGACCTAGGTATTTTCTTTCATTACTTTGTCGAGTTCATTCATTTTTATTGAAAATGAAACTTCAGTTTCGTAATTGTAGAAGGTAATGTCCGCTAGTTACTTGTCCTTAAGCGGAAAACGATGAATTTTACTTGCAAAATATGCCTTAAGGAGCAATCTGATATTCGAAGGGTTGACTTGACCAGATAAGTTTTTAGCTGATAAAAAATAGCACCACAGCTGGGGATTTAAAAAGAAATTCTGAGCCTCTCGCCTCCAAGAAATGATTTTTATCTGTCAAGCCTAAGAAGTGAGGGATACGGTCTTCAAAACCTAGAGACAAAGATGCAAACTAATGCTGAAGAAGCGATCAGCAAAATGGAGATATTTAAGATACAAAACCGTTGAATGACTCAAGAAAATAATGGCACTTTAAAACGTTTGAATAGAATTAAATAAGCAATCAAACATTTCTGAGTAGAATCATGAGTGATCGTTCTGTGGCGATTGAATACGCACTGAATTTATCAGATATCACGGACTGGAAGGCGATTGACCCATATCCAGCGGTGGATAGTGATTCTTGCATTTGTTAAAAGCTGGACGTCTGAAAAAGAGATCCTGAATAAAGGCTGTTTACTCAGGAAAGACAATATGGAAGTGATGTTATAAATATATTTGAAAATTTCACGGATTACAAATATACTTTTCTTGGTGAGGAATGAACAAAGTAAATGAATTAAATAAGTCAGACCTAATCGTTCTGACTATATTCTCTACAACAGCATGAATGGCTCATAATTGCCGTGCCAACTGATCCCAGCAGATAAAAGTTATTAAAATTAATCTGCCTTTTAACTGAATAGGTGAACTCAGAACCATGCAACGAATTCAAAATATGAAATAAACCCGTAGATGCGGGCAGCTCATTTACGTAACTACACTTACACTCATTTTGTAAATACAGCTAGTCCTAATGAAAAAGACAGATTGTCGTTGTCAAAAGGCGACAAACAGATTTCCCCACCAGAACGAGTTGTGCATGTGTTTCATTATCAACAAGATTATTACCGAGTTGGATATATTACCTTCAAAAATTCGGATAACCTTTAAAATGAGCGACATATTTAGAGTGATTTTCCTCAAGTGGGCAAGAGCACTCCTAGTCTAAATTGGCCACTGGCAATCCATGGTAAACCTCCAGGCTCTTTTATGCATGCTTACATCCATGCATGGTTATATCCAGGCCGTAGTGCTTGGCTCAAATGCGGGTGTTGCAGGTGATGCATTTTAAAACCTATTTTCGTTTCGTTTTACCTTCCAAGCTACTTTGAAGTTGGTAGACATGGTCATTTTCTCCAATACATCCTAACAAGAGTTTAAAATTTACAAGACACTGTCACATGCTATAGGTATTAAAGAGGTTTATTTGGTACAGAAACAATGGAAATCGATTGATTCAGCTTTTATTTTTCTGCAAAAATTAACTTTGAAAATAACGACATGATTTAATCGGCGACAACGGAGTAACTGTCAAGGTGGGTGAATACAGCATTAGCTCCAGCCTCAAGCCTTAATCTGAAGGCCATGAATTTCCCATTAATGAATTCGATCAACTCGAGGCTCCTAAGTCAATCACGAAATTTTTCAAACTCAGGACTACAGGAGTCCTCCGATTTGTCTCAGAAGCCTCCATGACACAATATCGTTAATATTCTGAGGTTAGAGGATAAATTTGCGAATAGCAAGGGGCAGTCATAGCTTTAACGTTTTTAAAGCTAACCATGATGCGATACTGCCGTTTATTTAAATCATAATTTCAATTACTAAGCAGGAAACTTTCGAACCACCTCCGAACCGTTCTAGCTACATGAGTGACATGTTATTTCTTCCTTGAAGCCTGACACGCATAGTATTAATAGGCAATGCAGATCAAAAGAATTGGTTCCTTCATGAGCGAGAATATTTTAAGTAAAATTGACTTGGTTGCAGTTTCGCTAAAATATGCATTTCATTAATTTTTGTGCTTTTCGATCATTGAAACCAAGTGATAGTTGAATAATTGGCTGAGCTTTCGGCTCATGCTGATTCTAATTCAAGCCAATCCACATGAATAAATCCATTTTCGAGGGTTTGTGTACATCACTTTACTTAGTCAGTTGACATACTGTTTTCATTGTAAAATCACTTTAAGATTGTAAAGTCAGATGTCTGCAAAACAATCGGGCTGGTGATGCTCTATTTTTCCATTTTACTTTTCATTCTAGAAAGGAAGAACTCAATTTGCCTTCCTAGAGGGAGCTTTGTACATATGTGCACTATAATTAAATATAATTAAACGGGGACTGGACTTTTATTATTGATGGTAACGGGAGTAATAGTAGCAACAGTTAGTAATTTGAGTCCTCCTTTGAAAAATCCAATCAATAAACTTAAACCTCCTCTTGTGAACGAAAGAGTGGAAATTCAACTTCAAATGCAAATAAAGCCCCTGATTTGCCATGTCCTGTGACGTGTTACTATGATAATGTCTCTTCGTTCTTTCGTCTGCTATAATCTAAACATTACACAGATCAAAATGATACATACAGTCATCTAGGCCTAAATTCAGATTGCTAATTATTCCCTAAATGAGTAATTTCTCCCTATAATTTCAACGCTTGAAAGAGCAAGAATTCTAACAGTGCTTGGCGCGAAATGAATCAAAGAGCGACGATTCAGGCCACTTCTGTAACTAGAACGTTTCGAACTTGCCTAAAGCCTCTCTCGTCTCACTTTCAAAATAAAGGAATCTTCACTCAAGCCTCTGATCAAGCATGGCTATTCTTGTCCAGTGGTAGATGTTCCCACGATGTGCTTAGCTCCAGAGGAAGTGCTTTTAGTTTTGTGTCGCCGCAAGTATCTTCACTCCTATCTTTCGATGGAGGAAGATATTATTCTTTGGACATCACAGAGTTAGTCCCCATAGTGCCATGTTCGGATAAATCGTGATTGTCACCAGGGGCTAATACTGATCGGCTCTATTGCAACTAGTTTAGGCATCTTTACAATAACTTTCCGATTTGGTTTGCTTCTTAGCGAATGTTTTGACGCAATTCATTGAGCTTGTTTTAGTTTAACAGAGGGTCGCAGAAGATCTTTATTTAATCAGATAAATTCTTCCCAGAGCGACTGATCATCTCAATATTCTCGTAGGACCAATAAGTCCACTATCTTGACAATGCCTGCTTTAGCATTTTTACTGCTGAAAATTGTATAATGCAGAAAATCCACTCATCAACACCCTCTGCGAGCTCTATCTTGGGACTGAAATGCAGGTAATCTAACCAACATCAGTACTTTCATCCACCGTCTGTCAATATTCATCCTTAAAAGTGGGATTAGGTTTATATTAGTCAATGTTTGTGAATCATCTTCAAGTGTGAGATAAATATTATAACATCAACTTTATTGTGGAATCCCACCCTCAATTCGCGATTCTTAGCTAATAATACAGCCAGTCTATGCTGACTGGTCAATAGGGGGATTCAATAAGTCTGACTAAACATTGAACTATTGGTTTGTATTCAAGGTCGAGATAAAGGAAAAGCGTCTTCAGTCAAAGGGACAATCTCAGATTAACATGAAGTGATTAATTGTCGACAAAGACTAGCCAACGAAATCAAACAGAAGGATTCGGGAGCTAACCTTGGCTAATATCCTGCGCTTTGTCCATTGCAGCTTATCCTTGGCATGATCACGAATTCAATAGGCAGCGCTCAGACTGAAGCCATTTGCTTCCACATTTACATACACGTATGATTGGCATAGAAACTCGATTAAATCACTTTAAATAAGTTTCGGATTGCCTCATTGAGTTGGATGATATTAATCCTGAATGAACGAGGATGAAATTACTCTTCCCTAGCGAAGACTATTCTGCTTTTGGCTAGAAATAAGACTCTTTGCTGTTGTAAACAAATTTTTGATCCGCTTTGAAGCAAACGTGAGTGACTTGCAAAAAATTGAGGAAAACATACAGAACTAGCACTTTAACTATATTTCGCACAGCATATTGCAAATTTTGCTTGCAATGCATAAACTAAACAAGGAAATATTAACTCTTCTGTACAACACAAGGACTGGAGACATCTTTTAGTCGCGACGTCATAGAATAACAGTACATCAATGTCAGCCAATGAGAATTGTCTCCTGAGGAGGTTCATGAACCCACGTACTAAATTTAGGCCTAGAATTTTTCATTACTTAATGCGTTTGATAATCGTTTAGCCAAGGCTTCCTTGATTAAATTTTCTGAAAATTCAACTGTGTTACGATCTCTATTATACCACAAGCTCTTACCAAAGGACACTGTCTTCTAAAGCTTATTACAGAATGAGTGGATGGGACTATTGAACCTCCCTGGGAGATCTTCATATATGGTCATTTCCCCGTGAAACAAAATTAACTGGCATACGAGATCATTTCAAACATTGATGGCTCACGGATTTGCATCTCTTGGTATATTCGATACATGCACAATCACAATTATAATGTCAGATACAAGTAACGCGAACTATTAAAAACACTATTGTACTGATGCTTTAAATTAGTGCATGTACTCTGGTATTAAATGGGATGGAGATGCTGGTCTTCGTTGTGTGATTCTAAACACACATATGAATTTACCATTTCCTTCAGTTGTATGAATGCGGCGACTAATCCTACCATTGCTGGCAGCTGATATTAAGATTATCAGACATACGGAGGGAGAAGTCAAGTCACTGTTGCGTTGATACAGGTCAGAAGTGGTCCCAAGACCATCCTGACTTTATTCACATAACAATAGAGTGATTATTCATTCCTATCCGCAGCTCTTCATCTGCACCTCCAAAGTTGGACGTTAGTGTATTGTTTATGATTATGCGCCATACCAACTGAGGTCCTAATGCACTGATATGAGGGCTTCTTACCGGTATGTATGCTCCATGTTGGCTGGTTTCGTCGTAAAATTTAATTATAAAAACAAATACTGTTAGAGATGAAAAAATTACCAGCGCTTGTATAAAAGCACGAATTTAGCTTATCAGCGCCTCCTGAATTGTAAATCGAGGTCAATGTACACCGGAAAACGGGTTAGGCTACAAATCAGTCGGCTTTTGAGAACGTACGCTTACACTTTCAAGCTTACTCTCAGTAGCGTAAAACGGAGAGGTAGAAATCCGGACGCAAGCATTTCTCGAACTTAAATTGGATGTAGGTCTTGTTTTTGCATGCTTTAAAAGTTAAGGAATGAAGCTCAAATCACGTGGTCGAGAATGCGCTAAAGTTCTTGGCCAAAGTTAAAACAATATGAAAAAAGGACGCATAATGCGGTTGATACCTATATTTACCGTGTGCATGGCCATGAACATTCGCTATCCAAATCTCTTCGATGATATGTTGCTCATGGCTCTTTGACACATCGAATATAATCAGTTAATTACAGTAAAGAGAACTGTTTTTTTTTGGCTTATTTAATGCAGACTTTTTGTGAAACACATTCTTGATCTGCTAAGCAGAAACGACATTAATAAAATGTGTAGTCAAAAGGCCCCACGAAAGGCTGAGAACAGGTAGGTTTTTTGGCCCTTTGGCGATTCGCGTAGCATGTTTACAGTCGATCTGTTCTTTAATCTGTGTGCGCTTTCCAAAACGTATCCATTCATGCCAACGGTAAAAAAACGTTGCACTTGTTCATTGCCAGACAGTTGGGAATCAGAAGACGATATAAGCGCTCCGCCGGCCATAGTGAAATATATGTTTACTATCATAATGACTGAGTTCACACATGCTTTACTTGAGAGTATTTGCGAAAAATAGACGTCAACATCAATATGGATCATGTTGTAGTAGTCAATTTTTCGCTTCGGCGTATTAGCAATACTCCTCCACCTATTCAACTCCAGAGTTATGATAGTCACTAATGTTTCAATTAGAGGAAGATTCTAAGTCTGAGAAGTCGAAGCGACTAGAATTCTGAAGATTCTGCACGAAAGTTCTCCTTAAAAATCATCCGATTTAATGAAAAAGGTCTCAGCCCTAGACAGTTGCCTTTTTAAATCGGAGATTTCCACTGAAAAGGGATAGCCAAGCCACCTCAAGCTTGCATATTTCACGTCCTGCTGCATTCGCATCAAACGACTGTTTTATCGAGTCCAAATCGATGCAAAACAACTCATGGGATGAAAGGGAAATTCTCCGAATGGAAATTCCTACGAATACCCTTCCAAGATCTAGTTGGAAGTTCAACTCGAACTCAGCAGTAGCCCAGGGTGCAAACCAAACTTGCTATAGCGGTGCCTTACTGAATGCTTATAACTAATGATCTTTGCATTTACTATAAAATATCGTTATAGATATAATGCTAAGAATAATTAATGATATCGCTTGATACAAGTTAAGTAAGTCAATTTTAGGATGTAAAAGATCCCTAGATTATTTGACTTTCAGCGAATAAATAACTGGTATTTGACTTAACAAATTGGTTCCCACTGCTGTCAAATTAATGCATTTGGCAAAAAAATATAGGATTTCTGATAGATAATTCTACCACCAACCCTGAAGTGGTCTTATTATCCCCTTCAATGGGGGTAGCTACATGATTGAAGACCATCGGATTCTGACGATAGCTTAGGCCAGCACTCGGGCTTTCAGTTGCTCTTTTCACAAATATTACTTAAGTAAGCGATGGTTTTTATTGCTTAATTGGCTTTGCGTACGTTTAACTGGGCTGTCCTGAATAGCATAGCCCCCCACTTCTCAAGTTGCTAATTTCCTCTAGGTTCATATGAATGATTTCCTACCTGTCATGTGGGTTTGTCAAATCAGTCCTTTGTCTTCCTCTCATCTAAGCTTATCCGCGTAAGTTGTTCTCCCGGTTCGCTCTTGTCCACTTTCCAGGCAGCAATTATCTTGATATTAGAACGATATTCTTGGCAAGGATTCGCAGTACAATAGTTAATCTAGTAATTAGTTCTTATTTTATCTTTCTGCCTGCATTAGGAACAAAATTGAGGATGAAAATGCGATCTGTAACCTTAATCGTTGTCCTACTTCAGATGCGAAAAGACACCGAAGATATGGAAAACTGTAACCGATCACTGTCACCTTAACCATCTGTAGAGCTGAAGAAAACGTTATTCACACGAAAACCAAGATTGGAAATCTCCCAGATTGAAAGCTTTAGAGTGCTCGCCAGTTGCTGTAATTTTTACTGGCTTTAAGTAAGATGATCCAATAGTGAGTCTGAACAAGTCGGGTTAAAAAAGGACATTTAATTAATCGAATGGCAACAGAATTTACGAGAGTACAAGAATCTCTTAAACTTAAATACTTTCCGACCCAGTTATTATTACCACATCACTAAAAATGCTTGCGCCGACGATTAAGGCAGCGGCTGTCTGAAAAGCCACTATCCACAAGCTATAATTCTAAAAATAAACTCCGAAAATTTTCGCTCAAAGACGACGAGGATATAATGGGCGTACATTTGTGGAAATATGGTAAATAACGAGATTTCAAACTGTTTGAGGGCGCTTATCGATCATTTAGGTGAACACTATCTCAACCAGAAAAGCAACTTTATCTTCGCGCAGCTTGACAAACATGTTTTTGGAGTTGGTTAACATAAATTACTTATTTTTGAAGAGTAAAATAGCCAGCAAAATCAGTGCATCAGGTCATTTTTGCATTACGGTTGTCTTTAAGAGTGCCGGTTAAAATCGCTGTTACTATCATCAAGAGTACTCAACAGAAAACCCTACTTATTTTCGAAAATGGCGATAATTCGCAATGATCCAAGATAAAGCACTGAGAGGTTACCAAACTGACCATTAATTAGCGCACTTCTTCCTGAGTCCTTCCTGTTCTCTTACGCTGATCTCAACGCAGTCCACCCAAAACTTCCACAGAAGCTTCGTCATCATCGGACTCTGAGTCGGAATAACTAATAAAGTCCGCTTCTGTCGTACACAACCTGTTAAGAAAAAATTTATGCCAAAATGAATTCCCCCCCCCAATGCCTGAATACCATCGTGTGATATTAATGGTTGCTTTAAACGAAATACTACTACTAGCTAACGACAGTTTCCGGTCAATTATCAATTTTCGGCAGAGCTAGGGGTGTGAAGACCAACCAAGGAATAAGAGGGTCTCCAGCCTGGGTTTTCAAAATTAGCGGATCCCTAACAAATTGAAATGGGAATCGTGAATTAGTTTCCGATCTGCCATAGTGACTGAAAGTTGTAAACATATGACTGATTCAACTGCCCCCGCGACTGAAGACAGACGAAGGTCTACAGAGGTAATGGTTAAAAAAACACAAAGGTAGCGATCACAAACAATGCAGAGAAAAATGTTTTCACCCAGTGCGAGTTTATCCGACGTTTGACTTTTCTGTTTCGCACTAATAAACAACTCAGGAGTGGTTTGTAAAATTTCCTCATTCTATTCAGCTGACTAAGGCAATAACAAAATCTCTTAAAATAACTATTGCTACGGAACTGGAAGAGTTACGAACCGGTCAAATCCGCAGGTTCACAGGCCTCGAAAACATGGTTCAACACAGATCAGAGCCACATTTTTTTTATTTAAGCAGTTCATTTGTTGTATAACAGAATGGTGCAATAGCTGCATAAATGACCCTTCTCGTGGGTCAGCAATCCTTCCCTGGATAAATCGCTCAGTGGATTGCAAAGAGAGGGAATTCAAAATAGATCGGAAATCGAAATAGCTGGATAAACTTATTTTAGATTTATTGGCTTAAATATGATCAGGTAAAGTTGGATACGAAACGGGTTTCGTAGCGCTCCCTTCATCAGGCTTGTCGTACTAAAATCAACCCTGGCACGTGGGCGATTGGAATGTGAAGCAATCGCCTAGGAGCTCTGCTGCTGACCAACATGGCTGATCATAAAGAAAAAGATTTAATGGGCAGAACAGCTGTTTCGCATAGTGACTTTCTTTCAATAAAAATGGTAAAACCTTGAAATGCCGTCCCAGGGTATGATTGAATTGATTAAGTGCTTGAAGCGGGCTTTGAAAAGCCAATCAGTAAATTTGTACCGAATTGACATTTTATTCTAATGGATAGTCATTAACTTATAACTTAAGGGTGTAATGGGCATTCAGAAATCGAGACCAGCTTTTTATGAGGAGAAAGCGACGTGTAAGAGAAAGAAATAGGACTGGGAGAAATCCTAAAGGAGGTCAATACTTCAGCCCATCGAAGTCATATAGTTGTAACCTTTTCCTCCTGATTGGACGGGGAGTTTACAGCCGGTGTTGGAGTTTAGTAAGTCTGACCAACTTCGTAATCATTTAATCCGCAACTTAAAGAGAAAAATAAGGATGAGAGGACTTGGGTCAAAAGGCAACTGAGTATTCGAGTTAGTAACGAGCAGAACGCAAGAATGCTTCACGAATATAAGGCAGTAAAGCATGCAGTCAGTGAAGACTAAAGTTTTGTCAATACCCCGGGCGAGCAATGACAAACCAGAAAAGTCGGCAAATTGCAGAAAAAATGGACCGAAAGGCTTATTCTAATGTATGATTATTATCTCCGACACTCCTTTTAATCTGCCTTATATTATGGCTTTCGTATGCTCTACTTCGATCTAAATAGCTACCGCTACCAAAAACTCATTAACAACATAGGAGAAATGAGTTGCTGATATAGAAGGATTTAGCTTTGTACCCCACCTCGCTTTGCCCACGTATCAACACGGTAGTTCACGGTCGATTCCTCCAACTGGCTACGTCTAACGTACTAAACTAACACCGAAGCAGCATACATTTTAATCCGGACCACTCGAGTCCATGGGCAACGCGGCCGGATACCCAGATGACCTAGACAATTGGCGCAGGCAGATCATTAGACTAAAATCCCATGCGCTGTTTATGCGATGACACAAAGGCCTTCGGATAGGGACAACTAGAACGTAGTCTGAGAATTAAATACAACCAAATATTTCTCAGCCTTAGTTCAGCATCTTTCCAATAAATAATCGTGGTGGCCGAACTCAAATTCACTTCACAAGACCAAAAGTGCTTTGCTATTGTTATGTGTTTTCAATAATCTTTTTAATTTTTCTTAAATGAGGTCCAATAAACCTAAATACCATCAATTTTCCCTGAAAACCTAAAAAGAAGGCTTCTCCAACCCGTTAATTCAAAGATCCTTCTGATGTGAAGATCAAATTCAGTACCAACATTTAAGAAATTGCAAACATATCACTTTTGACCGCTCCAAACTGAGATAAAATGGTCGATGATTATTTCCCAATTTTCCCTATAATTTCCATTTTCTGATAAGATGTTACCATTTAAATAAAATATTCACCAGGGAATGGAAGCCTACCACATTCGCCCCCCACATATCTTAGCCAAATTCGATTTAGCAGAAAAGGGAATACAAGAAAAATTAAAATTTTTCCTTTACTCGACTAACAACTCCCTTTTTATGATCTGAAAAAAATTAAGGCAAAACATCAGTAAATGTTTGTCCTGAGCATTTAAAAGTAGATGAACAATGCAAATTTCATTTACCAGGACTGTTCATAGGTAAAAATAGGCAGACGCGATTGCACACCACTCAGGATACTCGCAAATGTATTGCACAAATTCAAATAAGTCAAAGAAATGATATTACTTTTAAAATGAGTTTGATGTTGATGAAAAAAAAAATAAGTGGATACACGACTACAACGACGATGATAACGAGCGAGTCTTGCATAATGTCAGATCAAGAAGGACCTGAAACGAAAAGAATGTAAATGAGGCAAAACACATTTTACCTAAACGCATTTAAGTAGCATTTAAACTTCTTTATACATTTATGAGGAGTTCGGGAGTGGGGACTATCAATTGCTGCAATATTTGACAATTTGCATAATCAAGCACTGCGACTTTTTGTATGAAGCCAAATCAATCGGTTATGCCCATCAAATACCTAAATGGAATAGGGTCAAAGATAGCGATGTGTAGGTACAACGGGTCGACATAGAAAACATTATAAAACGGGATTAAACCGTACCGTAGCTTCCTTGAAGCTGGGTTGAATTCAACAGTTGATCGGTCTCAGGCGAACTTTTGCTGCTGAAACCAGTCCTTATTAAAAATGAACAAAGAAAGAAGCAGTCAAATGTTACCAGCAACATCGAGCAAAACCATTTTTAATTTGTTCTTCAGAGACCTCAGATAAACAAGAGTAAATACAAAGACACATTTAGAAAATTGTGTTCTCAACCTGTCATAGATGATTTATGCAATAAAAGAGAATATGCACGATAAAAGAACAAATTTTTGAGTAAACAATGGCAGAACTGCAAGTAATCGAATGTGTTTATGCAAATACGAGGTAAACAAAAATCCAATGCGTTATCGGTATACTGATCAATTCCAAGCCACGCTCTTTTAACTCGCTTGGAAGTTTTCGCTTCTGACTTTTACCACGGAGTTTCGTAACATATTCGTACATTCTTTTGTTAGGAGCTTTTCAAGCAGTGGGAGTTTATGCTAGTCCTCATCCTCAGTGTCTTCCCGAACTCCGAGATTGGGAAATACTCGAGCTTCATTGGAGCTTACTTGAGAGATTCTCAGAATGAGGCTGTGCTGAATCCCGGTTGTTCAATACAATCGGTGTTGTGACCTCATGCTATTCGCGGGTACATCATTGCAAAATTCGGATTCACAAATTGAGACTGAAATACTTTTGTTCAAATCTTTTAGCTGTAACTGACCGGTACGCCTTAGTTTCTTTATCACAAGTATGATGTCGAATGCCTCCTCTTCTTAGTTCTTCTTTGGTGGCTGGACAGAAGTATTCAGTTAGGAAATTGGGTAAGGTTTTATAAATGCCCACAAAGAAAACTGAGTGGCGAGCCAGCCCCGTTTCCATCCCAAAAGTTGCTCCACAGAATTACTAGCAGTCACCGAGTGGAGGTTGAGAGCAGGAAAGCAATGTGGCAACCACTGCCCTTTGACCTCTGATGCGGCTTTTCTTACGCCTTCGTTAATACACGTAGGTTTCAACTGCACTTGGCCTCACTATGAAAGATGAGGAGTAGGAAGAATCAAGGGCAATCCCACATTCGACAGTCCAGGCATTTCAAGACCTTGACAAGCAATCTATGCATGTAACCCATCGATAGTAAATGTTCGTCGCGTTTATTTACCTATTTAGGTCTAGGGGCGTTGTTACAAATGGGGGTTTCAGATAAACTTGAACCAATCTGTAATCTTAGTGATAAACATGGAACACAATGTAGCACATACTCTAACTACTACGTAAGAAATCGTATGCAAGATTCCGGAATCAACAAAGGATTCATCTACAGTCTACTATAAAGCCGTCCCATATGATGCACTAAACCAATCTTGAGTTGTCACTCCGGTGCGATAAGCGCCCAATCAGTAAGGGCCACAGGTATTGAAAACACGGTGTGTTCCGATTTCAAAAACGGGAACGTGCGGATCGCAATGTACAATTGTGATGCGGAAACCTCCAATCAAACGGTGTTTTGACCAAAAACTTGTTTGTGCATTGACTTTTGTTTTACTAACAAGGTGGGGATGGCTTTGATACTAGATCACCACTACATTAACAAAACAAGTGAAATAAACTAGAACAGCTACTATCACGCTTTGCGGAGAAATTCACTAAAAGACTATCATAATGTAGCCAGATAGAGAAATGATAGAAGCTGAATTTTTTCCCACAATTTGTCATAAATTACGTTCCTAAATGAGCATGACCGTCCTAAATAATAAGTGGTATTTGTGATTTTGTTGAAGCTGGTTACGAAGAATTGCAGCGAATTGGAGACGGAGACAAAATTCAATCCTCCCATCTCCACATGATTGCAGATTTATAAAGAGAGGAAACTACTGCTGGTTGATTAGAGGAACCTCAACCTCAGATTTGGCTAGTTTGATACTGCATTTGAAAGGGAAACTTAGATAACAACGAATCCTACTACAAATCTTTAAGCAGAGGATTTGATTAAATCAAAAGTTGGAAGTCAATAAGTCTGGTGAAATAGTTTGCCTACGGTTAAAGCCAAATTGATAAACTTGTCTATTGTATAGTCCTAATGTCTTCAAGGACTACAATTCTCAGGATCTACAGAGACGCAAACCATGAGGAGTGATGTTTAAAAATAAAACTGAAAATTTTAGAAATTCATAATCATTTCTAGGGAATCACTGATCTGTACATTTAGATTGGGTGAGAAGTTACCTTATAAACCGCTTGGCATAGCGATAGGATCGCAGACCATGGGTTGACCTCGTTACCACATCAGCTGGAACTCCTGCAGTAATGAATGTGTGATTTTGGAAGTGTCTTCGACGTCGCATGACACAGATAATACAGACACAGAGGAAGAGAAGGAGGCACACGAAGACGAAGATGGCAATTGCGAGGGCAAGAATGTAGGCGTAGGAGAGACCACAGGAATACCAGTAGAGGGAGGAGAGGTTGGGAGGACAGACAGACCAAGGTACCATGCCCAATCGGGGGACTGGAAAGGGCAGACATTTGCCTGTCGACTGACAGAACATGCACTAGGTGACAGAAGCAAAGGATATACTAGAGTAGCCGTAGTTTTAACAACTGTCATTGTCTGAGTTCTTAATTGTTGGTAGTGAAGCTGGTGTTCAAATATTAAAAAACCTGCTATGCTCACGCAAAATACCGAACTAAATAGGCGCAAGCTGTAGTGAACGGCCAGGGATGAAAAATCTGCAAAGGAATGCCTCATCTCAATAAAACATGAAAGATCAACACAAGAAGGATGTGATTTGTTGATTTGCAAACAAATGCCAGCAGATTGATCAGCAGAAAAGGCACTCTCAGGAAAGAACTACCTTCTCATTCCAATCAGAGTTAAAAAGCCTGGTTGATCTGAAACCACGCTTGAAAAAGTGCCATTTAATGCAAGGAGGGTAGCACTAACCTCGCTTTTAGCTATTTATTGAGTGTCTCAGCCACTAAACTAAGCCTTTCCCTTGTCATCTAACAAAGGCTAGGTTGAATAGACATCTGCTGCCGCTTATTCATTTAATCACACAAGTTCAGAAGCAAATGACGCACATGAATGGCTAGAATAAATATCAGCATTACTTAATGCGACCATGCAATGGGACAGCTGAGAGGTTCTCACTGAGGCACAAAGACACCTTGTTTCATTTCAAGCAACGAGGTGGAAGACACTTTCTTCCAAGAGGCTTCATTTATTATTTGAGAAATGCCTTATCAAAGTACTAAATGCAGTAGTTTGAAATTACAAACCAGAAGCGATAAATCCTTCCTAACTAGTAAGTGCAACTTTGCCGCATATCGCTAAGGCATGGAACGACAAGTTATAGCTGGTGTGCTTTAAACGAACGAAGGCACATATAATGAGAAATACCCAGAAAATCACTAATGTTCAACAAAATCATGCTAAGTGGCTCGAAAACGAAATCTTGATGCATATAATATAAGCATTGGATAATTTACACATCATAAACGACCTACGATAAGGCCCCAACAAACAGCACTATTTCGGAAGACATGACAGAACAACATATTTTTCTGAGGAAAGTATTTTAAGTACTTACGCCACATCTTATTTGCCTGAAAGCAGCTAAGAGTTCAGTTAAGCCCCTCATTGGATTTCTAGGTTCACCTAAGGTACCGAGAGGAATATTTGAATGGAACTACATCCCGATCCACCTAACCATAACCTTGTTAACGAGACCAACGATTTGGAACGAGTGATCGTTAAAGAAAAATGCAAAAATTCAGGTTAATACATGGTTCATAAAACAACTTTGAGAATAAGAGGTTAGCTGGAGCTAATAAAGAAACTTAGGAGATGAATGGAAAGTCATGTTATGTCAATAGATTTAACATAAAGTAACATTTCTTAAAAATCCCAATGAAACTGCATGTAAGGCTTACAGTGGTGTTGGTCAAACATTGTTCACAGCCGAAGCTTCTTTCACAAGGGAGTACAGTCATATCACCATCGGCGGTCATGAGAAAACAGGAGATTCCGGAAGACCCAGAGCAATGGCTTCTGCCCCGACCTATCAAAACGGAGGATAGATTTGATAGGTTCTCCTCCTCTTTTGGGAATATTTATGTTATTATTAAAGTCTAAATAACAGAGTATTCATTTTGTTCGCATAACTTAAATTAATTGAAATCAATTAATCAGAATCTAAAATGGCTCATGATTGGACTAATCGATATATTCAACATTAGTAATCACTGAAATGATCACTCTTAGTTAAATCTGAAATTTCTATACAGTACTGTATTAATCACTATAGCTTTTGCTGTGTCCTAAGAAATTAGATTTCCATGCATTTATCTGAAAAGCTATCTTAATCAGTTGGATTCGGTCATTTTGGGTATTAAAGAGAAGTTTGAGCCAAAGTCAGCTCATTTTTTCAACTGAAGAACTTTGTGTCAGGTTCAGTGAAGATTCTCAGATAAATCTGCTTTCACGTGCTGACCAATTGTCTGCTTCAGTTGGAATATAAGTAGTCATAGTTACTGGTTCAAAGCGAAAAATTTCAGTTGTAACCTTTTTAATATTCGTAAGAACATATCAAGCTTGAACATGTTAGTCGGTAGCCACTCGTTCCAGAAATATCACGGCATTCTTCCGGACCTTGGCATAAACTCGTTTCTCATTAAAAAATAGATAATATCTAGCTTTGAAGGAGTAATTAAGTTTATAAGCTGAATTTTTGACATCACGCATTTGTTTTTTCATTACCCTTTTATTTATTCCTATGTTATGATCCCGATTTGATAACACAGTCAATGAGGAAGCCGATTTATGTGAAATGCAATTAGATAAACTTAAATTGGTGTCATAAATGCAAATATACGTACATACTGTTAGCATAAAATATGTCTGAAACGGAATGAGTTCAACTTTGTGCACGAATAATGTTATTGAGGAACGATCGCCTTTTAAGGAAAAGCTTAAGACAAGCACAATCGTGTGATAACATCCCACTCACGAATTTCAATAAATTAATTTTTATTCTCAATTTAAAATCTGCAAGTGTCTCATTCTAAGTCCTTGAATTTTACAGTGAGATCAAGTATTTTGTTTTTGTAATTAAGGAATTAAAATTCTTTATAATATGGGGAGGGTCTTTTAAGCGTTCTTTCTTTACTGGAACTTCGGTATTTATTTGCGCTGGATACCTTGTTCTCAAGTGTTGCTGTACTCCTGTTATATAGATCTAGGTTTTCAGTAGCATGGATTTTATAAAAGGATATAGTGGGGTTCATGACACTGACTCTTTTCGCCTCAAAGAGTATATTAATACTCTACTATGCACAAAATTAAATTTGGATTCATTCTAAAATAAACTGTCCCTCAGTTCCGTTGTAGAGCTTTTAACCCTGTTTGGAAATGTTTCATGTTGTTCCACATGTCCTCCGCATCACTAAGATTTCAACCATTGCGCTTTTTTGCTTTTTAGGCTGTTGTGATTGCCTTTTGGATTAATTGTGAGTTGGGCACTCAAAGCCCATGATTTTGCCACTATATGACTCTACTGAAGTATCTGTAAGCGGTTTCCTTACTGTTTTAGTGGGCTAACCATTCTCATTCCACACTTCATCTAAATGGTACTATCAGAACGTCAGCGAGACGAATTGTGAGTTTAACATCGTTTCATTATTAGAAAATCATATTAGAAATCAGGCGATTGCCGATTACCTCCGTGCAAATGGCTACGAACAAGCTTTGAATGAGTTTAGAAAAGAGGCCAGTTTAGTATGTCTTTCTCTGTAATTCTAATTCACGTTTCTTCAGACTCAAAATGTCGACAGCAAATGCTCTGGTCTATTAGAAAAAAAGTGGATTTCAGTCGTTCGTCTTCAAATGAAGGTAATGTTATTCAATTTTATTAAGTATTTGCGTAATTAATGTTTAAGTTTGTTTGTTGTGAACATTTCAGCGTCGTTCTCGTTTTATTTTTGTCATTCTTATACAATTTTTTGCTTCTATTAAAAATGCATTTTTTTTGGTTTGTGTTGAGATGACTTAGTGTTAGGAAACATCAGCGAATCCCACTTCCGCTTGTTCAGGTTCAATCTTAAGAAACTCAGCAAACTTTATCTATTTGCCTTCGAATTAATAGGATATATGGAAAATATTTTGCCTTCCGATATCATTAAACTAGTACTCCGTTTCCTTGTTATTTTTAAAAATTTCGAGACGTGCCAAAAGATTTTATTTGGGCATGAAATCACCTTTTTTTCTCATGAGGAGCGTTGGAATCCGAAGTGGCACTGGCATCTTTTCGTATTTGAATCTGGGTTTAGTATCCATTCAGCCTTCTCAGCTTCCCAGAGCTTCGCTTTCTGAATCCGTCATATTTGCAATCTTGATCGAAGCGTCGCTGTTATTCTTAACACCGCCGAATCTTTGCTCTTGATTTGTTGTACAGCTTAGCTAGGATTGTTGAGTCAAGTTTCTCTAATTGTTCATCTTTTGCAGGTTGGGTAATGAGCTCAAATTTTCGTTACATTCGAAAAATGAAGTTGCAGGTTTTTTATAACTTGTGTTTGTGTTTCAAATCAACTAACTTCACCTTTCTCCTGTGAAACGCTCCACTTTATTTACCTTAAAGTGGAAAGAACCCGTTTGAAATCATTGGCATCTTATTGCCTGAAGGCGTTATCATAGCCCACCGTTTTTATTAAAATCATTATAGCAAAAATGCTTGACTTATTTAATCATGAAAAGGAGTGGAAGAATAGAGGTAATCAAGCATTAGAACTAAGAATGTCCGATTCGGTCTTCATTTTTTCGATCTAACCACATCACCATGAGTACGTGTTCGCGGGCTGTTATATTGAGAATCAAGTACTTCGATATTAGGCGCATGTCTCGTAGAACTGATTGAATTCATTTACAATATATTGAACTACTTAAGTGCAGATTATTCACTCATAATCAATGTGCTCGTGCCACTAAAACGCACTGTTTTTTTTTGATTGAATACTACATTAATCACGTGTGCAAGAGGTTTTTCATTCTGTTCTAAAACTCGGCTTTTTTATAATCGGCTTGGGTAAAGTGTACAATTGCCTCCGAATGTACTAAGATACCCCCAAGATTGATTTCCATTCCTTCAACCAAAAAAAACGAAAAGCAACTTACCAATACTCGAGGAAGTATGGAGTCGGTCAAATCTGATCCTCGAATCTGTTTACAATCCTCGTATAGTTCCTCAAGAAACGTCCTACCGTTAGAACAAGTATTCTCGTGCTTTTTGCTAATATGGATCACTAGAAACCGCGATTGTTTTGTATTTGGTGCTGAACGTGCACCAGTTCAAGAATGATCATACGAATTTGCCCGTGTTGCCGCTATAGTGCAGTGTAATGGGTTGTTTTGATCTTTATTTTTCTAAGTTAGAGTATAGCTAAACCAATGCTAAGACAGTCAATGAGGCTTGCACCTATTTAATTTTCTTCTTACTCCTCATAGGTGATGGATCTAGAGACAAAGCTGGCTGAAGCCGAACGAGAGAATAAGCAGTTGCAGGCAACTGGCGGTTATGGACCCGTGGGTGCCGCTCCAGGCTCAGGTCTCCCTGCTCGGGGTGGGGATCGTCGGGGAGGTGCAGATGCTATTCCTCGACCTCCGGCCAAATATACTCTTACTGGTCATCGTTCCACTGTCACTCGGGTCAAATTCCATCCCCATTACAATGTATTCGTCTCGGCTAGTGAGGATGCTACTATTAAGGCAAGTCCCTTGTCTATCAGTTGATTGAATCAGTTCGTCAGGAGTGTTTCAAACAATTTCAATTTAGGATATTTTAAGCTTCAATTTAATTTTCCTAAAATAAAAGTGGTCGTAAGGAGCAGAAGGAAATTCATTTTATCAGATGACATTGCACTGTTTGATCCACTCTGGTTCACTGAATGATATTTAGATACATGGTTTGAGTAGTTAATCCGCATCTTTTTATCTGATAGCCTCATAGGGGCATTTTAATGAACATTTACAATATACTGGCGGTATTCAATTACTAACTGAAAATCTGAAATGGTCGAGGCCCACCTTGAGTCGTTATTGCACAAATCCAAAAGACTTCTGCACTGCAGGGAGGGAGAAAATAACTGTATTGCGTACATTGAGTATGCGCACTTGTGAGACTCTCTGGAACTTTGTCTAGCCAATATTTCAGAGACTATGTACAGTTGCATGCCTGAAGTCTGAGCTCTAGACAAAGAACGGTGGAAAAACCCTTGGTTCTGTTTATCTGAAAATAGGCCGACGTTATTCGGATCGGCGATTTGACACATTTGCATATCTCATGTTTCAAGATACCGTCCTTTTAAACAGAAATCATAAGACTATTTTCCCCACTCCCGCTTGCATCTCTTAAGTTAAAACGCCGGGTTTTTTATCACCCGAATCCATGTTTGTGTTTGTTAATGAGCTCCATGCACTGACTTATCAGACTCAATGTCTTCTAGACTGTCACTGATTAAAAAACGCCCAGGTAAACAGAAGTGTGTGATTGCAATGGTTTTCTTAGTCATGTTATAGAAGAGCTTCCTTTTTTCAACTTAATACCAACTTAGATCCCCCGAAACTCTTGATCCGGATTTGGCTTCAGTATTTACAAAAATATGGCATGTACTTGCTATACCATCTTCAGTTATATTGATTTATGCCCTTCGTTTCGTTTCGGATGGTGGTTGTCCATCAAACACTTCTATTCGCTCTTTTCAAAGTCAAATTGAGCCAAGTGCGATACTTCCCATTTTCTTTTTTATTTAGTAGGTAAGGATTAGACTGATTGTCCCCGAACAGCGTTGTTTAAGCCTTTACATCCTCTTATTGTTAAGCCACAACGTTGCCGTTCTGAAATGATTGACTCGGGTGATGCTTCTGTATTGTGACATTTACTTGTAATTTTGAATTTAAGTAATTTGATGTTTTTTTTTCTGATTACCGGGCTATGAATACTCCTTTTTAGATGAGGTTATCAATTTAGTAATTGTGCCTTATGAATGAAGTCATTTTTTGCCATGAAACAGCTTTGGAGTAGTTCGGTGAAACGGTTAATTTAGAGGATGCATTTGAGAAATCCTCCCAGGCTTGATCTTCAATTTGTTGAATTCACTTTAACTTTCTCTTATTAGAACTCCTTTTCGGAAGAACTCGTATAACCAGGATAGACAAAAACTAAGACTGAGTGTAGTCATTTCCTGTTTTCAAAGAAATGAAAAATGGCTCGAAGAAAGGCTTGATTCACTTGATGTTTTCGCTTGAAATTTCCACTTACCCATAGTCTTTTACGTTTGTATTTAAAAATCAGTAGTCGTTTGAAACGGAAATAATTGGCTCTTTCACCTATGTCCTAGGTTCTTATTTTGTATGTATGGACGGATCTTACATTTGACGTCAACTATTCAGTGCCGTTGTGCACGTATCTGTTAGCAGCCACTCAACTACCAATAGGGGCTTTGTTAGCTGACGTGCTCTTGTCGCCCTCTGGACTGTTGCCATTTTGAGGCGTTTGGATCAGTTCGGCCATCAAATTACGCTGCTTGCTCCCCCGTGTCCATATACTCTCAGTGCTCACCATTCTTTTCATAAGATAGCAGAGCTACATGAACAAACTTTTAGCAAGCGTAGGAAGAGGGAATTGAACGGGATTGTCATTAAAAAGACATGCCTTGTTCTTAGAGTCTCTATGGCTCCTTTAGTCGTCATTCCCTCTGTAGTTGATTTCACTGATATCTGCTCGCGCATATTTTACCATTCAGTTCTACTAATGCATGTTGGATGAGCCAGAAACCGCCTGAGATTACTATTTGTCACTTGGATCCATATATGTGCCTGGACAAGATCCCCTATTTGCGCTTTCTTGTAGGTATGGGACTACGAGACTGGTGAATATGAGACAACCCTCAAAGGACACACAGATGTGGTACAAGATGTGGGTTTTGATCCCTCGGGCAACCTACTGGTCTCCTGTTCGGCAGACATGCGCGTCAAGCTATGGGATTTCACCACTTACACCTGCATCAAGACCCTCTGTGGTCACGATCACAGTGTCTCCAGCGTCTGCTTCCTACCCTCCGGTGATTTCGTCGTCAGTGCTGGTCGAGACAAAACGATCAAGATTTGGGAGGTCGCTTCTGGGTATGGTATTTGACAAGCTCATTTTGGATTGCTCACATTATTCAACTTAGTAATGCATTCCCTTGTTGTTGAGTTTCTTTTGTCTATCAGGTTGACTTTTTGCTGCTAAAATTGGCATATTCGTTCTTTTTTATTAAATTAAGGGAACCATTTTGTATTCTCGCCGCATTCAGTATCATTTTTCTTACGCACTTCTATTTTAAGTATTTAACCTACTTGGAAACTACTGTAGGGGGAAAATAGGAGATAGTCCTCCCTTAGAACATCTGCTTACCTCTAAAAATATACTCTCAGAGTCCGTCTTCAAACATTCATTCTGCTCGTTCTCCTTAAGTCAAGAACCTTCAGTCCTCCTGGCATTAATTTCCCAAAGTCCTTCCCAATGGAAGTGATGTTTTAGTCTGCGTGCCCTGGTAATTTCCCCATTAATGAGTTACCTTCACGTCTGTTGAACCGAGGACCATGAACGCTTTTATTTCTCAGGGATCCTAGTAGCTGAATAATATAATCGCGTCCAACCTTTAAAATCGTCAATTCTTTTTTAGGTACTCGTCTGTCATATCACCTAAGGTTGTATGTATAAATGGTGGTTTGGCGGGTGCCACACAGCCTTCAAATTGTTTTTCTTTAAAAGTACTGTTTTTTAAAATTTTGGAATTTCTACTCCTGGCTTTTACAACTGAATTATTCTTTAATTTGGTACAAGTTTGAAAGTTTGCGCCTGCTTTATCTTTCTATTTTAGGAACATTGGCTAGGAGGAAGTCGTAATAGTTTTTTGTGCCATTCCTCATCTGCAGTATTTTTCTATAGCTCGAGGTAAAATAGCGTTCCGTTGACCCCTGGCTAGGGCCCTAATTATCCATAAATTAAGCGCGTCAATTTGATATGCGCTTTTAGAATCACCCTAGTCTCAGATCAGTTCGTGATCGAACTAAAGTTTAGGTCATTTTTTGGTTTTTGAGATATTCATTCTGTAATTTGTTCGTGTTGAAATCTTGGCTACATTAGATTTCAGCTACTCGGTTGACCTGATACTAACATTGCTTGGCCGGAAAGTCAAGGCGATTGTGTCGAGTTTTAGACTAAGATAGACGTCTTCACTCGACGCTCTTTTGGTGAAACCGACAATAACATGTGGGAAATCAGCAATTTTTCCAGAAGCCACGGTTATGACTCATTTCTCTCTTTCCATGTCGTTAAATCTTGACGTCCTTCCTCTGCCTCGTCAATCTTAAATGCCCATTGTATTTGTTGTTACCTCACTTCCCTTGACATTTTTTTGTCTGGAGTTACCTCTATTGGCCTTGTTATGATTGTCATTCAATAATCTTCAAAGTCGTAGAAAATCATGCAATTTAAGTACATAGTATGAAGAAAAGGTAAAAAAAACCGTTTCTTCTTAATGTAGTTGCTCCTTCCTAATAGCAAGCAAAAGAAAATGCGAAAGTCCTACATCAGTTGGTTTTAAGGTCGTATTTATATTGAATACTGGAGAGTAGAGGTACGTAGCACTCGTGTGTTTGGTGCCTAACAAGATTGGTCATTTAAACAGTCATTCAACAAAGCACCTCTAGAGTTGTTAACAAACGTTATCGATTTCGCTGTTTAAATCTTTTAACACCCGATGGTTTAGAAATCGTACTTTAGCTCGATATAGCTTAGTCAATGAATAACCCATTCATTGCATTATTCCAAACATTAAATACCAGCATGCATACATAGCGCTTGCGTAGAGGTTTGTGGATTTTGGAGGAAGAGATTTTTCGAAGCTGAGTTTTTTGTCTTTTAGCGTTCAATGTAAAATTTCGAATTTAGGAGCTTGTACCTAACTGCACTAACTTCCAAAGCCATGGATTAAAACATGGGTGTTGCCTTTCCCACAGCTCGAGACTTGTTCATGTTGAATTTCGGTTGGGTCGAGGAGAACAGTCAGAGATATATTGTCAAGATAATCTTTTTGTAGGACTTGAAATATAGGAAGATGAAACATTTGTAGTGGCTAGAATGTGTCGCTTTCATGTTATGTGGCCTTATAAACCATGTCTTTGCGCATATTCCTCTGTAATTCGGCTTTATTCATTATGGCTAATGAGATGGTCAGCTTTGTTCGGGTTTTCCAGACAAGATTGGCTATCCTCACTGATGTCTTTTTCGGATCTGAGTCATGGCTTCATTGCCTTCTTGAGCATCAGAGTATAGTGGCCCGAATTTTGTGTTAACTGTGTGCTGAGAGCCAGGTGGACCCTAAAAGCCACCCAGAGAGAAAGCCCTCTCTGTTGAAGTTTACTCGCGCAATTTTTCCGATAAATATTTTATACAAGTCTCGCACAACATGGCTTTGTGAAAATATTATCCCACGGCAAATATCCATCATGAGCCTGTTGCCACCGAATATACTCAGTACAATTCTCGATTTTGATCACAGGCGCATCCATCAGGCATCGTCTTGCCGTTATGTCCTTTAAAACAGCCCAAATCCCACCTTGACCTTGTCTCAAGATGATTTATTGGTCTTAAGTAGAGCTCCTTCAGGTACCTATGTGTTAGTGTAGTGGTAGTTGCTATCTCATTTAAAACGCTTGTTTTTATTTTTATTGACAGCTATTGTGTGAAGTCACTGACCGAACATCGGGAGTGGATCCGTTGCGTTCGTCCCAATGCAGATGGTAGTCTTCTTGCCAGCTGTTCTAATGACCAGGAGGTGCGTGTCTGGACACTAGGCGCTGGCGTTCGTGATTACAAACCTCTCTCAGTTCTCCATGGCCACGAACATGTGGTGGAATGTGTTGCCTGGCTCAACACCTCTCCAGAGAACTCCAAAGCCATCTCTGCTGGTACCGGCAACAAGGCTGGGAACGGCGAATCTCAACAGATGAATCTTCAGATGAATGGAGATGATACTACTTCTTCGGACTATATACCAATAATCCTCGCCTCTGGAGCGAGGGATCGACAGATCTGCATTTGGGATGTCAGGGCCTCTAGCCTTATTTTCGTACTGGTGTGTAATCACTTAGTTCACCCTTTAGGTAGCGTTTTAATCCCTATTTGCTGATTTTGATTAGTAAGACCAACGCTATAAATTTGTTAACTACCGTAGACGGTAGTATGTTTTAATCTTCACCTGACTTTCTCGATAATGACGTGATCAATACTTTAACAAAGTCCTCAAAGATGGACGAAGTCGTGATGGAACCCGGGTCGTTTAAGTTTGAATTCCATTTCGTATAGCCTCGCTGTGAATAGCATAGTAAGACCCTAGAAGATTGGAGAATTCAAAAGATATTTAACTCTGTAGTTTAGAGCTATGCCTATGACCGAACGTCGTGTATTGACAAATTTAATAAGATCTAAAATCTTTGGTTAAATATTCGTTCTTGGTTATAAATATGACACCGGCGCTCAAGACCGTATTAGAGCCTGTATCAATTAAGCTAATCCTACTTGCATATTCAGCATTCGTGACTCATTCCTGTGATGAATATGTAAATATGACCTTCATGTACTGAAGTTTGTATAACGATTGCTTAATCAACAAGAAAAATTAGCTGAACTTTTCTCTGATTACTTGATTACATAGGCCGGTCATGATAACTGGGTTCGCCAATTAGTCTTCCATCCACATGGCAAGTATTTACTCTCAGCTTCGGACGACAAGACGGTACGTGTCTGGGATCTCAAAAATCGCCGTTGTCACAAAACCTTGGAGGCTCATTCACACTTTGTCACAACACTTGGTAAGTTCTCTCGCCCGTCATGATTCAAATGAGTTGTTAAATATGCTACCGTAGGTAGTACAGGCGGGTAATGATGTAATGTATCTAATAGTTTCATTCTTTGATGCCTCAAACTTATTAGTAAATGTATTCGCATTGTAGACCTTCACAGAACTGCGCCCTTCGCCATCACAGGAAGTGTGGATCAGACGATTCGGATCTGGGAGTGTCGTTGATCACGTCTCTCTGTTGGTCTCTATCTGTTTATCTAGCCACCTTACATTTCATATTTTCGTCACCTCAAAAAATAACTGCAGATGAAAAACATCCCACTAGCCATAAAAGACGCTGCTGCACGTGTGTTATTCACCTTCATAAATTCACCTCAATTTTGATGAGTTGTAAATCCCCCATCCAAACTCTCCTTACCTCGGTTTTCCCCGGATTTCGTCAGTTTTTCATGCCCTGCACGGAGAGAAAGGGACCCCCTTTTATTTAACCCTCCCAGTATCGTGTCATACGAAGATTTGTTCTCTATTTCACTTCGTATTCTTTCTCGCTCTCGTTCTGGAATCTTTTCACACCGCAGCCAAAAGATTCTCCTTGTACATTCGACTCTATGTCTCTGGCCACCTTTTCTTCTATTTGTGTATGTTTTTGGTTGATGATGCTGCCTTCGTAGCTCTTTGTCATCTCCGCCAACCTCTTCTCTTGGGTTCTGGAATTGCTCACTTGAGCATGTGTGCGTGAATGTGTTTTAACACTATTTTCTTCATGAGTTAACTGCATCAAAATGTCTACCAAGGGTTTACCTCGCCTTTGTGGTTGTTTATTAGTGAGAAAATGGGGAAATGTAATAAGTAGGCCATTACTTGACTTACTGCCTACTTTTTTAAAGATGAGTAGCGTATTGCCATCAAGGCCATTTCTGTGTCTAAAAGTTGTGGGACACGGCTATTCTTTAAAATGTAATGTTATTTGTGTGTAGGCTTAACCAGATATTGCTTTAATTATTAGGGCCAATCCAAACATCCACTGACTCGGGGGTAGGCTGTCCCGTCCTTGGTCTCTCGTCTTTTTATGGATTGAGTGAAGCTTTGAGGTATATAATGAAAACTAGCCTGGAGTAGGCTTACGTTTATCCAAACTATGCGTAGAGCCAATTCCCAAGAAACGGTTTGAGGGACTTCGCAAGGAAAGCGGCTTTGGTTGACAAGCTGTAGCCAAAAATTGTCTGATTTAAACGGCACGTGAGGAATAAGCCGTCAAAAACTGAGCATGGACAAGAGGCGGTTGATGTAAAGTTACAACGCAGAAAATTTTTCCAGCGAAAATAATATTCTCAACACTTAATAAACCAAACCGGAAAGAAAAGCACAAGTAAGGTACCTGTATTTCACTATTCCTTTCTGCATACATGCCAATAACTAAAGCGTGCAAGAGAGCACTGGACTTGAATAAAAACGATTACTGACCGAGTTAAATCCGTTCAGTTGGTATAAACTGTATGCTGGGTACCTATGCGTAGTCTTGTTAGTTCATTGTCTTAGTTTTTCATGCGAGTATCTTTACCTCTGTTCCTTAGGCATGTTGTTTATCGGTCCGGGATATCAACTAGGTCCGTGAGCATCATGAAGTACTTGTTTCATTTTGCTGTGACAATCCTCGCGAAGATACTACGGTTTGAAATTCGAGAAATTTGAAGATAGAGCGATGAACGTGAATGAAATTCAAGAGCATGACTGGTCCCTAAGGGTTACTTTAACCTTAGATAAGGCAGAAAATCTCTTGAATTATTCGCTCATCATCAGTTGAATTTTTCAAATTCACTGAGTGGTGATATTGGTGTTGAATTTCAGATAAACTAACCCAAACTCATCTTAAAGTCCTCTCGTGATGCGGAAAATCTTGCTCTAAGAAAATCGCGTTCTATATCTAAAACTACAGATTCAAAATAAATGAAGCTGCTGGTTATGCTAAACAAACTTTACCATCGTAAAATGCACAGTAAAGATCCTGTGAAGAAAGTAAATTCTCATGCACACGGTGATTCGAACAATTTTAACCTGAAACATTTAACATGCAGCCATCTGGATATTCAGCTGAATGACTTCTTGACCATAGTGGGCCAAAGTAAATATCATAAGACTGCAACCCCATAATACTTGTTTTTATTTATACTGACTACCTGCTATAGCTTGATGATGTCGATAGCCAAAATTAAAGACTCGACTAGTCACTGAAAAACCTTAACCGGTAACCTCCACTCGAGGTCTGTGACATAATTTTCGTATTTTAGGCTTTGTAACTTTTGCTAATCAATGGATAGAAAGGCCTCTCTCTTTAAAAGCCAACTTCTTGTCCTTACCATACCAGCAGTCTTGGAATATTACATAGGCCACCTAATTAAAATGCAAGAAGGTTTCTAATCGCAAGACTGTATTTTGAAATGAAAGCTCGAACTGAGAAGACAGATGGCTCATTATCGAATGCGATCTTTCGTCTCTCCCATTTGACATAATAAGAACTCAAGGAAGTCTATTTGGCATAACACATTTTATCGATTAGCTCAGGTTTATGGAAAGAATCCCAGGCGAGTAGAACGGAATGCAATCTTCACCTTTGTTTGAATGAAACATCGCTTCATTAATATTTTCTAGGACTATCAGGGCTAGTCCGTCAATATGTAAGGGAAGTAAGTGGAAAAACACACGTTATTTTTATTCAGGTTAATTAGAGAGTTTTTGAAGACGGAAAGAAATAACACAGTCGAAACCATATTTTAAAGGATGGCAAAGTCAGATGCTGAAAAAACAGTAGATTTTGCAGAATCAGAGGAGTGTCCAATGTTAACTGTACATCGAGACCCGAGAATTTAGGTCATTTGCTATGCAAAAGCACATCGAGCAACAAACCTCAAGACCACGCTTTAGATTTAAAGCTAAAGTTAAACATGCATTTACCGGTCAGATCAGGACAACCGGAACCTCAAAATTGATTGGCCCTGGTAGGCAATGCGGATGCACTCAGTAAACGGAGCGGATATATCAGGAATCAAGTAAATGAACACACTAAGCGTAAATCAAGTTACCTCGCGGGAGAAAACACTTCACAGTCAACGGGAAAGTGTTGAAGCTTAGAACATTGTCAGCCTTCACGAAATAGTTATTTCTCAATATTACAATAAAGTCAGGCTTTATTTAGCATTTGTAGAGAAAAAAACTGCACAACAAATGAGAAATGATGTTTGTTACCGCAGATAACTCTTGGATTTGCCAACTCCTAGGCCCAAACCTAGAAAAAGGGGATAGACATCGATTTATACAAGTGATGACGCATTAAATAATATATGACTGATCAATGTCTTAGATGAAATCAGCTGTGAAATTAAGGAAGTTCATTTATAAGATGTCAAACAAACGTAATTTAATCGTCATTTTTGGTTAAAGTTAAAAAATGGCATACCCGAAGTGTGCTATCCCAACTACCAGTACAAACAGCATTTCCATCAGGACAAGTCCGAAGGGAGGAAACGCGATTTTCATGCCCGTAAAGGATGGAAATTCGCTTTCCTTTAAGGGTATCCCATATATTGAGAGAATGATCATTGTAACCGCCAAACAGTAAGCGACCTAGTATGATAATCAAGTTAAATCCTGCGTAAAGGAACTATATCAAATAAACTCTATGAGCCTCACCGCTTAAAGAGAAATCGATGGCATTGCAGCCAAATATGACGCTGTCTTTTCTGTAGACACAAAGTTCTCGATCGGTTCGCAAGTCAAATAATCTAATGGTAGCATCATCAGACGCTGTAGCAAAAGCATCACCACTTGGGAAGAATCGGACAGAATTGACATCTGATTCATGACCTTGGAAAACTTGAACACACTGGCCACTCCGCATGTCCCAGACATTGGCACAACGATCACAGCTCTGAGTGAATCTCGAAAAAAATTTTAGACACAGAACTTACCCCAGAAATAAAAACTCTCCCGCATTCAGAAGGGGAACCATCAATACACATTACATCTCCGGAATGACCGTGAAAACTTTGGATCATTTGTGCTGATTCAACATCCCAGAGAATGCAAGAGCTATCCCCACTACCAGTTAACAACTGATGATCGGACAAATTGAATACACAACACGATAGATAGGAACTATGAGTAGCAACAAGTTTCTTTTTGAGGGTCGGGTCCTCTTCAATCAATAGTGGATAAATTGTGCATTTGTTATCCAGACCACTAGGTGCATATGATAACTCCAACAATACCTTACCCGCAGGCTACAAAACTGTTCGAGGGGCTAAATGAACATGCCATCACCCAAGTAGTAGGCATTGATATACAAAACACCTTCGTCGAGGTGAACGCATCCCACACGAAAAGTTTACCATCCTAAAATATTAGACCCCGAAAGAATAGTACCTGAGATGAACTGACCACATGCCTTTTGTCTAGAGACCAAGCGAGACTAAGAACTTTGCCTTGGTGGCCCTTTAGTACCCGCCGAACCTTGATATTTACGGATGGGATAGAGTCAAAATGCTCACTCATAAAGGTAACTAAACATCAATCACAGAATATGCAATGTACTTTCGCCGTCATTTAATTTGGCTTTTTCTTCTTCAAGCTTTCCCTTAAGATGCTCCGCCTCCTTTAGAACTTGTAGCTCAGGTTGGTCCTCCATAAATGATTCTAGAGGTAACGCTGATTTTAGGTCAATCGGACAACGTTTATTTGATTAATTTAAACTGTTCTACAATATAACCCCGGGGTGAAAAATTGATTATCTACATTAGTTTTGGAATAGCTAAAAATTTTTAAGACAAATCATTGCAGCGTTTTTAAATTTATTTTTTAGCTCAGTCAAATGAAGATTTATGGAGTCTTACTTTCTTTCCTGCCAAAAAGACGTTTTTCGTTATTTGTTTGAACTTTTTAATTAATGGCCATATTTTGGAGTGACGGTTAGACCAATAAATTTAGCCTTACTCGCTAGGTGGTGCATAATAAATCTATGGGGTGGTTAAAAATCCAGATAATGAATTTCCTTCGCCCCACAATTTGCCTTTTTAGTGAAGAATTCTTCCCACAGATGTTGATAATAGCTTCAAAGGTTCATCTCTGCTACTCTCCCTTGGTCATGCGAAGAACAGTCGAGGTATTGACGATGTGGAGAGATTGATAATTGGAAAAGGAATTCAATAGTTCTCATCCGCTATTCGACAAACGATTGGGGGCGTTTTCCTGGTCACCGTACCCAGAGATGAAAACGTATAGGTTTGGGACAGAGTCGGTTGCGTTGGGTGATCATGGATTAGCACCTGATAACAACATTGCATCAATTGGCCCGATGCCAGTAAGGTTAAGCATTCTGCTGATCATATTAAACATTTCATCTTTCAGTTTACTAAAAATTGGCTTGCATAAACCGTGTACATATGTTACGTGGACATACAGGATTGCGTTTTATTCCAACTCGTTTTCTTTCATTTTAATAGAGCATCATGTTTTGTTAAATCATTTGGAGATCCGATGTGATATATAGTCACACAATAAGTTTGATCTATTGAACCCACAGAAAGGATGGTACTCAGATCATGGATTTGGTTGCTATTTTAATACCGCACACTTCAGCGCTATGTATGTTGAACTAGAGGCTCTCCAGTGTAGAATGATCAAAAATAGAAAATCACATTGATTAGTTCAAACATGGTTGCTAGTTAGTTCAAAGTTTTTAGAGGGGGTCGTAAATAATTATTGAAAATGTGATAACATTTTTCTTCACTGCAAACTTTGCGGGAGTCCCGCGTATATCTTTGTGCTCATTTTTACGTTTCTACTTCTTCTAAGTACATATTTAATTACAAATGCAACTTTCAATGCGATATAAAATATAAATAGTGCCTTTAAATCCACCTCACTCGTTGCCAAGGTGCATTTGAAAGCACGCAATTTACCGCATCAGTTCTTGCGTCTATCAACCTCATTTCTTTGCTCAATGGTAGAAAAACCTGGATAGCGAGGAATGTTTGCATCTTTTCACTGTTTTATTTGACCAGTATAGGCATATTTGCATGTAGTCATAGTTGCCTGATTTTGCAATATTTGGTGTGACTTTGTTGGCACCCGTAAAAAGCCTAATATACCAACGATGTCGGCACTGGCCTAAAGTCCTATAAATTAAAAAAGGACTTGAATACAAAAATAAACAGAATCACAACAACTATGTTTCTAATATATAAGTATAGTGATACAGCTAAAGTACGTTCATATTGAAGAAAACTGTCATCCGGAACTGAAGAGATGTCTTGAAGCCCCTTTGACTGGGAATACCTCCTTTGAACAATTCTTTATAGTTCGGTATAAGGGTTCGAATCGTCGATGGAAAAATTTTAGCCGCAGGCATAAAGAAATGGCGAGGGTCAATTTCTTACCACACTGCAAAAGATTTGACAGTTTCCAGTTGCTGAAAACTCAATTCAGCACTGTATGTTCATTATGATTTATGGCAGTTTGTCACTGTGCATTGTTATTAGGTGTTTTATAGGGTCTTTGCTTATCCATTCAATATTAATAATTCTTTACAAATGTCCTCCGGAAAATCTGGAGACTAAGAGAGATGCAATCTACCTGGGTTAGATGGTATTCACGAACCTGACTACGCACCCATCCCTTTAGCACTAGAACTGTTAAGCTAACTCACATATCAGATGGTGGAAGAAAATAACTCAGTGGAATGGCAGAGGCAGTTGGCATAGAACAAATACTTTTATGCCGGCATTTCGAAAAATGCAGTAACATCCTGATTCAGTCAGCTGGACCCAGGTTATAAGCATTTCAACCTGCCATTGGCTTCCCAGGTTTCGTGTTTATTTAACCTGTTTATCAATTAAATCAATTTATGTACCCTGCGTTGTGGCCATTTAATATACTCAAACACGGTTTTCTTGTGAAAGATTTAAGCACATTATCTACTCTTGCACTTATCGCTATCGACGCTGCACATAATATAAAAGGACAAATAAATATTATCTGGCCTTCTTTCTGTTCACAAATGGTATCTAAATTTCCGCTCAGATTCAAGCTCATAATCTTTCGAAACAACTCTACAGTATAGTCCAGATCTCAAAAATGTCGCACTAATTGGCAATGATAGAAACTCTGATTCCTCACAAGCATTATTATTTCGGATCAAATTAAGTATAGTAGCTTCTTTCCCTCCTAATCCGCAAACAAATCAAGGCGAAGTTTAATGTCGCCAGAGTATCAATATAAAGCATGTAATCATAGTGTCGGTAAGAGAAATTACACGGGACCCATAAACAGCCGTATCATGGGAGCACGTAAATACAGAGAAGGGCGTAATTTTTCACGTGGTATATGTATAACGATAGCAGAGACCAAGAGCTTCAGACTGCAAGGGGACGCTATTGCGATTGAGTATATAGGAGAGAGATTAGTTCAAAACGAGGAAGGGCCAAAACTCCGCTGACGCATAAGCAGATGTGTACAGTATCAAGGGTAGGAGGGAGAATACTGGGTTTTTCGCTGGTAAGTAGGCAAAGTATAAGGGAATTGAAGAAATGGGAGGAGGTGAAAAGAGAATGGAATAGAGGACTAGAAGGATGTGTCATTCAGTAGTATGGGGGGCCTTCTTGAAGGGACTTCTGAAGACAGATCGACGTCGATTTGAGGCATCCCCTAGCCCTTGATCTTGACTCTGTTCGTTACTTGAATTCCTTGAAAGAGAGGAATTTCGGTTCTGGTTGGAAAAAAACGAGCTTTAGCTAGGCCAGACGTCGTGAGTGGCCATTATTTAACTAATTGAACGCAAAGGCAAAACTTTATGGCGAATTCGGTGAGATCTATTATGTGATCAAATGACTGGTTACACTCATTCCTTCCTCCCACTCCCAGGATTGAGAATTTTCAAAGATTTTCACTTACCGCTGAGCTTTTACTGACAATTCCGAAAAAAACTACCACCTCCTTTTCCTAATGTATATCAAGTCAATCGATTGGGGGAAAACAGCCCTCCGGAAGGAAGCTTGGTCATTTAAAAATAACAAAAGTTTTCCGATTCGGAGGACCATCGAGTGAGATCTGGGCAAGGTAACAGGCGAAAAAATGTCAAAGATATTTGCAGTGGATAAAGTCGTAGCTCGATGTTTGGCCGAATAACGCAAGAATAGCTTGATAACACTAAATTCGGAATAACCGCGATAAGAGAAGACCAAAGACGGGACTGCAGTTTCTAATGCCCAATTCGTATTTCGAGCACTCCTCTGCCATAAATCTTAAAATTTCCATCATCCATTAAAAATATAAACATAACTACGACTGGAAGTATTCAAGCCCCAACGAGGAAATTTTAATTCGCTGTCACTGTAAATGCTGTTTTTTTTTAAAAAACGAATTTCCTTAGCTTGACTGGGTGTTGCTGGTATAATATATAAAGGTTTGGCACTACTTTCGACCGCGAAAACAATCCAATTGAAAAACATGCCCAAAATGTCTCTCCACTATTAACTGAAATCGTGAAACCTTACTTTGAATGGCGATATCGTGACTCACTTTTCTATGCTTATTGGAATTAATGTCCATGACGATAACTTCACCCTGACCATCAGATTCCGGAGACTCTTTGCCCATATCTGTATCATTGCCTCCATCACGGATTGAAACTGAATCCGCCATTTCAGGTGGTAGCAGAGTAGTTGAGATTGGGGCGGAGGTTGGTAAAGATTGAACCGGGGCAGCAGACTGCAATTTTAAGTCCGAACTATCAACCCAGTCGGACGGATTAGCAGGCGGGACCGTTGAGGTAATCATAGAGTCTTCCTCTTCCTCTTCTTCAGCACCTTCTAGGTCGTCGGCGTGAGAATGACCGCGGGGGAGCTGTCCTGGTAGTACCTGTTGGTCAGTAATGAGAGCATTCAATTAGAATGTTCTATGTTAACACAAAATAGAGAGAAAGAGAGATAATGTTTCATACTTCTCGTGCTCCCCCAAGTCTTCTCCGTCTAGAAGGTGCTTTTTCAAGATTAGCTCCGTCTGAGTGGAGTCTCGATCTAGAGGCACCAGGTCCTCTTCTACGGGGATCCTTTGCATTCTTAGAGGATGTTACTCGGTTCCCATAAACCACTTTACTTCGAGAGTTATAACTGTCGACTTCACTACCATTAAGTGGATGGGAGGTTTCCTCCAGATTAGAATGTGAAATTTCACGAAGAAAGTTGGAAGGAACAAGACCTCGTCGGCCAGAAGACTCTAGTTGACCAACGTAGAATCCGTCCTCGTCCATTTCGCTCAAGATAATGATACGATCCCCGGCTCGAAACTTCAGTTCGGTCTATTTATGTAACAAATAAAACATAACGAAGAAACGCGGACTTTGCTGATGTGGATTAAGTTACAGACCCTGCTGAATCTTTTAGCGAATTCAGTGCTCAAGTTTGGTGTGTGGTTGGTAGCTTAAGAGAGGCATACTAATGTACCTCTTTAACTATAGTTGATGAATGTAAAGAATGACAGAGCCATTGATTAAGAAATCTATGATTAAAAGAAAACAGTTTATCTGCCTCGGCAGTAGTATTTTCGCTTCAGTGCCTCTTAAATATGTCAAAACTCTAAGTACATGTCAGTTTTAGTACCATGGCTTGTAAGCTGAGAACAATTTATTCCGAGTCAGAAAGTCGCTTGAGAAACAGTTTTTTTAGAGGCTGACGGATAATTCTTGCATATAAATATTTCACTATTTTGACAATAGAATGGAGAAAGTTTCCAACCGTGTTCAGATTGACCCGATCCCTCATAACTTGACTTTCCGTTCCAAGGATCAAGTCTACTTTATATCAGTTCAGATCATGCAAAGATAGCAAAGTACGAAAAGACACATCCTTGAGGTTCGGGAAGGAATAATTTGGCTATGATTGTCATCTCATATTTTTGAAAACCTCCTTGCAACAAAGGTAGCAATGTGAAGCCAAAATCATGAACACCTGTTATTTAAATCCATTAAAACAATTTTAAACAGATTTAAACCAATGTAAGAGAAAAAACTGAAAGGTTAGGGAAAATGCGTGCAAATTAGGGCCTGTATTTGGCTGATGCACAAATGGCCTACTCGTATGCTTATATATACTGCCAGTCCTGCATGTGAGCATCAAATGTTGCCTTGACCTCTCGTCCTATTGACTTAGCCTGGGACAATAGCCCATTACAGGATGATTCAGTTTTGGTATGCAAAAATCAAGAAACCAATTCATTTGGTTTCGAATTTCTGCAAGATGGACGCTATAGACATCACTTCATCGCATTTGAATGGGAAATCTCGGCATGCACAGTAGCATGCATCAACTAAACCTGAAAAATAAATGCAAGATAGCTGAAAATAAAGAACGAAAAAGTGAGCCCTTTTAGCTAAAAGTTACAGGCAGAGGAAAGGATTTTTGATAAAGGAGGTTCCTTCGCACTTACATTGCTGAGATTCAGATGAATGGAACCTAATTCAATTTTTAGGTAAGTACATTTTGCATATCTCAGAATTTGCCCACAAACGTGAAATTTCTGCCAGATAAAAAAATTAAATGTAAAAAATTTTCGAATTTTCACAGTGTAGATCTTTCCCATATCGAAATTTTCCAACTTGCGTAAATTAAGAACTCAACCCTTCCTTAGGACCGTTTTGAATGGTAGTGAAGGTATCGATTATTAGATGGAGATTAACCAATTGAGAAACATATCAGTCTTATCCAATATACGAATTTAAGACGAGCACCGTGTTTTAGCATTCGGGCGTTCTGACAGCGCTCTCGGGATTGCCGTGTTCACAAGTAAGCTAGCGTCATCCTTAACAACCAGATCATTAATTAACCTTTTGCGTGAACTTAACGGCCACCAATATCGCCTGTAAGTTTTTTTACAGTGATAAAGTTAGATAAGAGGCTTTCATTCAAAACGTTGTCCAACTACACAGTTAGGATCTCAAGTTGAAACGAGAATAGGCCCTAGAATACCAGAGGACAAGAGAAAAAATAACTTTACTCCAAGTTATTGCCTTTTAATCCCTTTTTAAACACATATGCATTTCTGTTTAATACAATCAGTATCGAAACCTTTGGGTCTGCAGTATCAATTCTGTGATTTGCTGCCTTGTGCAGACGTGTCTCGCACCCAACACGTTCTAATTTTACGCTCTTTATTCATTTAGTTCGTATTTATTTGAGATTTAGTCGATGAAGAAGTTATTAAACAATTCTACTCATATGAGCTGCCGTTCCAATCCGTAAGCACCACAGTAACCATGGTGCTGGCAACAAAATTCAAATCTATTATGAATAGACTCTAACGAAGAGTCTAGATCAATTCATATTCTTCATACCTATAGTCGAATGAGATCTAGACGTTCTCGAAATAAAACGGTGAAAATTTTCCTGTCGGAGGCATCGGATGAAAACAGTACAACACATGGACATCTGTACTAACCATTGCCAAACAATATATCCAAATCCAAAAGATGTAAACCGTCATTTTTACCTCAACATCGACATTGGGGCTGTATATTTGTGGATCGTAGTCGTAGAGTGCCTCCATCATGAAGTGCCGTGTCTTCTGACCATCTCCACGTTTCCCCCTGCTCTGCTCGGGGCCTCCACCTGGAGTTCTTGAATCTTCGGCGTCACGAATATTAACACCACCATCACTAACACCGCCACCTTCTTCTCTATCAATCCGATTTCTCCGACTTCTTTCACGTTTTAACTGACTACGGCCTCCTAGCTCGTCCTGATGGTGATAGTAACCCGTGCTTTGGTCCATCTGAAGAGAAAACCAAAGTTAAGCGTGATAGGTCGGAGACACATATGTTCGCGATGTTCCGTACGGACGCGTTTCCTTCTCCCTAGATGCGGCCTCATTGGTAAGTAGCATTCGATCTGGTGCTATTTCATCTGGTATACTTTCATATTTCGTATTTCAATGTGCACATTTATATAAACCATAGCTTTACCCACATACTTATCACCATTCTATGTCAGATTTTACGTCTACAGCAAGAACGCTTTCATTTCATTATCGTTTCCACAATGATGTTTACTGAATAGTTACTTAATTGACATACATGTCTCGCTATTTTCTTAAAATATCAAAGTGCTGCATTAGTAAGCATTACCGTAAAGCTTTCTGAGAGATTATATCGGCTAAACTCGAAAAATGAATAACGAATTGATGTAAGAAGGTAAAAGTTTATCTAAAAGTTTTTTAATGAACGTTCATTAATAAACTGGAAAATTCCTTAGTAAGAGAAGCAGACCAAAACAACAAAAAGTCTTAACCTATGATTCTCCGTTATTCTCATACCAAACGCTGAATTTGAAAGATACCGATTGATATGAAAAAGCTCTAAGATGGAGACTAAGAATGTTCCAAAGAATGACTTGTTTCAGTGTAGTTTAAAAGGTCGACTCAGGAGATGCGAAGGTATAGTAGTGAACAGACACTAGTAAAATGACCACAAGAATGAAGAGCCTTAGGAAAAAACCTTCTGATAAATCTAGGTAGGCCAGTGAAACACATAGTTAAGCGTCATCCATTCCTTCAATTGGAACGTAAATGACCCCAGACATATGAGTGTTACCTCACTTATATCTACTCTTAAACATGCACGTTTATCAGATTATAAACGTACACAAATTAATAACCTATAAGATTCCAAGCCCTGTAATTGACGTCTCCATCGACATGTTATCCTAGGATCCAAAAGTAAAGCATCAGAGTGTGTGGTAGAAAAACTAATATGGATTCGCTGTTCAACGTGAAATGATTCAACGATGCGTCTCAATTAGAAAATTCCATTCTAGGAGAAGTAGCGAAGGGCATTTAGAAGATTACAGCCTTGAAGGCCAGTTTTTTTTCATTCCAAGCGCTGAGATCTAGTAAATTCAAATCGATGCAAAGAATCCTAGAACGAAATATTCTGGGATTATTTCGTTTCGAGCATCATCCAAATCTGAAAAATCGACACAAAAAATGAAACTGCGCCTAGATCTAGACTGCAGGAGATTCTTTAATAAAAAAAGGAAAGAAATATCAAGTTATACGACCAAAAAATTCAGGATGAGCCCAACAGACACACAAGCAAGTGACATACATTTTTTTACGAGTGTGGGAACGGAAGTAGCCAGCAAGTCAGAAAAAATAAAAAAATGAAGAGGGAGGTTTGAGTGGTCGACAATCTGCGCCATATTATTTACCGACCGCTTATCAACTTTCAAAGACTGCTATTATTTTTAATAAATTTCCTTTCATTCCTGCCGGCCTCAGCAGGAAAAAGCAGGCATATTTTAGTTCTTTTACTTCTTTTGGATTGACGCAAACGGCAAAAGCTATTGCGTGACACTCACTTTCACTTATTTCAGTCTATTCGTTGAGCGAAAATCTTGAAGGCGTCATTGCGGTCATCCTTGGAGTAAGGCAATTCATCAGCTGATATGGAAACATAGGGAGCAAAAGACTTCTATGTGGAAACACGGAGGCCAAACTCCTTACAGGATTTTCTTTGGGTATAAGAAGTCTCGTATCTACCCAGACAAACAGAAGGCCAAAGAGGGACCCTGAAGAAGGTTTGGTGTGAACGTTAAATGGGTAATGACTGAAAGAAACACTAAAGAGGAAAAATTCCTGATGAAGTACTTGAGAAGAAATCGGAAAGCGACCAGATGAAATGGCACCATTGACCTGCTTCATTCTGTCTTCTCAAAGTGTGCTACTCCAATATTGAATTTCGGAAACAGAAATCATTTGAATGAAGAATTGAACATTCCTTATGAAATAAAATTGAAAGATCAAGATTTTAATCTTAGGATTAGATCCCCAAAATAATTTTAACTTAACAATTTACGCATCAGTCATTTACAAAATGGTCAGATAAACAATTCTCGTTTACATGGCTAATAGTCGAGCTTTTAGAATTTGGAGTGCAAAGAAAACAAACCTACTGTCTGGAATCAGTTTGCTTTTGAATATAAGTCAAAAAACAGGGTTTCATATGATTGTTGGTCAGATAATGAGCTACTCAAACAAATAACCTGTCCAGGAAGTTGGTCATGCACCTGGCCAGCGGTAAAGTGGTAAGTTTTGGTCATTTGACCGGGAGGGAAGCTCGAAGAAGGAGTAGGAGCTGAGGAGGCAGAGGGATTTGGACGTCCAGTCCGACCATTACCGGCGTTTCCACCCCGACGTCGCAGAAAGTCAGTGACCTCTTCGGCACTGGCTTCGCAGACCATGTTGGACGGGACGAAACCTTTACGTCCGTTGCATTCACCGAAGTAAAACCCGTCTTCATCGCAGTCTCCATAAACCTGTGGAGTAGAAACACTCGCAATGTTAGGGGTTTTGGGTCCAAGTTGATGCTCAAGATGGAACTTCCATGCCAAGTTGAAGACAAATCTCTCCCACTGGTTTTCCCACCATTAGGAGAAAATCACGATTACCAGATGGAAGAATAATTTGTTGATGCGCATTTATCAGCCACGGGGCTTTATAGTTCAGAGCAAGAGTACGGACCTCAATTTAGTAAGACGTTATAAATTTGAATAATGGCGAAAGTAACACTATGGCGGTAATTTTAACCTCTACAGCTCGATTTAGCTTATAAATTTGTTTGAATGATGTAACTGTTTCTTATAAATAAGATAGTTCTTGGATTTGCCAATCATCAATGGCTTCCTTAAGGGTTTTGTTGAATCAGCAAGGACATGCCCTAGCTCTGAACATAATGACCAGCTAAGTAGTCTTTAAAGAGATATCCGCAGTTATAATTTCCATTGTTGAACCAGAGGACCTAGGTTTCTCGAGTGGTTTTTCACCATTTCGTTCCAGATGTCAGGCCTATCCAGTTTCTCAAATAGGAAAAAAATTCTACTGGCCTATGCAAATCTAAGAATAGCAGCTGAGAAGTTGGAATATGAAAGGACACCTGACGCGAACGAGGGATCTAAGCCTAAAATGCTCTTTAAAAAGAATTTGAGAATTTCATTCTTGACGGTGAGTGGAAATGCATCACTCATCGGAACTGGTCCTAGGAGAATCAACAGCCTCTCTACTTTTGTTATAAATGCCAGTGATAGATCTCTTTCGTTGCCTTGCACTCCCGGTAAGAAGTTGTACTTTACTAACATGACCACAATAGTGTGGTATGGACATCATTGAATAATTCAATTTTTCAAAAGACATCATTGACTCCCTTGAATTTGTCTTTATTTCGCCCCTGTTGTTTATTATTCGGAGCAAACTGAAAAGCTTGAGTTCGATACCTCCTCAAATATGTAAAAATATTTGGAGCATATTTCCATCGGCAAGCATCACCTTTTCGTGAATAAATTCTAAATTTCAAAGCATATTTTACCTTCACTGATCCCAAAAGTACCTAAAAACGACTCTATTCCCTGCTAGTGCTTTTAGATACAATAAAAAATCACTGAAATTTGTTCCATTCGCATTGTGGCAAAACACTTAAGGATACGCCACTTTTCTAGCATCGGGAGTGTGAAATTAGCTCCTCGTTCCTTACAAGAGGAAGTATCGAATTATTCCTATCCACAGGGGAGCTCTTGTGCCTTTTTGAGAAAAGAGAATGCACGTTGAAACCTCTACAATAGACGAATTCTTGTTTGCCCATCCCATTCATTCAGCCAATCTACGAAAGAGGAACGAATCTAAGCTTTCATTAGATGAAATGAATGCAGAAAAATTCGTAAGATACCAAAGTTATTTCCTTGACTCACTTTAATGATATCACCTTGCCTGAACGGTAGTTCATCATCCACAGCTCCAGGATTCGGTGACATAGTAGCCGGATCGTAATCGTAGAGCGAGACAAAGAAGACGCATCCATCACCCACTGAAGCCTGACGAAGTGGAGGAGAAACCCCCATTCGTCTATCACCAGCTGAAGTCTGACCTCGGATCTCTGACTGGTAGCGTCGATTTGCAACTGAAGACGAGAAGCAGGACCAAAAAATCAAATATAGTAACATTCCTAATGTTTGGCCAGCCTCAGATCTCTTGATTTTTATGGTCTTTACGAGCCAACGGCGGTTAATTGTTTATCATATTCAGGTGTGACCCATAACCCATACCCGTGTTTTAATTACGAATGCAATCAATCAAGCGGATTGGTCGCTAGCCACGTTATGATTTCGTTTGCTGCTTTCACTACCTTCTCACTGCCATCAAGGAAACAGGCACGCCCAAGCAACTTTCACTCTCTCGTATCTTTAAACTAAGCGCCATGAACGCTGTAAATGCAAATTATTCAGAACCAAATAGTGAATGGAAAATTAACTTCAACAAAGTCGGCCAGCATTTTAGGTAATAAAACCAATGAATTTCATTGTGATTGTCATTGCTGCTTAGTTCATCCAAATTTATTCCAGAACATAGAGACCACAGCTGTGCGCCTATTAACACTTCATTTTTTCGTTAATTTGTTAACATATTAAAACAATCGAAGGTCGAAAATAGCAGGGGAAAACATGAAACCCTTTTAAACTGTGCGCTGGAAACAGGAAAAAAAATAATTTTTAATCCATTTTTTATTTATTTACGAAAGCGTAGATATTGTCAGATAAGAATAAACGTTATTGGGATGACACAATCGTCAACTTAGATAGTCACAAAATGAGCAACATTCCAGATTTATAGGGAAGTAAAACCTATTTGAACTCGAACATAAATGGGAAATAAAGTCTAGGAAGGGTTTCAATGAACAACTTCTACGCATTCTAAACCTAATCGCCATCTGTTTGACAGCACTCATTCTACTTGGAAGAAACGAAAAAAATGTATATAAAAACATGGACAGGATTATGCAAACGGAAAATGGTTTTGAAAAGAAAAATCAAAGAAATCAAAAATGTAGCAAAGCAGAAATTATTACTTTTTCAAAACATGACACGCACATGGAAGGTCCGTACTACATTATTGAGGAAGTGATAAATCTTATCTTGACCACCGAGGTAAAGAAATAAGTATGACCTTCAGTTATAAAAGTAGAACCAAAACGTAGAAATAATGGCAAAACTTATCAAAATACATAGCAAATGACGAATCCAATTGTTATGTTTATGTAGTTGATGGTAAATTTAAAAATGGATTTGAAATTGCAGCCTTATTAGCCGTTGGGGAAAGTTTGCGAGTACATGAGAAAAGTGTATGGAAAGCACATCGAACTTTCATCCCTGCTTAGTGCTCCAACGATGCCACTCCTAAGGAGCTTGTTTGGGGACTGCTGATTTACTAGATTAGCTGATCAAGAACCTGCTGGGTACTAGGATTGTAATTAAAGAAAGTAGGAATACGCATGTCTTAGTGAAGCAAGTTTAAGAGATTACCGACTAGCACAAATCACTCCATCAGGTTGTCGAAGCTATACTCAGGGGCAATACATCGAGTGAAGTACTCCAATGCAGGGCAATTGATTAGTATGTTCCAGAAGGACCAGAGATATATCCTACTAATCTCATCGAAATGATGACCTTCGAAGCAATGGTATGAGGAGTTGATACCGGCTTTCTATCGAGGGCAACTCTGAAAGATCTTGGCGTTCCAGGAAATCAGTTATTTTTATCCCCCTTTCCTCCCCTGTAATAAAGAATTTTAAAATCCTTTTGTTTTCAATGAAGCTACGCATAATAAATTGATTATGATACGTCATTTATTTTAGCGTTTTATTCGTTCTTAACAGAAGGACACCCATTTATACCGCTCCAGTGATTGTGGCAATTTACGCCTTTGGCAGCTCATTAAATCATTTCTTTAGTACCGCAAAAGTGAATGAAATACTAGTCAAATATGTATTTTTGTTTACGATAAATATTTCACTCATCCAGTGCAGATGCAATTTAATTTTGCATCTACCGCCAAAACAAAATTACCCAGGTTTGCGTTCAAAGAGTGAATTCATTTCCTCTCCTATAAGCACAAATGTACATAGCTACTACCTATTTTGGGGTGTGCAACGTATTTTTGAAAGCAGTGACAGAGATAGAGAGAGAGAGAAAGGAAGAGAAAGGATTGTTCGCCTTCGACAAGGCAAAGATTGCAAGTCCTCACTTTAAATAAAAAAATGGCGAGATCCTATCTCTGGTAGATGTTACCATCAGAGTCTACTGAATAAACAACCTTATTTTTCCAATGGGCTGTCAACTATGCCATGAGGGTTGGAGAGGTCAGTTAATGATCACATAAACAGCGGTTTAATACTGGTCATGTGTCCTTTCTTGATTTCACTGTATGATATTGGGATCTCATCTCCTTTACTCAAACACGTTAATGCTTGCAGCCCTTAAAACAGAAGGTTGAGCACAAGACCTGCATACAATACCAAGAATATTCATACACATTGTCGTTGAGTGCATTAGCCTCAGTTTGATTATATCATTAACCTTTGGTGCCTTGTTTCATACGAAGGCGCATAAGAGAAATTGGTCAAGGTTCACGAAGATATAAACTACAAAAATGTCGCCATAAAACCTTATCCTATGCAGTGAGAAGGAATAATATATTCCGCTGATTTTACATTAAAAATCTCACTATGTTGACGCTGTTTAAAAACACTTAACATTCAACTGCCGGAGAAATCTACATAAGGATGACTATGCCTCGATTAAGGCAACTCAAGAACCGAAGAACAGACCTCAAAGACGACTGATTGAGAAGATGAATTAGAAGGGCAAACTAGCAGAGACCAGATGAGGAAAGATTTTCTGCGAATTCTCGTGGTCATGTCTCCCTTACTTTAAACTTAGACAATAACAATTAGGACGCTGGTTAGGAAGACGAAGGACTCACGCAAAAAAAGTGAATTTGCATTTCTCAAGCCAAGGATCCAGGTTCAGACGCTTATCACAAGAGTCCGTTAGCAGAGCCTGAAGTGCGGTGTTCGTGGCCACGTCTGAAAGCCCCAAAGGTGCTAACCACTTCTCCTATTGGCGTCCGCAAAAGTGCATTAAAACTTTGGTAATAAACCGAGATAACTTTGGGACTACTAGCGAGCCAAACTAAAACCCTAAGATTAGACGCTATAAACTGCTTTTTTTTCAAGATCAGCGTTTAGCTAGTTATCCATCCCTCTCCTATCCAAAAAAATAGTATTCACCATCTCCAAGCGATACACACTGTTGAGTGCGGGCTCACTGAGATTGGAGCCCAATTTTGGAGATTTGAATACGAGTTGTATGCAAATCGAACATGAAGATTCTTCAAGCACTTCGCAATAGGTTGCAAATGGAGGAATCTTTTTGATTCTATTCATTTGAACTATAATTGAAGGATCGTAATAAGCCAAAACAAAGCCAGAAAATATTCCGTTAAAATAATGTCCAAGGAAAATTGCCATAAATGAAGTAAATGTATAACAGTCCACTTTCGAATATTACATCATGCCATATAATCGAACTGCATAACAAATTGATGTAGCCATTAGTATTTTTATTCTGTAATAAAAGATCCTTGTAAAGAAAAGGATAATTTCGACTTGTAAGGCTCCCCAGATTCCCGGTTAGCTATTTCGTGCCTCAAGTGATTTGGCGCAAAGAAAGAAGATATAAAGCCACCAAAGATGTTGCGAAAATTTTCCCACTAGAGAGCCAATCACGCAGAAACCGACTGAGCAAAAATAAATGAGGTATCAGATTTGAGTATTAACAAAATTGGAAGGAGAAAGAGGGACAGATGGGTGGGAAAATGAAGTGCTGGCCCGGGCTGACCACTCTCACTGTCCTTTGACGCGTTCTATGTTTGAATGACTACAAATGGGGCTGACGCTATAATAGTAGCACATTTCTAATGATCTAATTGAGACCCACACTAGTGTAATGCAGACCCGCCGAGAGAAGGTTAGATGAGAGGCCTTCAATCAGAATGAAAAAGGTATAGCGATTACATAAAACGAGGAGAGGTTGGTTTAGGAGTGGAAGGTAGTTATTATTTAGAAAAGAAAAATTGATGTTCATTTGGAAAAGGACGGCAACAGATGTTGTCGTGATACGAGAGGGAAGTCAAGTGAATTGCAGAAGAATGCATTATACGTGACCTTTATCTGCGCATGGCACTCATTTTACCACTAACAATGGAAACGCGATGGAGACGGCATCGAATAAATTTTCTGGATAAAGGTTCGTGGCGACTTAGAGCTGGCTGTTTTAAGTATCTTTAGCCACGACTACCGTGTCCACGTACATTATGCACGAGTTGTCAGTCCAATGCCTTGAAAACATGACGTTGGCTCACTTGAGCCATGCAGGCTTGGGCTGCAGAGAGAAAAGTACAACTGTAGTAGTATTTGACAAAAGGGTTGCAAAAGAATATCTTTTAATTCTGTTCGAAAATCGGAATGGTCATTGGGCTTCCACTGAGTGGTGTCAATGCATAGGGATCTTTTTTATCTTCCTGATTTAATTCACGTCCTTTCATTTCGCGATAATAGCTGTTTCAAATCATGTTACTGAATGCATTAAGGACGCCAATGATGATTCACACATAAATTCTGGATTCTGTTGGCTGCTCTTCCTCAAGGCGAAAATGTCCCGACTCATCTCCGACTAAGGACTACATAACCAAATTTTGTAAGCTTGAAACCACTGGTATGAATTTTAAAATTCGTAAGACATAAATAACTTTTTTTTCTTAACTTTCAGAGAAAACTTCATCCATGGTTGCTACTGTAGGAATTGGAGGGTTCTCAAGTTTGAAGGATTTAAAACTTTTCAGACACTAAGCTGGTACGGGATACCACAGAACAGCAGTATTATTAGGTGCTTTTCTCGCTACGCTGCTTTTAAGTTGTTTTCAGACTCTTTTTCGAAAAAAAACCCCATAAAAATTCTGACCTCTTTTTGAGCCTCTTCGATCGGGCTTTCGTGTTCGATAGTCCTTTTTAATGCCCCCTCCAGACGGTTTCCCAGGAGGTTTCATCAATTTCGCATCCTTGCTGTTAGGATCTGAGTGACGAATTCGTCGATTTCTGAAGCTACCAGGGGTTGGATAAACAGGTTCTTCGGGCCAACCATAGGAGGTATCGTCTGGGATATCGAATCTATTTAAACCAGGTTCTTCGCCTTCGAGAAAGTCCTCATCCTCCTCCCCGTCATCTCGATCCAATTCCCCACCCCCTTCTCTCCAGAATCTGCCACGTCGGCGTTGCTGATGGTGATGACGATCCCGAGTGGTCCCATTGAATCGATGATGGAAGCAAGGAGAGTCGGTAAAAAGCTGGTGCTCATTAGGGTGAGTGTAATGGCGGGAGTAGTCGTCTAAGTCAGCGTGACCATGACTTAGACCTGAAAAAGGAAAAAATAAAATCGAATGAATGGCGTAAAAGACTGTTGCTGAAAAGGGAATAAATTTTATTGTCTTATGTATTAGTTTATAATGTAACAGCTCGACAAGCCAACAAGAACAGCTAGGTAGAACAGACACAGCTCGAATAGGAGTACCCAACCAAACAGGACGGCTATTTTTGAGAATTTCTTAGGATGACAATAACTGACATCGGTTGTTGTTATCCTAAAATCCTTTTCTTTTCTGAATTTATTTCGATTTGACTTTTCTATCACGATGCAGAAAGCAGAGGCGAAATTACTCATCAGGTTCCTTATAGCTTTTTCGTTTTTCTTGAAATATTTTCGTTGCCGTCTGATCCCAATATTTGGTATGCACCTTCTTTTTTTCTGATGAGTGGAGGGGATGACACGCGAGAAGGCCTCAAGAATTTATAGATCTTGAAGTGGTTTTGCACCTGATGGCTAAAAGTAGTGAATAGCTTAGTCCTGGACCTTTACACGTTCAAGTGGTTCAAACCTTTTTCTGAAAGTGAGGCGGTCCCCTAGATACTTTCTTTCTTCATCGGCGTTACTCAGAATCAGTTTGAATGACAAGCGAGTAAGCCTTGAAGCTTCATTTAAACTCCATTTTACTTTTCCTGCAAGGAATTACTCCAAATTAAGGAGAAAAGTTTGTAAAATCTAGGATATATCTCATAATATCTTGCGTGATAATAAGCGATCTAAATTGATCAGCCCGCATCACACCGTCAAAAATCCCATCCCCTTCATGCACGTCCTTATCATCCACAAATGTCTTACTCATCTGGGTTCTTAAATCAGGAAGATAATAAATTTTGGTTCCATCTGGATATGAATACTCATTTCCCACTAAGTATCCATGGCTATCTATTGTGCCAGCTAAGACCATTCAGAAGTGCATTTAATCGGTAAAAACGATTTCATTGGTGGGGCGTTGAAGACACAATGAAAACTTACGAATTTCTGGAACGGAAGTGATCTTCTGCAGCCAGTGCTTTGAAGTCAGTTTCTCCGGGGGCGATTTTCCAACCTTAAAGGACAAGAACGACAAGACTGCCAAAATACTAAACGAAATCGTTACCTAAGATAAAGGGTTTTATGAGGATTTTATTAGCGGTGAAAAGACACTTAAGCGTTTCGTTACATAGTTGAGGGACGAAATGACATCGGTAACTGTGTTACCAACTGTGTAAAATGCTTCAAGTGGACCTCTCTTAGTAAAGAATATGGATGCCTTGACTAATGAATGAATCTGATCAGTAACTTATCTGAAGACTTCGAACGGTTGAAAAGAAAATAGCGCATAAAGATATGGCATAGGTTGAACGTATCGTTCTTGGTGCAGCAAAGGTTATAGAAGTTTCTCAATTTTCTTTTTTTTTTTGTTTGAGGAATAAGATGGCAACCTCGAAGGACGAAAATTCAACCATCCCTGAACTTTGTAGGTTAAAAAGCATGCTTTCATCTGACAGAGTCACATTCAGACCGAGTTTTTGTGAATAACATCTCTCTTGGTGTTAGCTTACAGGAAAACTTACTTAAATACAAGAGATGTTAATCGTGTTGAGATATAAATTATCTATAAACACTTATTAAGCAAGCTGAAACACTCGGGGCTGATCATGGAGCATAAATCTCGATTTTGTTGCCATAAAGCATTAGATAAGTTTGAATCCTTCCTTTTTGGCTGCTTCATGAGAACATGAAAAACATTGGTCTCGGAAACGCAACTGAAGCTGAGCGTTTTGACAAGCGGTTGCCCCTATTAATTGAAGCCAGGAAGTGGTCAAGGCCCATTCATAAAGAGCAATGCATCTAGCCAGAACGTTAAGCTAGAGTTTTGCTGCGTTTCATCTAGACCATCATACGTCACGCCCGTGCGGAGGACCATGGAGTAAAAGGCATATCGATAACGCTTTAGTATTCGTATAATGCAGGAATGGAGTCAATGAATACACGGAAAAGTGGATGGAGAATTGGGTCATCTTAAGAAAATGACCATCTTAGGTGACCATCGAAGGTGAAATCGGTCGAAATGGGAGAAAATCTGAGTTAAAATGCTCATTTATCTACTTCTGAATCTCTTTCATCTACATAAATAAGATTTCTATAGTTATTTATTTAATAATAGTCTGACCTCAAATTGGTATTAAAATAATGTCAGAAAATATATAGTAAATCAAATGAAGGTTAGATATCCACTCAGAAATACCGTGAATTGTCAGTTGGATGCTCCCATTAAACTGATTCTAAGGCAGTCGAAAGCTCTAAATGTAGATCGCAACGGTACATTACCTTAAAGTTTCTTCTTCCAAAGACGTGCTCATGGTCCCATTCTGATCCGAGATCTGCGCCTCCAGAGGGAGCAATAAAGTGCCTTTGAATTCTTGTGAGTCTCTGATTTACGGGGTCGCCCATTACACCAAATTGATCTCTGGATACTTCACGTTTTTGCAGTCTTTGAAAATAAGCTTTTGATATTCCTTCATCGTTTGAAGAAGATGATATCAGAGCTGTATTATGTGGACGACCGAGAGATTTACTCCTTCGCATCTTAGAGATCCGAAAGTCGGTGTAGTGTCGTAGAGGGGAAGATCGGTGCCATCGACAAACATATCGACTCCTACGATTCATTTCTTCATCCCGTAAATCAACTGTCGATTTTGCTGAGGGATGCTGATGCTCAGATTCCGTACTCTCAGTGGAGTACGGAAGTCGACTGAAATTTCCACGATCTCCAAAACCATCATTCTCGTCTGACATGGATCGTGTGGCCCGAAGATGTCGACCAGATCGACTGCGTCGAGGATAGTAGTATTGAGATCTGATGGAATCGAGATTAGTTCCAGGGCCAGGATCATCGAAGTCGTAACGATGGCGGTAATGATAGTAGCTTTGGGCGTGGTGCATCCTCCCATGGGGATGCCGGGAGTAATAAGGCAGGCCAACGGACCAAGTCTCCTGGCGTGATTTAGAAGGTGTCTGATGTTGAGATCGTTGCGGATGTATGAGTTCGCTGTACTGGTGCTTTTCTAATTGTCGCTCGCGAAGTAAGGCCTATGGATCGTAAAAATGTTCTTGAACTACAGTGGGGGAAGACTGGCCAGGATGATTCGAAGGACTGCTGATAATATACCCGTCAAAATATTCGGCATTGATAAATGCTAATTTCGATTTCCCAAATTTAGTTTTTAAAAAATGCAAGCCTCCGACCCTGTAATTAGCTTAAGTCAAAAAACATCTCGACTTCAACTTAACCAATTCAGATGCGAAAAATATGAATGATTTGCTACTAAAGTTTGAATAAAATTACAGCTGAAGAGCTTGATTATTATCTGGGCCCTGACTGGGCATTCAAGTCATCACGAAACGTACACAAATCTAGCTCATTTCTGATCGGACAAAATTATCAGGGCCCGATTATGATTGGTTTAGAAGAATACCTCGGCTGAATCGAGTGCGTCGGAAGTCAGACTGCTGGTTTTGGCGGCTCCAGTGATATTCCCAGCGTATACTTGGACGATTCCTGGATCATCATCAGCTGAGTCTGCATTGTCCGAGCGTTCAGCATCCATACCCGGCTTCTCTATCGAAATGTAGACTGGTTTTGAGCGACGAAGACTAACGCAAGCGGCGGCTGCATTGTTTTCGTTCTGATAAGATCAAAAGCATTGACAGTTGACAGTGCAGCTGTAGAATTTAAACTCATTAGATAAGGGGTTGAAATAGTGCTTATCTACTGGAAGGTTTCCCCAGTGAAATTAGGTCATGTAGAAACTTCAGCACCATCTAGAAAGCAAGTCGAGAAAAATAAATCTAGAGGTGTGAAGCAAAGTAATGAAATCTGAAGTTTTGTGGAGAGTACCAAGTTTAAACACCTAGCACCCCATGCTAAACTAAGTAAACATGCTTTACAAAGGTTTTGTAATCAAACTCAGAGCTCTTTTTGGAAGTTTACGAGCCTAATTGCCCGTTTTTTCACAGCAAATACTAAATTGGAAAGATCAGAGTAACAAAAAAAACCTAATTGTGTTGAAGGAATATGACCATCAAGCTTTTAAGAGAGGGAATCATGAAATGAGTAACGCGTAAGGCAAACACACAGAAGATTCGTAAACGTGTATTTTAGATAAAAATATACTACGATGACTGCGGTTGGGCCACTACTGAGACAGAAAAACTGGGGCTTACTAATCCAAGCCTCTTTGAAAGTCCCTTTCCGAACAATTCCACTGCTGCCTCAAGCGACCCGGCCGCAATTAGAAGCAGAGTTGGAATCAACTTGATCGGTGGGGAAGCGGGACCTGAGGCACCTTTTTTGCCTCCTGCAATACCGTTTCGATTCACGGAGGGAGCCACATTTGCAGAGAGAGTGGAGCGAACAGTGAGCCAGAGCTCATCTGGTCCGTAATCGACTTTCCCGTGGTCCTCTACACCCTCATCTTCCTCGTTGTGAAGATCAGAGAGACTGTCTCCAGTGGAATGTGAGGAATCAGAGGCGACGTTGGGAAGAGGCTCTGTGTTCCCTACATCAGCATTATCAGACTTTCGAGAGCGGTGGGACGGTGTGGCAGGTGGAATCAGCTGACGAAGACGTCGACGAGCAGATTTTTGGGTGACTAGGGTGAATTCGGGGCTTTTCAGAAGGGTAGCCAGTTGGTTAAGTGGAAGTAGTACGTGGTCACCTAGAGTGATCAGACGAAAGAATAAAGTTCTAAAGGAGCAAGCTCATGAGGTCTTGGTACGTTCAATCTAACATAGTAAAAACCAAAGATGTGGTTGCCCTAAATATCATCATGAATGCAGACGTACTTTCCGTTTTGACAGCTGATTCTGACAAACTCAACCGACGTTAGAATAATTAAACAAATGAGCTGTAAAATAGGCGTTTTTTGAAATTACCATTCAAAATGGCAGTCGGGTGAGGATTGGACTGTCGACAGGATGCGACCAAAATCTTCTACATTTCAAAGTTCGGCTCTTATGCCATTCCTTTTTGTTTAAAGACAAGCCATTTAGTTTTTTCGGACTAACAATCGCACGTAACAGATCCCTCCAATAAAGTTAATTCTATGCAAGTGAAAACCACCATAATCGCTATGATTTACCAAGATTGAAAAGAAAAACTTACGATCCACACCAGGCACATCTATGAGCGGTTGGTCGTTGATGCACACAATGTAGCCGTGTACGACGGGTTCATTTTCAAAGTTTGGCAGAACGTGAGTTGCTTGGGGAACTGGTCGCCAGGAGACGAGAAGAACTCCGTCCTGGGGTCCCGCCTCTACTTGAACATTCTTTGGGGGGTCCGGCAGGCCTAAAAGGAAATAAAAGAAAAATAGTTGAAGATAAAATAGGGCCACATTATTATTTCTATGTGCTCTTAGATAGCTTAACGAACGATGCTTTTAAGTAATCAGTTATTTTTATATTCCGATCTTAAAGAAAAATTTAAAATCTTCGGTTCAAACGTGAGTCCTTCAACTAACATTAAAATTTACAAGGCAGCGAATTCGACAGCTTTGTACCTGCCTAATTCATTGGATGACAGACTTTCGAACGCTATTTAGCAAATGTGGGCGCACTGAACGAGAAAATCGGTACTTGACGCACATCCGCGTATCTCCAAATATGTTCAAAGATTCGATTCAAACCATTAAAATTCATCTCAATTAAAGTGTCAGAAGGCCTGAGATCATGACTCAATATAATCGAAAAAATGACCATTAAGCACAGTGATGTCTGGGTACGCATATACAAGATAACCTAGTAATAAAACGAACAAATTTCGAGCAGTGATGAAGTTCAGGTACGTCCGTAACCCAGAGCCAAATAGTGTGTGGTTACGATCCAGTAATAGTTTTGAACATGTCTAACCAATAAGTACTCAATTAAATCAAGGTATTGCTTTCTCCCCAGGACAAGAGTTAAAAAAGAGCTTTTGATTGGCACAAGCTTGGGCGGGAAAGCATATTCTTAATGCGCCTTAAACAACAGGAGAAACTGTTTAAATCAAGTACATTATTTTATCTGACATTTAATGAGCAACAAAAACCACCTAAAATAGCATTAGTCCCCAGTTATTTCGCGTTCGTGTCATTAATTAATCGACTCTGAAGCAGTTAGAGAGTCGATCTTTCGTCAGTATTGTTTGATGCAACAGAAGATAACACTGTTAAACCCTGCAAGTCTAAGCTAGGGGCGTCTATTCACAAGTTATCGAAGGAGAAGATTAACACATTTACACCAAGGATGGATCTGGGTCCAAGAACTCCTAGATTGAACGAAGGTAACTCTGGGTTAAAAATGCTGGAATTATCGGTCCTGCACAAAAAGTAATTATCAAATAAATGGGAGAAGTTGAATTAAAATAGAATGTGTTTTGGCGAGTTCTTGTGTTAAAATCCTTGGAATAGAAACAAGAAAATTGAAACCGAAAATGAGTCGACTAATAGGATGTCTGCAAGTCAGTCACCAATATGATTCACAAGCCTCGTAGGGTTTCAGGGTAAAAAAGCAAAGCACCTTCTCCAGACTTATTTGCTGACTGTACAAGAGTGGCACTGGTTGATTAAAAGCTTGTATATAAATAACTCGTCATTTTGATGATGAGATTTTGTGCCATCAAGGATTTCTATGGACCATTTTGATTGTCAAAAATTGTTCAACTATAGAAGCTGTGAATCGTTCACCTTTTATAAGACATACATTCTACTAGGTTTTGTCCTTGGAGCAATCGACGAAACTGGCTAACTCAAATCATTCCTGAAAGTCACTAACTACCATAACCATCACACCAAAGCCCAAGAACCTCCACATTCCAAGGTCTGATTGAACTGGCTACTGTGAAGCGAAACTTCACCTTGAAGGCATTAGAGGATATTTGACTGGCTTCTGACTGACATTATAGACGACCTGTGTCTTAGCTAATTTATTTTGCTACATATAAGTTCCTCCGGGCCTTACTTTGTGCCTAGATATGGAATGCCATTTGTCTAAAACACTCTAGCAGCAATGCATGGTCCTTGAAGGCGAAAGACAAGAAGAGAACCACTCTGTCCCCATAGAGTAGGAGATTTAGGAACCGGAAAAAAGAGAACGCAGTGAACGAGCTAATACCGGGAAGGCTAATTTTTGAGAATGAGTCGGCCAGTTGAAGTAGAGATGAAACGCCGAACCATACTCAACGCTTCGTGGCAACTGACCGACTTCCTGGATAATATCCCGGTTAGTATAGCCCCAAGCTCGACAACAGGAAGAAAGATGCAGTCGAAGGTACAAGCGTTATGCACTTCCACCGGAGCTAATCTCGAAGCGGCCACAGTACTAGTTCGATGAGTGATAGCTTTTGTATCCCATAGTCTAGAAAACTACACACAGTAATTTTAGAATCGCACCTAAATTTTCTTACCCACACGAATGGCTTGAAAGGCCTCTGGGCATTTGGTCAAAATTATATCATGATTATTTCATAATGCTTCAGTAAAATTATATTTCAAATTTTACTTTCGATGAAGAAAGGACAGGACTTGTACTAAATCTGTTAACTTACCAATAGGCGCGGTGTGGAATTCGATAAAGACCGAGTTTCGTTTAAAATCATCAGTGGAGGGGTTTTTCTGAAGGCTTGGGGTGTTCACGAGAGGCTCATTGGATCCATTTGTGCGTCTCGCTTGCACGCAAACTCGGTGAAGAGTATTCGGGGGAAGGCCTATAATTATGATGAAACAAGAATCGCATTTGTCCTCTCTTTGCTAAATATTAAGCTGCTCATTAGCAATTCTGTCTCTAGCATGGTTAGAAACACAAGAAATTTGGTTTGTACCCAACCTGGCCATCAATATAAGCAGGAAGTGCGATTAAAAATGAGGCATCTTTGGGCAAGAATGAAGATAAAATGATATAAAAATCACCCAGATCAAATCTTCATACTAATAATACAAATCAGAGAACTTCATGGTGGAGATTTTGCACCGGTTCGCGAAAAGCAATATAAGGTGGAGAAGTGAATTAGGTTGTTGCACGCAACTTCCGTCACATTAGCAGTGAATTAAAAACACATATACCACAGGAATTGAAACTAGAATCACACAAGATAACCTTCGCTGAAAAGCTCTAGGTTTATTTCCCACGATTTTGAGACGAACAGTTAAAGTTTGTTTACGGCAAAGCAGGACTTTAATTAAAATGTCTCATTTCATAGGGGCTAATATCGTTCAAAGAGACTGAGTCTTTAAGTAAGAGTTTTAAGCGACCCTTGATCAAACTACAAAGAATGTCAGAAATGGCAATTCATAATATAGGTTATTTCTCAAGCATAGTTTGGCGGAGAGTAAGCTATTTACAAAGCGGCCTAGAGGCTAGAATGCCAGGGCTGAGTGTAAACAAATTTTATTTTAACAATGTTTTGGGGTGACCGAGACTTTCTATTCCCGGTTCTGACACACTTCGTTTCTATTCCAGAGACCAGACAAAGAGAAAGCTTCGGCATAAAGGGCAGACGTTATACAAGGAGTTTTGGTGGACACTATTCACAGATGCTTTCTTTCATTTAACTTGGGATAGAAGAGAGGGGTGGTTTGGTGGCTGATTGATGGACAGACCAGAATCCATTCCTTTGAAGATATCCATTGTCTTCAGAGACGAGCTTTTTTCTCAACATGAGGCATGTTAGAAGCGATTTATTCTCGTAGGACTAGAGTTTCATTCATACTTACAAATCGACTTCTGAACTCATTAGCCAAACTTAATAGTAAAACATTAAAGGTCAGAAATATAAAGCAGTAGGATAGACAAGCCTTAATAAAGATGAGTCAGTAGTATAGTCGGAATAGTTCACAATTTTATTTTCACAACCAGCTCCAGATGAGGGTACTTCGAACCGAGGCGTCATGCAAACATGGGATACCAATTATTCATGTGAGGATTTTGCGTTTGAATAATGAGACGGATTTACTGCTGGCGCAATCAATAAACTGCAGAAGATCTTTAATATCTTCGATGGTGACAAAAAATAACCTGGAAGCTCAAATGGACAAACAAGGATGGAGGTGTATTGGAAGCCAGACACGATGACCAATGTAGTTGCATAATTAATTCTAATTATCGTTAATAAGCCGACATAGACAAATCGTTTAAGGATGAAGTCTAGACGAGCACTAAGTCTACTTCCGGCGTCAGGACACAAGGTTTGATGGCCACAGTCAATTGAAATACAATTTCATTTGAAGAATATTTCCAGTAAATAGGTACAGGCAAATGCAAACTGAAAGGACGCCTTAGGTCAAGAACAGTTAGCACGGTTATAGAACGCAGGTAAATTTTAATCCATATCAGCAACCAGGAGAAATCAAGTTATTCAATCAACAGGATAAAATAACCGTCACATTTCAAAAGAGACACATGAATGAAAAGTTCGAGAACAGCCTACTTTCATTTTTTAGTTGAAGTTCTCGGATAATCTCTAGAGATTTGAATTACCATTCGCTTGGTAGGGCTGATATTTTTCTAAATTAAAAAACCAGGTAATGGATCAATGCAAAAAGAGATGCCCACTTTTTTACACGTTTCGCAACAAGGATTGAGCCTTGTGATTAGTGAGGCAGAAATGTTTAGCTCATCAGGTTATATGGGTTCGAAATTCATCGTCTCTGTCCACTGTAATGACCATTGCCGGTCAAAGAAGCGAATTCCGTTCCACAGATAAGCACCAAGAGGCTCCGCATATTAATATTGGTTATCATAAGTAAATGCAGTTTACATTATCCCCTCAACTTTGGATGCATATCTTCATTATAATAGGGTCCCGGCCAATTCTAGTCCTGCTCAGACTGAACGAGAGAGCTATGCCGATAAGCTAAAAATAATCTTTTAAAGTGAAGTGAACAAGGTAGTTTCATACGAAAATACGTTGCAGCGTCCGTAGTACCTTTCCAAAGCCAAACTGTAAGTGAAGGCACTTTAAAGCTGGTGAAATTAAACGACCAGACCTGTTAAACTCAAAAATTCAACGGACCGCAGGTGCGAAACTCCGTTTCTTAAAAAGTTAAAATAGTTAAACGCGCAGACTCTAAGACTCAAAACATGCACACAGGTAAGTCTTCAAAACAATATTCTGACATAAACATTGTTAAGTAGGTTACTGATTAGTAATTTTAAAATGGCCTTGAGTCAGATTACACGAGGCGCTCATGCAAATCCGAGATTTGTCCACACCCGAGCATCAAGGGGCAAGTAAATATTACAGCATGCACTGCCTCACTTCGAAAATGCGGGCACAATAAGTGCCGCTAGCAAAGTACAAATACGACATGAATACATTGCCCATCGGACAGAAGTGCCTTATTATTTTGGTTCCAGCCATGCCATTCCAGCAGCCCGTGGGACTTGGGTTCCTTCTCTCTCTCTCTCTCTCTTTCCGATTCTGGTTCGTATAGCATAAAAATTTGGTGCTGAAATGTGGGGACAAATTAGGGAATCGTCTTCTCCATATTTAAGATAGATCTGAAAAATGAACTGTTACAGTTTGGCTAATTACTGATCAAGACAAAAACAGAAAGTTCATCCAAGTCGACGAACTGAAACTGTTGACTTGAAGGCCACCTGGTACCTTAGCCTCGAAAAGAAGGTGCTATTTGATTTGCTCTGCTCAAGTCTGGAATAGCCTCTAAACTACTTGCCGTTAAAAATAATAAAAACTTTCTAGTTGTGACTCACTACGGAGCCTTAATGGGGCAGTGTGGGGAAGTGTGTAGACACTAGACAAATCTATTAAGTATGTAGGCAGTCTGAACACTGCCTTGCCGACTGTTTTTGGAGACCAAGTAAAGGGAAGTTGTAAGATTCTACTATGTGTTCTACATAAAGAAACGGGCAATAAATTGTAATTGCTTTAATATTCCTCAGATAACTATGTTATTATCGAAGTTTCGACGGCGATAAAATAATGGAGTCAAGTAGCATTGCCAATGGAAGCACCAATTTCGGTAGCATGTGTCTCTCAGGGGTACCACATTAATCAGCGACCATTTTTGAACCACAATCTAATCAGGCCCTAGATCTATCACACTTATCTCTCCTTTAGAAATAATTCAGAAATTCCCAGGGTTTGGACGAACTGTATGTACTCTCGCATTCGGTCCTTATCAGAAACCATTTAAGTTTTAAGAAGTCAAAATTTATTTCCTCAGAATAATTACTTTTCAAAGCTGCAGATGCCATTAGTTAAATGCGGATGAAAATCACTTTTTTTAGGAAGTAGAAACTGGTTCTAATGATAAATGCACACAACAATTGAAAGTCGAATTTCGGTGTTTGTCGCTGAAACGAACCAGAATATCAAACTAATTAAGAAAAATTCTAAGTTAATTTTAGTCGAAAAAATGAAAATTCTCCAGATCTGGAGTAGTGGCTAAAAAAAGTGAAATAAGCGCCAACACCATTTTGATAGCCCCGAAGTTGTCTTTAGGACTGTGATTTAGACGACTTTTGCAAATGAAGGGTCATAAACAAGACAAAAAAATTAAACCTTTTTTGTGGTAGAAAAAAGAGCCACAATTCCGCTTGGATGATGAAAAGTAATATCGGTCCATCTACTAATATAAAGGGGCTGATGACCAGCTAGAGCTTGTAGAGCGCGCTAGCGATCCTTAATTGAGTCGATGAAGGTAGTTCATGAGCGTCCAACCGAATTAAAGATGCATAGCGGGTGAGATGATGGTGTGAGATACTCTACCAAATGGGTATGGGGCTCTTGAACTGGATAGATGGTAGGAACCGAGATGGACGCCTTATGATGGGGAAGCAATCATTTAAAAATGAAGCTTGAAGAGGGAATCTGGACAGTCAAGAAAAAGTTCATGTGCTATCAGAGGATAGATAACAGGGTCAAATCTTACGAATGACTGCCCTCCCCCTCAAAGCTCCCCATTTAGTTAATACCTGCAACATTAAAAGAAACCTTTTCTTATGCAAGGATTAAACAAATCTAGTTATTATAGATTAATTACCTACATGTGAACAAACGTACAACTTGCACTTAATATCGCAGTTTAACATAAAAAGTTATTTTTTCTGCATTTCACTAGCAGTCCATGTTGTTAATTACATGACTGAAAGCACCAAAATGTACATTTTGCGCATCTAAAATCATTTGTCCTTAATATCCTCAAGTGGAACGCTAAAGCACAACTAGCTACAATCCATTTTATTTGAATCAAATGGATACTTTCTGGATGTCATTAGAAAAGGAGAGGAAATTTCAATTTGGACTAGGGGCAACATTCAATGATTTGTGCAAGAAGCACGCGATCAGGCGATGAATAATAGCATGAGTTGTTCTTTAATTAAGAAAAGTACAAGTTCAGGGCCACGCATATTTAGGACTAGTGGATATCAACAAACAATGAATTTCAATAAATATAGTCAGGCATTGGTTAGCCTTATCCCTTAACGTATAGTCAAATTTCCGCAAAATTTGACATTAATAGTACTTGAATCATCGTTATAGAGATGAAAAGATAACAGCGCAATATAAAATATAGCATTAATCTAACATCCCAGCCTGAACAGTGAGAGGGGATAAGACTACCCTTCTTTAACGAAAAGGATAATCTTAGAGCGCGATTGGCTTGCTCAAAGAATTTCCATTGGATGCCCTATGGGGAAGTTACAGTATAGAAGACCATCTTCAGCAGCTATTACTGTTAATTCGAACCACCAAGATTCATGAAGAACTAGGAAGAGAGTACATGTGAAGTCACGGCTGAGGTTCATAAATCTGGAAGAGAAAGAGTTGCTTGGTAAAAATTAATAGGGATAAACTCTCATATCATGGATAAGATCATTGCAATCAAGCGAGTTATTAAAAGTATAAATTTCCAGTCTTTGGACACCTCAAATCTCACAATAGATAACCGCGGCTATTAATCCTCAAGTAACAAAAGTAAAATTAGCTCTGAAGAGATTTAGAAAGAGCTCAACGGAGTGTGGGATGGAATCGAAAAGAGGGAAAGAAGCAACCAGCTACTAGTTAGGAAAGCATCACTTGTTCGTCTTAACCAACGCCCTCTAAACTGACAGAAAAAAGCTGCAGGTTGCCAAACACACAATGAGGTAAACTTAAGCCGAGAGCGAAAATTCTCACATTTCACAAAATTCAAACAAATTGGAAGCTATACGTTCCCTTTCTAATTGCTTTCTAACTGTGCTAACCGCCATATCCTCCCGAAGCGGTCCAAAAAAACATGTAGCACCGATTGAAAAGATCGAAAATGAAAATATTCTACCCGATGGAGAGATATGAAAACGATGGTCGTGAAATAGAGCTGCTGTGAGGAAACCTTAGAGGGCAGAAGATAAAGAATTTTTTCGGATTTCTCTAGCCCCCCCCCCCCCTTCTAATTTAGTGCCAAATACATTACAAAATTCGAAATTTAAAAGTGTACGACTTTAACGGTTTATAGTATTTTTGTGTTATTTTGGAGTAAAGCAATTATAGGGACTGCAATTTTTGTGTAATGTGAGTGCGTTGGAAAGCAACCTATGTACATTAGTTGAAAATTGAAAATATCTCACAAAACTTGCAATCTCAAACGGCTAAAGAAGCATCTGATCCAAATCTCAAATCCCTGCGATCCTATAGGTTAAATTAAGTCTCCTTGGGGGCTTGTCACCCAATGAGTGTCTAAGGTTGATCGAATGGAAAATCTATGGAGCGGAGATACCCATTCGATCACCTGATCTCTTGCCCAACGCCGAATCAGCACAAGGAATGAATACTGGCTCTTTACAGATACCGTCCTTCCATTGTTTAGTCTGGACCAAGAACCTCCTATCGCATTCTGGTCCGCCTGAGACAATCTGCGCTTTTCACCTAACGGTACATGCGGCTACCCCAAGTTCTATTAGTTTACTTCTCTCTGTTTATAACTATTGAATTTGGGTTTGACTTCGCATTTTTCCATTATCCCTCGTGTTTCAACTCGATCTTATAAACAGATGTGGAAGAATTTATCCGACAAACTCAACCAGTAGTAATAATCAACACCGAGGTAAGTCCGCAGTGTTTTATGAAAGATACTCTTACTTCTCTATTGTAACTTCCATTTCGATTGAAAAGAAATTCTTTTCTAGCATTTCTTCTTCCTTATGACAAATTTCATGGTGACTCTTCATTTAATCTGTCATTAAAGAACGCCTTGAACAATCCGATAAGCATCATTGATCTGTCAAGTTAAACTAATACACTTCGGATGTGTTGGATCCAAAGTTAAGTATAGGAGCAGCGGGCTACCATGTGCTCGGACTTCAAGTTTTTTCTTGCTCATTGGTAAAGTCTTTTAAGCTAAGCCTGTAATGCGATTGTTACTATCTCATTACGTTTTCAACTTGACAGCTTTCAAACTGCGTACTCAAACAATGTGAATTGGCAATATTCCAGATAATTAGTCCAAATATTTACGATTCCCATTCAATATAAACCAAAAGTCACTATTAATTAAGCTGTAGGTTGGTCAGTCAATAAATGACGGAGCTCACCTGTGAGATAGAGTTTATAGACCCCTGGGGGACAAACTCGGAGTTCATGGTCATTGAGATGGACTGCGTGGTAGAAGTTGCTGCTTCCAGGCAACCAGGAGAGTTTGGCGGAATTGGTAGTGATATGGGAGGCCTTGAGTCGTGTAGGGGCCGCGCTGGCCCCCTTTCCAACCAGTAAAGTGCATTCTGCGTCCTTGGACTGGCCTCGTCCTGTCACAGTTCGGATCGATATTCGATGTTGCTGTAGTAGCAAGTGGAACGATTGGAGCAGTTTGATTGGTTTTCGCGATTTACATGCTCAAACTAACCAGCGTTGGCTAAGTTTCGTTAATTATTTATGGGAGTGGCCCATGGTTAAACTTTCCGTGGATTTATTATCGCGGGAAATTAGTGTCTTTTTGTTGAAGAATACAGCCTGTCTGTGTGAAGCCTGCAGACATTGGAATAGATTTTAAACTTTACTGGACAGAATCAAAACCGAACCCCAGTGGATTATTAATTTCAATAAGAATATTATTTGATTACTACTGACAAAGCACACATGAGAATAAATTTCAAAAATAAGTCAGTGCTCAAATATTTTTTTAAAACAGTTCTAAAAGTATTGTTTTATCAATAACCAGCAAGGCCGAATTCCAACTTCAATTTAAGACCACATTGACAAACGACTCGTCAACTGTAGTTCCAAAGCTTAGGACTATCTAGAACAGGACTAAAAAAATTATTGCCATTTTGCAATAGTGAAGAAGCGTTAAATGTGGGATACCGGAAATCTCACACCATCGAAGACTTACGATCAGGGCGTTTATTTATAATAACGGTATTTCACGGAATGAAAACTCGGCCACCATTATACTGGAGAGGTAAATTGAATTAGTTGCACCTGACAGATCAGCTTGAGAGGGGTGGGAATCGGCAAGACCCAATGCGAGTAAAGCTTAGTGCTTCAGTAGAGGAATCGAAAGCAGAGGTGGAACGATTGTCAAACAATTATCCTTTCTTGCCAAATAGAGGTCCGCCTCGACACCTATAGAACAGCGACGAATTTAAGACCTTCCAAAAATGGCCTCCATTTCTTTAATCTGAATAATGGAAGCTGTCTGCCGATCAACAGTATCAGAGTGTTTGGGCCAACACATAAATCTGATCTGCTGCAAAATAAGGCCTGGAATACACAAATGACTGAAAGAATGAAAGTTGTGTCCTATTTAAATATAAACGATCATAATCAGGCGAACATAAATGTAGGAATTTTAAAAGCCTTTTGGATAAATCCTAGGAAGTTTCTGGAAGAATGAGGCCACATTTATGTCACTGACTATCATGGCATTAAATGGATCAAGTTAAAGGCAATTTCTTGTATTTAAAACAATAATCGACCAATAATATCCCCCAAACATGTGATCCACTGCCTGATTGGCCGAGCAACTAAAATGAACTCCAATGATTGGCCACTTCTCCTGACGCTAGTTGGGAAACACGAACTAGGCATCAGCTATCGAGCGATAAACCTTTTAGCATAAAAGTGAAATAAAATGAGTAAATGCGAGCATTTAACGCAAAATTTTCGGAACTTTCGGAGTGAATATCACTAATTCCAGCTTGCATTGCCGTGGACATAAAAAGGTATTGTGTCACGATGTTATCGTGATTTCATGGGTTCCGATTCTGCTAAATATATGCTGCTTTATCACCCCAAATTCGAGTCTAATAGCTAAATTCGATTGCTTTGATAATTTGAAATTCAAAAACTCCACAAAATCAAGTGAAATCATTTTTGAAAACAGTTCAAACATTGGTTTGAAAAGGAAGATTCGAGACTGACCTTGGAGGCGTCAATATTTTCGACCAGGGCTCGACATTTTTCATGTCCACTGACCGAAGTTCGAAACTGTCCGTCTGCGTAGACGTGGTAGGCAGTTACCTCCTCTTCTTGATCATTGACTAGGAAATCGGGGGGCTTCCAACTTACAATTATACTGTGAGTTAGCTGCTTCTCCAGAGCGATCCCTCGAGGAGCTGGAACTATTTGCAAGCAAAGACGTAACTTCGTAAGTGCAACAATGTAATGCAATACGGAGAAGCGTTTTGCATATCTTACCTCGAACAAAAAGGAAGGCACCTTGGTACCTTTTCGGCGCTCCTCTTAAAGACTAACATCAGTGATCAATCTGATTATTGAATGAGTGTTAATGAGTTCAGAGCCTATTTTATCCAATACGTTTTGAAATTAAAGCCTATCGAGACCATTACACTTTAAAGATACGTTAATAAATAGAGATTCTAAAGAAAGTTGTCAACGGTTTGACTTTTCTCTGCAATACTTGACATTTAGCAGCTTTCCTCAAGAATTTTATGGACTTAGTGTCCCCGCTGATATCTATGTAGAACTGTAAAAAATTTCACTTCTTACAACTTTGAATCGGAGGTCCTCTGCGACTTAAATGGTCAACTCAGCATCTATAAACCGGAACTCCTCTCAATAGAAGACTCTTGCATACCAAAATTATTAAAATGTTGCAGTGTATTTGGGTAGGTAAATGAGAATCAGAATGTACTCACGCTAAAGGACGTTAGGCTATTAAAATTGCTTAATTATGACCCTCTTCAATGCTGATTTTGTGGTTAAATAACACGACGATGTTTAATTCAAAAGGAGTCGTAACGACAACAGCATTAAGTCTTGAGATGTAGTGCTTGTCTAAATAAGCCATGCGGAACAATTATAAACATTTTCCAAAATATTTAAAAGTTCAATGGCCCTAGTAATCGACTTACTGCAGCCCAAATAAGATGGATTTTGGACTTACCAGGCTGAGAAGACATAAATTCTTGTCCTAGCGATGATAATCAATTTAATAAGACTCGATCTCCTTGATGCAATGAATGTGACTTGAGACGTAAACATATTTTAGAGAACGACATTTCACCTTACCGGATGGTTGCTGGTAACAAATGGAATCGTGTAAAATAACCATTCAGAACCACAAGTTACCACAGGAAGAATGTAAATATGACAATCAGATTGGGGACACTAACATAAAGAACAGACAGTGTATACAAGTTGCTCTGTGCTTGAATTACATTTTGATTTCGATCCAATTTACTATAAAGCACCTCAGAATAATCAAGTTTGAGTTCTTTTTAATGAACAAATACATTAAATGAGTAAAATCTACAATAATAGGATTTATCAACCAGTTCTAGTCTTGAGACCTCAAAGAAACTTTTACAGTTTGAATGGGCTTTGAGTCAAGATCTGATTAGCCAACCGCTTCGCTGCAGTGTGGTCATTGAAAGGGAGAGTGAAGAGGAAGACGGATTTCTGCTTGAGTAAGTAATTAATTTTAAAAAGCGCCTGAAAAGATAAGAGGAAGGTGCATTTCTACCTCTTGTTCCGCCATTCTGTTCGCATGGTCGGCGGCGGAAGTAAAGATTATTGGCAGAAGATGTAAATATTGGTTGAGCAACTCATCATTTAAATCTCACACGTTTGGGCGATTTACGAGCTAGCTATTTCTCTTAATGAGCAAAGATGAATGAAATTAGGTAACTAAGGCAGAGGAAGTATCTGTCATCGTGGTCCAAGTTCGTCAGTAAATCTCGTGCATGTTGTCTGAAAATCTGCCACTTGACTTTCTTCTTCAAAATCATATTTGACCATACCAAAAAGTGTGTTAAGTGGTTGCTTAAGTACTGTGTCAAGGGCGCATTTGTTGGCGCAGTTAATTTTTCTACATTCAATTATATAAGCATCAATATTTAATTAATTTATTCAAAATTGTTCCTTCATTGAAGTTGTAAGTGAATAAACTGCTTGTCCGGTGAACTTGAAGATTTACATTGTAGCATAATCTAACTTGTTATTTAAGTTTCGATAAATACTTCACGAACTACTTACCTCTGGTAAGAAGAACCCAGTTTTCATCAGTTTGAAAATTGCCCGGATTCAGAGAAAACCAGTCATTGTTTTGCCTTTCTTCTGAAATAGAGCAAAGAAAATGATGTCTAATTTCACATTGGTCAGAAATTTATTTAAAAAAAAAACATGGAAAGTTAGCGAAAAAATACTAATACTGCGAAAATTCATTTGAAATTGAGGCTTCATAACTCATAAAGAGGACATCATTACCTTGTAAATGGGAACGTATGACAGTGACATAGGATCTGACTTTTGAATCTTTTCGAACCGGACGAATTTAGAATAACTCAGTAAAGAAAGACATCTCAGAAGGAAATTTCTTACAACTACCCCTGCAACCGTGGAGGCTCTGGAGACAGTTATCTCCCATTGATCCAAACTTAAGGGCAGTTGAAGGCGGGGGGATATTTGAAAAGATATTAGAGCATCACTCATTTCTTCAGCTCTACATTTAGAACGAAGCCTTAAATAATAATAAAATCAAGCTGAATCTAACGAATCTAACGAATGAGCACTATGCACTTCCTGTGTAAACAATATCTAAATAAATTTGGTGAAACAGCTTGGTTTACCTGAAAAGTTTTGTTTTAATGCACTGGAGGGATAGTTAGAAAGGGGATTCATTTGTGCGAAAGGAGATTCCATTAAATCATTTGATGGAGGAAGCGCGGCAACCGCGACGGTGGATACGTGGGACGTGTGACCAATGGGACCGCTGCTGCCAATAGCATTAGCAGCGGTCTCGAAATTCTCGTACTTTTGGTGCATTCGAGAAGACTCGAGCTCTAACAGCAGTTCCTCGTAGCGCAGCGACTCGAGCGCGCAACGCCGCTCCGATTCACGAAGACGGATCTGAAAAGTATTGAGGCATATAACACGATCATTCAAGTCTGTACGTCTGTTGTATCTGTGGGAAAAAAAAAACCTAGAGTAGAATACCTGAACAACAAAAATTCCAATGTCAGATAACTTCAAAAAACACAGGGTACCATAAATGAAGCAAACCGCTTGAATACCTCGAAGGGGAGGAAGCGTTTAATTCTTAAGAGCACTGTTCTTCAACTCGCCGAAAAAAAGTTAGAGTAAATAATTATGTCTTCAAGATTTGAGGGGTACATAACTTTAGGTTCTGGTATTAAAAGTCTTTCACCCGCAGGTGGACCGATCATTCCATAAATCATATGAGGGTGAACTTGATGCTTTACAGTAAATTTGTAAAAGAACAGAATCGCAGAGTAATTAATAGAGCAAGGAGGGAAAAACCAATAGACCAGGTTGCACTTCTACTGGATATTCCACACAAAACCTCAGGTCCAGCCCGGTTTTCAGTGCTCAAGCCCATATTGCATTGATCAGGATGCATCATCTCTCTAAGCACCGGGCTTGAGCCAATAGGTTTTATCCGATATATCCGAGCTTGCCCAGCCAATGGATTAAGCTCGTACATTTATTCAGTATGGCTTACTTTAAACGTACGCCCAAGGCGCATTATTGAATGAGTTTAGCACTGATAGAGTAGGTCCATATGGAAAAAAATGGGAAACTTATTTTATCGGAAAACACTTATTGAAGCTCATTAAATTTTTTTCCAAACTGAGCCAACCTAATCAAAAATCACAAGTGGTGTTGAGATCACCTTTAGTTGAGCTAACCATAGGAGTGGGATTGATCTTTTAGGTTCTATGTTCTGCAGTACCTAATATGCTAAAATATTGTTCAAATTAAAGTTTCCTAGATAAAACATCGGAAAAGATAATAAGTATATGTTTTTTAAACAAATAATTATTTTCAATCTCCAAATCTAGAAAAATTGCTGACGCTTTATTATAGAAGAATTTCGTCTATGTTTTACTAGGCCTTGATACTATTTACAATAAATGCCACCTCACCCGCAACATATTTAAACCCGTTTTTTAAAATTTGTCTCCAACTTGAAGTGGAACAAGTTCTTGAACGCAGTGAAAGCAGAAACAAACGGTGTTTACTAGTACCGATATGGCTTCCATGAATTCCCTAAAGTATTGTTTTTTTCTGGCTGGGAATGTCCAGCCATACTGATCAAATGCATCAAATGGATGACCAAATGTAAGGTTCTCCATCAAGGGACGCTTCATTTCTGCAAGATAACAATCATATTAAGCTCGTCTTCTAGACAGGCCTAAGTTCATATTTACGTATCATTCATAACTCAATGGACTTCGTTAAAGTACTTTTATTAAAAGGTGAAAATGATTAAGAGACTGAGGAATTTTCGTTTAAGGAAAGAAGACGGTATAAGTATTTCGCGTATTGTCCGAATTATGAGACAGTATGTGCTGTTTGTTAATTATTAATCGTCAAAAGACTGCAAGCGGATTAAATATTCTTATGATGGGTAGTCAAAGTGCGTACATAAGGGGTGGTTTAGTGATTCGAAGCATAGAAACCGACTAAGCGAGCTATTCAGGTGCGAGCAAACAAATGCTCCTGTCATCTAGCCACGTATGACGTCAACCATAGCCAATCAAAATTGAGGTTCTAAGCTGATACAGTCGATAACAGGGCAAAAGTAAAATTAACATTTGGAACTACCCACACTGCCCAATTTAGAGGGATCTAAACATTCGACTGCCTAAGACCCAAGATCACAAAAAGTAAACGAATTCAGTGCAATTTTAGTTTACAAGTGATGTGCTCCTATCCATTTTGAGGAAAAAGGTAAATGTCACTTTTAATTAAAAATAACCCACTCAAAAGGCTAGATTCACCATTCGAACTAACAATGTTGAAAAATGAGTGGTACAATTGAGGTTAAAATCCTTTTCTGATAGCGTAGAGACTAAACCAAACTAGCTAGAAGAAGGTAGGAACTTGACGTCTACTCTTTGTGCCACACTGAAAACAAAGGTGCGCGTGGTGTATATCGACGCGAACGTACACAGGCTCGGAAATACATAAAGGTATTGCCAAATTGACCAACTGGAGTGTATCAGCTTTATTACATAAAAGCGCTTGACCTTATTAAAAGAGCATTGTATATTTTTTTTGAGATAATAAACTCGAACTCCGACACTTGATTGAGATTTCCGTCTGATTAATGGCTAGTATGCAATGCCTCTAGCCCACATAAAATGGGAACCATAAAATTGGAGAATCGAAGCGCTTTTCAAATCACGCATTTGTTAATTCTGCAATTCGTTGTCCAACTTTTAAACTTTAAATTCCCAAAATGACGATGGTGTATCCGCAGCCGCATTGACTAATAGTAGTACGACAATATATGAGGATTCGTGGCTGTACGAAAGGCTGCTAGAAGAGAATAAAGATTAAACAGGTGTAGATTTAGTGAACTGACTGCCAGAACGTGAGATCGAATATTTCGAAGAGTTCCATTCTGCATACTGAGAAGGTCATTAAATTATGATACCATTTGCTCTATGCAGTTCTGAATGTTACGAGAGCTAGCGACCCTAATGGATTGGAAATAGTTATCCAAGCACTGCTAGCCGACTAACGCGGCAATGTAATAGGTATGAACAACTGTAAATTTATCTATTTCTCCTTCATAAAGAACACAGGTTTATGAGATGGGTGGCAATTTGCGAAATTAAAGCCGTGTGAGATGGTCAATGGGGCAATCAGAAGCCTCAATTTGACGTCCTGGAGATTACGTACTGTAACAGTAGTGCCTATGTGAATGCAGGACAAGGGTTTGCATCGAATGAGACTATATTTTGGTTATCAAACTCTCTAGGATCTCTTTCACCTTTTAATTAATTCTATTAGCTTCCGGTTGGTCCGTGAAAGAAAGCCACTATTAGTACACAAAAGCAATGTGACTGCGAAGCTAGAATCATGCTTTTTCGATGAAATTCACTGCTCGACAAATGACACTCTGCCGCGGAATGAGACTTAAGAAAGCAGTTGACAAAAACATTTGAAAAAGGTAAACTCTGAGGATGCGAGATGATAAAAGTAAATGTAGAGCCAAAAAATTGGAAAAGGATTGTTTCGGAGCCAAATATCTAACGGCAAATCAGAAAACTATTAGATGGTATCGGTGCAGTTTTAATCATTATTACATTTAAACATCCCAATGCTACAGATTGCATCAATGCTTAAATTGATCGACCGGGGTGCAATAAATTTTGTTGATGAAATTGGTTAATCTTGACTGAAAAATCTGCTCAAATCCATGCAGAGCCTCAAAGGAGTACGTATGAAAACATTTAGTGGAGGCAAGGCACTGCTTCGATGAATGCGAATGGTAAATCTTGGGATCTTCAAAATTCGACGAACGATGAAGACGAGTAAAAGCTTACTCTTCTGACGGACACATGCAGTCCCCAAGTAACCAAGATACAGGGACTTTTTTGAAAGTATGAACTGTGAAAGAAGGCGGGTCTTGATACGAATCCCTTTGCAGCGCATTCGAATCAGATTTGATCCGAATTTTTGTTTTATAAAAAAAGGTCAGCGGGTAAAACGGAAGTAATTAGGTAAAAGTAGTCTTTTTGTAAATTTTCGGAACTATTTTAACTTTAAAAGTTGAGTGTTTCTAAGTGGCGAAATTACCATGACAAGAGGAAGGTGTAATTTTTTGACACTCGGAGCAGGAGCGAATTATGTTCTAACGGTTCTTTGAACCGCACTGAATGCCAATGATTTGTTAAAAATAGTGTGTTTACAAAATTTGATACTAAAAATACTTTGATATAAATAAGAAACGCAGTATTTCCGTTTCAATTAATTACAAAAATAATTAACTCAATATGCCAAATGTGTTTAAATAAACCATAATGCAAAAACTCGGGTTAAAATGCGATAAGTTCCGGGCGAACAAATGAAATAAAAAAGTGCTTGCCAACTTACAATCGGCGAATAAATACTTCCAAGATTAAACTACTTATATTCAACAACACTTAAGCTGCTTTAAATTGTTTCGATAGCCATCTAGCACATATTTATTTACTAAATTCCTTAATCATTATTGCTAAATGTTGTCCCCTAGTAAACTTACTGATACTTTTAATTTACTTTTCCAATAAACAATCGCCTACAATTTTATCATTCCCAGGTACAGCGGAGTAGGAAGCATTTATTTACATAGAAGATTTAGTTTATTCGCTTCGTCTTTGAGCAGCCATATTAGGTCAAAAAAATGCTTTATCAGCTTAGCCAAAACGACAAACACCATGGTAGCAAATTAAGTTGCTGCTATAGTGGCGGAGAACCTTGAGAATAAAGAAATCTATTTTTAAAATTAAATAGATTAAGTTAATAGGTAAAATCTCCCACCTTAAGATTTTCGATTGCTTCTCTGAGTTCAGTTACCGCGGGCTAAAATAAGAAGGATAAGCTTAAACAAACTCTTCAACTCTAATTAAGACTGACTGTGTCGTGCGGCTTTAACAGTTGGGATGGACTAAGAAGAATGACTTGGCCTATCCCGTAGATTTTAAATACAGACGCTTATCATGCAAAGAATGGTCGGATCTTTTTCCCAGTCAAATTCACTAAATAATGTTTTTCACACGTTTCGGTTGAATGCATCGAAGAATTTTTCCAAAAATAAATCCCTACAACCAGGTGTGGATCGATCCAATGCTTCTCTATAATTACAACAGGTAGCTCCATAAAGAGCAACATAGGCAGTTGATTCCTTCAAAATGGGCACAAAGGAAGCATGATACATTATCCAGCCGCTACGGGGTTGCCTGTTATGACACTCGTACGCTAATCACGGTTTGTCAACCTGATACGATAATCGCTAAGTTAATACAAACCGCAAGAGACGAGGACATAGTAATCAGAAGAGCAATATGTAACTCCATCTGAACGATATCCAATGTATTTATTGAAGGCTTATATAACTTTATCAAAATCTCATGTTTGGTCTTCGACACAACACAGCTAGCAATGGATAAAGAGCCATTTCACCTTATGACACTCCTCTGCAAACATTTTGTGCTTTTCAGTATTCGAATCTACGCATGTATAAAATATATGTAAGCCTCGACTGCGGTCCTCAGCGTCTGTCTTAACTCTCATGTTGATTACTGAAGCAGTAAGCAGTAATCTTGCGCAAACAAGACATCAAATACATTATACATTATGCAACTGTACTCCAGACACTTAGGTTTCTGGGAGTAGATCATGATATGATCCTCAAATTAACAGTGCCATGCTCGGGATAGATAGTCATTCCATTTCACGGACACGTCCAGTGTCTGCACTGAAGCGCCTGACTTCCCGAATTTCACGTACATTTTCCTGAGGTTGACTTTCTACCTATGTATTCATAAATTAAACTCACAAATTGAAATGTGGCCCAATGGGAAAGTCGTTGAAACCACAATCAGTCAGATAGGAATCATCAGACAGTCTTCTACCGCGTTCTCTATTTAGAGGTCAAACGATTTTTGTATCCCCTAACCTTGTGAGTTAGATGGTGTTCCATAGTTCCCAATATACCGAACAGTCGTACAAAGATTTTCTGTTTTCATTTCGGACAAATAGGCTTATTTGATAATGATCTGGGGTGGATTTTGACCACTTCATGCTTTTGATTAATAACTAAATGCTGTTGAATCTTTAACAGACAACGATATTCTGCAATGGTGCTTTCTGACACTCCCATACTTTTAACAATGACTTGACACATTCAAACTATGCTAAGTATTAAAATCATCTGGATGATAATCAACAATGGCCAAATACTGATTTAAGAAGGAAAATAATTTTCAAATCAACACTAAGAGTAAACGTATTGTGAAGGGGTCATTTGAAGAGGACGGACGCTAATTCTATCTGTTCATTTAAAGCAAAATTGGCTGAAAAGCGGATTTTTCTGAAGACTACACTACTGGTAACCACTATTGTAAAGCGCAAAGCACAAAGAGAAAAAATTGCTTGTTCGAACTTAGACAATAAATCTGGTAACACCTGATCTCTGACTAGAAAAGCGTTTCTCTAAGAGTTAATACTCTATCTAAGTAAGAATGTGACTCACATTGTTTTCGGAGAATTCAGATTCGAAATGCGATTCACTAGGCGGAGGAGACTCTAGACTTCGACGGGAGAGTCGGCCAATATTTTCGGTGATCTGAGCTTTTATTTCGGAGTTCTCGAATCTGAGCTGTCGTCGTCTTTCAGAAGATTTTTGTAGCTCCTTTAGGTAAAAGGGGAAAAAGCGGTTACAAAATCCAGAATCTGACAGGCAGTTCAACATCCAAATACTCTTAACGAAGGATTGAAATTAAGACTCGACACTTCACACCTCCCTGTATTTTTCGTCAACAGCTCATTGCAACATGGCAGCTGTGATGTAGCTCTTGATTTTAAACCAGTAAGGATGAATCAATTTCTTCTGTTCAAAAATTTCTTACCTTCAAAAGTAAAGAAGAGGTTTAATGCCTGAAATCTGGCATGGGGAGGATGTCCTCGTAAACCCCTTCCTTTAATGTTTTTTTTTTTAAACTAGAGATTTGCACGAGTTAGGGAATAATAGCACCAATAAAAATTACTATCTCCCATTTACTCTCCAATTTTAGACGAATGTGGGTGGTAATGCCAATTTGTTATACCGTCTACGTTCTTGTGGTGCCGCGGCATGTCGTTTATCTGTCTTTAGTCTTTGGATTTGGGCCTTGACTTAGCCACTATTAATGTAATTAGCTCAGTATCATTCTGTTTACTTTTCAAGCAGCGGTCTGAAGTGCTGATCAGACAGAATGCTTGATTGATCACTGCAAAACTCGAAAGTCCCAAGTAATTCCCATGGCAATCATTCTTTTAATTTACAAATGGGTTGAAAAATGACCCGCCCTTTTTATCGCCTGTGTAAAGATTCATTCCCTAATTCTCAGCATTCCTTAATCTCTTAGAATTAACTTTCTGTTTGATGTTAGAGCGAAATTCGAAAATCTGATGTTGAGCTCGTGGCGACTCCATCAATTTTATTAAGGCTTTGATGGACTTATTGGGCTTTTTCTTAGGTGTCTAGAGTCGAATCAAATTTAATGGCAAAGTGAATACTACCGTACTAACAAGGGCTCTCTTGGAGTTCATTTTTAGGTGATTCTTTCTACTGAATAGATATATAGCGCACCTTAAAGTCATGAGAGGGGACTAAATTGTCGAATAAGACACATGTAAATATGTTCAATGAATCTAATCACCCTCAGTAGAGGTAAAGACTGGCCTTTTTACAATCGATGGGGAAGCAATAAGAACCGAAATGCTGAGGTTGGACGAGGTGGGATGGTGAATTTCGCACTGCAGGACGTTCAATGAGGTCGAAGTAGCTGCTTGAAAACTGAGCTTCATTTCGAAACTTCGGAACCACTTGATAACAAGGTCTGGCTTGTCTCAGAGAGTGAGATATAGGGAAAGGACCCCTGTCAAATCGGTATAGAGTCTCCGAGCTTTATGGTTATCTAAGAGCGGACATAAGCCAAGAGGAAGCTGGACGATGGCAAGACAACGAGTGTGAGAAAAACAAATCTGAACTCTTTCACTTTGCAAACTACACTATTATTAACTCGATATATGATAAAATGAAAAAGAGTAAGTATCCCTGCTCAACCACAGAATCTGCGGTGATCAATTTGCATTAGTTTACTTCAACCAATTAGACACAAGAATAAACAACCTCCGTTAAACTGCTTGATACAAATTGCACTAAAACTAATCGAACCATATCGAAGTGCTGAAAGGATAGTTGATCCTGGGCGCACAACTGAAGACATGATCGTTTGCATTTAAATAGAGAGATAATGAACAATTCCACTCACAGAGTAGGCAGTAAAAAGAACTAACGAATGAACACGTCTGCTGTCAGAGTATTCCTTCAGTTAAACATATTTTACTATTGCAGCCTGATCTTGCATCATGAAATGCTGAATTTAGTGGGACTTTAATCACACCAATTTTCAAAACACTTTCAGCTTGCCGACTTTTGCCGCGAAATTCATTGAGCCGAAAATGAAAGAATTTCAAAAGCCAATGACAGCGTGATACCTTGACTGAAAAACATCCAACTGTCCTCGATGCAATTACTTGAAGTGTTCATCGTGTAAACTTGTTTATCTGCAAAAGTATAACAGGAATAACTCATGGAAATGGGATTATTAGTACGTTGATAACTTTTTAGCAGGTATATGAATCGCAGCAATCGAATACTACTAGATTTTTAATGTCTTCTGAGTTCAATGAGCTAGGCACGCGGTTTGGATGTTTGGAAAAAAACTTTAGCCACTTTATTCACTTATAACTCTTTGCACACTACGTCTTGATGCTCCATAACAAGCATGGGCAAATATTTAAGAACTCTGACCGATTGGTTGGCAAGATTGGAAAAATGATCGTTAAACAGAAAGAATAAGCAAGAATCGCATTAAATAATGAACATCAAAGTGAATATATTGATAAGGAATGTATTTGTAATTAGATTTTGACTAAAGACCTAAGTATTTACCCATTGCAAGAGATGAAAGTACAAGAATCGTAGAAATCAGTCTATATATTTTACAAATTAAAACTTTTCCTAAAATTGAATTCTAAAAATGGATTTTGGAGGCAGAACTGGACTGTATACTGCCTTGATGTATTTTTAGAACGTTGAATTTAGAACAAAAATGTATTCCTTCCGTAAATCCGGAATGGAAAAATTCTGCAAGGGTGGGAGCTTACATACTAACGTAATATATGAATCGACTAACCAACTCACTTTAAAAGAATCTAATAACTTATCAACATCCAAGGACCGCGATTCCTCAGAAAAAGCGGATGATTTTTTTTGACAGACTTAGCCTCTATGTTTCAAGGCTTAAGGCGCGAAAGGATATTCATATTAATATATTTTCTTCCTCGTTATTCCGAAGAGGATAAAAAATAGTTAGAAATTGCTTTCTTTTAAAACCCTTCCTTGGCGCTATTAAATGACGACATACAGAGCCATAAACTTAGCTATTGCAATTCGAAATCGTCATGTAACTTTACTAAATAAAAAGTGAATTTGTTTTTTAAAACTGTCGTGAAGTCAGACGGCACAGCTTAACTTTTCTAGTTCATGCTATCTCCATGCCAACAGTGCACCGCATCTTCTTTTTCCCCTGTCACTTCGATCAGGGATAAAAACCAAATGCGCTCAGACTGCTTGGAACACAAAGTCGACGGGAGCTTATCGTGATGCCTAGGCATCGTGGTAATAGTAGAATTAAGTCCAGCCAACAGTCCCTTAAAGATTTCTACATTTATCAGTAATTTTATTTAGGTCTGTTTCTTTGTGTTACAATGGAAATGACATTTACTCTCTGATGCTACACAGGTGATTGTGAACATGCTCAATTCATCAGAAAAAATGGGTTCGAAATCCACTGGCACACATCCAGTAATTTGAGTAACCATCTGCACTGGTCAACTGCAAACTTATGGAGGGAAGGTTAAATGAAAGATTCCCAACCAGAGGACACGAAAGTTTACAAGGAGACCGGAAAAAAACAGTCAAAAGAAAACAAGAACCAGAGATCGTTCGAGGATATATGACAGTGATATCTTTGTACAAGAGTCAACATGGCGAAAAAAGGAACAATGCATTGGAAAAAAAGTGCGTATTCGATTGATGTTTTAGATTTGTTTCCTTCTTATGATAAAATTTACAAATCCTCGGTTACTACAACATGCGACAATTCTCTTGATGCTCTTTGGACTCTACAAACCTTTTGAGCCAGTCACAGTTACTCACGATTTCCGTTCTGCGCACAGTCAGTTTTCCATATTCCAACTGCCCAACCTTCTCCTGGCCTTCTAATAACCCAGTCTTCGTTATTGCATCGATTCGATTTTATCTCTAGGTCTCCGATTGAAGGTAAAATGAGTACACGCTTTGACTACTTTTACGGTTTAATTAACATTAATACATTTTTGATTGAATCTTGTCTTTTGACCCCGATTTGCAATATTAGAAATATTGGCTCTATATTAGCAACGTAAAATAGGAGGCGACCAACTTCAAGGGGCTGATTGAAGCTACAGCACATTTATAAAAAACTGTTTGATGAAATACTGTTTAATGTTTACTAGAATTCCTCTAAAACTTAAAGCTGGAGGCTGATTTCGATTGCTCCGCATGCTTATTAAAATGAATGGATTTTAAAAGTGCTAAGACTGAGTCAAAAAATGTTTTACATTTTTTTTTTACATAAGAGCTAGTTGTTAACACTTTAAATATGTAGAATTTAAACGTGCACGCAGGACTTTCAATGATCATGTCAATCACGAGCTGTCAGATCTCCGAGAGATATAGAATCGGTTGGTATAACACAAGTCTTGATAAAAAATTAGGTCCAACTTCAAAAACGCGGATGCTATGCAGTGAGAGCAACGTATAACCACAAAGCGATTCTTCTAGGGCCAAATATGAAGCGGATAAGCTGACGATTTGTTGAGCCAGGAGCGGTGGTACTTGCTTAGGGACCTGTGCACAAATACTCTACCGTCTTAAAGGTAAAACGAGATCTTAGGGCTATCACCGAATCATTCGAGTTTTTCTTATCCTCCAGATCCATTTATACCACTGGCAGTTCGTGATAAAGCTCATGAAGAACAATAACTTACCTTAAGGAGATTTTCCATTAAGAATCAGCGGGAGCGACTCCTCCCAGACAGGGCATTGGACCTTTCTTCTCAGGTGTGGCGTTCTCGAAGAGTGGAAAGTGGTGGCGATAGTTGTGGTGATGATTATAATGAGAAGACCTGTCCTCGGATGTTCCAATCCGTCTTAGAACAGCTCTACATGGAATCGAAGCATGAATAGCAGAGTATAATTTGTCGGAGGTAGATGAAGTGCAAAAATTTACGACTCCTTTTAAGGGAACTTATTACTGATGAGTTAATCCAGTTCCAATCGACCTTTTCAACAACCAACGCATTTGCCTTGCAAACAGATTCATTGACCTCTACTGGTTTTCAAGCAATGTTTTTAAGTACAATGACTAATCTTGATACATTTTAGGCGACGGAGTCTTATGGGTGGATTTTTCAACTAACTATAACATTTACTTTGAAGAATCAAGGACATTTTTAGAAAGATGAATGAAAGTATATCGGTAGACTATCGCTTTCTTACATTTAACACTTGTTCGCGTCTGGTAATATATCATCCTATAGAGGGCGAAAAAAAAGGGGAAGAACCGTTCCAACGATCACTATTTTGTGACAGCAAAAGGAATATGGTGAAAATATGGATGCCAAAATGTCAAACCCGCCGCCTGGAGTATTTCCGAGGTCAAGTTTAAAGTTTGAAAAATGTCATTACCCATGATAAGAGCAGAAGAAATCGAACTGATCATATTTAGGTACTAACTTGTCATCACTTTTTAAAGAGACTGTCCTATTTGGTCGAATTCAACAATTTTTCCTTGAGAGGCTCCCATTGCCACAAAAAATAAATAAGCAAATAATCAGTACATAGTAAAGCCCTTACGGAACATTCCATCGTCTACAAATATCCCCTTCTATCAAAGGGAGTCGATGACCAATTAAAAATAGACAAAATGAGCCAAACCCCAATAAACCAGTAAATTGACTGAGTATAGTAGGATCACAAACCTACGTTTTACTATCATTTGCCGAGTTTTAATTTGCTTGGAACTTTCGGCACTGAATATTATCAAAAGCCGATGGTCCAAACTTCTTTTTCATAACCTGAATAAGATGCACAGAGAAAATTAGTTAATAGAGCTAAAGAGCATTCATACACAGAATCACTAGTAGACCCTGCTGCTTAAATTTGGACTTACAATGTGGTCTTTTAAGCAAAATGGCTTTTCTCGAAAAGGCCACTTCTAGCTAGCACTCATAAAATGAACCAGAGGTTATTGCTTAATTATTGGCCATCGTTAAAGAAGCCGACAGAAATCAATTTTGTGATCAAATCAACTGAAAGTAAATTAGGTTAATGCAAGGGAAACCAATACGAAAATTTTCAACTTTTGGCAAACTATCCGCCAATTTTCCCAATCTACCTAACGAACAGTTCGTTTTTCACTTTGTTACTATTAGTCTAAATACTGGATGGCAAATAAGACCGAATCACAAGTTAGTTCAGAAATTGAACACTAGCTAAAATGTACACACTCGGTCAGGCCATTACTCGCATTCCATATCATAAATTAACCGTTTTATCGCTTAAAAATAGTCCTTTTCTTTTGTGATTTCTAATTAGTAATTAAACATGAAAGGTTCGATCATTCATTGAGCTTTAAAAAAAAATAATCACAGAGGAGCTAACAATCTTGATCTGATTGCAAGAAAAACGCAGTCCTAAAGGTGCATTTAAAATAAGTTTTGGATACAAAAACAGTAAAAAAAACTCCCTATGTCTCAACGAATGCTGTCATTTGATACAAGTGCTACCAATAGTATTAATACTAATTGTTTTCCTAGTTTCGTAAATTTTTATTATTTCACAATTAAAGAAAACTCAAAAGTCCCACTTATTTCTTTGATTCTTCAATTAACTGCATGATCAGTCTGACACACCACCAACTACATTGAATGGTTGCACCTGAGATGGGAAATGTGTGCAATTATGTAGGTTAGTTTGTATCAGAATTAGTGAGATTCCTTACCTCGAATATTATCCGGTAGAGAGACTGAGAAGCTTACAGCATAATCCAAGGAAAGAGGGTGGGGTAGGGGAGCATAGATTCCGTTTGGGTTAAAATTTCCTCTAATCCGTACTTTGTTTGGAAAGTGTGTATAACTTATTGGAATGCCATACCACGCGATAAAGACCGGAAAAATGAGCACCAGTAAAAGCTACTACTAACAAGGCGATTGCAAAGGCAAACGCGCACATACAACACACAGCCCTCTCTGAGTTCTCGATCCCAGTTGTATGCTCGGGCTTTCTCCCATATTCGTTCCCGCCTGTCGGACACCCACCGTAGTCCCAGCAGCAGACCTAGCCAATGTGTAAGCGAATGCATACGTGCGTCGTACAACCACCACACGTGGGGGCCAGCCAATCAGGCTCCTACATTTCTATCGACTGACTACGACGCACAAGCTCAATTCAGTGGTAGACGTCGTACTCACGCACTTATGCACGCGAAGGGAAATTAACCCAAGCCCGATTGTGTGCATCGTCCATTAACCAGGTGAGTTTAGCCAAACTTTCGCTGTGACTTGCGTGGGTGCAAAACCCGGCCTAATTAAAATACTTCGCACTCAGTTGCTAAGATCAAGGAGTCAACTACTGATACAAGTCAGACCGATTTCCCCCTAGGGCCGAACCTTGACATCGGAGTGATTAGGTTGAATGCGCATTTTTAGCCTACTACACTTTTCCGATTTCAATAAGCATTCTTGACTAATCTACTTACCATCCCGAAGTAATGTCCAACCTAAGTAGTCGTTTTTCGTATAACTTCTCTCGCCGCAGCTGCTCTCCAACACAATCAGGGGTAATACGAAGTCAAGGGCTGGGTATAATTAGTTTAAAAAAACGTAAAGTGACACAGCAGCCAACAGAGTACAACAGTGGCCTAATGGAGGTGTGCCCTTTCAGCCTCTTTCAATGTAATCACAATGCATTTGACTTAGATTAGTTTTACCTATAGGAGATGCATAGTTTCAATTTATCTTGGGACAAAAAAAGAAAACTGTGATATTATCCGGTCCTCTCCTGTAATCAAAAACGGAAATTCGCTACTTAATAAAGGTAAATTTTCAGTTCTCTGGGCAAGAGCATAGATTTCCGTTGAAGGGTCATGAAGTTGAGGAGAACACATACGTTATTAGAAGACCGAGTCTCGCTTGGGATTGTACGCCTCATGAAGGTCAGACTTGCAGTTGCTGTGGTCATCTAGAGTATCTCTTTATCACCTGCATTCAGATTTAGATTCGCAGTATAGAGATATCTTTTCGTACCAGAGGTCGCTTGTCAAATCCAGTCTTCACCTTGGCTTCAGATCTCAATGCATTTAGATATCGAGAAATATTCCACGTTTAAATACCTGCCTAATTTTTTTTTCTTATTTAATTAATCCCCACCCATTTGAACAAATCCCATGGCCTTATTAGGGGTACAACAGAGGTGCAAATAGCTTTTACAGCAAGTAGCGCACAAAAGTTAATAGGGAAGACAGTAAAAGCATTTACCGTCGTATTCGGCCCTCTGGTCATTTCTCTGACATGGTTTCAACGTACAGGTAACGGTTCAACTCGGTAGTGGCACCTCGTCCGTCCTCGACATTGTGAAGGGCAGACAATCTCCATGACTCTTCCAGAAACCGTTTCAACCTTCTGACGGAGATTCCAATCATTGCTACATGCACGCGCTTTCCACAGTCCGGTTCGAGACCATGAATCCAAGTATTTGCTTCGTACTGCGTTTACCAGGCTGTCCGAAGTTGTACTTCTGCTGGCACAATCTAATTTTATACGTCCGGAGGGTGATTAGTCCTAACCGGCCGCCCCTCTCATTAGCCCCCAGAGTTGTCCCTGGGGTTACCGGTGGTCAACACGAGGAGGTTGAAAGTAGGTTTGACCACCACTAGCCCCTAGTGACGTATCTGATTAATGGTTCCTGCATTTGGAAATATTTGAAAAATAGCTTACTACTCGAACACGTTCAATTGAAAGTTCCTTGTAGAAGCTGAAAATACGGATGTCTTCATCCGTTAACCGCACTTTTTAAAAACCATGATAAACTAATTAGTAGGGGTCATTTTCTTATACTTTCAAAAAAGCACGTTCTTTATCTTCGCTGACGGTTAACTTTATTAAATATTTAAATTATTTAAGTTATTTGATTTCGGCCTTGGCTAAAAGCCGCAGACACATGAACGTTTTCTGTTGAAGCTTTGCTGTTACCTCGAACGAGTTAATTCACTTTGTGATCGGCTGATGGTTACATATTTTAACATTCCATTTCTTAAATACCGATCCCGCAAATACCTGGACGTACATTGTTTTCCCCCTTAATAATTTCTCTATATGCGTTGAATATTTGCTCAGACTGGTTTGCGAAGGGAGGAATCACTTTAAATTCCAATGCTTTGAGATCTTTGAAGGGTTTTTTGACATTGATTAAAAAACCTCGTGTGCCTGCTTTTGTCTACTATTTCTAGAGACATTAACTTAAATAACCAGCCCCCGCCTTCGTTTCTTTTCATTCTTTCCCAAATAGGACACTGTGTGAGATCTCATAGCTCAGTTTTTAAACCTATCGGAAGGTAGATGGCACTGGGTTTGCGGCTAGGAAAATACTTTGGTGATCGTTGGAAATGTGATTTCTCAACCCATCTCCCTTTTTCGTGATACTTGAAACATTTAGACTTAGACATAATATTTTAGCACTTGAGCGTCCATTTGATAAAACTCTCTATTCACCAAATCTATCTTCATCCACCCTGAGCAAAAGGTGGAGCAAAGAAGCCTATTCGGTATAGCTACATCAATTCAGGCATGGATGGAAGGGAATGTTTCCGCATACAAAAATTATGGCAGACGGGAAATGTCGGAACTCCGTCTGTACAAATCATTTTTATGCAGTGGAGAAGACGAATGAGCACTGGCAGGATGATCACCAACTTACGAGGAGGCTGTCCCACCGTGAGATGTTATTATTACCATGTAAAGATTGTAATTCTTCTCAATTTTTCAGCATTTAAATCACCGAAAATGTTTTTGAAACAGTTAAAGTGAATGAAGAGTTTTATGACACTGCTTGCAAAGATTGAAATAGCTTATCATTATCTCCCTTAATAATTTCAAATTCCAACAAAATCTTGCGTATGAAATCAAAACTGTCACAAACTTGGACTTTAGATCATGTGTTTCTGCTGTGATTGAAAGAAGCTTCATAACTGTGCACTTCAGCTGTCCAGGAGTATCGTGCCTATTCCCATAGTCATTGAAATGCCACTGAAAACCACCTTCACAGGTACCTCCTTTTATTCTTCCTCTTACCTGGAGTTCCCAGATAAGTTGTCAGAACTTGTCCTGCTGAACTGGCTGGAAAAGAGAGTAAGAGGACAAGTTAGAAGACTGAATCAATTTTTTTCAGTATTGAGTTCACTACAAGGCATCCCAACAGATTTGCCCTCAATTTCAAACATCTCTTAGTAAAAAAAATAGTATTTTTTAGGACTTCTTCGGGCGGCGTTGTCAACCATAATCCCTTTCAATGGCGGTGCTGATTTAGAATGCATATTTTGGTAACCCTCTGCTATTATAACTCAGACTACTCTATGCCTAATTTGCATAATCCAATGGGAAAATGCACCAGATTAAACAGTCCTTGTCTCCTGAGCCAGAATTAAATTCACCTTTAAAGCAAGCCCCAAGCCTATATAAGGTATCTTTTTTAAACATAATTACTGTTTAGGGTTTTAATGATAGCACAAGGATATAACTGACCAGATCGGCGCACATTCAATAACTGAAATTTCGACTGATACTGACTAAATGTTGAACTGGAATGGAATTGCAAAATGGACTGTGTTCCGTCTGAGAAGCTTCACTGTCATTCAAGGTAGCAGTTAGCAGACGCCTTCCTCCGACAAAGATGTTATGTGACAGTTCATCTGGATACTAAATAAGACTGTATGCGAGAAAGGCAAGCGGTGTCGGCGTGAGCTCAAGGCAGACTTTAGCAATAAATATTATTGTTTTTTTTTCGTAAATGAGAATTTAAATCAAAGTAAAGTGGTATCATTTCAGAACTCAAGCTGAAAGGAGGAAAAGAGCAGCAAACTTCACAGATCAGAGGTCTTTTTGAGCCAATATCTTTAGACATTATATGAAATTTCTTCCCAAGAAATATCATATATTATTTACAATAGTTACTTCTTGTCTTAGCGAGTTTAGATGGACCCGATACTTAATTTTAGGCTATTAGACAGAAGCGTACTTGGGTTGGATGAACTCGTCGTCATTCCGGCCTTTGAGGGATTTTGCATCCTTACCCTCATAGTTCCAGTTTTCTGGAATGGTTCAACCTGCTAGAATACACCACGAATGGTATTTCTTTGGATCACTGAGGTCGTCGACACTGATATCATCACTTTACGGCTAGAATAGTGAAGAGATTTGAGTTGACCTTGTTTGCAACTGATTCGCAAACTCTAATTTACTGTTTTAGAGCCGGCTGACATGATGTGAGCATTTTACGCTTGAATTGTCTATTTGAAACAGTTAGGATGCAGTCAGAACAGCTGAAACCCTCGTTTACAAGAAAATGCTCGATCTTAGTGATAGAGATGAAGAGGTGCGGAGAGCAACTTACAATCACGATACGACCAACTCGAATAGAATGGAATTAAGGTCTGTGATTGAAGATCAGATTGTGGATATCTTTTTATTTTGATAAAAATATCAGGGTGATGTTTTGATCTTCCCCAACTGTTCATGCCATGCGCATAAATTGAATGTGTTCACCACAGTTCTGATCTATTTACCATTATTATAGAAAATAAATGCATACATATTTATTTACATTTATTGATTCATTGTAAAAAGTTAAGAACTGGCAACTTAGCCAGATTCTATTAAGCTATAGGCTCTCTTCTTAGCAGTGAAGAATATTTAGCCATGTCTTCGGTAAACAACGACCGCTGTTTGAATGTATAACGCCCTTCATTATCTCAACCTACCGCGGCTACTTTGTATTATTGATGAAAGTAGTCTTAATGATGTACGGTTTTATGTAGTGTCATATTTCAACACAGGCAAAATATTGTTATTTCTATAGTGATTGAGCGGCAGATAAAATGCCAATTAATATTATTTCAAAACCGATTCTTCCCCCACCCTGACTACTTAAAACTAACTGAGAAAGGAACTGTTTCCACTTTACTTCGTTCTCTATAGTATAATGTTTATCAACGAAGTGATTTTGTTATATACCTCCAAATGATCCACAGGAGCGAGAAGATGAGCCTTCTAAGGGTAAGAGGGTTAATTTCGACATTTTTAAGGCTCAGGACCGATTACGATACCAGCCACTAAGGGTTTAAAAATTGTTCATGTATTCAATTATAACAGCGCTTAATTCTGGGTTCGAAATTTGCTTTATGAACACTAAAAAGGTAGTTGCATTATAAAAGAAATGACTAGTGCGTTGCTGGTGAAGAAGCCACCCATGGTTTCGAAACTTGTTAGGGCACATCTAGTTATTTGAGAAACCTTCCGTAGCGTTACGCAGCGGCGAATGCAAGTCTACAAAGAGAAGGTTAGGACAGCCTTATTTTTGCAATCTCACTTCATAAAGGCGCTCCTGTAATATGTTCAAAAATATTAAGAACAGGGTGGACCTGTGAGATCGTTCCCACAAAAATGCGATTGATTCTGAGTGGCAAATCATTTAGCCCAGTTATTACTACTACTACAATAGTGACTGGTCACATCGCTATCCACTAAGTTTGATGCCGTTCCATAGCCAATGTCAATATTTAGTATGCAGAACTTAACCTGCCTTGGGAGACCTGGAACAAACCAGATGTCCGTGTGTCTACTCAAAACCCATCTAAGCAATTACTCTGGGAGATGGCAGAAAAACATATCTGACATAATCTCCTGTTTTAAAAACCAGACAGTTTTTTCGGGAATAAACAAAGGAAGTGGTCTTGGACTAAGATTTCGTTCTAGTTATTTATGGCAATGCAAGTTTACTTTTGTGCTCAAAGGGGAAAAGGCACTTATAGCACCCATAAAGGCAATAATAGCAATTAATAGTACAATTTTTACCTTATTAACAATTATTTGCACCTATGAATTAGGTTAGAAATAGCTTATTCATAAGGGGAACGAAATTTTGAGCGAAATCGCAGTCTCGTTCTCAAACTTTTCAAACTTCTTTTTCTGTATGCTTTCCAAAACGATAATGCGAATTTGCTGCAAAAGGCTATTTGCTGAAATAAACCTGAACCCTTATCTCTTTAGCAGAGACTGGCCTCCGCAGTAGGTCTGAATTAACGAAGTTGGTCCGAAGCTTTAGCAGACACTGGATAACCAATCTGGATAGAATTAAGGGAAATCACTGGATAAAGTTTGTCTCATAGGCGCTTCCTCTCTTCGCCCACTCAAATTCGTTAAAGAAGGTGAGGGTGATTTTCTGGTAGTGGACCCTGGTAGGAGGACCCTTGATTTAAATACGGTATGCGATGGATGTGTTATTTTAAGAGAAATTCAAACGAAATAGTCGCTGAGTAGAAATGAACAGAGGTTGCGCAGGACTAGAAGCCCTTGGCAAGAACAGATTTATAGGAAAAATTCGTAGTGCATCTTCCTCGAATCTGCCTATTACCCGTCATATAATTTTTAAAAATTCATTTATAGCTCTTGATTTTCGAAATTGTAACCAAATTGCTGATAACTTTTTTAGTATTAGAAACATGCTCAGTCATTGGATTCTTCGGAATTGATGTAAATTTAGTGCTTCCAGGCTCTATTTTGCTTCAAACTTCAAATCGTCCTCTTTTTGCAACCATTACACAAGTACATTTTTTATTCATGTATATTGTGTTATTTTTGATGGTACTTTAATAAATATTTGCGACAGTATATGAGCGCATTTATATCAAGGACATTTTCATCGAAAATTCATCTGGCGATCAAGACTGATGAAGACTGGATCAAGAGCGGGAAAAGCCACCTCTTCGCGTTGAAAATATTCGGAGGTCACCCTAAGACCATCCCAAGTTGATAATTAAAATAAAGAGATGTTTATTTACAAACCCCCAAATAAAACGCTGCAAGTTCTGCCTGGTTGGCGGTATCCGCAGCATGACTGACCATTGCTATCTAAAGCATGAGTTGTTCTGGTGGCTCATTTACTGCCCCAAACAAACGACTCATGATTGACCAGAGACCACCAGATAGAATAATAATAGGTGGGAGCTAGTATCTTTTGTTAAAGTCGTATATACGTTATTAATTTTTTTTTTTGGTTTCATAATTGGAGGATTTAATGGAGAGTGAAAACGAGGCCAATCACATGCAAATAAACGTCAATTAAACATTCGATCACTGTGCTGGATACGAGAGCTTAATTTTACCTTTTCCAAGGATGGTGGGTTAAGCTTGTCTTTACTCCTTAGCTTAAGTCCCCTAGGATATATACGGTTCACGAGTCTATACCAGACCAATAAGATTCATGAAGAGCCATGGAGCCTTAAGGTCAGTTGAGGCCACATACTTAAACTTATCGAGCATCTGCAGATATAACTCAGTAGAAATTGGATATTTTCAGACGGAAGACCTGATTTTGCATTACTTTGCTGATCAAACGATCAGATTCACAAATTCAGCCACTTCACTTTTTTGGCCTCAAAGAAAGGCTTAGTTACAGAGATCTCGATCTTGGGGTCAAAAGCAATCGAAGATGCTCATGAAGTAATGTTTGTTGTAAAAGCCTTTTAGTGTATCACAGTTTCTGAGACTTGGAATAAGTTTGTGGTTTGTAAGTATGTTAGATACAGCAGGTAATTAGTTATTAATTTTACTGCAACTACAACTACTTTTAAAGAGTTGTCAGCCTTAAGTTATGTTTTTCCCTTCAATTCAAGGGTTAACTAACAGTATCATCAATCCATTGCACTTAGGTGTAATTACGTAAAATAAGAGGGAAACTGGAAAAATACTCTAACTTGGTAGTTCAATTCGACGGTGAAGCCAAACCACCAATCAGAGTTCGGTCACCTGAAGACACGTGAAAAGGCTCGAGATTAGAGAGATTAGAGGGAAAAACCGCAGAACGCCTGCTTCTCGGGCTCTGGGGTAGAGTGTTCTTTATGAGCTCTCGTGCCAATGACTGCTGGCTGACGCTAAGCCTATGAATGAACCACACATGCTGAGAAGGTGGTATTAAATTTGGTATGCAACTCTCATGAGACCAGAAAAGAATGGATTCGAACGTAAAGAAACCAGCGAAAAGTCGAAATCGGTGCCGGAAAACATGTGATCGAAATGTTTATATGAGAGGAGAAATCCAGTTGAGTCTACGACCGAAAAAATGAAGGTAAAGAGCACCGAAGGTGATTCGAACTCACTCCAAGAGCCCTTTGTTGTCAGTCAATTATGCAAAACCAAATTTCTTTATTCCTTTACCATGAAGAGGCTCGATATCAAAATTGGATTAACGATGTAGATTTTTAAATTTAAGTTTAAACTTGATATTCACATTTTGGCTCGCCTTGATAGGTCCAGGTAAGATCAACGCTGGTTAAAGGAACTAACGAAGGGAATAATAGATCTCACTCCACTTTTTTGCTCTTCGATAATCCAACTACTTTCTTCTTTTACGTCTAACGAGTATTTCAACTTTTGACAAAGTAAATTTCTGCATTTTAAAGATTTAATTGTATGAAACTCTCATAAGCGATGCTTTATTCTAATCTATGCTGCTCAATCACTTTTACAAAATCATCGATGTTTGAGGTGCTGATAATAATTTTTTACGTTGATCCAGAATTCTTCATGATAGAATATGATATAATTGCTAAGGAAGGATTCACGAAAAGTTCTCACTTATAAGATTGCTAGCCTCCAAGGGCTGGTTGAGGACGTTAACAAGAAGTGCGCTTGGTACAGTTGATCTGAAGAGAATCATCGAAGACGTCTTCCGATTGATGCCTGTTTGGTTTTTACTTGAGGAGGGCAACGAATGAATTATTGTGTTTCAATGAATTATTTCTCCCGGTCCTCTTCCCTGCTCTTGATTAATGGCCATGAAGCTCTATCGTGGGCGGAAAAGTTACTTGCACTCAACGAACACAAACGTTACTCTTTTTATTTCTGATGATAATGAGTCTGTCAAACTACAGTGCCCAATTTGGAAATGGTGTGATGAACGCTAAATGATTTTGGGAATATAATTTGAATAAGGCAAACGAGAACTAAAATGCTTGTCCAATTGCTACGGGAAGCTGTATCAATTTATTGAATTGACTTAGCATAAATTTTCCTTCATAAACAATATGAAAAATATACAAAAACATGACAGGCAAAATAGTGCCCTACAGAGCAACTGGGAATGGGCTGTTGGAATCACCAGCTCTCGCGTAAGACGTAAACGATTGCGCGATAACCGGTGGCAACTTCGAGCCTCCCGCCTTGAGATAGGTTTCATACTCTACAATCAGTTTAAATGAACTTGCTCTACTTATTTAAAACATTTAATTGCACCTCATGTTGCACTGCCGTTCAGCACAGCAAGTTGGAGTTTCGAACCATTTGCAAATTTTGTCATCAGGTTCCATTGTGGATGGTTCAGTCAATCAACATTAGGTTTAATAAATTACTTGTGCTGCTGAACCTTTTAAAAAATCGTTTCATTGTAACTGTGGTTGATGAGTACATGCTTAACCTACCAGGTGCCATGAGTTCACACTTCACTGCCAATCTATGAAGGAAAAATAAACAGAAATGTTTTCACCAGAAGAGCACAGCCTCGGGAACCATCCTACTTGTGACTTCTGCAGGTAATTGTACAGATATAAAGCATTAACAATAAGCATCGAGTCTTGGAAACCCAAGAACGAAAGAAAATGAAAGAAAACCTGCAGAGAGAAGATCCATGAATAATCGTCACAGTTACTAGACTGGTTAGGATCTATCTTGATATTAATGGTCTACTGTCGTCTAAATACAACTATGAAAAAAGAACATACTAGCAAAACTCTGCTTATAACCGACTGAGTTTCTTCAGATGGCAACCTGAACAATTATTCTTCTCTTATGAAAGACAGCATATTGGGTTGAAGTTTCTGATCAAGTCATTGAAATCTTTTGCAGAAAGAAAACGAAGCAGGTGAGGCACATTTTAATTGTTGCCGGTAAAAGTACTGTTCGATGTAAAACGGAGCTCAGCAAACTGGTAAAATGAGAATTAATTCACGGGTGACGAAATCTCTCTGGTTTCCTGGGCAATCAAAAGAAACACTGCTTAGAGAGATGCATATCTACGGATCTGTAGGACCCCTACGTGGTTTTTTGGACAATAAGATCCATCAATATGGTGGAGATGGGGAAGACCTTCCTTGATCATAGAGACCACGATCAAAGGGTGAAGGGCACTTCTTTTTAGGCAGCAAATTGAATAAGCTTAATTATAATTTTCCTTAACAGAAAAAAACCTTGGTTAGGTGAGCACGCTACAAGAATAAATGCTGTGCAGCGATTCCCGTAGTGTTTTCTCCTTTGTTCATTTCTGATCCTAGTCGAAATACCCCAATAAAGCCGTGCACATAAGTGGTTCTTCGTCATTACGTCTCATGTCTGAATTCGGTCAATTGTTCAAGCAACTAATGCTGGCGGAATTTAAACTCTAAAATGACACAGACTGAACTTATATGGTATTAGCTCCTAGCGTTAGAATAGATAAGCCCGTCTATAATGGATGAGAAGTAGTTGAGGATGTCTTTGAATGGTGTGGAAAGATGTTAAAGGAGTAAAATCAGTCACGTGGGAGAAAGGCAGAATTTATTTCCCCGAATTTTGGAATGGTTAATAGGACATTAAGTCAATTTGTTCACATAGACTGTACTACTACTTTATTGTTGAAAGTGCGCTATGTTTTTTGAGTAGCTTCGGCTGATCTTAGCTACTTTTGATAGATACTTCTTATACTTTGAATAAAGTTTAAATATCATGACTGAAAAAGATGAAGTTCCTACACGCAAATCAAATTTACAAGAAACTTATGGTATGTTGTTTATGACTGTTGAACAAATAACTTGAACGTCAGATAAATCAAATGTTGCTGACCTTTTTAAACCGGGATGAAAAAGCACGCCATGAATGCCCACAGAAATATAGTTTCTAGCAATGATAAGTCACCTTCTATGAGCAGTCCGGCGCAGAGATTCCACGACCGCAGGCCTTTCAGGACTCGTTGAGGAGGTTCTTTGAAGCAGAAGTTTGTTTCTAGATGTTAAAGCACAATAAGTCTTTGATAGAATTCAGTCCATTTTCTGGACACATAAGCGAGCGTCTTAGCTGAATTAATAGATTTGAACCAAGAGACCATGAAGGTTTTGGCACCTGTGGCTTTAGAGTGAGAGCCTCAGATCTGCTCATCCAAATTGGGCTTTTGGCATGGCTTAGTGCTTTGCTGTACATACTGTTTCCGAGCAGAAAATACAGTTGCATACCTACGGGATGACTTCCTCACCAGGACTTAAACCAAGATGCGTAATTATAATGGGGTGTAATTGGGGACAAAGGGCATTTGTTAAGGTACGCATAAGTGTGGCGGAGACGATGGACAGTATAAATTTATGGTAGCTACGTACTGGCCCAAGCCAAAGTGGTATCGGTTATGCAATGGGGATTTGACTCGTATGTTACACACTAATCACATTATATTCCACACCAAAGATCCAGATACAAATGGATGTCAAGTACTATAATTGGGGTGGTCATGAAGCTGACGTCTATCCTTTTCAGCAATGTGGACAGGAAAACTCTATATTCGTCCAATCTGGTTCAGTTTATACCTGATTAACTAACCTGACCACCTTTCCATCTCACTCTGGCGGAGATTAATATAGGGTATATAGTAACACTATTTATCATACCGCAACGAAACACCTAGACTAACACAGGAAATAAGGATGTTCAGCGAAAAGAAGGACTGGAATTATACTTGCGGTGAAGAAAAACTTTAAGAGTGAACTCTCTCACTCATAACTTTAGCTACGTTGTTACTGATAAGCATCAATGAAATCGAAAAGTCTGTAAATATCCTGCTTGGTAAGATTGCTGTTTTCTAGCATTTTTCAAGGAATCGGGAATCGGTTGAAAAAACATTTCCATGGATGACCTAACCGTTATTAATGCTGGCAGCGCCACATGAGATACTCATTTCCGTTTATATCCAATAACTTGGCTTGAGAACATTTCCTTGGATCACAGTGTGTATTGCTAGAGGTAAATAAAGTGGCTTAAGAGAAGTCTATTTAAGTGCTAAAAGTGGGTCTCAAAAGCACAGGTTGAGTCTGTCACGAAATTATGGAGCCCTGACATTAACACTTAAAGAATTCGCTGGAATCCCTGAGGAGGTCATAATTATGGAAGCCAAAGGTAATATACCTAGTTATATAAATTTTCACCATTACCCCATTAAACAATTCCTTCAGTTACCTGAAAAACTGTCCAGTTCTGCCAGAATGATTAAACCCAATGGCTATTCTGTCCCTTACTAAAAAAGGCTTGGTCAAAGACTTTACCGCTGGTTGAATACGTAGCGATATTTGTAAGTCATGGGAAAGTTGACTGGGTTCTCCTCGGAATTTCTCTAACGCTTTATGTGCCACCAATGCAGCAACGAACTCGGAATTACTTTTTTTGGATTGGATGAAGGGCCAACAGGTAAATACCTTCCACTTATGAAGCTCCATTGATATCAAGACTAATTTGAAATTATATCTAGTCTAAAAAAAGATTGATTTTGTTAGTCCCATCGGAAATTGCAATGTCTTGTAAAAAGTTACTTCTTGCCAAGCAACTTTCAGTCAGCCAGACTTTTGACAATGAGACAAAATAGGGACATAATTGGGAGGAATCGACACACACGATCATACAACTGACCTCCTTTGAAGCAGGTTCCTGACTTGATCTACACTGTAGCTTCGACGTATTTCATCGAATGATTTGAAGACTCTTGCACCATAGGAATTTCGCAACAAAGGAGGCATTAATTGCAATTTAAATATAGACTAATAGCCTAAATAAGTGGAAAAAGAGGTAGGCAAATAAATATTCAAAAGACACATTGCCCAAGCAAACACGATTACTAATAAAGGGATTTATGGCGTCAAATAATTGTCGCTAAAGTGCGCCAAAAGCCTTTGAAATTCGATTACATTTTTGATTGGAATTAAGTGATACCCCCTTTAACAAGCCAACGAAACTGTCACCGGTGTTAAGGCAATTCGACGAAAAAGGTTGGGCACTTGTAAAGCGATCTACTATCCATTCAATTGATCAATTGAGATAAAATTAAGTATGAAACCATGTCATACACGTTAGAGGTGAAGATCAAATAAACAGGGAAATAGACCGCCTGGAAGCGTAACTATAATTCAAAACGATCTACAAAATCGAGCATACCATGGAGGTTAAAACAGAATACGACTGTCAGTAACGTATTCGATACCAGGGTCACTATTGTTTCGATGTAATTGAGATTATAAACTAGTAGAACTAATTTCTTCCGCAATAGATAGTCTCGATTACCTGACATCTTGCATATTTTTCTTATGGTATGTTTAACGCCAGCGTTAAATATGTTTAACGCGAATGCTGTATGAAATCTAACGTAAGAAGCCTCGTCTCGTAAAACTGATTTCATCAAACTAGAGTTATTGAGGGACGACTTCGATAAGGATATCTGTATCAGGTAAAAAAAAACACACAGGACCGTGTTAGAAGCGACTGGTAACTGATCTCCGCGATTGGAAAACGGTAGAGTTACTAGGCTACGGAGGCTAGGCAAGGGCGAAGAGAACAATCCCCAACTTTTCACAATTCTATGGGTTGAAATAAAACAAAAGACATGGGAAATTGAGCAATACAGCACGGAAAATTTGTTCCAGTGGGGCAATATTAAGTGAAACCAGAACTTAGATGGTTAGTCGTGCCCTTCTGTAAAAGGAAGATATATGAGCCGAGTGAGGCCAGAATATGATGCTGGTGAAAATACTTTCCGGGATTTTATTAAACTACAGCAATGATCGGAAAGTGCTCATTAATTTCTTACTGCTCAGCATAAATACAATAAGATTCTCCCAGATTGTACGATTTGTTAAAACCGAAATGAATTACCCCTTTCAAAGAATTCGAGCCAGGATCGCGAAATAAATTTATTGGTAAATTAGTTGCTGAAACATGAAATTTGCTTTATGTCAGATCATTTTTGTTTAGAGCTTTGTAGGCAATTAACCTACCAAGGAACCTAATCTATTCAAAAAGGAATTAACATTAAATAATTCCCACCATATTTACCCATCGATTTAGGGAAATTTTTTTTATAAATTTCATTCCGAATTTCTTCGTCCATAACTCTGACATGCAATTTTTACAAATCACTTACAGTTTCATTGTATTATATAGCATATAAAAATATATTTTTACAACATACTAATATTTTGCAATTTACATTTATTATACGGACATCCAAGTGCGGTTTTCTCTACTGGCCCACCAGGACACTCGTAATGAATTCTGAACCAGCTTATGAATTTATTCTTGGTGAATCTACCGTGGACGTAGATTCTACATTGTTATCATTGAACTCTGATATGTCTGATACAATGTTTAATATGAGGTATTTACCTGTAAATAACAGTTTTGCTAAAGTATCTCTGCTCTCACCTCTTTTTATCAGCTATTTCTTCGAAAGGTTCATCAGTTTACAAGACGTTAATGCACTCGAATTGAACAACTCAATTTTATACTTGATTAAAAATGCACGTGTTTTAATTGGTGTTTGTCGTTGTTTCACAGTGACGCCCTTCATGCTTTACCTTCGGATCTTCAGTTTGCGGAATCTGAAAATGACACCCAAGCGTGTAGACGAAAGTCGAAGAATGTTTATTATCCGTATACGACTCCGTATGTTTTTTAATCAATGTGATCTCACCTCCTCTGCCATTGACGGCTAACCTTTCCGATTTAGTTTAAAAATCGAGCTTAAGGCTCCCACTTCCCCGGCCACGCTATTATCCGAGGATTCGCTCACATATCTCAATCAAGATCAACCTTATACTATTGAAATCAGCGATTCATATGGAGAAAAGCCAACACTAATCAAGGTATTTCATACGAGTTGCTTTGCTAGCCTTCTCTTCACAGAGCGTGGTTAGAATCTGCTTCTATCAGGAACGCATTCAGGTCAATGAAGCCAAACACATTGCTTTTTGGCAGGATCATCACCCGGGTGAAAGGATGCTCGACATTGGTAACAGTTTTTTGGCATATCTTTTCCAATCTTTCAGTTTATTCGTTGCTCGATTTTCGTTGTCTTTTACAGATCATGATGGATGCTTCAATTGTCGTAGCGTCTACGCTGACCCAAACAATCTGAACGCAATTATCTGCGTCTGGCATTCAGCTGTCTTATGCAGAATTTCTCTCAAAGCCCATTGCGTCAGTACGGAGTTTACTGCCAAGAAGCATGGTGGTGAAAAAGGTGTTCCATTCCGACTTCAAGTAAGTCTCATGTGATCACTGTTCGTTTTATTCTATTGAAATAGTATTGTTGCAATCTGAATAGACGATGCTGCTATTATTATTCACAGACAAGGTAATCTTTTTAACATTAGCGTTAAAAATGAATTAGCCATATAGAGTAAAAAGCTGCAGGAAGAGAATCTGACTACCAGTTGATAGGGTTAGTTGGGATCCCTGTTCCAAGAAACCTTTTATTAGCACTCTTCTACACATACCTCCTTCATTTGCCTGTAAGAACGCGACATACTATTAATGTAAGCAAGTATATGAATGTTGGACGGTGTGGACAAACGAAAGAGCGGTAAATGGTGCATTGTAGTGTTCGCTGTTGAGGCCAAACACACTGACCGCCGTAGAGAATTTTTCAGGACGAACCACGTTCACCTTAACCGTTTGGATTCAGTCTGGATTTTTATTTTAAGTGCCCAAAACACCGATTCTAATAATTTCTATCAACTCGCCACTGGGACTGATTCTATGATAATAGCGGTTGATTGAAACTAAATTAGTTACGATGACATCTGTAGCACTAATAGATGGCCATTCTACGATAAAATTCGTCGGTTACTACCTGTCTGTCGGGTTGTAGAGGGCCTGCTGCAGCATTCTAGATGGCTTCTGTTTCACACTCTGTCAGGTAAACATCCCACCCCATAAATGTTAATGAATACCTATTCAAATTTCATTTACCTAATTAAGCTTTTGAAAAACTTGCATTGGTTCTCGAAATACCTTTGTTAATTTGGCTCGATCTGAGTCAGCTCGCTCTGTCATCTCAGTCGTGAACTGAGAGGTCGCTATATTTGCGACTAAAATTATTTACATGGCAATTTCGCTGTTATCTTGAATCAAAGCCGGTGTCAGGTCTGATTGAAGTAGTAACTGCTTGTCTTTCACCAACGTTGAATTCTTTAGGCTTCAGTACTAGTCTCTCCTTTATTAATATCACTAATGAAAGTTAGAGAAGGGATGAAGCCGTTTGTATAGGGCATCCACTGTTAGCACACGGTATCTAATCCGACATCCTATAAAGCTATCATACGCTTTTGGTTTCTGTACTACTTGCTAATATAGTTGCCTGTCTATCGCCTTGACCATTCTCTCAGAGATTAATCAAACGTTGCAGAATATCGGTCCCAAGATTGAACCAAGTCCATTGACTCGCCACATCGATGGGCCAGCAGCCAGCCTGTATTCACTCAAGAAGCAAATCTGGCCTACCTAAATCACAGTAGATTTCCGATGTCAAGCACTTTTCTGTTTGGCACTAGAGGAGCTTCCGTTATGCAGAATTTTACTTAATTGGCTTCCACTGGTGTTTTGATAGAAATGAGTAAAAGGTTGTAAACCAGCCCCACCGCATAGGAGCTGTTTATGTCTTACAAACCTTACTTGTTGCAACTGAATGGACATACTCAGTCTTATGGCAGGATAATTTCTGAGAACTTATCTCTGGGACTTACTGAATAAACTGGAGGGAATCGAGCATAGTGTTATCCAAGCAAAATGCCATTTTCAAATATTTGATCGTTTTATGTTGTCTTTAATAGCAAGTAACTTGTTTGATTCTGTTGATTTGTGTTCATTTTCCATTCCATGAGAAATTCATATAATCCTCTCTTGAGGCGTCTTTTAAACAGTCTACGACAACTACCGCTGGTCTTCAAAGTAGTGGCCAAATGGAACCTTACTTACCCCTGCGTCAGAGCAACTGTTGTTTTTCAGGTGGACTCTTTCCGCCAATGCGATAACTCTCACATCTACTCTGCAGCCTGTCAGGTGAAAATATTCAAACCGAAGGGAGCCGATCGCAAAAATCGAACGGATCGCGAGAAAATCGATAAGCGCACAAAAACGGAACGAGTAAGCCTAATATCTTTTCAAAGGTATTTGTATTTTCATGCCAATCTCTTCGAAACTTAATGATAAATAGAAGTTCAATTCTAGCCGACTGCATTCTTGTCTCCGTTAAGCAACAGTATCGTCCAGCAGCACCTATTACCTTCCTGGAGGAAGTGGCTTACTGTCCAATGAGTCGCCTCGCTCTTAACGATCCAGCTCCGTCCACCAGCACCGAACACTCCGTTCTCGTCGCTCTGGAGGATTTCTTATCATGTAATCAACATCCACCGGACATTGTCAACGCCCCTACTCCACCCCCTCCACCACCCTTACCCCCACCTCCCCCACCGCCGCCGACGTCGTCGCCATCGTTTCGGAATAGAGTGGTGGGGACCCCTGGAGAGCAGCTTAATCCCCTCTCGCCGTCTCCACAAGTTCAACAATGTAAACGCTCTGCGCAGGATGATGAGGTCAGATTGGATGCGGGTTTAAGGGAGATTAGCTTAGTGGGTGGCAAGACTACCCGACAGACCAATGCTCCTTTTCCACTTTTGCCTCCTCCGGTGAAGAACGGAAGACTGTTTGAACAGTGGGCTGGAGGTGATTACTGTGGGTACGTGTCCAAATGCGGTGATTTCGTAGCGTGTGCGGTGGTGTAACAATCGCGTATGCGTTTGACGCATCGGCGCGCATCCATTGGCTAAACTGTCCAGCCCTATTGGTTAATGTTAGTCTGCAAAAAGATGACTGATTGCTTGAAGCAGCAAGATATCTTCCCTGTGGCCAAAATAAAGTTGGATACCGTTTCCCTTCAATATAGGCTTGGGCTTATTATTTCGTTATCGTTATTTCTTTTGTTCCTTGTTATTCTTGTACCACTTTTGCCCATGACTTCAATGAATTGTAATTCTTTCTTAAAGAGGATAGGGAGAGGAATGGACTCATTAGAAGGTGGAATATCTTCTTTTCATGCATTTCTCGTTTTTGCATGTAGATAGCTCCTGGGCTTCGTTTTCTCCTCTCCTTAATGTTTATCGTAAGTCCCCCCTTTCAACATTACTTCTTGTGTACTTCGGCGCCCCTATAGAGATCTTGTCGGAGATCAAACTTATTCACTCTTGATGGTCGTTCATGTCGGTGAATCATTTGCTAGATTTACTTTAAGACTTATGTGGTTATGCATGAGCTACTAAGTTGAGAACCATAAACTGGTTCTACCATTAGCGCTAGACAGCGGACAAGTGCGATCACAACATTCAAAGCTTCATTGCTGATGGTCGCTCATTTCGTTCTGTTCTTTTCTAACCTAAGCCAACGTCCATTCTTTCAGTTTTGCTTCAGAACGTCATTCAGGGATATCTTTTACACTACCCCCAGTTTAATACTTGAATTGAAAGGTGGTTTATTTCTTGAGAACTTTTTGGTGCCGGTTTACTTCTCTAACCTAGTAATGATCAGCCCATAGAACTTTGCTGAGTTTGTCCTGGGAGCTAGATTTTGTAAACTATTCTTTCCCTAAATATTATCTTTTAAGATTTCATCCGTTGGAGCACTTTCTATGATCTCTGTGAGGGGTTTTTATTCGATGAGGGGGCACCTATAGCTGATTTTTTCTCAGATTACTTTAGGATACTTGATTGCTTAGAGCATTTTTCTCTCTTTATAAAACAACTCCGCATTATCATGTTGTTTATTTTTAAGGAATGAGAAATCAACTCTTGCCCGTACAGAGGCGAACATTGACGCCCTGCCTTTCTCCCGTTGCGAGATCAGTGAAAATCATGTCCGCAACGCACCCTCATTTCTTCCTTTCTCTTTTTCTGCATCTTCAAATACTGGTGCTGATTCCAAAGGTGATGCGGTTTTCAAGTATCCTCAACCCTCTCAGAAACGAAGTACTACACCGGGTGATGGTGAGATTACCTGCCCTGGAACCTGTTCCTGTTGTGGGAGAGCTTGTTCCTCCGTTTCAATGAGCTATCATCAAGGAATCAATTCCGTATCAGATATATCTCAAGAGTGGAGTGTAAAACGACAAAGGAGGAAACGGCAATCTATTGGCAGTGCTTGGCACAAGACCCAAAGATGTCCCCGTGTGGACACCAAAGATGGTGCGATTCCCTGCATCCCCTTTATGGGGCCTGCTTCGGACTACTCGAGTCAAACCCTAGACGATGACAATGATACAGCAGTCGACGGCCAGCATCGCCGGCCCTCTACTTCCAGTGAAACTAGCCAGGTTCTTCCCTCCGATGAAAAGTCTTCAAAACCGCCCTCTCAGACAACTAAGAGTGAAGCCGAGGAGGTGGATGATGAGGTGGGTGCGGTAGCGGAAGAAGATGTTGGTGAGGAAGGTGACGATGAACGGAGTGAAGGTGGATGTGGAGCCGTAAATCCACCCCCCTCTACAGCATCTGCAACTCCGACCGCTGCACATGTCGGTACTAGCTCCACTGGTACTCCCACGGTGGGTGCTCGAACTGGAACCCGGTCAACCACTCCTTTGACATCCGGACGAAAAGCACGACCAGCTTTCAGGGCAGATATGTCACGAAAAGCAGTATCTTGTTGGTTAAGGGCAGCTGGATTCGGAAGTTTGAGGTCGAAATTCGCAAAATTCACCGGTGCTGACATGCTCCGTTTGAACCGTCGAGATCTTATTCTTCTATGTGGAACAGTGGAGGGAATTCGTCTCTCTAACGCTCTATTGCAGAAGTAAGTTGTTCATCTAGCTGACTTGCTTTTAATTCTATATTTCACAACACATTATTCACCTAACCACTTTAGGCCGCCTCGAGCCACGTGCACAATTTTTGTGCGGAAAGATTCTGAATCTGGTAAGTGGAAACGTTTTATTGGGAAAATTGTTCCTTTAGCATTTCTCATACTTGATTAATTCGCATTTAATAATCTCATGATAGGATCATGATTCAAGCAGCATTCATTCCACATAAAGATTTGATTTGTAGTTCTTTTTTGCTTGACTTCCATGCCTTCTTTTTGGCTCGTTTTTTTCTATGTAATATTCCGGCTGAACAAATGGATGATGCATTTTAAGTATCCTTTAGCCGAATTCGCACTTGTTGAGCTTTGAGGCAGTTTTCTATTCTTCTAATTTATTCTGGCGATCATTTTTTCAGTGTCTTCTCATCCCCTCCACTCCCTGAACAGGGAACTCCCATTCGCACATATGTTTGTTCACTAACATTTAATCAGTGTGGATGGTTTTCAAGCTTATTTTATCTAACGAAGCATCTTCAGGATTTCTTGGTGAGACAATCGCAAGATTTGTCTGCCAGAGATTCATAAGAGTCGTTTGGAGGTTAAATCTCGATAACATTCTATGCAATATAGTTATTGATGGTCAAAGTCATTACTCGGTAGTGAATCGCCAAATCAGGGAACTAGAATTCAGAAGTGTTACGAATTCCAGATCATGTTTTAAACACACTTATGAAATCAAAGCTTAGAATATCAGAGAACTGGAGTCCTACTTTTCGCTAAGGTTTTCTCCTCATTCACTGCAGTCTTTCAAGCGATCTACTTAAACCAGCGGACAGAGTCCGAACTGCGCATTCGTCTCTCATCATACTTCAAATTGTCCGTTTCTATGCAAAACATTTCCGTTGTCTTAAGGAAGTCTCCCGACCTTGACATTGCCGTTAACGACGAGGTAACTGACTCATTCCTCTATGAAAAAAAAAGCAATTTTACTTTGATTTTGAATAATTTTCTCGTGTTATCTTCTCTCCTAGATGGTGTCTTATTTTGATGACCAAAGCTGTTTCACGGTTAAAGTATTGGAGGCAAGCCTAGAAGACAAAGTCACGGTATTTATGAGTAAACTTTGACAGACGAAGATAAAAATCTGTATAAATCGTCTTATTTGTATTCCTATTATGTTCGCATTTGCTTACTTGTCACTGTATCTCATTGCTTACTGTTTCAGTTTTGGTCTCTTTTTTCCGATTCTGTAGAAAATATAACACGTTCACTTCACTCAGATTTAGATTAGTAAAATAATGGCCACTTAAATTAAAATAAGTGGAGTAGTCTGAGCAGCGATATTGCCGAATACATTGAATTTTTGTTTTGACAAACTAGAATCTCAGTGGCTGAAGTTCATTGCTACTGTTCGCTATTATATCATGATACTATTGATGCAGGAAGGCCGCAATTTGAACTGATGGCAAAATAGCGAGGCGCTAAATTTTTTTTTATTAGAAAAAGGAATTCCACCATAAGACGTGTGGGAAGGCGAGCTAAGAGTGGCTGATTAGACCGTCAGACCTCTGATCGATTGGTGAATCGGGGTTGATGCCCTTTGAAACATTGACAAACTTTAGTTTCAGCGTTTTTCGATCCGTTCTTCCTCGTTGCCATGTCACAGAGATGCCCTCCGTGGCGTTGTCCGGATTTTTTGACACAGTTTCGTGTCGGGATGATAGAGAATATCCGAAAACTAACTTAAAAAAACATGATAAAGCAGAGAACTGCCGGGAGGCAGAATTATCTATGGTCCACTTTATTTATGAAGGGACTGAGATCGGAAAAGGCTCGGGCGCAGCGAGAGTCGTAAAAAGTCCTTTAAGTGCGGTTGAACCACTTCCCACAGCTAAATAACTTAAGCATCAGTCACTGCAATCTTGTTTATTATGAACATGAAAGAATTGATTAGCCCAGGAATAAGATCGAGAAATCGGGCTGATTAGTAGGTCGGCACATGTAATGAGAAATGCTGATGGTGAGAAAAGCTGTGATGGCTGAATAGAGTGGAAGGCAAGTTAGAAGCCAATTTATTGAAACGTTTGGGGATGCAAAGCTCCAAATGTTTATCAGAATCGGCGTTGGAGGTCTTCTTAGTTCAGAGTTTTTTTGCTACTGATGTTTGTAATGAAATTTCAAATGTGGAACTAGTATCAGCTTTTGTTATTTTTGAGAACGTTGGTCATTACAAACCAGTCATGCTTTTGATGTCAACAATTTCTAATGCCTTTCAGTTGAGGTAGATCAGTGGTTCATCGCAACACTCATTGGAGACTATGGAGTGAGAGTGCCCTGGTCGTCGAAGGGTTAGAAGTGGCATTTAATCCTATCTTTACCCATGGGTGCTGAAACATCCAAGGCTAGGACCCTTTCGAGGTGATTAAGTGATCCCAACATATTTACTAAATAGTACTATTGCTCAAGATCCTCACTAGATAGTGCGAATGTTCAACATCAACAGTTTGACACAGATGTCGAAATTCAGCTATGCGAAGCAGTTACGCGGATGATCCAGGTTTCTGGGGGAGGAGCTCGTCTATGTTTACCAGCTTGACTGCATTTATGCCGCTTCTGTTACAACTTCTATCAGTTTTTGAAAACACCCGATCGGCTTAAGTGAAAATTACTGGTTACAAGGTGACGATTAACTGTTGCTGCTAAAGTCAAAAATACCTGATAAAAATCTAAGTTTACTGTTATAAAGAAATGTATTAGATATGCTTAGTATCTGTTTTTGGGGGTTTTCAAGTTATGTCCCGCGCAATCATTTGATGAATTGGATAAACCCAAACAAGAAAAACTTAGTCGATTGGATGCATATCAGAACCAAAATAACATGAGGTATGTTACTCTTTTGAATGAAGTAGCAATTTACCTACTTGTAAATTTACGGCTACAACTTCAAAACTGTTAATCGGAAAGTTGTAAAGATAAGTAACCCTATGGGGACATAATATCCTTCAGTATGCTTTATACAATGCAAACATTCTCACTAGTCATCTAGTCACAACGAACTATCACATGATCCTCTTTTACCATTTTCAATGTCGCTGATTTTCATTGATTTACCCGGAAGTCTGGCAATATGAGCTTTCGAAATAGCTATCTTCTGTACCAACCTGACAGTTATGAGCCAATTTGCTCCCTGGTCTGGGCGATTACTTAGCATGCCACCCTCATAAATCATTTACAATCTCCCTTATGAAATTCGTTGAAATCTAGGTTCAACGCAGGGTCATTAAGACTTATAAAATTTTTTAGCTTCTCTGTTTGCTACAATTCGGCGTGTCACAGAAAGATCAAAATAGGAATGAAATATAAATTTCAGCAGCAAAGCTGTTCTAGGTGATAAGGATTTCAGGATTTCTGACTTATTTTTTGATGCAGTGCATTGGTTCAAATGTGCCCGTCGTTAAATGAATCGTTTAGTATTTGAACGAAAGGGAAACTTGATTTAATACCACTAGCACTATTTCCAATTAATACAGTGCTTAAAATGTTCATTCAGCCGTGTCAACAAATATTTAAGTAGAGACTACAAAGCAGATGGTTGTCAAAAAGGCATAAAAAGGGTTTTTCATCCTCCAACGAAGTGCTGTTGCTTTGTAAATGGTTAGACCGGCTGGTCGCGAGTGAGATCCGATAAAAATCCTATTCTTTCATTGATTTCAATGAGTTGTGAATTGTACGTTTTATGCTTTGCATAAATACTGAGGACCCTTTATCATGCACAGAATGTTCTAGAGCAGTCCTAGATCACAAATCTTGGAAGTAGGTCGGCGAGCTTGATCTTTTACTTTTCTCCACGGTAGCCCAAAGTAGGCTGACATTGCACTTGCTAGTACAGCCATATAAAATTATTTTTGCGTTAAAAAACTTCCAAATCTTGCTGGAAAATCAGGACACATTGCCATAAATTTTGACAAATCTAGAGTCCTTCGCCTTGGTGAAAAGTACATAGCGCTGCATCAAACTAAAACGCTGTTTTATTTATTTAGTTTCTGATTAAAATTATTGGTATTTGCGCATTTCGAATCTTTCAAACAATACAGATGAAAAGTCAAATTCACCTATTGAACTGAGGAATTTTAGAGACAATACAAAGGCTACTTTTCTTCTAGTACCATATTAAGTTGAGGATTTCCCTTGAATTACCAGACGCGATTGCAAACTTTAGCCTGTTTATTTAATTTCTGGCTTTGTGATGGTGTTGTCCAATTTTTAGGCAAGAATCGAGAAGAAAATATTAACAACTTAGGTAATCTGCCCTTCTGAAGCTGAAACACGTGAGGAATCTTGGGCTTTCGATAACTTGGCGCTGAAAGCTATGAAGGTCTGTGAAAATCGGGAAGTTCTTAATTGTAAACAACTTTTACATTGCAGTGCATAGAAACGTCTGGTGAAACAGAACAGGAAGGGGGCAAAAAAGAAGTTATTTGGAGGGGAGGTGCACTGATCATAGACATCCAGAAATCGAAGCTTGAAACTTTGGTCCTGCTAAAAGCATCCTAAGCAGATTTGGTCCGATGCTTCGGCGAAATCTACTGATCTTACTAAAGGCATCTCATACGTCTTAACTAGTTATCACATGCCTTGACTTAGTATGTGCTTCCTGTTCACTTTAGCTGGAAGAACAGATGATTCAAAAGAGACACCAGCCTTTGCGCAAAAGGCAGACTTCTCAAGCTGAAACTATTCACAGAAGTGCTACACTGAGGTTCTTCCCAGCGATTCCTCAAAAGTTTAATTTGCAATGTTGCTATTCTGATAAGAGCTTTTCAGCACTTTGCAAACGCTCCACAAATAGCATTGTCTCAACTTTAGATGGTGACTGAAGTCATGCAATGTGGATTGGGGTCCATCCGGATTCCCCGATACTTCGTGTTGAATTATTGAGAGTCGTGCTATTTGCATGATTTTAATATTCTAATATTTCTAGCGGGCAAAAGGAAAGGTAAAGATCATTATTTAGATTTAAAACACCAATCACATGATTTCGATTCTAATTACCAGAGCTGTTGAACCTGAAGAGCATTGATACTTTGCTATTCTTAATAATATTTCCGATTCATTCCACCAAATCTAAAAGCATGGTAAAAGATTATCAGGTTAATATTTTGATAGATATTTAAGCATCACGAGGCCAACCTAGCATGTTTTAGCTCGTCCAAGAACGAGCCGAGTCAGTTCGCAACAGAAATACGCGTGGATGCATTGTGGTGCTGAATAAAACTAACCTTGGTGAGAGCCTGTCACAGCAAAGCATCACCTTGTCGACTGATACCAACTCATCAATCCAACCAGCATTCATTGTTTCTACATTTTTGTAAATCTACAGTGTTAACAGAACCACATTTGATACGAGCATTATGTCTTTGTCTTCTATCTACTTTCATCTAATTGCAGAGACTTTGAAAATTCCCCAACCAATGTGATTTAAAGTTTTCCTGGTAAGCATGGTTGAGTTCGACACACTTCTGGTCACTGGTTAGCCGTATACGGTGTGGCAGCGGTAAGCATTAATGGGGTTTGATGTTGTGCTGGTGGATAAATGAAGCTGCTTCAGCATTGAAACGCTCACTGTATTTGGGTGTGGCACAACTGCACTGTAGATTGCAGAACTCTACAAATAGAAATGCTGTGAGAAACACGTAGAGGTACTGGCGAAATTTATTAAGCGCATATTTAGAGTTTCAGTTAATCATCATACAATCATATAGTCAGTACAAGAGGTGGGATCAAGAAAGTCAGTTGCATAAACGGTACTGGATCGAAATTAGCTGACAATGCAAATGGAGGTGGGAGGCATAAAAAGGGAAATGGCCAATCATATATCTAAGCAGTCATCTGATCATATTGATGGTCTCCGAAAATGAAGAACGATTTCCGAGCATAGATATTCATGTTTGTGGGTCAGACGCATAGACAATTGCTCTAGACAACCTCCAGAATTTTTATGCTTTTACCGGGGACCGCGTTTGATGTCACCCTCGTGTTTTCAAAGGACGAGTTTAAATCAAATGACAAATGGCAAAATTTTAAGTATGATTAATTTGAACTAGAGTTCCCTTGCTACCATGATTTATCTTATTAACACTCAAAGTGATGCACGTTATGAAAAATTTCTACCAACAAACCGTTTCTTATACTTGTGCGAAATTCAGCTCTGATCCATCCATCTTCTCCTCTGACAACCTACTGGGTGCTATCCTCTCTCCATATTTTAGAAAGACCTGAAATCAGGGGTTTATTTGACACATGCATTTTGATGGATTTTGTCATCCACTCATTGTTCTTGCATTTTAATGCACGGATTAATGCGCATCATTGAACAATCAGTTATTTTCAAGCCTTTCTATCATCTCCCACGAATGTTTGACCTAACTTCAGGTATGAGAACAACTGGATGTGAGACGGCCAGGTTTGAGGCTGATTGTCAGTTCGGCATCTGATGCACAGACGGTTAGAGCTGAAGTATCCCTCGGTTAGGTAGAATGCTTTATTATTTGTAAAGCATATTGGAGGAATATGTATGTAGACCACGTTTTCCCTTTTAAGAATCTTAAGTCTAGACTCCTTTCCAACTACTTCTGGAATCACTGAGCATAGTGTAGTGCTTAAAAGACGTAGAAGAGTTTTCGCGAAATAACAGATCAATTCGATTGGTAGAAAAATAGCAAGTTATTAGCTACTTTAAGGTTAATCCAACTGATTCTCAACCTATCACGCGTGGTTGATTTTCAAGCGTTTCGTACAAGCTTTTGTGAGTATCAATTTCGCTCACTAATTTGGAAACCATTATGCTTGAAAGCATTCGCTCAAATCAATTTTTACATTCAAGCAGATCTGGTCTCCAAGCTGTTCCATAGCTTCGGTTTTCAGATTACAGTTAACTGTTAATGGTATATTGGGTTCCTATAAAACTCCCTTTCAAAACCAAATAGAACTATTATTCGTTTGTCAAACAGGCGTTGGACATTTTCCGGCAAATAGCAGACACAATGGAAAGGAATATTGTTCTCTGCTTCTTTCTTGCTCAGATATGACCATTTATTGTTTTTGAAATCGTTACAAGAAAAAATTAGCAGAAGGGGTTCAACGGACGTGACCTGAAATCAATTAAATATTCGGAGTTACACCTACAGAAGCTGAAGTTGTAATTTGCACCACGACTCCAAGCACCTTCAGTTTTAGGCTCTCGAATGTTGCACCATCGAAATTAGGTGGATGGTTTCGATATAAGAACAGTGCAAGCTTTGAGTTTCACGTTGATTTTTAGCAGAAACTGATTTTCCATTAAAAAAATTCATTGGAGCTCTTTTTCAAATATGAGCCGTATAATGGTTTTATTTGTGTTGAGCATCTTAATCCATTGGCATTAGATTCTTCAGCGTATTTTGCAAATATGAATTAATTTGCTTGGCTAGATTTTCGCCCACAATTTATCCTATTTTGGTGAGGACCAAACAATATTTGAAATTTAATAAGTTTTATAAATAAAAACGCGCATAAACCTCATGTTTTGCATGTGTATATTTGGATTTTTTGAGCATGCATTACAACAAATGCACAAATCTAGACTCAACAAAGCAAAAGGCATTGCTATATCTGATTCAGTCACAAAAAAACATACCCACTGCTCCGCATACGATTTCAGAGAATTCTTGAGGATGCCTTTCGACTCATGTATGAATTCCGCCCTTTCAGGGGCAAAAGAAATGAATCCCTTTAATTCTATCTTGGCACAACACGGACATGATAGTGTTTAGTCATAGGTTTCTTGTCCAGAGATCAGCCTGCTACAATACGACAGCTAAAATCATTTTATGAGCTCTGTTGCATGCATCTCCAAGATCAGCGTTAGTAAATAGGGAAGGCATGGAAAATTTTCAAATAAATGCACTGATTTTGATCAGAAATGGTCATGCTAACTCAGGCAAATATTTAGAGTTTTTTCAAAGTGCATTTGGCATTAGCCTTGATTAATTTTACTTTCTTGAGAATTTAATTTTGCATTGGAATATGTGATTGCGTTGAATGTAAATAAAGATGCAGTACCATGCAACCGAAAGGAAGGGAAGGGATGGAATAAGCGAGTTTAAATAATTTTTTGCAGAATCGAGATATGTAAAGTTAATGATCAGAGAAATCAATTTTGCGTGGTTTAAATATACAATAATTTGGACACATTGAAAACATGAACTAATCGGGGTAGGTTTCTTTTGTGAAATAATAGATAAAGCAGTGAATGCAAAACATAACACAACCTTGGACAGACTGAATAAGCTATTTTGTGCGTTTAACTTGTAAAAAATATTATCAATTTTTGAGCACAGTTTTCAAATTTAATTTTTTGAATTCAGTTAAGCTAAATGTCAATTTCAACTTGTTTGATCCAATCACAAAATTTGCACTAAATCATTCAAACCTCTTTATCAATATAAGTTAATTATTTAAAAATGGATCATGCAGGGTGTTCATGCCTGCGCCACTAAATATAAAAATTGTCATAAGGCTTCTAGAATGGCCTAACTAATAGCAGTTGCAGAAGGAACGTTTTAAGAACTGATGAAAAATGAATTTCCCCTTGGGATTTTAAAGCTGGTCGACTTAAGTTAAGGAATTTGCGAATTATTGCGGTGCGCTGGTATCATCAGTCAACAAGAGTCGATGCTGTGGAGCAGTTATGACCATTTAGTTGAAAGTGTATTAACAGTCTTAAGAAACTCCGTATCCAAAATGTCACTTCTTTCGTGCTAATGAGGTAAAAAATGTCCACAGCTGCTCGGGTCTAAATAATTCAAAGATTCTTAAATGTAGCTTTTCGAAAAACGAAGTATTATGATTATGTGTTAATTGATCTCACAGGATAAGTTGATGACACTTGTACAATTATCTGCTAAATGCTGAAATAAAAGAGATGTGCCTAAACTTCGAAAGCGGTCTACATAGGGAATGTGTAAAAATAGAGATTACGAAACTGCCCAATACCATGTTAGTGGATCTACGAAAGGAAAGCCCTTAGAATTTTATGACGGTGCAACGCGGTCTCACTCTCAATCGTGCTAGATCTACTAAAGCTGGGAAACCCACTAAAAACAAGGAAGCCTTTAACGATTTTCAAACAAGATCCTAAGAGTGTGACATCTTGCTCCTTCCAAAGCCGAATATCCTCAGCCGTTCCTAGGACTGATCATTATATACAAGTTCCCAGCAACGCCCCAACGCCTTTTAAGCGCAACACTATGCTCAGTGATTCCAGAAGCAGTTAGAAAGGAGCCTAGACTTAAGATTCTTAAAAGGGAAAATGTGGTCTACATACATATTCCTCCAATATGCTTTACAAATAATAAAGCACTCTACCTAACCGAGGGATACTTCAGCTCTAACCGTCTGTGCATCAGATGCCGAACTGACAATCAGCCTCAAACCTGGCCGTCCCACATCCAGTTGTTCTCATACCTGAAGTTAGGTCAAACATTCGTGGGAGATGATAGAAAGGCTTGAAAATAACTGATTGTTCAATGATGCGCATTAATCCGTGCATTAAAATGCAAGAACAATGAGTGGATGACAAAGTCCATCAAGATGCATGTGTCAAATAAACCCCTGATTTCAGGTCTTTCTAAAATATGGAGAGAGGATAGCACCCAGTAGGTTGTCAGAGGAGAAGATGGATGGATCAGAACCGAAATATGCACAAATGGCAGAAAGAAATTGATGGTAGAAATTTTTCATAACGTGTTAATGGAAAAATCATGATGAGTAGCAAAAGTTAGTTCAAAGAAAATCCTGCTGAAATTATTGCTCTCTATAACTCCATTCGAAATGTGGTTGGCCAACAACAATCACTGGACGCAAATCGGTGCAGTTCATTAACATGAAGGGAGTCAATGTCGTGAACCTCTGCAACACCAGGGGCTGAATCGCTGATTGACCATTCTTAAGCCATTAACAGCATTGGAATATTGCAAAACTTCATGAATTACGGGTAGGCGGAATTCGCATTTTATTGAATGTATGGCTGGATTACCTCCAAACAGCTATCGAAATGCAAACTTGTTCCAAGTTGTCGTTTTTCGGTAATACTGAGTGAAGTTAAAAAGATCAAATTCGTTGTCAACAACGATTCACAAAATTGATTCTGATCGGCATCATAATGCAATCTGATAACGAATCAAGTGAGTAGAGGTTTCAAGTTACTATAAAAGTTCAAGGCTTGTCCATGAACTGTGTATGAGAGAAACTAATCCACCGAGTGCCATATCTTCAATCAGTCATCTTTGAGAGTAGTTGAGAAAGTACCGACGTGTGAAGTCTCACTACATGGCAACGTTGAACGTGCGAGAGAAAAGAGTTCAAAGGGTCGGTTGCAATCTCCTAAAATTGTTAAAAGCAAAGTTTAGGAACTTGAACAGATGAGAACGGATCCGCCACCGAATTGCACAGCAGAACCCGTGGACCCTGAAGACTGTAAGTTTAAAAGAGCTGCATACTCGAGTTTCGTTATAGTGTACCACTGGATAGGATCAATTGTGGGACCGGTAAGCATTTTCAGTGCCCGCATATCTTTTATAGGAAGGTACGCCATTCGAAGGCGGTACATTTAAGGTCGACATTCTCATCCCGGTAGATTATCCTTTTGCGCCACCTATGGTATGTTCGTATTTGGCAATTTTATTGAAAGGTGAAATTCGAAACCAAAATATTTCATCCAAATATCGATTATCATGGAAATGTTTGCGTTGACATCCTTTCTAATGAGTGGTCGCCAGCATTAACTATCGCGAAAGGTAATATCGGCATTCGTTTGAATGCGGCCAGTCCTTCTTTCAATTATCTCTCTGTTGCAGGATCCCAATCCTGACAATCCTTTTAACAGCGATTGCGCCACAATGTACATTTTTGATCGAAATGGTTACATGAGAACGGCAAGAGAATGGACGCAGATGTATGCGAAGTGACCGGGGTATTGCATGTGCATTGGCCATTTAAACCAACGCAGATCTCAATCCTCCATGCAATTTTCTAATCCCTTTCTCGGAGTTGTGCACTTTTTTTATCTATCCTCAATTCAATTGCAATGGCTTTATACCCTAACAGCGTCTTTTATGGTCTGATCGGATTTGGCACACAAAAGAGTTCGATGTATGCCTTGGGTGTTTCGTGTGGTTCTTTGAGGCAGGGCTAATTGTTCGGTTTTCGAACAAAAATTCACATTCGTCTAAATGCGATAAGCAGCTGCGATAACTTCGAAGTAATTTGAGTTGTTTAATTGTTAAATACATTTGTTTGTGGTCGGTGGGTGTCAATCGTTTTCAAGAACCATCTATAGGTTAAGCGGATCGTCGGGGTCTCCAATTAGCTAATATAGACATATTTCACTAATTACGGCCTCCGCCTCTAATTTCATTGTCAGTGCGGTTTTAATCCAGTAAAAGATGTATGCGAAATACCTTCTTGATTCTAACCCTTGTGGTGATATAAGCGAGGTCAGCATAATCATTTAGTGTCTGATATAGAGCTTGTATATACGCTTAAATGTGATATTGTTCGCATTCCATTCATCATTTTTATTCGTTCAGCTCTTCATTTCGCAGTGCACTTTCCGTGCTCCAGTACGTTGAGCGTTCGGATATACAAGTGGCAGTTACGTTTGTTGGTCCCGTTCACCGAATAGCACAGTATTAAGCCCGTTTTCATCCGATGCTACTACACCAAAGACGACTTAACAGCGAGCGATGTCGTTTATTCCAACTAAACTATTTTTAAAGTGATATGATAACTTAAACAATTCTATAGTTAACTGTGGATGAGTTTCAAAAAAAAACATAGATGGTCAATTAATTAAATTGACGCTTGTTGACAAAACCTTAGTTTCAAAAATCAGATAAGAATGATTGACAAGGATGCTACACGTTCAGAAACCTGTTTAAAATCGGTTGCTTCCTAGTCAGCGCAATACTCCACCCACAGACTTCAAGGGGGTTTTGTACAAACCTGAAATCGGACAGCTTTGTTATTATTACCTTCACACAGTTTGCTACTCCACAATACAGTCAAAATTCAGAAGTATCCACTTTTATCTGAGCAATTATCCATTCTGGACGACTCATTTCATAATTTTCACCATCATTAATGTCTGCCCTAGCATCAGATATTAACATTTCGAAACTTATTCTAGTGAACGTGCTCAATTGTAAACCAAAATAGTTATACGGCGCTGAGACGAACGCTTCTGCTGCACCTTGTTTCGCATTAATCCTTCGGACAAATGATCATCTGGGTAAATAAGATTGAAGACATATTAAATGTTGACTATTCGACGCTTCCAGGCTTAAACAAATGCGCCAAAGCTTTCATTATGAATTATCAATTACAAGTTCAAATCTCTTTTCGATTTAATTGCATCACTTCAAATGCCTTTGTGCTAGAATGAAAACTTTTCCTTTCCTTAATGAATTGGAGTCTTTGCACTGCCTTAGATTCAAAGAATTCACCAAATACAGCAATGTTTAACTCTTTTCAATTCTAGCTACCATATGCCGAAAATGCTCAATAAATAAGTTCTAGTAAATATTTACTTAAGACTTACCCTGGTTAGGTTAATTAATTTGCAAAGTACTCTGAGCCTGAATCTCAGATCTAAGTGATGTTTATATAGATAGAAAAAAATGACAGGCTGATGCAGAACCGGAAGTAAAGTGCAGTTCAAAATAGGATTTTCATTCGAAAGAAAAACGAGTTTTTGGCAAGCATTTTAAGTGAAATGTAATAATTGAGTTTAAAAAAATTTAAAAAAAACTAGCAAAATTTAGTGAATGTGCTAAAACCTATCGAGAACAGATCACGACGCTTCGATGTTATTATGAAAAACATCCACATTTAAATATGCAGTCGTTAAATTTACCAAGCCAACTTAAAGGTAATTTAACTGTAAAATATCACATCAATGTGGCATAAACTTCTTCAGCACGAGGAATTCAGTTGACTTAATCTTGGACGAATAGTACTCCAGCCAAAAATGCACGCTTCTGGTCACTGCCTAGCCGTCTACTGTGTTCCAGTGGTAGGCAAAGTTGGGCTCAATACTGCGCTATTTGATGAAAGGAGACAAAAATATATCTGCCACTTTTATGTTGGAACGCTAAATGCATCCGAGTAGGGCAAACGCACTGCAGAGTGCGACAATGTCAGCATAATGGGCAGGAACAGGAAAGTTGGTCGCCTAAATGGTAGTGGACCAAAACCGGACTGACAACGCAAGTGGAAGCTGAAAGCAAAAATAGCAACATGCTCTTAGATTGGTTAATAAAAAATCTCAGCATTCCTCTTCTCATATCTACGATTTTTGAAAGTGGTGGACACTCACTGATCACAAACAAGTGCTTTCAACTTGCAAAATAACGCGGAAACTAATGAATCGCATATCCAGTTGCGGAGATTAAATATCAAACAAAGCAAGGGTAAGCAAAAGAATGGAAAATGGAGCAGAATGACTTGCACTTGTGACAAATCGCTTAGTTTCATAAGAAGTCTGATTGCGATTTGCTCAAGTTCTGACAAAACGTTAATACTAAATATGTTATCCATAACTCAGATTGATCCAAAGTTAGTACCTACAAAAGTAGCCATTCATAAGGTACACGTCTGCAATTAGCAATGTAAACTTTGGTCCTCTTCTGGCTGCCCATATAATGAGTTCGAAAACCGCTTTACTAGTCTCGCCACAAAGAATGAACTCTTTTGTGTGCCAAATCCGATCAGACCATAAAAGACGCTGTTAGGGTATAAAGCCATTGCAATTGAATTGAGGATAGATAAAAAAAAGTGCACAACTCCGAGAAAGGGATTAGTAAATTGCATGGAGGATTGAGATCTGCGTTGGTTTAAATGGCCAATGCACATGCAATACCCCGGTCACTTCGCATACATCTGCGTCCATTCTCTTGCCGTTCTCATGTACCCATTTCGATCAAAAATGTACATTGTGGCGCAATCGCTGTTAAAAGGATTGTCAGGATTGGGATCCTGCAACAGAGAGATAATTGAAAGAAGGACTGGCCGCATTCAAACGAATGCCGATATTACCTTTCGCGATAGTTAATGCTGGCGACCACTCATTAGAAAGGATGTCAACGCAAACATTTCCATGATAATCGATATTTGGATGAAATATTTTGGTTTCGAATTTCACCTTTCAATAAAATTGCCAAATACGAACATACCATAGGTGGCGCAAAAGGATAATCTACCGGGATGAGAATGTCGACCTTAAATGTACCGCCTTCGAATGGCGTACCTTCCTATAAAAGATATGCGGGCACTGAAAATGCTTACCGGTCCCACAATTGATCCTATCCAGTGGTACACTATAACGAAACTCGAGTATGCAGCTCTTTTAAACTTACAGTCTTCAGGGTCCACGGGTTCTGCTGTGCAATTCGGTGGCGGATCCGTTCTCATCTGTTCAAGTTCCTAAACTTTGCTTTTAACAATTTTAGGAGATTGCAACCGACCCTTTGAACTCTTTTCTCTCGCACGTTCAACGTTGCCATGTAGTGAGACTTCACACGTCGGTACTTTCTCAACTACTCTCAAAGATGACTGATTGAAGATATGGCACTCGGTGGATTAGTTTCTCTCATACACAGTTCATGGACAAGCCTTGAACTTTTATAGTAACTTGAAACCTCTACTCACTTGATTCGTTATCAGATTGCATTATGATGCCGATCAGAATCAATTTTGTGAATCGTTGTTGACAACGAATTTGATCTTTTTAACTTCACTCAGTATTACCGAAAAACGACAACTTGGAACAAGTTTGCATTTCGATAGCTGTTTGGAGGTAATCCAGCCATACATTCAATAAAATGCGAATTCCGCCTACCCGTAGTTCATGAGGTTTTGCAATATTCTAATATTACAATGCCGATTTAATTGTATCACTTCAAATAACCTTGTGCTAGAATAAAAACTTTTCCTTTCCTTAATGAGTTGGAGTCTTTACGCTCCCTTAGATTCAAAGAATTCACCAAATACAGCAATGTTTAACTCTTTTCAATTCTAGCTACCATATTGTTTCGGGGCCTGGCCTGGAAGAATCAAAACTCCAAGCATGATTCTAGTGTTCATGTAGGAGAGAATAACTTCACTTTAATGTTTCCTTGATCTCACGTTCGATACTTTCGTTAGACAATTTTTTTCTCTTAATCTAACCTTTTAATGCAGTAGCTTTCAAGTAAATGGACTTTTGAATTGCGCCAAAATTTTGAGCTCAAACATTGTTTATCGGTTCGAGCATTTCGTAATGCTTTTCGAGACGAGTTGATATCTAAATACTAAATGCTATGTGAATCATGTGAGACGCATAAGCTGAAGCCAAGACCGCTCTTCTATATCAGTGAACTCGAGGTGAGAGAGCGCATGTAATCTGATCTGAATGTACAAATGAACATGACGATGTCATTACAACCATTACTGTCATTACAGGCGTGAAATTAATAGAGGAAAATATTATATAGTGGTCTCTATTATCAAGTGCTTTCAACTTACAATAGAATAATCGCAAAGTTAGGCATCGAATTAATGTCAATGCGTTTTCATCGAAATTTTTGATCTAAATTATATTTTTGCTCGTGTCTGTAAAGCAAACGTCTCTAAATTTAACTTTCATTTGCGCTAATTTGAATACTTACAGACTGCTAACAGAAAGATTTAAAAGGTTTTCATACACTAAAATGACTTCCATAATTATCCAAGGGAAACATTCCTATTCTTAGAGATTTTACAAATCGTTATGACTGATTTTGGGGCTGAAATTCCATCGTATACAAGTGCCGAGACCGGAGAAGGAATGTGCATATCAAAGAGCCGCCTACAAATTCAACACGCAAAAATCCTGATTGTGCGTGTGAAGTTCAATGCTGGACTTGTGTAAGTAGACACATGCTGTGGCATAAAACGAATACAAGATCATATTGTTATTATCAAACTAGAAAATCGTTGATCATAGATACGATTTAACACCGAAATAGGGCGAGGGTCTGCTTAACACGCAATACGAAGAAGCGTTCTCAATTCAGTCCATTAATGGAGAAATTTCGAATCAGGCGCAAACTCCTTTGTCAATATTAAAGCTAGGTTGTTGGAATAAATCTGGTGTAGCTCTTACTCCTATCCTTGTTCTATCATGAATTAATATTTATTCAAGACCATATTATTACGCTTGCATAGACAAATCAATGAGTTTTGATTAATTCCTGAAATTGTCGAATTTGTGAATCTTCATTGGATTTGCATATTTAAATCAAGATGGGTTCAATTAGACTTTCAATCTCATGTGCATTCATTGCTTTAGTTCTCTATTGAAACCAATTCCACTTCATGGTATCTCGACAAAAATCTCTTATCTGTTTGACTTGCCATGCCTTGCTGTATAGTGAATAGAAACTCGAAACATCGACGCGTGTTAATCTTAGAATAAAGCGATCCTGTACGTAAACCCAGCAATGCCTATACAATGCACCCGAAATGACATAGTTTGAAAGTATTGAAGTGTTTGTTTATTGATTCTGGTTTAATGCTATGGAAGTCTAGTACTGTGAGAGGTGGATATTGTTATTAAACGATAGAATTTTCACCCTGACTGAGATAAAGGCTGCTTGATTTCATGACGGGATTAGATTTTTCGAAATTGGTCGCTTAAATGGAACAGTATTACTCATTCAAATTCAGTATTGTCGCAGCTTAACATTAACAAGATCTAGAAATGCATTTAAAACATTCCTAAGTTAATTTATAAAGCAATTCTTGCTTTTAATCTCTATCCACATTCACTTTCTAAATGCATTCAATACCAAATATGTTCAACAAGAAGCACATCAATTTTACAAATCTTATTTTGATTTCGCATTCAAAAATGATTGTATAGGCATGTAAAGGTTTGTAAAAACCGCATCGTATTCTGGCCACGTCAAATTGATAACTTTTACCGTTTATTGTAAGATTTATTCTGTTGAATAATCGAGCACAGCGAAAATGATATGCCAATGACTACGACAATCAGAACGTAGCTTATTTTTCTTGATTCATTCCATTAACGCACATCCGCATATTGCCTGATTATTTCTTCTTGCCCTTTGATAGATTTTAAATGGATGGATTTTAGTTGGTAGTAGTTGGTTGCACTATAATAAACACACCGCGATTTGTTTCCCTTCATTAGGCACTATCACATCTATTATCGCAGTGTTTAGATTTAGTTGCTGCCTTAACTTAGATTAAAATGAGTGAAAACAACATAAACAAGCAGAATGATAAACTTACAGGGTTTAACATTACGTTCGAATTTTAGTGCTCGTAATTCTATTCTGTTATCCCAACTGTATAAATTAATTTGCGATATTTTTTTTATTGTTTTTTCCTTCTTAGCAAACAAACTTATTCAGTTTGGTTCATATCTTGAACGCGTCAAAATCATTGCATATTCAGGCCACGATCGTTAACTTTAAATCCCTAAATTTCACATTAAATGATTAAATTTCCTTTTATTACCTTGGTTAAATGATCCTGCAGCACTGTTGACATTCAACGCTGGAATGTTTCCCAATGGACTATTTAAGTTCTCAAGGTAGTAACATCACTAATAACTCACAAAATGTACATCTTTTCAAAAATTCAAATGTTTGCCTGAATTAGTGTCAACGCTTCTAATCAAAATCTGCGCGTTGACTTAAAGTTTTCATACGTTCTTATTATTCGCTAACGCAAATCTTGGCGGTGCATTCAGCCGAACTGTATCGAAGTAAACTGATATTGGGACATTAAATCCATGGCTAAATACTACCATTTCAATGTTTCGCTGCAATTTAATTAAAAAGTTCATTTCATTTTGTGCTTTAAAATGTGAGACAACAAAATAATCATGAATCGGAAGCTATTTTGATAAGTACTACTTGCAACCACGAGTTTCGGTAACAGATGAGTGTACCAGTTACGCGAACAATCCTTTGTATTTGCTCAATGAACTCCCCTCATTTAAAACTAGCTTTATTGGGGAGGTTGTAATGCAAATGATTTGTAATGCCCCAGAAGTGAAGTTTAATTAAAGAAATTGGAACTGAAAGGCACCAATTTTACATTCGTTACGATAACCTCAATCTTTATTTCCACTTATTATCCATTTATGGGCGCCTTTTCTACCTAAAAGCTACCGTAAAGACGAGACTGCCTCATGTTTATTTGAGCAAATTTTCAGGGTTGCCTAAATGTTTGCTACTAGAAAGGTCTCTTGAACTTAAGATGCTCTGCTCAAACCTCTTGTTTCGAACCTTCAATCAGTATGGCACAAAACGAGCAAAATGAAGTATTAGATAAAAACAAGTACCTTTTCTACATGCAGTCAATTCACAAGGTAATATTAAGCAACAAAATAGGGCAGCTTCAATTGAAGTTGTATTTGATCAATGGGGTGACTGTTAGCATATACATCTACCATTCAAGACGTTAAAGATAAAAGAGGAGCTTCAATCATATCGCATATGCTCTTGTCCATTCTTTAGCGATTTTCATGTACTTCGCCTTATTTTTACGATATAGATTACTGCAGCCAACATTCAACGCATCGTCAGGGTTGGGATCTTGCAACAAGGAACTGATCGAGAGAAGAACTAGCAGCGTTCAAGCAAATATTGATGTTACCTTTCGAGATGGTTAATGCTGGCGACCACTTAGCATCAAGTATATCGACACAAAGACGTCCATTTTCAGTGATATTTGGATGAAATACTTTGGTTAAGAACCTCACCTTCCAATGAAATTGCCAGATATGAAACATACTTTAGGTGGTTTAAAAGGATAACTAGTGGGAATGAGGATGTCGAGTTTAAATATGCCACCTTCAAATGGAGTACCTTCCTATAAATGATGTCTACGAACATGAAGAACTACTTACTGGTCCGATAATTTCTCCTATCCAGTGGTACACTAGAATAGTACTCGACTTTGTTAGCAATTTACACATACAGTTATCCGAGTCTTTTGGTTGAGCTGAACAGTTCGGCGGGGGATCAGCTGTCATCTCTCGCAGCTCCTAAAATTAAATTTCAGTTAGTTCATGAACCCGTAACTGACTGCTTGAAGTCTTTTAATGTACATTTTTACTAATGCTAAATGGTGCGAGTTTGATCTTAAATACTTTGACTAATCTTTCAAATGATAAGTGATTGCCAAAACACAAATCTCTGACAACCAATCGGCAACTTTTATTTGATAGTTTGACTTCTCCAATATGAACAAATTTTAAACTTCCCAATAAACGTAAACTATTTGCGCGGTTTGCATTTTTAAAATTGCCAAGGTTTGCAATTTACTTGTCATTCCTATTGTGGATTGAGAAGGTCTCACAACATCGGTGATGCCCGTTAAAATGACAGCTGGAATAGAAATTGCGACAGACTGTTTTCATAGTATTCATCAAAATTCTCGGATTCATAAATTTATTTTTATTCCAGCATTTTCTGCTCCAATGAAAAGGCCTTTAAATTATTTTAATTCGTCATATCATCGCCGGGGTTCACTTCTACTCAATTGGGCGTTTTTAAAAGGGACACGTTCTTCCGTCCTGTGTCACTTTACTCTTAGGATCAGAATTATATTTTACTTTGAAACATTTTCAGTAGCTAAATTGGCTTTCTGTGTTATATGCTTGATGAATAATTTTATTCAGTTCAACAGTGCTTAGGAGATTTGAGTAGTGATTTTGTCGACTCAAGGGGTTATTGGTTGTTTAGTTCCAAAGCCCATTATCAAACGCATAATCAGAGTCACTGAGTAGTGCAAGTATACTTGACAAATAGAAGCACCCTTTTCACATCCGGTATTGTCAAGCTGCTTTCACTCATGACCACAAATTACCTGCATTTCATTGGCAATCCTTTTCACCTAAATGCACAAAAATTCGAAATGAATCAAATTTACTCCGGTGCGATAATGAATGTACTCCATATGATAATTACTATTTGAGAGAAATATTAAAATTCATTACGTATCACTCCCAGCTTTATATGTGTGAATGGCTGATTAAAGCGCTAAAGAAATCACAATGAGTTCAGTAAGCAGGCAAGAGTTATAAGAATATGACTATAATGTTGAATCTCATTTTCGTTCTTCCATTTGTCAACTGATGCCAAAATTTTCAAGTAGCCTGTTTTGCCGGTCTACTATTTTAAATCTGATTAATATAGGTATGGTTCGATGGTGATTACTTCCACTGAAATGAATGGTCTTAAAATAAGTTTTTCAAAACCGGTAATTACTTTCAAGCTATACTTTTAATTTTCGCTTGCCATTATGCCTAGCTGAAATTAATGAGCGTTGGTTAAATTTCAAGGACAAAGTTGGCAAAACTTTTGGTACAGTAAAACAAACAGTAAAACTATGACATTTAAGTTAACGATTGCTAACTCATGCTGGATTTTAAGAGAAACATATTAGTTTAACATTATAAAATTGCAAAGTCGAAATCCGGTGCATTTCATTGTTTCGAAAACCGTAGCAATTGCAGGGTGAAATTAAAAATATTTGCAATGATGCAAGCGTCAAAAAGTTTGCTAGTTGATTTCAGCCTTTGCTTTTGTCATTAGCACCGCTTACTGAAATGGTTCTAAAGCAACTAAATATCTCAGCCGATTCTTGTGTATTTCGAAGTTTATTCATCCGCCTATCTGCACCGCCTTTGTCAAATAAAATGTTTCATGCAGATTCGATTGACTAAAATGGGGTTCTGTTTAATTGATATTTAATTGCAATGAAGCTTAGTAAATACTTCAGAAGTCAACAATGCACAATCTATCGGCATTTCCTTATAAAATTTTTTGAGTGCTGTGAAGCTAATTTACGAATTCGATGTTTTAATCAAGAAACCTCGAAGAACTAGTTGCTCCCATTGAGGCTTTTGAGTAGACAGCTGGATTTTGAGCTAAATTGAAATTCTTAGTTCACACATGCTTTTTCTATCTATCAAATGCTAGTGGTGACTAGCAGCACAAAGTAGTGATTCCTGAAAGGTAGTAAGCTTAGCAGTTCAATGCACATATTCATCGCTGGTTGTAATTTTTATTAAAGGAATTCTGAGTTGTCAAATGACAAATTCTGATTCTGCAATGGGTAAACACAAAATTGACATTCTGTCCCCTATTTTTCTTTTTCCTTATTTTTTCATTCCTACTGCAATTTTGTTACAATATGTCAACTGTTATTATGCAGTGATCAAGGTACAATAAAGGGCGCAGACATATGTCCAATTTCGTGTCATGAAATTTCAGAATCAAAGGGCCTTGGGTAGAAACTGTATACTGGTGTAACGGTAAATTACGACTGATCTACCATGTATCCTCATAATTCACAATACCTGATTTGTCTCTATGAAAGTGATAAAGGTCAGAGGTTCCCGAGTTTGATGGTGAGTAGCGTGTGGGAAAGGACCAGAGAGGAACCCAAATACTTTTACTGAATCTCAGGTCATGCACAACAAGGTGAAGTCGGCCAATGTGCGCTCCTTTCTTCTAATGCATAGTTTTAAATCATTCTCTATAATCTATTTTAATGCGTACCAGAGAGATTTCTGTACTTTCTACTATGATCAGAAGCGTTTTTGAACTCTTAAAATACGAACTTGTCTTAATAATAGCAGATTTCTGCCCTTTAGACAGCAGAGATTTATTTTAATCTGTACCGGGCAAGAAGCGAAAAATCTTAGTTGAATTTTTCAATGAATGCGTAACGATAATAATGTGATTGGTCAAACTGACTTGGATTCCTAGCAGTGTTTTCACTTTCAAACTGACAGCAAACTCAGTTAGCTGTGTAAGCTGTTGTGTGCTACTTGTAAAAGTTATTTGCACTTCTGTTGTACCCTTAATAAGTCCTTGGGACTTGCCCTAATGGGTGAGGAGTAAATAAATATATTTAATAATCTAAGGCATAATGATAAAACATGTCTGGTGTCGAAACAAATATTTTCTTAGCTTAAATAAACGTATTTTAATACCTTTTAAAGGAAGTGGTTTTGATTTGTGTTTCAATTCAGTTTCAACTGCTTTACTTTTTTTCCGATCAAAATTCTTTCTGCTGTTGAGCAGAAGGCCAATCTTATAAGTTGGTGCATGTGATTTGAATATAGAGAATGCTACATTTGTGTTCAAGGCAATGAAAATATCAAATCTTTCAACTCCGGGCTGCTGAGGTAATTAAGATCACGAATACCTTCAAACGCCCATTTCGTTTCCTCTTCCGACATCTCCCTATCCCAGTTTCTAAGAGGTCGACTGAGAGTTGCAACTTCATTTGTGTCGACTCCTTTAGGCAATGCCATCTCTTTATCAGATATATTTGACTGTTTGTAGTTTTGTTGCAGAACTTGCATCAATTGCGACTGTCCCTGCTGGTTTATTGAAACATCGTGGTTAAATTGGCAAGTGCTGATGTTTTGGTGAATTGATTGTGTCGTTACCAAGTGGAGATTATTATTATTATTATTAGCCAAAAAAGCTACTGGTTTGGAATGATCCAGTTGGTGTTGATTGCAACCAAATCCAAGATATTCAGGACAGCCATGATGATTCTCTGCATGTGTCTGACCCCATGTCTGCTGCTTCATGGAATCTGGATTAAGTTGTTGGTCACACTTTTCATTTGCTTGGAATCGTGTTTGAATTTGTGACGGGATAGCATGTGCTTGCCTTTGAATGCATTGGTTGCTGACTGCAAGCCACGAATTCTGATGAATGTGATGGATCATAGCCGGAGAAGAGGTAGAAAATAGCCACATAAATGCGTTGCTATTCCGGTTTCGGCTACTCACGCTTTTATACTTATCTAAGCAAAGTACTCCAAAATTTGGAGTGCTACTAGATTGAAGTAAGTCAGTTAGAAAAGTTCATTACAAACGGTTTTTTCTGCCATATCATTATCCAAACAACGTGGTTTAAGTTTCTAAATGACTAGCAAGGAATCGGATCATTTGATAAATATCAACTGAAAATTATAGTATGATCAATTAAGATTGGTCTACATTTATCATCAGCACTTAATCAAGTCTTTTAAAATGAGAGCTTAACAAGTTAATGTGGGTGAAACGTTGAACTGAATTGGTCATATTTACTAGAAAACTATATAAATAGCTTCTTAATAAATTTATCACTAACATAAATATTAAACAAAATAACATGTTCAGTAGCAAAAAGATTGTTAAATTACCGAGCCCTTGGTGGTATTTCACTTCTGCTGAGTACCGGGCTAAATTTCTGCTGGATGGGAAAGTTCATATTGCTATCTCTCTGAGTCTAGAGCTTGATAGCTTTCAGCTAGTAGCTGAAAATATAAGTGACTAATTTTCACCTTAGTGTCCATCAAGGACTTACAACCATCAAGTTGTGTGTAGCATATCGTACAGCAATCTTGTTACAAGTTCTAAAGAGAGAGTAGCAGCAGGATATTCTCTAGGTCATGAACACTATGAAATCTTAAGAGACGAGTGAGTACTTACTGGGCATTGAGTTCTAGCTGGTTAGATATTATGCGGCTGGCTTCCTTAAATTCCAATTTGTAAAGTTCGAATGTACATATTCCGCTTTTAAAATTACCATGCCGATTCGACATTTTTTTTATGAATCCACGAACAAAGACAGACTCTTACTATCAATTTATTTCCCATCGGATTCTCAATTAACTAAATATTAACTGATACAAAAGTGAAGAATGTAAGATGACAGCATATATGATGTTATAGTAATAGGAAATAAGGCTCAAAGATAGTCCATGGCCATCCCGACAAAACTGCCATAAAGTTGCTGCAACTGCCGTTTAAATGGATGAGCTCGAGTTTTTATACATGTCAAATGCCCTTATAATCATCCTTGATTTTCTGACTTTGGACATTTTTGACTCAACAAGCTTCGAGAGCCTTAGCAGCCAAGTCCTCAAGACCCTGCTTTGTTAATAATTATTAACATTCAGAAATCACGAGGGCATTTCAACAAGGAATCTTCCAAATTTTAATTAAGAGTGAATTACAAACGGTTTTTATGGCAATTCACAACTTTCTAAATTTTTTTCGTGGTCAGTTTAACGATCTTCATTTATCAAATGATTTTCGCAAAATCTTTCACATAGATCAGTTTTCGGACATAGATAAAGAAAATCCCTGGTTTGAATCGAAAGGTTAGATTTAAATCCTCTGATTTTCTTACATAAATTTAATGACCTGCTCGATATAAGGGATCAGAATAGAAGGACAAAATTCAGTCAGAAGTTGGAATTACTTATAATTCAACAAAGAGAACCTGGAAGGAAACTTGTAGGAAGGAGGTGAACTTTGGCTGTCTGGATAAATAACTTATTTTGATAAGCCGAAATATATGCCAGTGGGAAAGAAGATAACATGAACTTTAATTTAACTGGCGCTGAAGTAGATGAGCCGAAAGATCCAAAGAGAGATCCTTTGTTGATTATCTAGTTTTGGCTTAGATTTAGTGGAAACAGTAACGAAACAACCCAAAACGGATGTGCGAAACGATATTAAAGTAGAAGATTCAGCCAACAAAAGTGAAACAATAGATAACTCTGATACTTGGAGAAGAAAGTTCCTGGTGCTAATGAGAGAGATACGTTATTTTCGAAATATTTTAACGAAATGTACCTCTTTCAAGAATCTGAATCCCAAAGAAAATTCAATTCGCGACACCAGCCACGGCGGATATTATGAAATCTCAATTCGTGCCCGTAATTTTTTTATGCTTCTGGTTTAAAGGAATCTTTAAGCTACATGAAATCGGAAAGAAACATGAAGAGGCTCAAAATACCAGCGGACTGAAATGTAGGGAACTAGTAGCAGTACGGCCCTATCACCATTTAAATCAATTTTAGCCTGAATCTTGTCTACTTGGAACCGCAACATCACCCAATAGTAAAATAAAAGGAGAAATTGTCGTATTCGAGAATGACTGGTCCAACAGTTTTAGATCCTGCTATAAATCCCAATCGGCGATCTATGAACCATCTGAGCCCCCAACCCTGATATAAATTTGTTTTTAGGTCGGTCCTCCCCCAATACATTTTATCGTAAATTTGACACGAAAAAAGGCTATTAGCTCTATCCAGGCGTTACTTCATCTTAAGTGGTTTCAAGTCATAGTACATTTCACCCCTGAGTTTCGTGACTTGAAGCAACTGAAACACAATGAATTAAATACTCATAAACAGTCCAATCTTAATAAAAGATGGTGAGCTCGGTTTTATCCGGAGGATCCTCGTAAATGATAAATTTAATCTTAAGGGTTTTCTCTAAAAGGCGATGTCCACAAATGGCAGTTTAAGAGCATTTCATAATAATGTTGACAGTGGAGCTGAAAGTATTTGTGGGTTTTCAAACAAGAATAATAGCAATAGAGCAGAAGAAAATCCAAAGGAATTTTAAATTAAATGAAAATTAATAAGTATCCACAAGGCCCATCCAGTAATCAAAGGAAATAAAAACTACAAGAAAATTTCGCTACCATAAGGCATCATTTTACTTTGAAATATGGTGAATTAGTTTTACACCTTTATCTTATTTCATTTTCCATTAAGAACGAGAAAATGCAAAGCTTTCCAATTCGGAAGTTAATTTGGACACCTCTTTGCTCTGACTCTTTTCTAACAGATTGGCGGATGGCGCATTATTGGCTTCGCGTTCTAATCCTGATAGGGTTACTTTATTTTCGAAATTCTTTGAAAGATCACCCAGAAGGTGGGAAGTACCAATACCGTATGTTGCGAGTGAGTCAAGTCGTATTGGCGGTAGCGGTATTTGCAGATTTAACACATCATCTATGCTCAGGTCTGATGGAGTATTGTCAGGGAATACGTCTGGTTTTGGAATGGCAAAATAATAGTTCTCATTCGATTTCATAGCGCTTCCATGTGGAGGGATAGGTGGTGCTGTATTTTGGGCAAAGTTGGTAGAAATATGAGCTTGAGATTGCGTAGGAATGATTTCTTCGTGCATTGCATGCAAAGATTCAGAGAAACCTCCGTTCGTGGATGTTATACAAGACCTTGTATTCTCATCAAGTTCTTCTTGTAATGGCTCGTCGCATTCAGACTCGAAGGACACCTCTCCATCGACGTTGCAATACCGTTCGACGCCAAAATAAACCATCTAAATTTTAAAATCAAGTTTTAAAATTGCTGTTTAGTACTCTTTTCGAATTTATTATGCGGGCTATTAGATTGTAAACATTCGTTGCAAACTCAGCACATCGTTGTTTAAGGTCGCAGCCACTCGAGCCTGAATTACTTTGTAAACTGATGTAATATAAATAAACACTGATTGTTTAACGAACTCACCACCATGAAACCCATGAATGGCACACGTATTTTTCCAAAGTTCAGGAAAAATTTCCAATTGTATCACTAACTTCCATTACAATTTGTCATTAATATTTTAAAAGTGCCACCTTATGTTGATTCAGACACGAATAATTAACCGACAACTGACGACTGTGAGCCAAGCAAAATTGAAAGTAAAATTGAAGATTTGAATCTCTTAGGAGAATGCAGTGGTTAGTTTTGACTGTCTATTTCATGACACGAAATTTGGCGCTCTATATTTTGGTACTACTCAAGATACTTTGATGTCTTGTGACACATTCCAACTGCATTCTGAAGTTTAACGATTTAAATTTATGATTGTGGCAGGATAATAATGTCACAACAATAATAAACAAATGAAAATCACGGAAATCGCAACTGAAATTATGCCAAGAAAACAGATCTTTTTTTAAATGACTAACTTTTCTAAGGCACACTGATATACCTATTGCTAGAGAGGATCCAGTTCTTATGTGCTTCGGCCTTGGATCTAACTACGAATTAAAGAGAGGATTTTATGCAGGTCACAAACTCCGAAGGTGCCTTTACTTGAGTAAATTTGCAAAGAATTTATACGATGAATAGACTAAGGTACATGTATAACTATACGGCAGTTAGAACCTACCTCTTCGTACTCGGCTCTCACACTCTCTGTAATAATTTTCTATTTATATACTCAGGTGACCAAACACTCTTGTTTGTTCTAGTAAATCACGAGTTATTGGCGTGCATTAGAACTATTTTGATAGATTGACCTTATCAAAACATAAATTCATATGACCTATTTCAGAATAACAAACTTTTAAGGTCTCTAAAGTAAGCTTTATCTGCTCCACTTGAACTTTAAAAACAAGGTTTTAGATCCAGCTGAAATTCTCACTCCTTATGTCTTTAAGACTTGAAACTTTTAGAAAAGTTCAGGTCCATTTTGGACGGCTGTAAACCAAGAGTGAATAATACTTCAGCCGTATTTATGCAACACTAATTGTCGTACTTATAAACGAACTACTTATTCGCTGATAAGCAGACTTAGACGGATGGTAATAGCCATTTTTATATCCAGTGAATTATTTACTCTGCTCGTCGATCAGACTGCCACTATTATCAAGCTGACACTAGATAAATATGAATCAAAATGTGTTGACATGACCCTGAAAACATCTGAATATCATGACCTTATTATGACATCGTAAATCTCTAAACGGTGACTAATAAATACTCAGGTAAACATATGCCAGAAGTGATTTTTGTATCTTGTCGTGCAATGCCGGGTCACCAAAATCGAGGTTTCTAAGTTAATTTGAAGACCAAAAGGTCATCAATTAAGGATCCATCGTTTTTTCGAGCTGTGCTGTAACTTGCATCATGAATTGGAGCCGAAAAAGAGTGAGAAAGTTGGAAAAGTGACCGTACAAATATGAGGTTTCTGTAGTGTCAGAGCGGTGCCAAAGGTTTGGTGTATTTAACGTCACTGTTCTCCAGTTAGAGGTATTTCAGTGGCTTGGATACAATCGTCTGGACGGGAGCTAATAAATGTTAAGTCAACACTTTGCTATTGCGCCTTCAGTTTAAATCTATTCGTTTTGCTTTTCAGTGAATTCGGTCTGCGATGAGAAATTTCAAAATTCACTCCACATTCAATGTATTATGCAGGCCTGAGCACATTTATAATCATTCTAATAAGTACGCTTTACACCTCGCCGTGTTTATTAAAAGATGAATGTGTAGGATAACCCGAGTCCTGAAAACTTTCATAGACGGCCCGAAAAGGCTTTATCTTTTCTAAAAATTGTTTATGGTTAGTTCTTAATCAAACTGGTTGATCGCAATCAGTGAAGCGATCTTCATTTTGCCACTAGAGGGGTTGTTTATTCTGTTGTTTTGCGTGTTGATCTATTCTCAATGAGTTACCCTTTTTACCGCAGCAAAATAACCTTTGGAAGCAGCACACAAAATGCTATTTACGCAGATTTTTCAAGGTACAGCATTCCATGTAAGTGATAGAAATCGAGGTTCATCCTATTTTATCAAAAAACATTACTAAGTTTTTCTAATAATCTCGCATTTTGAAGCTTTAACACTTGAGAGATGTAATTTTTGATCTTTTTTACCCTCACCTGACATCAAGTGCAAATTCGTGTGGGAAAGGGCAAGTTAAAATTAATTGCTTAATTAAGAGGGCAGTTTTGTGGTAAAATACTTTCTTAAAGTGCATTGTTGCATACTTTATTCAAACGCTTGACTAATCAAAGTTCCTTGTGAAGTCCAGTTTCAAACCAGAAACTTATAGTTAAATATGACATTGGGCTGCTCAACATTTAAAGTATCTTCCGAAAAGGGAATTATTAGCTCCACGATATGATCTTAGTGATCCTCTTTTGAGCTAAAGGCGTCACATAAGAAGCTGTTTTCTGGCACAAAAGCACGAGGCACTTTGGAATCTCAGACTTAGAACTATGCATTTAGCCATAACCTTCACTAAACGATGGGCTATCCATTTGTTCCTCTAATTTTATTGTCATTTTCTTTCTTTTCAAAGTTTTGAATGGTTCGCTACTTGCTATAGATTATGGTAATGCTTTCAAGAACTCTGTGTTGCCTCATATTTAAGCCTTGGCGTGAAACTAGTGAAAATACCATCACAAACTTACATGGCTACCAACCCAACTTTTGATTCGATTCTAGAACTTAATAGAATTTTCAGAGCTTTTCATCTTATGCTTTTAATTTACCTAAATCTACAATTTGTTTCGCTTCAAAAAAATGCAGCTCTCTTATTGACCTTTCAAGCGTCATTTCAAGAAGAGGAGGAATTCGGTAAAGCGCTGTTATTCAAGCCAAGCTGCTTCTTCACGAAAAAAACTTCAGAGCATTAAAAAAACAAAATTATTCTTGTGAAATCAGTTGGCGAATTGTAATGCTTAAAATTTTTCCTTTAAGTGTTCCCCAATGGTTACGTATTCATTTTATTCATTTATTTATTCATTTATTCCCCACTCATTTGAACAAGTCCCAAGGACTTATTGGGGCTACAACAGAGGAAAAATAGTTTTTTAAAACAAGCAGCGCACAACAGTCAACACAAAAGACAGTAGAAGCGGTTATCGACTTCGAAGTGGCACCTCGTAAGTTCTTGACATTGTTGAGGCAGACAATCTTCATACCTCCTCCAGAAGTTTTTTCAACTTTAAGGTGGAGATTCCATTCACTGTTACGTGCGCGTGCTTTCCACAGTTTAGTTTGAGACCATGAATCCAGGTATTTACATTATGCCTCGTTTTCCAGGCTGTACGAGGTTGTACTTCTGCTGGCGTAATCTAATTTTATACGACCGGTGAGTGATTAGTCCTATCCGGCCGCTTCTAGGGTTACCGGTGGTCACCATGAGGAGGTTGAGATTAGGTTCGATCATCTTTCCAATGGTAAAATTTTCAATATTCTCCGTGTTTATCTGTCATGTAGTAGCATCATATTTGGTTTTGCACCTCATCTTAAGTAAGATTTCAAAGGTCTGTTCTGCGAACTTAATTTTACATGCATAAAAAAATTTGAAAGACAAAAGTCTTCTTTGTAGTTTAATGAAAGAAAAACTGTGTAGGTATTTGTTTATATTTTGCTCCCATAGAACGAAGCTTTTCAATCCTACAGCCTTACTTGAGGCATGTGAATCAGTGGAACAAAAAATTCTAACAATGGTTAGGTGGTTAGATCGTGTCTTTCGAGCCCTCGAATAAATGCGATTCCATCAGCTTCATCAAGTTCTCTTGTGATTGCAATGAAAGCACAATATTTTCTCTCGCCAATCAAGTCCTACGGAATTTCTCCAGTATCAGGCATTTGGAGCGCTGATAAAAGTCTAAACTCAATTTTTTTCTGCCCCAATTGTGCTTACCTTTGACCTATACTTCAAATCCATCCCCAACAACTTCAATCATCTCAAAGTTAATTTATCTGTTAATGCTAATACACCTGAATCTAGTGAATTTAAATTACACTGGTCTCATCCTCTGACAAATGCGACAAATTTGCTGTGCATAACACGTATTAAAAGCTTCAAAAAATCTTGCAACTTGATGAAATTTAGTTTAAGACTGATTTATCCAAAATTACTTACTTGTATTAATATTTATAATATTAGATTCCTTAATTTACACGTAATGATTCTATATGCATTTCAATTTAACGAAGTATTTAGTTAAAAATGCAAGTGCCTCTTCAGTGCATTCAAACAAATCCATTTTGAAGGAAGATTTAGCGATTCGTTAAGTTACATGTTTTTGGCTGAGGTTAAGTGGCCCTCCTGTTTATTTTTTAAATATCAACTAATTTTGCTGGACATAATTTCTAATACAATGCATTCACCTTTTAGCTACTCCCTAAAATTGGAACATGCACAGGATTTTCCGAACATAAATTAAGCATCTCCGCAAATGATCCGATGATGCTGTGGGAACGTATGACTGAATAGGAAGCATCTAAATTATAATGGCCATTGCTTTTTCACTTCGTACTCTTCTTCTGATGCTTCTAAATAATCGTTTCCTCGGAATTCAAAAATATTATTTAAAATAAGCTATTTAAATTGTTGAACCACTTTATCAACATCTCTAATATTAATGTATGTAGTTAGCCTGATATACGCATTCGGCGATCGTGGTTGTTTGCCCCCAACAAAGGTGAAGATAGTTGTTTTAAGATTTGTTTTGTTTATAATCAAAAATATAACTGTTGAAATGATCCTAGACTGAACTATTGCGAATACGCCCACTTAGAAAAACTGAAACAGAATTACATTATCATTTCATCTCATTATGCCTCTGTATCATTTGTAAAAATCGTAAGAACGCAAACTTTAGCCCTTGTAAAATCTCTACTGAAAATGCATTTGGCAATTACTTCTCACTTGTAACCATTTTAAATTTACAGATATATGGGCAGGACACCCTGCTACTGGTCCAGAGATACGCTCGTTGTTATAAATGCAGCTAAAATGAAAGGTCGTGCCTAAACTGAAAAACCAAAGTGTCAGTTCAGCAACTGCAAAGATGAGATTGGCTTCATGGCAGCGCAAAACTCAAATGAAGGAGGGGACTTATTCAAGATTAACGCTTGGGGTCCGAAATTCAGACTCCATAGAGCTTTCTCTATGGAGCTAATATTTTGCCCTGAAAAAAAGCCCGTTACTTATACATTTTTGCAAAAGCAAGTAAAAGATAGACTGGGATCAAGATAACGTCACTCTTAATGGCTTACATTCCATTCTTCAGTGTTTAAAGTCAAAATTCCTACTCTTGAACATGCAGCAACTTTGTCTCGTCTAATATTTTAGATGAAGTCCTACTGTGTTGACTGAAAGGATTCACTGAAACGGTCATCTATCAACCTCTATACGCCTGTATTTTCTTTGTCAGTAACCTGCTAGATAAGTGAAAAATAACTAGTGCCAGAGGTGCCCCAATGATCCCAAGGTACAAATTGTATTGTTTTTACGTTTAATTACATATCAAAGTCTTGACATTATACATCTAAACCTAACTACTACTACATATGTTCATTTTGTTGATTCTTAATGATATTGTTGAATTGGGGGTTCTAAAACTGCGGTCAGTAGCAGAAATTACGTTACATACCCTAAGTAAGAGCATTAATGATCAGGATTACACTATATGATATTAGAAAGCAGAGGCTTTAACTTAGTAAGGGGTACTTTGTTTTGACCTGAATTTTCGTTTGCATGGTTTTGTGTTTGAAATTTGTAGTCGATGCTGTTGGCTTGACCTTTGTCGTTAGGTTGTAGGTCAGTAATTACCAAAGTTACAAAGCACTATTGTAACCCTTCAAACATTTCTTACAAAATGAAATCATTGTTCTATACTTGTCAAGACCATCGATGCATGATTTTATTTAATGGAAAAAATTTGAACATTTTGAGGTGAAATATAATGTATCACCATTGCACGCATTAAACTGGAATGAAGTTGATGTAAATAGCCTGTTGTTACCATCTTGGCGATGGTGGAGGTGAAGACTGTCGAGTTTGTATCGAATTCTTTTTTTTTCCAAGCTTTAGAAGTTGAATGCAATAATCATTGCACAAAATTTCATTTTTGGGGTGACTTCAGGAAAATAAAGAGATGAGATCGTTTTAAGACCATCTTTACTTCTTGAAGAATATTTGAAGTTCATTCGAATCCGCTAAAATTTAATGCAGATTCATCGCCTGTGATCAAATCCATCAAAGCATGCCTTTATGAATTTTACAAATCTCAGCCGGTTTGCATCTGTCAATACTCTTGAAACTGTCGTATTTGAAGTTCTAAAAATGATATCTAGCTGGAAACCTATACATTGGGATGAAATTGGCTTATGGCAAAAGCTTCATGACGTCCGGCAACATCACTGAAAACTTTATCACTAAATCGGCGTGGTAGAAGCTCTGAAAATTCAACACAATTCAACAATGATCTTTAAATGTGATAAAATTGCCCTGACGAACAGGATCAGGTGCACAGCATCTCAAAAGAATAGACTAGGATATGTTTTTGTCCTTAGAACAGTTTCAGCTCTTGGAAAACACTACAAAGTGGAATTTTTTTATGGCTCCGGTTTCAACTTTAGCATAGCTTCAATGTACTCATATTTGGAGATTAGGAGAGGACAATTTTGAAGCCATCAATTATTCGGGTGAGGCAGAGAAGTTCATTCGATAAGCCGTACCCAAGCTTTTTAACTCTCCGACCCCGTCGTAGGTCTGTTATTTTTATCAGGGTCCAAAATGTCTAATAGTTTTGGTCAGACAATAGAGCCTACAATTTTATCTGTTGCTGTTGGACAACTAGACCATCATCTTGAAGAACTTTACTAAGTCAGTCAACCAAGTAAGCTTGTTGAGTATGCAAATTATTTGTGAATATTTTGCATTTTTCAATACTTTTAGTAGATACTATGTTTACGAGCAACTCCTTAGTTTACTTCGGTAAACTAAGAAAGTTTGCTTTTTATAATGGGACTTTGTATTTTGGATGATTCTTGGTTTAAAGCGATTATTTTACATAGAATATGATACACCCATCTATAAACATTGTCTGCAAAGAGGATTTATCCGATTTAAAAATTCTTTGGTGGCGAACGAAAAACTGAAGCTTGTAATTTGGAACCTTTGACTTGAATGTTAACCTATCTTCAGAATCAATTCATCCAAGTTCAGAAAACAGAGTAGAAATCCTCATCAAAATGCCCTGAACCAATTTAAACTTCTGTACAATTAGTATCTGCACTTTCTTATTAAATACATAGAAATTACACATTGCATTGCCGAATAAAACAGCAGAGTATTGTTTGATTATAAACCCACTCTTTGACTCTCTGTCTAGGCTTCTCTATTGCGTTTCGTTCGCAAAGTCTCATGAAGAGGAAGATGATTGTATTAACGAAAGGCCTTTTAATAGAATAAGCAATCATATTTCAACTGACTGATTAGAATCTAATCGTTTATTTTCCCTCTATCTTGCATTATTTCACAATTCTCCATATTCATATACGATTAAGGATTCTCAGCTTGTTGTTGTCGTGTTTAATTTTGCACTTGTTTTTGATTATACGGAGTTTCCCTTAGAGGAGTTTAAGGCTTCTACTAACCAACTCGTTGATTAAGCGATTTGTTCTCGATAGTTAGAATGAGTAGATGCAAACCTAGTGAGGAAGATTTGACTTCGGTTAATTTCATATTTAGAAGTGTAGCCTCTGCCAAATTCGGTTAAACTGGGGTCGGATTTTGTAGTGCACGAACATTCTTTTAAATAACTGGACCCTATTTTTCACTACTTATTTGCTCACTTCATACGCAGTGCTTATCAGCGCCCAGAATTTGATTTATGTGAGATAGACTAAATTTTACATTGAAACCAAGAACCAAAAATGCTGGCCTCTAGCCGTATTTACTTCAACACACACTGCGAAGATGATTACATGCTGATCTCGAATGTTAATAATCTTATCCAGATGCTTAAATTTATACACCACAAATCCATCCTCTTTCTAGATCAGGTGTAACGATCGGGAGTTGGATCCATAGCTGAATTTTCCTTTAAGCACGTACTTAAGCAAGCTAATAAAATAAGAAAATCGCAGACCCAAATGAGCTCATCTAAAATTATAGTGCGTTTCGTCACTCAAGGCATTAGAGTTATGGTAATACGAGGAAAAATTTCAATAGCTTATTTTTAAATGGTTTTGAATGTGCAAGAACACAAACTATTCCCCTTTACGCTATCACCCGCTTTTAAGATTTTAAAGATATTCCCAACAACACAACAGTAGACCACCTATGACCTGAAGAAAAACCATTCTGACAATCATGGCCACCGTTAAAATAGGCATCCGCAGTTGATGACTGTCGTCAGATTCAAATTTTGTCAGATCATGTCCCAAGACCTAGGACAATGGGAACCGACTCAGCTTTTCAGGTTGGAAGCACATTAATTTGATAAAAGATTAAAACACGAACAACCTCCTTTGATTCTTTGTTAGTTCCACTATCAGGTAACTACATGGTTGATGGTAGTAGATTTGAGGTCTGATGTAATTTTTCCAACTCAAATTCTTTGAAATCGTAATATTTTTTCGCATTAAAAGAACTGACATAGATTTACTGAAAGCTGTTTTGAAGGCGTTGTGTAAATTTGTTTAATTTCGATAAGTTTTTATCTCTGCTTACTCTCAACTCGGAGAAAAATGAAAAGCGGCTTTCTTTTTCATCCACTGTTTTACACAGGACGATGAACAGTAGAAGATAGAAGGCTAGATCTGTCCTGATTCAATTTGAGTTGACTGATTCATCTAAAAAAGACTAGTTTTAACAAATAAATAAATAAAGCTTTTCATAGCTTTTCATGATTACTTGCTTAGAATCTGAAGCGACGAATCGGTCAAAGATGTGCTATGAAACAGAAAGCATTATTAAGAAGATTCAACATATGCAGGATCTAATACAAATAAATGAAATGGTTGGTCATGTATAAATAATTTATGAGAAATACTAGACCCAGCGAACATCGAATGACGAATGAAAAACCTTGGCAACTTACAGGAAGATGAAATATTAGCATCTACTACTGGCTGTCGCGTTTGCTTATGTGCTAATAGAAAAAGTCAATCTATTTGCATAATTACACTCTTCGTCTTCTTTGCGCAAGGTTGCATGCATTAATATTTTTTCAAATACTTTTTAGTCAACATATTGAAAATCAGACGGAAATATAAAATCGTTCACTCCATTCCTGTATATTTAATGCAACTTAGGAAATTCAATGGCAGGATAGTGTTCAATATGTTTGGCAGGTTATATTGATATAAATGAGTGAATAAGGCTGTTTATTATTTCTGTTTTTGACATTTGCTCTTCGTAGCAGCTGAACAAGGCTTATTTTGGAGGTCTGGCCTCTTGCAACAGTTTCATAAATTCTTCCTTAGTACCACTTTTCGAGCAAATCTAACATTTGTATTGTTCAGCCGCACTTATTATATGAGGATTTCCTGGATTTAAGGAAAATTAATTATTCAAAATTATGTTCATCAGATGGGTGCCCATTCAACGGCTCAGTCTTCCTTTATATCAGTCTGAATCTTCCCAGCACTGAGTTCGGGGACAGAATTTATTTTAATTAATAAGATAATGAGCATAATACCTAGATGAGCTCTTATAAACTCAACCAAAATAATAGAGTAACCGATCAAATACGTGTTATAAAGCAAAAATTTGGTTTATGCCGTGTAAAATTTCTGTTCAGCAAAACAGTGACGATGAAAAAAACATAGAAAGTTGAGTCTAATTCTTGATTATTCAGTGCAATGCATACACAATGATAAATTTTAAATGAAGACTAGATCCAGATAATTTAAAGCAAAGAATTTATTATAAATAATTGATTTTACTGTGTGTTCATCTTATATCTCTTTATACTTTACTCAGTTAATAAATCATTTTAGCGTTAACATGAATGCACTCACATAACCTTGGAAAAGGTCACCGCACTGAATAAATTGGACGAAATCAAAGTTACTCATTTCTATTAAGGTGTGCTGATCTTGAATTCCATGTTAAATAGTAATATAGATTAACATCCCTGTTATACATAGTTTTTTGCAAAAACTAAACTTAGTGCTTTTTATGTGTTCAAGAGTGATAATTTCCTATGAATCATTTTGACTGAATTTTCTTATTTATTTACTTTTCATCCTAAGTAGCATGAAACTATTTTTTAGTTTTAGAGTCACTAAGTAGTCGGTAAATTGAGAGATCACCGCAAAGAAGTACGTGATGTTATTTATATCTCGTGTTTCATTTAGAAAAGTATAAATTAGATACTTTATTTGTTTTTTTTCAGAATATCAAACAATTTTCGCAACTTGCCGTACTAATGTATATGGGAGATGTTAACGGTGAGAGACAACAAGCAAAATTACTCTCTTTCTCAAGTTCAGATGCGAAACCTACTGCTTCCAAAGATCTGTCACAGTTGTTTAATGATGCTCTTTCTTTGTGGCCAAATACGTCTGATTCCACTCAGGATACTGGAAAAAATCAAGATGTTTCACCTATAGTGTCAATTTTTGAACAAGGTCTGAATTCGAATGCAAACATCGAAATGGATCAAATGACTGCACGTTTGGTACCTAATCTTGTTCGATATCCCCTTCGACTTGAATTTCAAAAACCATCCGACGAGAAATGACATAAGTGGTAGTTGGTACAGTTTCAAAGGTCGTCTATTCGAAATCCATTGCAATTTCAATACGAAGTGTAATGAAAAAATACAATAATGTTTGTTGTTGTTAGACTTACTTCTGATTACACTGGTTGAGAGCTGAAAAGGGGAATGATGTTATGTAGATGGGATCGTTACATATCTGTTTATAATGCGGCCAGCAAACTTGTAAAATTTCCTCGTTGAGAGGTCTATTTTGAAGTCAAGTCTTATAAAACGGTAATGTGAGCTTCTGCGTACACACCCTGGTGGTCGGTTAGATTAATGTTTAATTAGTGCATGTGCTTAAGGGAGAACCTTATATTCTCTTAATGTATTGTGACATAAAAACCGTTGCATAGTCGTGTATCTGTCAAACGTCATCCTATTCAATAATTCTGCTAGTTATTTCATGTAGAATGTGCTACACAGAACTCACTCGAGTTATGTATGATAGCAGTACACCCTCTCTACTAGTTCAGACAAAAACCATTCCTAAATGGATCCATCAAGCAAAATATTTAGCATCCATTTTATTTTAATAAATTTTCTGTTTCATTAGCAAGTATCACTGTATAATTTTTTATTTTAATAAACTTTTCATTTTGGGTTTTCTCGTTGGTTCAAGTTAGATCATGGAAACAGGCTATCTGCTATCCAATTCAATCCTTAGAGATCTGAATTTCAGACTGCTTACCAATTTGAATTCCAAACTAAAAAATTAGTCAATAGAGCGCTCTAATATGTAATCCGAAATGGAACACTTGACTGCTGAAGGATTAAATTGCAGCATAGATGAATAGATGAAAGCCATCTGATGAAATTTTTGTTTTGCTCGAATAAAATTGACAATTTACTGTTTGAAAAGGAAATAAAGTTGAAATGATTAAATTTTTTGTTAATTGACACTGAAATTGAGAATTGCTCGTTGCATTCGAAGCTAGAATGAAATGTTAAGTTCAGAAAATGCTCACTTTCTTCTGCTATTTAAATGAGCGATACATTTCCATTAAAAAAAATAAGAATGCGTTTCCGTGTTCAGCATTATTTCACACATTGAGATGTTAGATAGCTGGTATTTGATGGAAATTCATTCAGAATCTCTCTCGAGAAATTACATTGAGTATTGGATACCCGACCAACAAGATCAATGGTGAAAGATGGAAATTTTAAACTACTCTTTCTCATAGCAAGACTTCAGGAATATGGATATAGAGCACTGGCCTTCCCTTGATTTAATCCTTAGCAAATCGCAAAAACTTTCACCTTATTGCTGGTTCACTTTTCATAATGCGGCAAGCAATCGCGTAACCTGAGCCAATTTTCTGATTTAAAAGTTGTAATTTGAAGTTAAATTTGATTTCAACGAATAACGAGGGAGGTGCAGTGCTAGGCAGTTAGCATTAATTTCCAGATTTTATGCGAATTTTATGGTGTCCGATCGTAAAGCCTGACCTGTTTGCAAATATTACACCGTATTTTAATAAAACATGCATTGCACATTTGCCCGAAGGTATAGGATTTCAGTGGTAAGTTAAACCGAATATAAAGACACGCGCAGGTAGGGGCGAAGAAGGATATCGTAAAGCCATCAATCTTGTCAGATGAGGGTGATGAAATTCAGGGTTTACGTTGGTGATGACCCCAACGATCGTAAATATCGGGATCTAACCGCGCCACCGTAAAAAGTATTTGACTTGAATTTTGGTATTTTGTTAACCCGTATTTTTCTCACCATCCGGAAACCATGATTTCCGAACGTTAAGTGTTAAGTTCGTTTAGAAGGAGAAAGAATATCATGACACCCTTGATCAGACCTAGTGAGGTTAACAATTGTCCTCAGAATATGCAAACGCTGGGTCGCAGCTCAGCCCCTGAACCGATTTCTACATTTGTCAACTGAGGCTATTTTCTCCATGAAACAATATAAATACACAATAGCGATGGAATCGTGGTACTGCAGGAACAATTGATCGGAGTTCAACAGCGGAAACGACTGAAATTCAGTTTCGTTATTTTTCTCACAGCAGTAATATACTCCTAAATATTAACAGTCTAAATAGCTAACAGGAAACAGAAATCACATGAAACTCTTTGATCCGATTTCCACAAAGTGTTCTTACGTTCTCGTTATCGTAACATCACTTAATCATTTGCTTCAACGATTTGTCCATATTTTGCATTAACGCATCCGAATGCAATGACTGTCTTGTGCGCCTAAAACTGAATGTGAAATTTTCATTTTTCTTCTTCAAAGTAGTCCATGGGGATCGGATTTTGTGCGTAAGACTTAAGCCAATCGCTATCAGATGCCACGAGTACAACGATGATAAGGCCGATGAGAGAGAATGGCTCCACATGGCATTCAAATATTCTGGAGATTAGTAGGGACACCTCAGTACTTGTCAGTAAACGCCTACAAGGTGCGTCTTAAGAGCAGTTAGTCATACTTATTCCGTTAAACTTCTGATATGCAACTAGTTAGCCTTTTTTGATGGAAAGCACATATCATCTGCTTCTCTCCGTCCTAAAATAATCTAGCAATGATTTAGCAGCAAGGAAGATAGTAGCCACTATGCAAAAGTCATCCATGTGCTCATAATATCTTATTTTATCAGCCTAAACCAAGAATGAACAGCTCTATAGTAGTAGATCTCTTCAACTGTCAGCTGAAACTGAAGAACGGAGTCCCTTCTTTCGAATTTCGTGCTACTCCGCATTACATGGGGAAGTTTCCTCCTGAACAAAAACTTATTTTTCTGAGTCTGTGAGAAAACATCTAATGCTGTGAATGATGAATGCAAGCTCTTCATATCTATTAGAATCGGCAGTGCCATTTGTTCTGCTGAAATATCAGACGAGTTGTCATTCTTAGTCCATTCGAGCTTAGCCACCAGGAATAGTTTAAATCCTCAACTCATCAAAGGTGCAGAGCTTGTCGATAGTATCAAACACAACTATTTACTAGGATCCATTTTTAGACATTGACTTTGCCTTTCCTTCTATATAGTGCCTTTTGTTCTGACAAGAATGGCCGAGGGTTCCGAGATACAAGATCATTAGGATCTTAAGCAAGTAGGCATTCTCCTTTTTATTATGAACGTAACAATTTCTCCTCTGCCTCATCATGCAACATTTTGCAGTGATTAGCCTTCACTACGCTACTGTAGCCAAAAGTTCTGCAAGCAGGTACATTTACTGATTTCGAGCTTAGATAAACATTTATTGTCATCATATCTCACAAAATTATGGCATCTGGATAGGGAAACCCGAAAAAAACATGTACGTCAGCGACTGAGGTCAAATGGAAGGAGACACAGTAGTCGAGGGAGGTTGTCGAAGCACTCATGGTCACTTCAGTTGTGGTTTGTTTTAGCATTTGGTTAAAACCACAGGTATTCCCATTTCAATTTGAACACAGAGGTTGTAGTGAATCAATGAAACGAATTCGGCACACTGCAAAAAGTGATGCTTTTGATAAGAGTTGGCGAACCTCGTATTAACACTTGGTTTTGTTTGTTTAAATGAACTCGTTGCCGTAAAAACGATAAATTTGAAATCGCATCTTTTCAAAAAAGTGACATCTTGAAGTCTACCAAACTTCTTTTGACATTTTTTGCGCATCTAATGTTCAATTCGTAATTAAATAGTTTTGATTCAAACACTAGTTCACTCTAAAAAAGGCTGAGACCAAAATTAATTGAAGAATACGTGCTGCTTGTCAAAAACGCGATCAGATGAGATTACAAGTAGTTGTTAGAACTATTCGATACTCTATGCTTTGTGCCTAAATGAATGACTTATCTATTTCTGGAATCACCCTTTATTTAAATCGGTACCGCAACGTACTTCAGTGAATGGTATTAACTGTCTAACAAACTTAGCAAACAAACGCTCTCTTTTCACTAACCGATTTGGTAGAATATATCAGCACTCAAATCAATGAAAAACACAGAAGCCAACTAACTTGTGGACTTGGTACTTTGTTGACGACTCAACATGGTCAGTAAAATAAAAGCCTAGCAGTTGTTGTCACACCAAATTTTAACTTATTGCGTGTATAGGAGTTGAAGCAACAGTTCAAGCTGGTTTCCGCAGGTTGGTAAGCGAACGAGTAAATGAGAATTCTTCCCTCTAAATTTTATTGCGGTTCTTTCCTTCTGTCCAAAATAAAAGTTTTAAGATTGCTTAATTTGCCTTTTACTTAAATAAGTTAAGTAACACCAATAAATAAAGGAAGCTTTATAGGATTTAGTAGATATTACAGGACAGGTGGGTTTCATAAGTCACAAAGTTTATCGCAAAAATTTGAATCTCAGACTGTGTTGTGAGAACAAATGAGGGATTTAAGGGTCGACTCTGCTGTGATACATCATGCGGTTACGCGATCTCTACCTACTCTACTTCAGAAATTCAAGTCTATTTCACCAATATTTACGTATTTCTAACAGAATTTGTGGATCTAGTAATGCCAGTGATCTCCCTATAATGATCATTAGTAAATATAATCGAAAAATGGAAATACTGCATATCAAAATTGTCAGATATCGGAAAACGGAAATTCTTTCATTTCATTTGGCCCATAGTACGCCTGTCGGCGTTTCTCTCAAGGCTCATTGCCCCTCAGTGATTAGTCAGAAACTCTGAGCTAACAAAATAGTTGCCACTTTGTTCGAAATCGACAACCTCCTTTCCTCTCGCTCAAAGTTTGAGGGTTCGTCACCTAGAAAGCTAGTAAAAATAGCTGTCAGTTTCTAGTTCTACGAAATTTCAATATATTCGCATGAAAATTTTGGAATTCGAAGCTGTCATAATTGAATTAGCCGATGATAATAAGATGATCTGGAGCTGTGGATACTGGAAGTGGTGGAATAGTTTCACAAAAGAGATATGTATAAACTAAAATTACCTGATAACAACATGACTTCTTCTTGCATGTTTCCTGTATCGTAGCTGAATGAATCTGAACCAATCGCAGGGTAATTTTGATCGGAAAGTAAATGACTCAGAGGCGATTTAACTGACTGCAAACCACATAAAATAGTGACAGTGAAAATAGATAAACTTTTTCCAATCTCCAAGTCTAACAGGTTCGTAAACCAAAAGGGGAAAGGTGAATGGTGGATCTAGTTCCATCATCCTGCTCGCTAATTGCACTTTGACTAATACACGGTTCTAGACTAAGTTTGGTTATCTCTCTGTTGCACTACTACGCATATACTTATGATAAAGAAACACGGGTGACAAAAGAGCCTCCGGTCCAAATAGTAGATCCAATAGAGGAAAACTTTTCTAACTATCAAATCAGCTTTAACACGGTTCTCAAAGACACTTTGAGAGACAAAATGGGGTTCGTATGATTTTTCAAAAGTCGGGATGTGGAATGTGTTAGCAGGGTCAAGCCTGCCAGAGGAGCGAAGAAATGATGGTTAAAAATACTTATGTGGGTGTCCGAAAACTGCAACGCAAAAACAGAATGCCTGGATCAGTAAAATCCCAGCAGGAGGTTCAAAATACAATGTTGATAAACCACAATCAGTACATCTAATTGTTGTGTACTTTTGCGGAACTGTACGTGGAATTCCAATTAATTTAATATGCGACGCATCAGACATTTCTCTGATATCGCAGGTGACATGGAATCATGTGGTTGGTTCCTAGTAAATGACAGGAGGGTAAAGGACGATACCCTCAACATATCTGTAGGAATAGCCATCTTTATTTATATCGAATTGGTGATTAGTCGAGCTCATAATAAAGTATACAAACTAAGAGACCGTCCGTTTATTTATCTTTAGTTTTCGATATTGAATGCAGAGCTACAATCTACTTCTCCTCCTGTCTTCATCAAGGCTGATTCACTCGGCTTATTGTTGGAATAAAGTGAAGTAGAATCACCTCCGCAGACTTTTCAATAGCAGCTACATGGTACGGGAAATTGCAAGAAGTGTACCACAAGGCCTCTCTAAACGTAAGTTCTTTTCGATAAAGCATGTTTGTTACGTTTACTATTGGAGTGACCGTCGCCGCCTTACTGAAGATCATACCACGAAATTCGTGTAATTAAATATACACGAACGAGGCACACTACAGACCGAAAAATCATCAAAATTTGGTTTATATCAATAGTATCTTGTAAATGCAGAACTGCCGCTTTATTTGGAACATTACCGTTTTCAGTTTGGATTTAGAAAAAACAATGATCCAAGTCCATTTTTTTCTCTTGTAATGGTTGATTAACGTCAACACGGATACCACGGAAATTCACAAGATGAAATTTTTAGTATGCAATGCAGGTTTCGGCGCGATATCCTTCTGATTCAGAATAAATAACCTTGGAGTCAGTCATGGTATTAAAATAGATCCCACATCACAATGGACAGATCTTATGTAGTCTGAGATTAACCTCTCTTCAAGGGATTCGGTATTCACACGTTAACCTTATGAATGCACCCTGCTTGCTCCAAGCATATCGAACGGTTCAAAACAAATGTGTCAAATTACCGTATACTATAGAGCCCTACAACTACACAAGTGTATTTTGACTCTCTTTTGCAGTCTTTGGATTGATGCGTATAGAAAAACTGTGAAATACTTTGTTACTGATAAGCTTATTCATCTGGATGGTCAACTACACAACCTGGAATTCCTCCTCACCGGTCTTGCTTCCCAACATTTGTAAAGATGTCTATGAATTATTTAAAACTGGATTAGACACATGGAATGTGTGAATCTCCCGACTCAAAGGAAAGGCGTGTGATATTGGGAAAAAAAATAGGGACAGAAATAAGGTAAATTAAACTCTGTTGATTGTACTCACTGATACCAGTCTGTGGCGAAAATGCAGGAACGCTTTTATAGTTGACTAATCAAGCCAATTCGCAGCTAGGAAAATCGAGAGGCAGGAAGATAAGAGACTTTGTCACGGTTTTGTAAATTTTTCGAGGCTCTTTTTCCTAAACTCATTCATGAATCAAGGTTTATTTTTGTAGAATTAGAGAATAAACCTTATCAATGAGAAAGTATAGCAAAACAGCAGGTTTTGAATTCTTACTAAATCAACCTAACAATAACCTGACAATACTGAAGATATTGGACGTTATGCAAGAGCATTCATGCTCTAAAAGCATGCCGAATTTCACGTTTTGCGGTGTCCTACTCCATCGAATTGAAGTTGAGATGAGCAGCTAGCCAGCTGTCAGCTGGAAGGCAAAATTAAACACCATAGGTCATTCTTTCGAACCTTGCCTCTCATGGATATGCTTTCTCTTGAACCTAAAAATGTGTTTTTGAAATCATGAGAAAGCACCTGCCGCTATTTTTCTAATTTTCTCCCCACCCATTGGGGGTACAACAAAAGTACAAATAGCTTTTATAACAAGTAAGCACAATAGTTTACACAGAACACAGTAAAAACTTTAGTTGACGTCTTCGGCTGTCTGGTCTCTTCTCTGGCGTGGCGTAGCAGTTCAGTTTCGTCGTGACACCTTGTCGATCTTCGTCCGTCTTCATGTCTCTTACCAGAAATCTTTCAAAATTTTGATGGATGCCTCGTTCATTGCTACATGCACGTGTATTCCACACTCCAGTTTGAAACCATGAATCTGGTTAATTATATCGTGCCTCGTGTTCCAAGCTGTAAGAAATTATACTTCTGCTGGCATAATTTAATTTTTATACGTCCGGAGGGTGATTAGTCCTAACCGGCCGCCCCTCTTATTAGCCCCCAAAGTTGCCACGATGTATGCTTTTTAGACCCATGTGAGATCGTTCAGAGTCAGCACCACATCTTGCTATGGTTACTCATAAATTTATATGCACCTACTCTCAACCTCCTCGTGGTGACCACCGTTAACCCCAAAGGCAAATCTGGGGGCTAATGAGATGGGCGGCCGGACTGGACTAATCACCCTCCGGACGTATAAAATTAGATTATGCCAGCAGAAATACAACTTCTTACAGCTTGGTAAGGGAGGCACGACGTGAATAACCGGATTTGTGGCCTCAAACTGGACTATAGAATGCACATGCAAGTAGCTTTGAATGGAAACTCCGCCAGAATGAGGACGGGCGAATTTGGACGAGGTGGCTCGACGAAGCTGAGCTAAAGCTAAACTGCTACCTGTACAACGAAGCCATGTCAGAGAAGAGACCATACAAACGAAGACGTCAACAAATATTTATACTGTTCTGTGTTAACTTTTGTCCCCAAATGCCATAAAAGCTATTTATGCTTCTGTTGTACCCCCAATAAGTCCTTAGGACTTGCCCTAATAGGTGAAGAGAAAATAAAAATAAAAAAATGCACCAAAAGAAGCTTTATTTTATTTGGTTTGCCTCAATTCAACAAGATCACTTCTGCATCGCCCATCATTTTGGAGTGGCCATTTGCCCTAAAAGCCATTGAAGACTTTAAGCAGATGGACGTTTGCCTTCCTTCGCTTAAACTTAGCGGGCTCTAAGTTTATCCCTTGAAAACCAGGAGACCCAGTGTTGGGAAGATTGACTTTAGTATAAATTGGTTCTTCCATGGTCAGATCTAACTTATGGGTGACGTTTTTTAATTAGTGGGATTCGCAAAATTAGAGGGAATGTTTACTGTTTCCATCGAAACTGACCACCTTTGAAATCAAGTAGGTATGCTGTGTCGAATGCTGCAGGGATCTATTGTGATTTTACCTCTACTACCATCATTAACTGGCGAAATTCACCTGAAGCATAGGCAATGAAAATGTAAAGCCTTCCGAGCGTGAAACTGAGAATCACGTTAGTCACTGAAGTCAGACAGTGAAAAATAGTAAACGAAGGTCATTGCTGAATCCACGATCATGTCAGAATTAGGTCATTTTTGCGAGGCATCTGAAGAGTAGCATAAATACCAGGATCAGGTATAACTGATGAGCCTAGTTTTGGAATAGTTGATTAGGGATATTTTAGTAATATTCAAAGGAATTTGTATTTATTTTGAGATTTTGAAATATTAAAGAAAATGAGCACAGTTGGATTTTAGCCCGTAAATTTTCGTAACTGATAAAATAATAGCTAACGATACGGGTCCGAACAAGGACTAGCAATCGTACACTGAGATTCTATCTTGAGTGAAACATCCGTTAAACTTCCCAGTTTGTCTATAGCCCGAATAGATTAAAGGTTTACATGAATCGAAGTATAGTAGCAGTTCCATTTTAGTGAACATTAGTAAGTGCAGTATAAAGAAATGCAAGTATGTTAAGAATTTCATTGCTTCTCTCAGCTAACTGTACTTTCACCAGAATGCGGGGTTCCAGGCTGTATTTGGACAACTCTGTCCATTACAGAGCTGCAATCCTGGTATGCACAAAAGAGGTAAAGGAGCGTTTAGGTTGGCGAATAGATCCAGTGAGGTAACACAGCTTCAGTAGTCCTAGAAGTGCACAGGAGGCAACTTGACCTTTTTGATTAATTCAAACTGCAGCTGAGCAATTCGCCCACTTGATCGAGTCCACATGTTGTGAAACCAAAAACTGGTGTAAGATCGCACAATTTTAACCTTAGATAAGGGCAAATTTTTTGTGCACCCTAGACCCAGCCCTAAGGCAGGAAGCTCCATAGTTTTGAAATTGAAAAAAATTGAAACATTCAACACATAAACTTAGTCTGTAATTTTTGGAAATGCGTGGAATTCTACATTGACGACTCTTATGTCGGAAAAGCCGTAGAATAAAACGATATGGGTAGCAATAGGTTCTATGCTAAAAGAGTCTGGCAATCACAAATTAATTATAAATTAACTGCTCAGTGAATCCAATAAACAAGGGAGCAGCATATTCGTTTGCCCTCCAACTTTAGTTCTGACTGCATGGCTTTAATCCAATTCTCCTCCTGTCCTCCTCGCAGTGATTCCGCTTGATTGACTATTTGGACTAGAGGGCAATTTTCTGTAATGGGCAGGAATGGATGGACCAGTATGGCGACGCTGACATTCATTGATGTATAGAGGATACCGGGTAAATTGACATTAACGCAAGAAAGGTTGTTGATAAAAGGGACTAAGCCGGAGACCGCATTTCCGAAAGCCAAAACCAGGAAGATTCACATATTTCTCGCTGTGGTTGGAAAGATTTCAGTTATGCAGAGGAGAAATATGTTGTATTCCACAGTCACCATAAGTTTCCCTAAGCGTATAATTACAGTGCCGGCAATGGAAGATAGTGGTTGGATAACTGGCCCGAAAACAAAAGAGGGAACCACAAAGAAGGAGGCAAGTACGAAGCTTTTTCTTCTGTTAAAGAAGTAGCATAGCATCCATCCAGCAAATCAAGCTGGGACTTCACTGATACCCATTATGAATACATTCAAAAAGACATTATCTGATACAAAGTCAGCGCCGAGGACGAGACCAAAATATCCACAACAAACAGCTCCCAGATAATAACAAGATGCTGCAAGAATCCGTCTCAGATTGAAGGACCTCAGCAAATTACTCATGGTTTCGTTCTTTTCGACTGTGTTTTCAACTGAAGACTTTGTCAGGGATTCGGTTGACTTAATGCATCTTGAGATCATGATTGAACATTTTAATGGACTGAGTATTCTTACTCTAATAGTACGGCTGTGCAGCAACAGTTTGGGCTCCATGTTTGATTTGGACAAATGTGGGTTCAGATGTTAGTGGATTCTGACATCTGTGTATAAAGTACCTGCAGTAGGATAGCACTCGTAATAAGCTCTACTTAGGTGGGTAGAACATGTGTATCTTTTATTGACATCCGCTGAATTTATTGGCTATTTTTGACTTCTCCATTCCTTGCGCTGATGCCAATAGAAAACAATGATATTCTGTGCCACCACTGAGTTATCCAAGTGATTCTTTTCTTAAATTATAGTACTCTAATAACAGTCTTGTATCTTGAAATTAGCAGAGATTGCAATGAATTACGAAAAAATTCAGTAGTACCTTTGACATTAATTAGTTCAAAATTTAAGCAATTTCTCTTTTTTATTCAGTTAGAGGGTGAATTTTGAAGGTCAGTTGCGGTGAATTCTGTAATCTTTGGAAAGATAGAACTTTAGCAAGTTGATGTCTGCTTAGTATTTTTTCAACTATGATGCTCTTACTGAAAAGTTGTCAGTAACGAGTTATCTGATTCATCTTAAGTTCAAAACCATGTTACTTAGAGATGCAAATAGTAATCGAATTACTACCAGTATAGTAACTTGAGAAGCTCCCAAAACTTGAATCTAACAGTTGAATAGCAGGCTGATCCGCGCTTTACGGGCGTCGTCGTAGAATCAAACTGGTGATGATTGCCGTAATTTAAGACTTGTCGCACAAAGGAGACTCAAGCAACCTAATGCATTCCATTCTTGGGTTAAAATAACTGGTCTGACAGTGGTTCAAATGCACAACAGGAGCTTAATTACGTCGTTATTAATTAGAAATGCGTTCAAACATATCTGAAAGAAGAGATTTAATGAGCAAATCGGTGATATCTTATGATAACTTATTTAAATGCGGAGAGATTTGTTGGCAGTCGTGTTGTGACTTGAGTTTCGATGAAATTCGTCAAGAGCATAAGAATTAATTTGAAAGTTTCGAGTCAAACCTTAATAGCTTCGAGTTCTTTTGGTATGTGGTCGGCCTCGTACGGAATTGAGCCAGTGGAGGTTCTGTGCAGGATAAGAAAAAGATCATTCAGTCTTTACCAATTACTCAATGCAGTAGTTTGGTAGGTTTCTCGAAGTCCGATTCTATGAATTCAGTAACTAATCGTTTATCTTAGAAGAGAAGTGAAGGTGGGCGATCTTTAGTTTAAAAGACAGGGTGGCTACGTCAGTAGCCAAGATCCGAACAGAAGGACAGATGAGCCTATGGCAACTGACGCAGAGGACACTCTTGATAGGAAATTGGCCAGAAGCTTTGGAAAGGATTGTTCTGAGAGATATATACCGCCAGATGAAAGCTGGTCTGGACAATATGAAGATGTTGCGCACCAAACGAGATTCTTCTTTTTACCCCATTCCATATATAATTCTCTCAGTGTCTTTCTATGTTAAACATAGATTTTGGCTCATCACTATGAATTTACTGCTCCTGCTAATATTACATTCTGGGCAAATTTCGTCTTATTTTCAGCTATAACGGTTTAAAATGTACCATTTTTCTCATGTCAAAACAGTGGCTTTGAGTCTGAAAGTTTCCTGAAGTTACGATACCACGGTTCATTAGGTGCGAAGTCAGCGACTAAAGGTCAAATGAGGGTAGGAAGGTGACTTTCAAGTTCACGTTTTATGATATTTTAGAACCCGTTCAAGCCCGGCGGTATCCATTTCAATAACTAGTTCTGGGCTTTTATATATTTTGCAATTGGAACCGCGGATAAAATTTGTTTAATCCAATTACCAGCGAGAAATCGGCTCTGCTTTCGAAAAAAACTAGAAGAGTTGCTTTTCTTCGGATGTTATCTTTGAGAAATCGCCGTTATTCTTGATTATCTATGTGGACCTTTGGCTTTAGTTAGAAGTCTATCTCCAGTCGGTATCTGTCAAGATGGCACGCATGGAGACAAGAAAAATCAGTGGTCAGGACTGCTAAATAATTGGATTTGAATAGGAGATTGGAAATGACCGAATCAACAGCGCACTAACAAAAGTGAATGGTGAACTCTATCGAGCCCTCAATCTGTGGGATAAAAAGGGCGGGCAGATAAAATATTCCCTTTAGTCTTTCCGAAATGGGTTTCTAGGAATGCTTTTGAGCTCAGTTTTCTAAGTCGAAATTGACGAGACTTGTGAATTCGAACTTGTCCGGCTTATCTCTGCAGGATGACAGGATTGAACCGGATTTCAAGCGTATCAAATTGGACTATTGAATTAAGCTTCCAGTTATTCTGTCTTGTGAATTAGTTTGTTTCGTTGCGATTATCAGCCAAGTTAAACATCTCAGTGACAAAAGCGTGAAGATAAAAGGCTAAATACTACCTCGGTTATGAGGTTTAAATGTACTAATGCAACTATTAGTACAAAATAATATTTTAAGTTAGAATCCCGCCAGTCCTAATCATGAATTATAAGAATCTCGTTCGTAATCACCGTTATTAATCTACTTAATGGGTCTGAAGTATCTTTCTTCAAAGGCCTTGGGGGCAATTACTTTGTGAACATAAAAGTATTCGCCCCCAATAAAAATAAATAAATAGGTTTGCTTAACATTCAAATGATTGCGGTCAAATCAACACGGCGTTTTCCAGCACCATTACTTCCACAAAATAGGTTCTCGAAAGGTAATATTTCAGAAAACCAGATGCCATCTGATTTGCCTACAGGCATTTTAGCGATCTTCTCCATAAGTTTATTAATCCATTAACTAATTATACTACTTAAATGTTCTTAGTTCTCCCTGATATGGAAATTTTCAGGCCTTTCGGACATTTTTAGGGGAAAATGATGGGCTCTATTGGTGGCTTTTAGTGTCTCTAGCTCCGAAATGACGTTTCTCAATATATTTTATTCACATTAGCGTCACCGTACCAACACCCATTTGACCGGAAAACTTTTACCGAACAGTCATTTCCCGGATATAGCCATCCAAATCGGTATCAAACAGACCAAATTTATAGAACTATTCCAGCTATTTAGCCTCATCACAGCTGTTCGTTTACGTCTTGTAAGATTTTAAGTCTGTCTCAATTAAATAGCACTTCTTTAATGGCATGTTTTAAACATGTTAAAAGTCCTTCTCGACGATAATGTTTGCCGCGACCCAATTCAGATAAGCTTTGGCTACCTATTTTACAGTGATTGTGTATACATGGAAAAAGGCAAACCTTTACAGTGAAATTCATTTATCAGTGCAGACAAATGAAGGAACCGCCTTTCAAAACATGTAGCTATTCTAGACACTTGGAATTTGCCATTGGAACCTATTACGATGATGCTGTTGGTATGAATTAGTTACTTTTCTAAGGGTATATTTCTGGAACGCCTGTACCTATATTTGTACTTTGAAATTGGCTTCTGCGATAAACAAGTGCTGAGTGTTTATTTAGGAATCAATTGAGTGAAATGATAGAATGGTCCCGAAATGGCAAATTCAGTCTTCACTAAATAAGAAAACTCAGCCGGAAAATGGGAGTCGAGCAGGTAATAAAGTATCTTGTGATTCTATAGGAGAGTGAGAGAAATTGTGATTGGTGGGAAAGTACAGCGCCTTTAAGTAGTTAAAAGTATTTTTAAGCGGCATCTCGCGGGCTATCCATTTCAGTTGGCGCTTATAACTGTCAATGGGATAGTCAACGGCAATGAAATATAAATAGAACCTTCTGGCCCTTATGTTAAAAGTCCCGCAGCCAAAACTACGAACTGTTCAAAGCCTTTTCCAATCCTTTCTGTTTTCACAATTGCAGTAAATACCTGTTTTGAAGGAAGAAGGTGCAAATCATTGACCGAGCTGTAGACGAAGAGCAGGGTATAAACATGTTAGGAGAAAAGATTGCCTTTCTAACGACAAGCCACTGGCTTTGGAGTGAATAACGGAGATTTCCCTATTTACACTCCCAAAGCAGGCCGTTGAAAGAAAATTAATCCCTGCCAACCCTGACCAAAAACTAGTTAGAGCAGATCCGCGGCTGGTTTTATCGAAACTTCTCCCTCCTATTCTGCATTCATGTGTTTTCTGCCAAACAGCATTTATGCTCACGTTGCCATTTCATGTTTAAAAATAATCCAAGTTCCCTTATTAAGGACAGACAATGTTATGACAGTAAACTATTGCTTCTAATTTAGTTGATGTTTTGATAAAAGTTAACATTGTGCGCTTTCATCCGAACACTAGGTATTAGAGGCCTCTGGAAGCCTCAGTAGATCTGATCTACCTTGAGACTACTTATTCATTAAGCTTGGATTATCTCCAAGGGAAGAACTAAAATAAGAGATGTTCATACAACGGCATGATGCATGTGGGCAGGAGTCGAAGTAGAAGACTCTCAGTGAGATGCCATTCGAAGAAAGAGCTTCAACGGAACCTTCAATGTGGAGGCCTTATATCTCGAGAGAAATGCAGGCTGAAAATAACGTAGGTGGAATCCACAGATATTTCTTTCAATCATCCATTTCACCTTCTTCTCCTTAGTATCTCTGTGCTATTACAAGTAAATTTGATTCTTGCTTTCTGACAGAAAGGAGTTCTGAATTCTTCCCCCAGGCACAGGAAAATCTGATAGACCTGACGCTTTATTAAAACAAAAATAATTGTTTCAGCAACTTTTGCCTTTTCGTATGCATTGTTAGCATTTATGGCACAAATTATAAGGTAAAGCTCAGAGTTCAGGCAAAGATTTTAGAGAAATTTTCATCGTCACGAAAATCGTGGACTATTCCTTTGAATACTCTGGTTTCGTGACAACTAGGTTCCTGGTTGGGAGAACGTTGAACAATGATTATTTGAATGGCTTTCGTCTATGTTTCTTAACCTAAAACCTGTATTTAAGATTCTTCACTTCTGCAACATATCTCTTGATTCCTGATCTTTTTCCATTAAAAGTGACCTTATTCCACCAACCTATGACCTAACAATGCAACTACTACAGCCAACCATTTCGATCAACTAGACAACACGTCTCACAGCAAGTAACTTTACGTTTTTTGATACTGCCATCTCTAATATCGATGCTTTCTTATGCAGAAAGTGAGTACACAAACAGAACTGCTTTGGACATAAGGTACTTTCTTGCTCTTCAGTCTAAGATTTGGACTAAATTCCCTTTAAGTTCAAGCTCATGTACTTTATCTCAGCTGAATATTTAAATGCGATATCATATGAGATTTCAGTCTTGGCCATGAAACAATTATTGGCGTGTTTTGAAAGTCAACAAATAGAAACGTCTATTTTCAAGAGTTATTTTGAAATAGAATCAAAAATGCGTTAGGTATTACCAACCACGTGTCAGAAACTCAGTCCTCTTTTGATCTTTTTATTGTATTGGCAAAGACATATTCATTTGAATTTTCAATATATGCACCGAAAGACTAATACGTACTTTTGAGCATATATTAACATCAGGCTGGACGCGGTCAAACGAGATCACAAAGTGGGGCCCCCTGGTTTCTTATGACGAATATCCTTTTTGAATTATAGTTTCATTTAGCATCTAGCAGTGATCAAAGTATTTTTTAACTTCATAATCGTAAAATGGTTGCATGTGTAAAGCACCCATGGCCACTGTAAGCATCAAAATGAATTCTCAACGCTCATTTAAAAGGTTATTTTACTACTTAGTCAAATAAAGGCAGTGATCCCCCACGTAAACGTATTTATTCAGTTAACTTGGAAGTTGCGAATTGGAAATTCCTAATGGAGCTAATATGTGGTCGTGAGAAATAGGATTTGAAGTGATACTTCGTCTGGAAGCTTTCAGTGGTAAATTCCTACTTCAAACTGTGTTCTTCCTTTGCGATTGGTTCTCTGCATCTTTGGCGGGACATTGATTGCAGTGTATAGTGCATTTAAATGAAAATGCTATTGGACGTTAATTAAAAGTAACTGAGATTTTATCTTACGGTCTCCGCACTGTCGAGACAAACTTGGATTCAAAAGCGTGCTGTTTGAAATACGGACAAAAGTACAACTGTTAGAACATTAGGAATCATCAGACATTTTAAGAAATTTCACTGTTCTTGCGCTTTGCGTCCATTCAAGACTAAATCTGTACAGAAATTTGCATAGACTCTGTGCCATAGGCAATGTTTCGACCGGTTTTACTGGAAGTTTGCTCATTTATGCTGATCCAAGGAAGCTTATCTTATGAGTGGAGAGCATGTAGCATGGTGAACGATTGCCTGACATGGTTAGTGTAATCGTAAGCGGCTCAATGAAACAAAGCTGGAAACGTGTTTGATTTCCCTCTATGTCATCTGCATCTACAGTATGGATTCCCGAGGTATAAACGAGACCTTGATTTGAAATCTCTTCAGGCAAGCCTTCAATTGAGAACATGGACTCACCAAAGAGAAGCTGAAGGTAAAAGGACAGACCGATTCTAGATTACCAGGTAAGCTTTTCGCTTGGATATATATTTAACTTATCCCTTAATGAATCTATTAGGAAATGAAATCTGATATCCAACTCTCACCACTTTATCGTCCGTTAGTGGAAATGCCAGCCTTCTAAATGCTTGGCAGTTGGTGGCTAACGAACCATTGAAACGATTGGCCTTGTATATTCTGAATAGGAGCAAATTAGGCCACCGACGAAAACAATATGGTTTAAATTGTTAAGATCCTAGTACTACAACACCTCAAATGAGGCATCGTAAAAACTATTAAGCATAGCCCTTTTTAGCTGAATCGGATTCAAACTTTAAATAAACGCAAACGAAATAGATCAGTAAACCAGCAACCGCTCGTGACGAGGTTATTGGATCATTCCAATTCAGTATTTCCATTCGTAAGTTCATTGCCACAGACGAAACTATCCTTACTTTGGCCGATTTGAATGCAAAGTCAGTAATTGCTGGACATAAGGGAAATTTCTCTATCATGAATGTATTGTGTAGCCCCGTACCGGTTGTTTCCACAAACACTCTATTTTATATGGTCTCTATTATTAAGCGCTGATTGAAATGGAGATAAACGTGACTAAGAGGATTGTTTATTTGAAATGTTGTTCATATTGTCTTGCGATTGGCAATGACAATCAAAATTCATTGTATTTGTCCTCTGAAAAGAAATGAATTCAACGTGAATCAGATTAAAGGCTTAAACTGACAAAGCCAATTAAATACCAGTAGAAATTTTTAAATAGCTAAACTAATTTCAAGACAATGAATGACTTGACTTGCACTTTAAATTTGAATGAATTTTAATTTAATTCCTGCGGTGTGCAATAAGGCAATTCTCCCTCCACGGAGATTTAATGACCATCTTTCGAATGTAGAGACGGTAATAAAATTATTGCCACAATACACCATGAAGGCAAGGTGGTTATTTAGTGAAAGAGCTTACCCTTCATTATGTTGAAAGAAATTGAAAGGGAATGGCTGCCAGAATTTGTGTCTAAGAACTTCACTTACTGCTTTCGCTTATTAAATCTACTATATCTGTGAGTCGCTTGCTATGCATTGAAGTAATTTCAATCTCAATAAAAAGGCATCATTTTGGAAAAACTAGGGGAATGAGATTCCTCTGGCACAACTTCTGACAAAGATTTTCTTTGAGAAGGCGTCTTCTCATAACACGACCTGTCCTGTCTGCTTTGCAGGCTATTTGCAGGCAAATTGTCAGAATGGATGATTGAATCTGTAGACATGGAAGAGTTCAGTGGAATCGTCAGATTGAACGATCATTTATTAGAGTCTGTGTTCTTGTTGCACTATTTGGAAAGTTGAAGAACCTCTTAAGTGTAAATCCAAAAGTCTCCATGCTATCAATTTTATTAATGTTAGCAGGAATCGCTGGAGGAACAGTTTTAACTTGAAGGCGAATTAAAAGGCGGGTTTAATTTAAAAATAGGCTTGTGAAATGCCATGAAGCAAATCTCGAAGCGTATGACCGTTTTCAATTTCTGTTTGGTGGAAGATGACACCATCAGGTTAGGAGACTAATGCATAAATGTGCTGTTTGGACCAAACATAGAACTGGTACAAATGTTCCTGCACTCCTCATGAAATTCACACACGTGTAAGAAGTTTACCAAATGACGGTGTGTATCTCGAGCTTAATTCATGCATGGAAACCAAAAATACTTGGTAAAAGGCCAATCCCTGCTTTCATATTCTAGTTAAGTAGTTTCTATGCTCAATGTAAAAATTGCTTGCCAAAATTAAGTCTGATACTCGTTCTTCCCTAGTTTTGAGTCCACTTTCGAGCACTGATCTGCCCAAAAGCTGAAGCTCCAGTTGGCCTACAGTTTGTGTTGCCCTAGCACGAATTCGTCGTCATGGTCTCTGGATGTGTAATTTGACATTTTTGAATTCCATTAAAGTATGCGCTTGGGAATCTAAACGACTGCGATAAATCTGCACTTGACCGTTTGAGTCAATTTCATTTACGCCTAAAGAATATTTACCATGAATAGACTTGTTAAATGGTAATATCCGACATTTTTCATCAGTAGAATTAATTAATGCATCACTTAGCACTGATTTTTATCTTAGAAGCCTTGTAAGGTCCAGGATCAACATATGTGCAGATTTCTCTGAGTTTTGCATAACAGCTAGCTGACCAAGTGCAGATCTCAGTGACCTGTCAATGAAAACTGCGACACCTTTAAGGAATTTTCAAAATATTAAGTAGCACTTTAAATCTACACCCAGAGCTTGATAGATTTGCTACAGATTAATAAAGCTCTATGATGTACAGAAAGAACGTCTTATTAATGTGAAAGAACAGCACCTTACGGTCGAATAAGGTCTCTAACCTTCTAGCCTAACAGTTAATTAATAAAATTGTGGCTCAGCACCATGGAAGTCGATTTAGAGCTTAGTTAAAGTAAAGAAATCGTCAAACATGATTACCTTAATTTAAATAAAAGTAATAAAAAAACTCTATACCCGGACTTTATTACCTGTCTTAAAAAGACTGAAATAAATAGGAATTTAACCTCTTAATACTCGCGATTGAATAAATACACCCAACTCTAAAGTGCCGACTTGATGTATAATGCTTAATATAACCTGCCATAAATCTAGAACGTCAACATCTGTGTGGGGATGCATGTGTAAATATCTAAATTTAAACACACAACGAATGATTCAGTTACACAAACAAATACATGCACGATCATGGAAGAGGTACAGTTTATACCATGGTGATCATGCAATAGATGAAATGTGCATTTCTAAAAGATGAGCAGCCGCTATAGATAAAAAATTTTGAGCTACGCATTCGATGAGGCTCTACTGAGTCTAGAACCCCACTCTCTTTTTCATAATAGATTTTTAATGGAAACTTTGTGATCCACTAGCTCAACAATTAATTTTTTAACTTCAGTAGCAAATAAATAGGCTACTGCAGTATTTTCTTATATACAGCATGGGACCGAGCCTTCAGAACTAACAGTCAGCTGCTTCTACATCCTCTCTTTGGTAGTTTGAGGCCTGAAACCACACCATCCGAATTCGACCAGTTTAACACCGTTGTCAAGCATGTCATTCCAAGTGATTTTAGGACTGGTCTACCCGAATCTCCTTTAGATCAGCCATCAACTGAGTCTGGCACAGCCATACCTATTTGCTGGTTTTGCCCATTTGCTTTGGTTCGAAATGCAGAGATCTCCTAGAGAAAGCAGATTTAAGAGTGCTCTGACACGTAACAAATAGAATTAGAGCTCAAAAAAATAATATTGGAATCTCTTTTGTATCTATATTCAGCCTATGATGCCCTCGAATTTCTTTGAGGATGATGTACATTTCGCTGTTTTTCTCAGTGGTCTCTTCTATTCCCCACCCGTCTCTTCAATCCATAGAGGCTAATCGAACGGAAGCATCTACCCAGAGCTCTAAAATTCTCAAGTGTGTTCTAAGGATTAATTTCTCTAAGACTCCCATTTCACTTCATCACAAAACTGTAATCTTTTTATTTATCCCCATCTCATTATTATTTCTTTAATTTAATATTCGAGATAATAAAGACAATTGAAAACAGCTACTCCGAAAATTCACGGATAAAATAAATAATGAATAAAAGATTTTATTACTGGCAAACATTCAAGTATTGAGCTGAGCACAAGCGGAACTCAGCGAACGTTGTTAATTGTGGTACGTTGAACAGTAGATATTGCCCCGAGTTAGAAACCTTGCAGGCTACATCTTTTTCAAAATTCATGGGTAGGAAAAAGCCCGAAAAGTATGAACAAGCAGACAGTTAGCCACAAAGAAATTGGCGCTGATTGTGATAAATTCAGTTCCAGTGGTTTATATTCACCCACGAAAAGGTGAATTTTGAAGTGTCTGAAGATGGTGTGAAAAATAACAAAAAGAGAAATAAATAAATCTAGCCTTTGCCTCTTCGTAGTGCTGTGTTGGTAATTTCACACTCCTAAGCGAACAGCAGCTAGCGGTAAACGAAGGCTTTGTGCAAGATTGGTAGCGACCTTTCTTTTCTCGCCAGCCTCTCAATGGGATAATTCAATAGGCTTTGCCAACCCTGAAATCTTCTTAGTCGCATCTCTAGTTTCGTATTCGTAGAAGAATTACTTGCGAGAGACTCTGATTTTAAAGGGACACCAGACAGTGAGTAAGGGTAAGATGGCTAGTTAGGCTGTTGTCTGAAGATAAAACTCCTTTTGGCTCCCTAGACAATCGCTAGAATGCCACATTCTGCGAGGGAAACGATTTGCTATAGAATTATCTTTTCAATGCTCTAGCCTCAGAGGGTATTTAAACACCGATCACTAACATTTTCTGTTCTTCCTATTTTCTACTTTTCGTCATCATCTGGGATCAATCTCAGTATCACATGCTGGCAGCTCCCTTAGACTTTATGCAGGATTTGTCGGAATGCACAATTAGAAAGAACCAGATCTTCTTTCGAATGCAGCGTGAAGACAGTCTCCTGGAGGCTTTGGAGTATTCGAGCTCATTAAGCAAACTGTATGAGAATTTCGAGGTAAATAAGATCTCTTTGAGATATTTGAGAATCACAGTCCTTCTAAGATCAGTAGATAAAATACGTTCTCACTTTGTCTCACATTTGTTGTCTACTTCTGAAAATACAAGCAGTTAAATACGGCTTCGTTTTAAAACGGATAGTGAATATACCAAAATATTATTTCTTAATTTCTATGAGGCGATCTGCCTTTCTGATCTAAAATCACACAATTTGATGAAGACACTTGAGAATTAGCGAAGGCTTCTCAACCTTCATTCTTATGCCAATATATTTTAGAAAAACAGAAGCGCTTTAGGTACAAAAGGTCACCATCGAAAGCATCGAAAATGCGGATTTCCGGTGTTTTCAACTCCAAACGAAATTTTTATTTGAAAATGAAAACTCCTCACGAAAATTGAAACAATTATCATAAGTCTAATACATAACATGAAACGATGACAGTGAATTCGACCGTTTTCTTGGCCTGTATTCCTAGGCTCAATGCAAGTGGCTTGTTTCGGCCAACGAAGTTTGCTAATCTGAGTGACCAACCATTTCTACAAGGCAAATTATTCTGTTAGAGGGTTAATCAGTGCAAGGACTACTCCAAGAGCATATGGTAGACGATATGGTGACTCGAACGAGTGCTCAAAGGGAGAATAAAAAAGATGATCAGCCGGCAGAATCGATCGAGACCCGATTTTCGAGGTCTAGTATTCCACCAGTCCTCCGCGTACTAGGCGATGCGATCTTTCTCTATTTTGAACACAAAATCAATTTTAAGCAGATTTTGAAGTAGATGCGTTGGAAGAACGCATTTGGGAAACCTCTAGATTCGTCCACTGATAGGCAGTGGGGTAGGAGACCTCACACCTAAAGATGAGTTTCAGTAATCGGATATGATGAATCCCATTAAATCACTTTCCAAAATGTCTTCACATTTTTTTGAGAAAGGTGACACCATGGCAAATAAGGCTATTTCTCGTTCATTTGCCACCCTATCTCACCTTCACTCTCTCATGAAACACCAACCACGCAGGAAGCAAAAAATTCTAGGTACCCAGGATGATCTATAAGCATGCGCATCCGCCGTGGGCACAGCAGCGATACAAAAACACTGCAAGAGGCAGTCCATTGTAGCTCCTATGGTGACACACGTACGCGGATATCCCTAAGTTTTATTGGTCGTTTAGCTCGCTATCCCATTGGTCGCCGGTTCTGCAGTGGCCCAGGATGACCGAAACCCTATTTCGGGATTTTGTATGCGGGCCTGTTTCCCCAAAGTCGAAGGCACGCATTCAAGTTAACACAGTGTCCTAAATCTGTCGATAATGCTTTCCCATCATTGTGAGTTTACCTTTTATCTCCGCCAATGACAACGATTTCGAACTCTGAGAGTCCTCACCGTATTTCCTTGGGGAAACGGGCCACCAGAACCGTAACAGCTCCATCTCTTAGTGGTAAACAATATACTACCGGATCTAGGACACAAGCGGTAGAACCCCGCCTCCTAGCTAATCGATATGCATCTCAGGATAATGGACTTTTCCCATTCTCTAATTCAGGACATCTTTCCCCTCGACTTAAGACAAGTTCCTCTACTTGCCTTCGAGATGTTAAGGAAGTATTTACTATCCAACAGATAATGCGGGACACCCTAGAAACTCGTTTGAAGCCTCAGTCTCTAGATGGCACCGTGATTCGACAAAAGAATCACCGTAAAATGGAATTCCTGCGATCATGGTCAAGGGAAAGAATTATCGTTACCGAAGAAATTATATATCCCACCACTAACTTGACAGTAGCCAGTGCTTCTGGGTCATTTTCCTCCATTACTGGGCCTCAGAGTAAACCGTACTTTCCTCTGGAGAGATACAATACTATTTCGAGCGGAAAATCCCTTCCTGTAACCTCAGTGACCATGGTTGGTGTTTTGCCATCTCGTGTGGCAGAACATGGACGGAAAGTACCTCTATCAACCACCGAATTCAGTAAAATGACTCCCTCTCGTGAGAAAAGGACTAACTTTCGTCGGCAAGTTTCTGAGCCTGAAGGTTCAACTCTTTTATTCAGCGATTTGTCATCAGTTGGCGTGGCTCCAGGCGCCAGGGTCATTGAGATTAAGAAGGGATCCCAGAGCCTACGTTTTCCACGTCGAATACCCTCACAGACGCTAATGCAACGGTCAAATTCTGGAGCTCATAAAGGATTCCCTGTTCACTTCTGCTACTCTGCAATGGCTTATAGTCTCATGGAACATGCAGACGAGGATCAGTTAGTGTAAGCTGCGTATAATTTTACATTTATCGATCTACTTTGTCTTTGATTCTAAAATGAACTTTTCGAGTGACGCTCTCTACACAAGTTTCACCGAGCTCCAACTTTTGGAAGGATGGATTATAGTCAGTTGAAACCAGCTAAAAATTTGCTATTGGATGTGCTGAATGATACGTTTGCCGTATTGTGGGGAGATATCTACAAATGTGACAGTCTTTACAAGCTTCACGAATTCAAATTGACATAATTCTTCTGCCATTTGAAGGCAGCTGCTCCCTTATTCTCATAAATGAGAACCATATTTTGTTTATATAGATATTTAGTCCCTATTAATTAATGAGAAATTTTCACTCAGATATTGTGGAGAGTTCGCACCTTCTTCTACACTCGTTCGTATAAATAATAGATTTACTTGCAGTTTAATTGAATACGTGGAAAATCCTTCAGGTCCTCAAACGACTTTGTTGGTTCGACTATAAATTACCTAAATTATATGATTTATCAAATCATGGTATTATATACTGACAATTCCTTTAATCTTTACCGAATCGAAATAATTTAAATTGTACAAAACTGATTTGTCGAACGAAGGTCATTAATTGGTTCAAGATGTTGGTAACTTGCATGTCACTGATACTTCGTTCCTATTGGTTGATAATCTTTCGTTACATCCAATCCTTTATGCTAGCCTCTTTAACCGACATCTATTATGATTTGTCACTGCCTATAATTTTGAGCCAGCTTCCGAACAGGTTAGATGATTATATAGGCTGGCAGGAACTCTGAAATTCAGCCGAATCTGTTATTGTCCTGCTTTTCCCTAACATACTACCCTATGACCAGCTGTTCAATGGCGGTCGTGGCAGAAACAGCCGATGTACTTATATATAAACAAAAGCTACGACCGTTCGAGCATACAGACTGAAAGTGGTAGGTTGTTCGACAGCATAGTTTTGCTAATCAGGTTTGTGTGAACTAAATAACCTTTGGGTGGGTTTGAAACAAAGTAATAGACAAGGCTTCTCAAGCCTTTGACTACGAGACAATTGATTAGACCTCGGATGTGTCTTGAGGTTGTGTCACGCCTCTAGGGTGGGACTGTGTGTGCTTTAGAAAACTCTGTTGGCATTGGGTTGACAGGCTTCAAGCCCCACTAATGGGCCCAGTGTCGCGTCCTATTGGTTCTGTTAATTTATGCACCAAAAATCACGGTAACTGTGAGCTATAAGCCATTTGGTACCTCATTCGCTATTTATCTACTAATTTTTGTATCCATGATATCGAGACAAAGCACGGATTACTGCTCTAATTCATAATGGCCAAAGGAAATATAAGACATTTGCTTGGAATTTCGAAGTGAGTTCTGCAACTTTTTTTCTAATAGATGACAATCTAGAATAGTAATGTTGAATTCGATTGAATTGACTATGCATAATGAACAATTGAATAATAGTTGTGAAAAAAACATATTTTTAAAAATATTTTATCGTTTGATTTTCATCAAATTATGAAATCGAATACTTCGACACCTCATTTATCTTCACTGAAATAAACTGACCTGTCAAACTTACGCTTAAAAGATAGTCCAGATGTGCAGACATACGTTTTACAGCCGTTTGATAGAAAGTAATATTACAATATAAGCTTAACTCGGATTATGAAATAAATCGTACAGACATCAGTAAACAAGCTTTTCCAATGGTGTTATTGACACTTTGCTTACCTTCACTGAAACGATTTCACGCATCCAATTTGAATGCACATTGATTGGAAATGTCGACTGCCAGAAAAATGCTCAAAAATGTACTGGTTCATTCAAGCCCAGTGTTGGACTGCAGCTTGCTGAAATTCCAAAATTCAAAATTTGGTTTTAAGAAAATTGACAAAACAACGACGGCAACTTCGCAACGTAGGGGGAAGAAAGAATGAACTGATTCCCTGCGTGATTGTATCCAGATGATTAAAATAATCTATTCAATGCTGTTTTCTGTACTTTTCACTAAAATTAACTAAAAATAGCTATGCATGACCTTGGAACCCTGATTTTTTAATGCATAACCAAGGTGGGACGTGTTGGAATGATTAAATACGTTCTTGAGTCATGGAAGTGGCGAAGTCTGTAGCTTTGCGCGCCTTGTTTGGGTCTTTAGCAGTCACGCTGTATAAATTATGCATGCAAAACACGGAGGTGACTTCGCGATCTCCTGCTTTGCATGCACGATTTCGACCATCTCGTCTATGTTGATAGGTGCTTTTCTGAATTTGGCATGCACTCAAAAAACATAAAAGGAAACTATTATAAAAACTTTGCTTTTCTGTCAATCCTTCTCATTAAGGCTGTTTTACAAGGTGGCGTTTGAAAATCGTAAAAAGAAACTCTTCATTACAATTTGGTCGCATACAATTAATCAGTTTTCTGCAATATAATCCTAATGCGTAACTTTTGCGTATTTAGTCAGACAGTATCCAATTTCGCTTTGTGATGATTTTATTTAAAATGCAAAATCTAGGTTATATTTCAGCTGTGGAGTTATTAGTAACTATCTATGCACTTGACTTGGATCACATGAACGGCTTTAAGATGCATGTTATCAGTAAATGTCACTATATATGGGCATTGTGTTGACCTAGTTCGGGAAATTGCTGGAGGGCCTTCTGGGAATACCTAAGCCACTCTATGTTCGGGAAATGCTCAAGAGCTGATTCCTCATTAATGGCATGATACGAGAGCTCGCAGTCCGCTCCGCCAGAAGCCATTCATAAATATTTATTTCAGTCTAACTGGAACAGTAAATTCATTAGGAATTCTCTTAAATATATTTATTACGGTCTCAGTATATTATGTAAAACCAAATAAGGATCAAAGAGATTTCATAATATTTTAGGCAAAATATACCACCTATACGACCTGTAGAGGTGGTGAATTCACGTGAGTCAGTCAATGAAGAAAATCTCCGGCGCAATCCTGTTTTTCTACGGGTCCCGATATTAGAATCCCCCCAGGCCTTCTCTCCTTCCAAGATCTCAAGCAACATGCCTCTTCAAGCTTCTGCGCAAAAAGTACATACTTTGATAAAACAAGATCGGCAGCAAACCCCTCCACCAATGCTAGCAACCTCTGAGCTTCCTCCCAGCAGTCCACCTCCTGATTATCAGTCTGTCATCTCAGATGAACGTGATTTAATTACTCGTGATGATGAAGACCTTCGCAGTACATCGACATCAGTCTATGAAACCGCAAGATCCTCAATTTCACCCTCACCCAGTCGAGATGAAATCGTAGCTCTTGCTTCACAGACACCTACCCTCCAGGCCGCTCCACCTCAAAACCTCTTCCAACATACTGTACATGAACATGTGGTGGGAGAAATGACCACTACGATCGACAAACTAGATGCAGCTACGGAAACTCTTATTCCCACTTCGCCGGTCTACTTCCGAACTATTGTGCGAAGAGACCATGCTGGATACGGTCTGACGGTGTGTGGAACTAACCCTGTTATTGTGAGGAATATCCGAGAAGGTAAAATAGCATACTACAATCCAGGCAGAAATTTTGGTATCTGGCCTACTTTTTGAGAGTTGGTTATGTCAGAAACATGGAAAATTTGTAAAAAATATTGTCGAGCTCATTCGATTTATGCACTCACGTATTTTTCCACATATTGCTGTAACTTTAAGTGACTGGATTTAATGAAAAAAAGCTCCCTTATAGTTTGTAAATTTAAAATTATAACTGAAAGCTATCAAATATTTGTTTCACAGATTAACATCGGAATGATTCTCCTTAGTAATTTACTAGTATGTCATATTTACTTTACTGTGTTTGTTACAGAAAGTCCTGTTAAAATTGTCAAAAGTTGTACATAATTTATTAAATTCTAGTCGAATTAGTACCTTGAGCAGAGACTTCTGTTAATGTTGAAAGACGGTCGAAAAATTTAGCTTGCCTATTAGAAATACATATGTTTCTGGGTAACAAATCGTAAAAGTATTAGCTTTCGGGGCTAATGGTACCCGTTTACATACCGGCAGTTAAAAAGATTTTGCTTTTTTATGGACACCATCCAAGAGTGTGGAGATAATTCTTTGAAAGCTACATATTTTGGCATTTTAATACGTTCTCCCCAAGATTCCTAAGGTTATAAATGTATACCCTCGAAGCTGATAGCAGACCGTGCCTTAAAATAGCTACGAAACGCAATGGGCGCGGAAATATTTTTTGCGGTGTTTTGGGTCTCTTCTATTTGAGTGAGATGAATAGCAGACAGTTTTTGATTTGTTAGTCAGAGAAATGAAAGAATGCCCTTTAGGTTTTTGTTGCTCGCCACCCATTAGGTCAAGTCTCAAGGACTTATTGGGGGTACCACAGAGTGCAAATAGTTTTTGCAATATGCAGCACACAACAGTTAATACGACGTCTTTGGTTTTCCGGTCACTTCTCTGGCATGGTTTCATAGCACAGGTAGTATTTTAACTTCGTAATGGCACCTCGTCCATCCATAACAATGTTAAGGCAGACAATCTTCATACTTCATCTAGAAGTCTTTCCAACTTTCTGGCGGAGATTCCATTTATTGCTACATGCACGTGCTTTCCACAGTCCAGTTTGAGACCATGAATCCCCAAGTATTGGCTTAATGAAGTTGTACTTCTGCTGGCCTAATCTAGCTTTATACGTCTGGCGGGTGATTATTCTTATCCGGCCGCCCCTCTTATTAGCCCCCAGAATTGCCCCTGGGGCTGCCGGTGGTCACCACGAGGGGGTTAAGAGTGGGTTAGGTACCTTTTTGATCTCCATAGAAAGAGGGATTTTCAAGTCATTTTTTTGCTAGAAATCAAAATTTTTCGCTGCTTGACGGACACTACCACCATTTTAACAAAAAATTATGTGTCATTTGAGCGTTAAAGGATGGCCCGGACTTCAGTCGATCTTTCGAGTTCAGAAAACGTGAACCATGTTCAATTTTGATAGCCCCAGAATCTTCTTCCTGTATATACCTTGGAGTTAATTAAAGAAAAGATTGAGCCAACGAACCACTTCTATTTACGACAATTTACTGTGAAATCTGAGAACTGCTATGGCCCCATAATTTTATGCACAAATGGAAATTTTTATAGCTATATGGAAAGTTGCCTTCCTTATTGCGCAATTGTGCGGTGATACGTTGGTGAGTTGAGTGACAGTTGTGAACACTCAAATATTGTTTATTGATCCATGTCACATCATGTTATTGACAATTCGATAAAATCAAATGTTTGATGTGTATAAATCGATATCATTGGTTTTATGATATTTCCCTAAAATTCAGCACTTTACATTGTACTTTTGATAAAGAAAGAAATAGCGTTTTGTACAGAACATATTAATATGCATATGAAGTCATTCAGTTGATGCTCCTTCTGATTGTCTGAATTAAGAAATACTACAACGCAATTTTAATTCGAAATAAACTCAGTTAAAATATATTCACTAAAGTGCTTCCTTTCACCACTTGTTATGGAAGTAAAGAGGATGTAGCGCTGTCGCAGCATTCACATTTATGTTTTGCTCAATAAATGCCCCAAATTCGGAAGCCATCAGGGCGCATTCCGGGCTTCAACGAACCACCAATGAGGGGTTCTCAGTCAGAGAAGTTTCATGGCTTCTTCTCCCTATAGCACAAATGCTGAATGACACTGTTTCTGCATAAATCACTTTAATCTGATTCTCCCGTAGCCATCTTACCTGTCAGCTTTTGCCTAAAAAAATAGAATCACACAATAGCGGATGATCTGATTTGGCGACAGATTTTTCGTGGTGTTTGACTCGTCAAAAATGAACCGCTTTATACCGATTATATTTCGCCTCGTAACGCAATTTTATCTTCTCCAGTGAATCTTTATTTAAAATATATAATACGATATGGAAAAACCTGAGGGCTTTGGTACGTATCTGGTATTAGAGGGAATAGTAGCTACTTAATGTTTTTTATTAACAGTTCGATAGTAGTTTGATTTTTGGAGCTGCTTTTGACTTTCAAATTAGTTTTAAGAGCCCAGTTTGATTCCTTTGTCTCTTACTAGTGTTTCCACTCCTCAAACTCCAGATCCGCATCATTTTTTTGATCTGACAAATTACATGATTTGAAAAAAACCCGTTTTTTACAGTCCCACTTTCTCATTCTCTTTAAAAAGTGGCTATTCGGTTGAGTTCTGATTTCAAACAATTCTGCATACCAGATATTAATAAAAGGGAGTTTCTATTGGTTGACCTAGCAATTGTTTCGGTGAAAGTTTACATTCCACGTAACTAAGCTAAACACGTCTTTTTACCGCTCTTTAAAATACATTTTACATCACAGTTTGAACTTACTTTACATATCGAATCCACTTCAGATCACAGAAACGGTACACGAAAATTGTATGATTTTGCGGATCATTTCATTCTTGCTTATTCGATATGAAATTGCAACTATAAATTAGAGGAACAGAGAGCACACTTGATTATAGCCATTAAGGCTTTGAAACCATCAACATTCATGAATATAAGTTTGTTTATTTTGTGCCTCTCGACACTTGTTTTTCACTACCTGGCAATGAAGCACTTTTCTCTTCCACCTTCAAGGTACCATTTGGTCGTGAATGCCTTGGAAACCACCCTCTTATGTGAGAGTGTGTGGGAGTACGTCAAATGTTTCCGCTTTTGCTCTACACTCCCTCTGGATCTGTCTAGGAAGGTAGAAACTCTGTCTTTTACTCATTTTTTGGATCAAGATTCGTGGTCAATCCATACTTATCATATTGAAACCTAGCGCCGATATCTGGGTCCCTGCAGTGGATGCGATGCGGTTGGTCAGGATTTGTAACCTTATTTCTCTACTGAACCTCTGTTTTTTAGGTTAATAGTTAATGTTCTTGGCGAAACAAATTAATCCTGTAAACTAATTCACTTTTAGAATTAATTCTGTGACCATTTTGCGTGATAGATAGTAAAGTAACTTTTCTTGATAGTTACAAATTCCAAGCCAAATGCAAAGTCATGTTTCATTTCAGTTAAGGTCATATCACTTATCTGAATCCACTAGTAGAGTGCCTTATATCCATATTTTTTTGGGAAAAGGACAATTTATCTTCTGTCAGTATTATAGGTCCTGCCTGGTCTATAATTATTATCTCGCTGTGGATATGGCTCGAATTCTCTTACTATTTTACTATTAATATGATACTTCACACTTTGAAACTACAAATCGAATGCTATAAACCGACGCAAATTCGATGGCGAATCGGTTTATTGTAATGCGATATTCAAGCCCCAAATTTACAATCTAGCTTGGATATTTGCCTATTTACAAATGTTTTATGGAATGCAGTAGAATAGCAGCCGTATAAAAGGACCTTATGCGTACACCTTATGTCAAATCGAAAAGTGGATTTAAAACCTCGGCTTCTTATGTTGAAATTAGAAGCTAATTTAGAGGAAGCGATGCAAACGAATCGGAAAATTGAAGGCCAGTCTACGCGATTTGTCAGGTTCAAAGTGCCACAAGAGTTCTTAAACGGTGAAGAGGCAGATGATCTGCCGGAATCTCCAACAGAGAGAACTGTGTACATGCATTTAAAAAATCTACAAAGGACTCCTGAAAAGCCACTTCATAGTCGCTAAGCTAGGTAATAAAGTTGTCTGGAAGAGTCATTCCATTACGCTTAAATGAGAAAATTATATAGAAAAATAGAAGGAGTCAAAGCAAATGGAAATTATATTCACCCATAAATCTGTGCTATCTACGGCTCCAGATCGCATTTGAGTTCCATATATTCATTTTATAGTCTTTAAAAAGAAAACCTTGTGAAAGCGGTCAGTCTAGGCACAAGAATTTCATAACTCAACACCGAGAGACAATTACCTTGGTTGTCATCAAAGGCTCCCGACTTCGGTTTTGTATGGCCATCAGTAAGAAATGCTTTTTTTACCTGATCGGCTAATAAAAACTCCGGAATCTTTATAACGTGATTATAACAACTGGCGGAACCTACCACTCTACTGAGTAGAGAGCGGACATTACCGCACGGTACAACGATGAGGTGGAGGTCGGCTTGTTCTATTAACCTGCGCATTAGGTGGGAAAAGTGCCCTCGGTTAGTCTCTAAACTGGCCCTGTTGAGCATTAGGCATCATTCTGATCGCTGAATTGCAATTCGGTGGATTTGTCCAACTCACTAACATTTGATTGGCTGTGGAGGTTTGATGCGGATAATACATCGCTGTTTAGTAAAGAACCCAAAAGTATGCCGCAAACTTTGACAGAATACATGTCTTGGTAGATTATGACCAAATAAGTCTTTTCTGCAAAGGGGGATGATTCGCTGCCCAAAGCTGTCTGATCAGCCATCATGGAGGATGGTGTTAGAGGCCTAATTTACTGGCCTCTTTATTCGTCCAGTTAGTCATTTGGTGGTACTAATATTTCAATACGAATTGGGTCTCAAAAACCAGATTCAAACTTATTGCTTGAAAAGAAAATCGAACTCTGTAATCCTTAAAAAGTGTGAGTTTAAAGTCAAATTTTGTCATCTCACACTAAAAAATGGTCTGCGAAAATCTCAAAATGCACCGTTTCACATGAACCAATTTCAAGTAATAATAGCGCCAACTTTAGGTGCTGAGCTGATTTTTTAAACGTCTATATTCGCTGTGATTTAGTGGAGGTTTTGATTCGACCTCAAGTCGATGGTAAGTATCTGATGAAGTTCAGTTACATGGCTATACCTTACGAGCCCAATGTTAACTAGTGGGAACGGTCAGTTTCAACACGCAGAAGGATTTCAAACCCATGTTATCTGATAGGTCAAAGCCTTGAATGACCACTGCGCCACAGATGCATACATTTTCTGTTCTTATCTAATTTAAGGTCAGAGGTATGAATCGCACAAATGACCTAAAAGACATGGACTCACATCAATATTAGTTTGGGTCTCAACACCCTGTCACAAATTTGAAACAGTCTCTCAAAGAAGGTTATGAAAGATCTTGAGAATTAACAGAAATAGGTTCTTTCTGAATTTATTACAACTAAGGAATATTTGACATACTGCTTTCTGCTAAAAACAAACAAACCTCTAACATTCGTTCATTAAGGGACGAGGTTTTCTGAATGTAGAAAGTTAATCCACAAGAAATTAATATTTACGTTGCTTGAAAAATGTTACAGTTCCTGTGTACATGTTCGTTTTCCCTTTGCATCCAACGCCCTCGTATATTTGACGTGCTGTCATTTCAATCTCTAACAGACACCTATTTAGCTCAGCTTAAGCTATTTACGGGGAAAGTTTTGGGATTTTCTAACCAAAAAATGGTCCATTTCTCATCAAGGGGTTCTTGTCAGATCCATTTTTGGCTTAAAAGTAGCCTTTTGGTTGCTTTTGCTCTTGAAAAGATAACTTACCTAATGGATTGAAGGCCATTTGTAAAGCGTTTCTAATTAAGCCACTAGCCCATGTTTCTGTCCTATTCTTGCCATGAAATCCTCTACGATTCTTTATTGAATTTCATGCTCCATTGATCTAATATTTTAAGTTAAAAGCAATTAGCTAAACACAAATACTTTGATATTCTTTTTGTAATGGCTCACCAGAACCTGGTATTAAATTCGACCTGCTAATTTAAATAAAGCGCTGATGACTTACTTTTACATTTTTTATTGCTGCAGAGTGACTTATACATTTTTGACTGAAAAATATGTCTTTCTTTGATAATACCATCGGGTATATTTCGACTCAACTAATGCAAGCCCAAAACACCAACTATTTCTACGGTGCTTATATGCTCTATTCATACTAAGGCCTTAGTGAGCCGAGGTGGTGTGTCCGAGCATGACGAAAGGACCGGATAGATTGTGAGGTGTCTGAAAAGGCTTTGGTTGATCAAGCTCTGAATGGAAGTGATCTCAAGGATAAAGTCACGATACTTTTGCGTATAAGGTGGTTCTTGTCGATAAATTGTAAGGGAAGTGTACAATCCAAAAAAGAGTGGAGTAATCAAAGTCTTCCGTGAGAGTAAACTAATGATATATTTAGGAAATATTAGTAGGATGCTATAATCTCATCCCACAGACTATTTCCACTCATATCTATTGAATGAATTAACCCGTCACAACTTTGTCTTTATTTTGCCACCACTAAATGAACTTCTCATGCAAATTTCGGGCTGAAAAAGGCAAATTTGCATGTACCATTTACTTTAGTTTCGCGAAATGGCATGTGTTTATAGATTTAACCTCGTTCAGGACTTGGTGTAGATTTTGCTAAGGTTTCAACAGAATTCTAAGCACTGACTTACCCATTTCCCATTCTTTGAGAGGACACTTAATAGGTTAAATCACTTTAAATTTGGCAAATAGAATGACATCATGGTTTTAAGAAGTACGGTTAAGATTGAGCACTTACTCAAAACCTCACCTAATCTAAGGCAAACAAAATATTTATTTCATTTTTTTAGAAAATTGATGGATTTCGATTTAAGTTTGCTATCTTGAAACAATGAGTTTACTGGCCCAGCATGGCCATTTTCAATAGCATTCATGGTAACTGTTAATTGACAAATGACAAGTAACATGGCTAATTTTGATAGATGAGGATTCCATAAACGATAAAAAATGTGTTAAAAATACCAAAATCGCTCATTCAAAGCCACTCTGAAGGCCCAACCATCGCCTAAATGCAGTATATTGACATGGAATAGTACCTAGTATGACTACTGATATTTCTATTCAAACAAAACCTATAATGACGATCTCTGCGTCTAAGACATATCATTTGAAAAGAGATTTAAGATCACCTAATCTAGAGGGATGAGTGCCGAATGAAATGTAAACAGACGAAAAAATATTGGCGCAAAATCTGTTTAAAACAGCGACAGTTCTGTTTTTATCAATTACTACAACTTTCTACCTAGTTATGCAACCTAGTGCACTGAAAGAAATGTCTTTCATGGTATGCTGCATGATGCCACGTTTATTCCCATTTCAGGTGGAACTGCTGAACGAGCCGGCTTGAGACCTGGAGATGAAATTGTCAAGGTAATTCCGTTCATTTAAGTTAAGTTCATATCCTCTTCAAGTTCATATTAACACAAAGCAATTTTAATTTTTGGTATTATGCAAAATTGGCTTTAATATTTGTTTACTTTTAGGTTAACGGTGTTAATGTTGAAGAAATGGACCACCAGGAAGTGGTAGAACGGATAAGAGGTGAGCTATCATACTCTACTTAAAAATATTGAATAGTAACATCTTTACGCACTTCTCTAATGTGCTACATTTGCTACTTCAATGCAAATGACTTATTTTAACCAACCGACAGTCAGTGAAAGGTGATATTCTTAACTAAGATGCGTCTGATTCACAGTAATACGTTATATGAGGGCGAAAGGGATGGCTATAAATATATAACTTTGATAAAATAAAATATTTCGCGTATTTAGGGAATTGATGCATAAAACCGAGTTCAGAAATAAGTAGCTTTTCATCGGTTAGGCTAGCAAAAAAGGAGAAACATGACTGCAAACAAGCCGAGATATAGGGCAAATTGAATTGAAAAATAAGAACTGCCACTGAAGATTCAACTAACAGACGAAAGGCTGTGGCTGCTCGTAAATGGCAACTTTCAGTCCAAATCTGAGTTGAGTAGGTTGATCACTTTTGCCATTGAATGAAAGGAGCTAGGATTACAAAAAGAGCCAGAGAATATAAAACTAAAAATTTGAAGCCACTTAGCATCACTTGAACCTACAAGCAAATTTTCATTAAGATTATTAACATTACTACAACATTTTAGATGACAGTTTACTCTATTCGGTTGGTTGAAAAACTTCTTTTTATATAGCTAAGGCAACTGTTTGTTTCATGTTACGTCGTATGAGACCTTCTCGAAGTTACCTCGCAGCCGTCGACGGTGAACTTGGCGAAACAGCTTCCCAGCCAAGTCACCGTCGCTATCAAAAGCGTCGGCTTCATCGTGAAGCTATTGGACTTACGAGTGCTGGTGGTACAGCTGCCGCAGTAAGCCGACGTCGACCAAACAATAGCGTAGGAGGAGGCTCATACAAAAGATATTCTCGTGACTTATCATCGTCTCCTCCTTCTTATTCTGGGCGCACTGACACCGATGGAGATGAAACTGTTCGAGGAAGTGGTGGTCAAGGTGCTTATGGCTCGAGTTCTGGAAGCCATGACTGGGCCGATGAGGATGTAAGTTGAGGTGCATACCTTGCTCCTCCCCTTGCCACAATTCGCGGTCGCCTCGCGATGCACTCCTAACCCCATTTGTCCCATCGCCCTCAGCCTCATCATCACTGCTGCTGCTACCACCACCACAGCAATACCACCTCTAACTCAGCACCCTTACTAATTTTCTGCTCTGTTTTAATCCCTTTTGTGTCGCTACATTTATTCCCTATTCTCTCATCTGATTTTGCGTTTCTTGCACGCACGTGTATTGCCTATGGGGAAAGGCTATTATCGCTATTGATAGTGATTTTGCTGTGCCACATCTCTCCTTTTGATCCTTCTCCTAAGCTTCCTTCTCCTTCCGGCGCTTTTCTTGTTCACTGATTGAATGACTAACAGGATTTCCTTTGATTCTTTTACTCAGCAATTTAGTGTGGAGAAGTGAGAGATATGGACAAATAGATAGCGATACGGAGCCCTTTACGTCCACCCAATATTGTCGTCTTTCGATTAATACTATTATTGCTAATGTTCCCTTTAACTTTTGCCATCGATGGCTTTAAGGGACTGTAACGAAACGTAGTATCCTTTGTAAGACGAATGTTTGTTGCCTGAAATTGATGTGGACTATGCATAGTTTAACCATTAGGCCCATATTCTACTAGATTAAAACATTCTTGCCTTTGCGTCAACGTTTTTAGAAATTTGATTTTCTAATGGAAATTCAAAAATAAGTAAGTTCAAGTATTGTATCTCAGTTCGAATAACTCCAACCTGTATTCAATGTGTGGTACCAATTGGTTTTTTACAGCTTTCCCTAAAGTCGAACTAATCTTCTAAATACTGACAAAGCCATTCACCAATACTCAACCCTATTTATTCTGTGTTTAAAGTATTCTTTATGTTGTAAGGTCATTTTCAGGCGGTTCTGGTGGCAGATTTTAAATTTTCAATAGCAATCTGTCTTCCAATTGTAAATTTTGGGTGAATTATTATTTTTATTATTATTTTACTCTATTAAAAGAGTAGTGCTTAATGGTAACTTTCAGACTGACTTTCATTTAATATACTACAAAGGATAGACCACTTCAACACTTGGAACTCCTTAATCATAACACGATCTCAAACGTAATTTTACGATCGAATACGTTAACTGATGCATTGCTCCTGTTAAGGCATGTTTTAACATGAACTCAGCCTCAGCTGACCTCATTACTTTTGGTATTTGTGTGACTCTGGGCCCGGTGCTCAAATTCACTTACATGATGGAAAGTAATCCTATGTGATTCATAAACTGATGGAAGAGAGGCGGGTAATACAAATGCCACCTACGCATTTAACTCACCAGATGTCACTAGTTTGAAAACCGTCAGCATCCATTCACTCATTGGAGTGACTGTCTAAGTGCTGATTTACTTACGGCTGGCTCAGTGAGCCCGAGTTTTACAAATTTGGCATCTGCTAGCTGTTCGCTCCAGCCCATGAAATCGAAATTAGCGGATTGTTCTAATTATGATAAATGTGACGGTACTTTCTACATGGGCTTGTTGAAACTTGATTTCTGAATGTTGGGACTGGTATCCGACTATTGGTTTTCTTTCAAACGGCTTTATTCAGGAGTGTTCAGCTTCAATGGTGAAAAAGTCCCTGAAATTAAAAGCTAATCGTCAGAAGATGCCTGCACTGAGATTAACTCCATCTAGTTGCTTTGCATTCGCCTGCTCCTGCATCTAGCGTGCAACGACATAACATAGTTGATTTGTATGCATCATGTTGGCATATCGTCTAAAAAACTGTTGTGGGTCATCACGTGATCAACGGATGTGATTCCAGCAGTCTTAAAATATTCTGCAAGTGGCAAAATATAAATATCAGAAGGTACGCCATTGAAGACATCATTTCCAGAAGCCTGTACTGAAGTTTTAAAGCAAATACTGAAGCTAGTCTAATTTTGGTCTCCTGGATGCAAGGTTCAAGCCCGTAGCTTTTACCTAGCATCCAACGCATCCCAATTTTCAACGTATGATAACCAAATGTATGCTGCACATATGAGCGCAGCTTTGTAAATTAGTGTATCAACTCGAACGTAATGTTACCAGAATGACCCTCCACAAAATTTCCAGAATTTCGACCTCTTGCGCCACCATTTTCTTATATTATTAGAGTTTATAAACATCGGCTGGTTGTAGTACGAATGTCTAGTTCTAAAACACAATACTTTCTGTTAATGGCAGTTAACTCCTTCGTCTTCTTCGCACAACTCATTTTCGAACGTTGTGGTAATTAATTTCAACAAGAATCACACCAGTTATCATCATTGTTTACCATCTTCTGTAAGTTTGTTAGGCTCAAAACAATTTCCCTCCCAACCCAGATGACAGATATGAACTTGCAAGTCTGAGAAAATTGCCACATTAAAAACTCCCAGCCAGCCAGCCAGCCACCCAAAACAGACCATTCAATAGTATCATCAGCCATTGCTTCTGGTTAATGGGTTCTACAAAGAGTATTTTTTTCGACCGCGGTTTAATCCTACTTGGCTGTGGAGAGCATTGTCTTTCCTCGGCCACATTGCCAGACGTCGCTTTCCAATTTCAGACTACTTTTTCAAATTCCTTCTTTTGCCGTTGTAATAGGCGCATTTGAAGGTCAATAAATACAAGTAAAAGTTTAGGACGTCTTAACAAACCGGACTTAAATTTATGAATATGTGGTTAAACATCAATTAATTCTCTTTCCTTGTATCTAGGAACCAATTGAATGATGTAAATTAATCCTTAATCCATTTGACATTAAAACTGTCTCTTCCTTAAAAATCATCAGTTAAGCACTACATGCATTGTCTGTTGAAATATCCTGTCAGAATTGGCTTTATCATTAGCATAACCACTGCGTGCACAAGCCTTTGTCTGAATTGGTGGCGTGGTTGTAGCCCGGTTGGCCTTCGACTAGGTGTTCGTGTTAATCATGCCGCCTTAATACGCACCGCCTAGGTTCGGTGAAAATTCTTGATTGACGTTTTAACTGGCCCCATGATAAGACCAGGTTAAAAAAATCGTCTTTGATTAGCTTAACTTCGCTGTGAATCTCATGGGCATTTCTATAAATTTAGAATGATGGTCCTGAAGAGATTTAAATTCGGCATGTAAATATCAAATGCTAGCAGAATGTCCAAAGATGAAATCACTGGGAAAAAGACAAACGCTGCCTAAATTATAAATGACAGTTTACATTAGCAATTTCGAAACGCAGTGCTGGACCACAGTAAATGAACATTCACATAAACACAATGGTACCTCGAGCTCTCGGAGTGAGGTTCCAATTTGATTAGCTGGACCGGAGGAAGGCTGTTATGTTTTTTTGGTACAACAGATTTGGTTAGTTAGTGTCGAAACAAATCCACAGCATCCGCTAAGGTTAGGGAACTCGGTTTTCGCGTAGAACCTCAAAGGGGCTTTTAACAATTGCTAGATGATATGCATTTGGAGCTACGTAAACATCTATTTGATCTTTGACGTCTTTAAGGATTTCGGCTTTTCAAACGTCGAAATACAAAATTGATTTTGCGATCAATCCTCTATTGCTTCAGAACTTCATTAAGTCAGGTCAATATGGAAAATTATTGAAATTGCGATTATTGGTTGTCAGAATCGAAATCGCTTGTTCAAACACTGTCCTCAGTCAAAGGTTTCTGTCTCAAAACTAACTGCAAAACATAAATGCATTGGGGTTGATCCATGAAGTGCGATTTTCGAGTAAAAAGACTCATTCAAACACTTGGCTAAGAGTTGTGCGCTAGCCGTCTTAATCAATTTAATCTGTTTACCAAAGCAACTGAATATTTTCCTGTGCTCTTTGAGAAGTTTGAATTGGGTCCAGCTTGGATTTTTTTTTATTATCTAAGAAAATCGCATTTCCAAAAACTGGATGACGGCTTAGTTATCCAAGCGCTTATCCACTGAAAACGAATGCTTTCATCAGGTGACTCAGATGAAATCTAGACCTAAGTTATTTACGTTGGTTTCGGTTAATGCCAAGATTAGACAGCGCAAAGGTTCTGGTTCACTTAATACCTCTTAGGCGAAAATAGCTTTCATCTAAAGGAGGTAAAATAGCTCTTCTTTTATATGCGATTTTTAAATATTTGAACCTCGACTGCAATTGAAGGCCAACAAGAGGCCCAATTATTGACTACAGGACCCTCTGATCTACAAAAATAACTTACATTTATAATTTAAATGTTTGATTCCCATTTTACTAAGGTAGATTCAAACACACATCGATCGATAAAATAAATCAAATTTGTTTATGATTCTGCTTTTTATGAAATTATTGATGGCATATCTTTTCTCCATCTACAGTCACAACGTAGTGAAATAGAGTAGCTTACTTCCGTGGGCAATTAATCAAATGAAAACCAAACCCAGGGCTTGAAAAGTCAAATTTATCGTGCCCTGTGATGGCGCGATGGTGAACCTAAGACCACCCTGACTTTAATATCTAAGTGGCAAAGGTTTTATACACAAGCCGAACCAGTGATATCTGCACCGTGGTTCCAGTTTGATATTCGCATCACAGAAATGGCACTTATGACATTGGATGCTGTCGTATTGTCAAGGCTTGTTACTCGTACTGGCTGGGTCCTAGTGTCCGAAGCTTCACGATTAATAAACATGTCACGTCGGCAAGCGCCAAAGTGGCCACTTGCGTTGCGAAAGAATTCTGTCTAGTCTGCACTTTACTTTAACTCAGAGGCTATTTTTCAGTTGCGAAATCTACACATTCTATTATTCTGGAGTTTCATTCTTAGCAAAATGATCAGCGACCTGTAGATAGTTTCATTGCTATTTTTCACAAGGTTGCTCCTATGCATAAATCGAGGACTCATTATTTGTCAAGATTGTTTTCCTATACATCTACTGCTTTCTGAAGTGATTGTACGGATGAGCCTATCATTCCGCTGTAATGACGCGTTGCTTTTATGTCGTGCACTCACCCATTTTGAAAAGTAATGGATCTTAACTTCGCTTGAAGTTGTGATGTACTCTGCTGTACATTTCCGTTAGTCTGCTTTAACTGATTGGTTTTTTGCCAAGCAAATTTTGGAAAAGAGATCTAGAATAAGAAAATACCATTTTTTTGTCTTGTCGACTTTGAAGCAGGAAGAAGATTATGTTAAAACCACAGTTTTTAAATGAAGAGAAATTATGGCAAATGAAATGTTCGAAGAGCGCAATCAAATAGAAGTCCTAAGTGAAACGGTCGGTTATGTAAATCATTCAGTCTGGGATCGAAATCGGATCATCACAGGAGAGATGAAAGCAAATTGTTCAGTTAATAATCGGGATTCGAAGATGGTTCAGCGACATTCCTATTCTTTCTTAAAAGAATAGGGCTTTAGTAAATATTCCCCACCTACCCAAACAGCCCTGCGTGCGCATCAAAAGGAAGTGCTCGACCCTGTATTTTCGAGTGTCTGCTGCTGGCCACTGGAATCTGTAGGAGATCGTTGTACGGACAGATAGCCGATGACTTCAAAATGAAAGAATTTCATAACAGGACTAAGGATTGTGAAATTCACTTAATAGCCGTTCTTTGTTGAGTTGCGTTTTTAATCTAAATGAACATGAGAACAGTAATATCTTTAATTCTTATTGGTCAAATTCCATATCGATCTCCAACTACCTTCCATTCTTTTCTCGGACCATAAAAGCCAAACCATTTTAGATTCCTAATACCGCTGTCACATCACTTGTTTTTGTCATTGGTAAGCAACCACTTAATAAATAATTGCTAATCTTGAATGGTTAGCTGGCTGAACCGTCGCCTAATGAATACCACTTCAGAGTCGCCAAGCCTAACACAACATCATTTATTCTCATTTTCAAGAGTTGATTTATTAGGAAAGGTGGATTGTCGTTTTTCAAACTCATGACCTTGCTATATGCAAACAAAAACCCATTATTTTATGCAATGATTTTACATCTACTCTAGATGATATTGATGGCAGAAAATTTCAAAGCATTGTGATGTCCAGTATCGCCCAATTTCTAATTTTTAATCTAGTCGATTGATTCGGCCTTTCGATAAATATTAGGAATCTTACTGCAGTAGGTAGTAAAGAAAGAATTGATATTTGGGTGAGGTTTTGGTTCTTGAACTCCCATTCGACCAGCTTTCCTATAACATCGAATACATCATAGACAATTGCAACCGCTACATCGCGGCGAAATAAAACACCTTCCCCAATATAAGGCTGAAATACACTTATCCGCTTTATCTAATTCAAGTTTTTGTTTTATCACTGTTATCAAAAAATCATCGTAACTTACTTTGGGATTCTCAGGTCCGAACTTGTCTATTTTGCACCTCCCCAGTTGGCTGATCAGGTTCACTGACTAGTATTTTTGAAATTACAGCGAGTTTATTTAACAACAAAACTATTTTTGACTTAAAAGACGCAGGTTAAAGTCATTCCTTTGCTCAGTTATTTAAATACCAGCTCTGACAACATTAGAATCAATCGCCGAAACTCATGCAGTCACATCTCTCCCTTAAGCAAGCGTGAATGATAGTGCTCATCAACATAGTTAAGTTAGGTTTTGTTGAAATAGGAAAGTAAAATACAAGCCAAACTCCACAACATGTTTTCCGAGCTTTCATATAAATATGAAACTTCTGTTAGCAAAAAGACTTTAGGAGAAGGTAGAAAATTGAGAGATGTATGGTAGAATGAAAGGTGACAGGTATTTTACTGAACTCTTGTCTGTCAAATCGATCAATATTGAGGTCACAACAATGTTTAGGAATATTTGGGCGTTTGTTAAAAGTGAACCTGCACGCTCAAGCCAATAGCAAAGTAACCCTAGCCTATCTGTTGATTTCAAATAATGTGAAGAGAAAGCAACAAAAAACTCAGCTCTTATAACATTTTCAGGTTAATTTTGATACTATATCTAGTTGAGAAACTTCCAGTTTTCTCTTTACTGAAAGAAAAAACGGATTGACTTTTTGAAGGTCATTTTGTGAACATCACTGCCAACTATGAATTCGATACATATAAAGCTCAACCTCAGCAGAAATACGTTCCAAATAATCATTTCTTACGGGTCCCTACAGCGCCCCTCAATACTTAGCTTGTCTATCACTATTGTAACTATAGGTGCAAGGATTTTGGTCTATTTTTATTGCAAAAGAGCTCGCTGGTGTGGGCCTTTATTTCTTTTATTGATCAAGAGACGTGGGTTTCCTTTCAAAGACTCCCAAATCTGACGACCTTAAGTCTCTCCAGTCTATGATCATCTACCTAACTTCTTTTCTGATGGCAATAAAACCAAATAACGTCGACAGCTTTCAGAGCAGCCTTAAAAATTTCACCTTAAACTTCGATCCATAGCATTGAATAGTCACCCATCACCTAGCACTTTGACAAAATAGGCAGTCTAATCCAGCTTAACTTTCCGACTAGCATCTTAGTTCTGAAATTCACTTTGCATCCCAATTTAAAGATTTCACATAAACACGGACATTTCCGCTGAAAAAAACGCCGATCGAACGAAATTTGCCATCTTCTTTGACATCAAGTTGCTTCTAGGGAAAGAAACGGATATTTTTCGCTAATCATTGGAAAATAAACCTAATGTAAAATCTAGAATTCTGATATAGAACATTTAGTTTATATAAATTCAAATAATTACAAATTCAATTGCAGAGTTCCAACATTCCTAGATCAACATAGTGTAGTAGTTGCGTCATCCTCATAAAATGAAACCTTAAGCCACTGTGGACCCAGTAAAACAAACCTGCCAATAAAAATCACCCTCACAAAGGGCAACTTTTGCAAGCCATCCAACTGACTAGTGTAGTAATTCACCAATTGCTGGAAGTAGCCTATCAGTGAACTGCTAGGCGTTCACCCATTGGTTGACTAGTTAACGGTGCAGAGTATGCACAATCGGATATTCTCGGTGCTTATTCAAATGGGAATTACATCCTGGTCACTTGGGCTCATTTTTCCGCTGGTTTGATTCCACTTTTCGAGATTAATATAGAACCAGTTGACGCATTCGGGAGTAATAGCGTTTACTGGAATTGGTTATTTTGTTGGACTTAATTTGCCAGGCGTTGTTCCAATCTGTTCCGATTAGGGAAAAGCAAACGGCAGGATCGCCGAGCTACGGTCAGTCAAAACAAATTTTCATCCTGATTATCATGCAAATCATTTATTGTGAACTTGTATAGGTAATATCATGTTTTACTACCAATGGAATTTTTTTGCGCTATTTAGTAGAATACATGCCAATTGTTTTTGCTAGGATGATAATCTGCTTTTTCTAGTTGGATTTTCTGATCTGAATCGGTGAAACTCTTGCCCTCACATGCACAAATTTAATTCATGCTAAGTTGTATGTGCTGCTAGTTTTTCTTTGCACAAGATTAATTACATGTAACAGAATCTGCAATCTGGAAAAAGTAGTTCATTTGTCGGTAGATTTTTATAATTATTAATATTATTAAAGCAACTAGATTATGGAAAGATACAGGCAGATAAAATACGAAGCTGGTTTTTTTCAATTTTTTAATGGGCACTTGTCAAAAAATTTATTTTACTTGAAGTCATCGCGGGCATTATTCCACTTACGCGTCGATGTTTTACATAGTCTTAAATCAAAGATTTTTGAGTGGATAGGTGATTAATAAATTGTAGGCGAATCTGCCATCCTCTACCGATGGAGGTAGTTTTGCAGACCTACCTCCTGTGCATCCGGCATCTGCCACCTCGATTACGAGTCTTTCAGGAGGTTCTTTCAACTCGGCGACGATTGGGGGTACCTCTGGATTAATTGCATCCCATTTGACCCGTTCTCGAGGCAGTTTGGGTCCAACTGATCGGTCCCATCCTTCAACAGTTTCCTCCGGATCTGGAGGTCATAGGAGACCTTTAAGTCTTGCAGAAGGGTCCCTTATCAGCCCTATTCCTTCCGGTTCCTCCACGTACTCAGCATCCACCCCTGGCAGCATCTTCCGAACCTTGCCTTCATCGAATAAAATCAAGCGGAAGGTATTAGTTCTTGCATTGATAATTATTAATAGTTTATCCTGAATGATGTTTAATACGCCACAGAATATTTCTATAAAGTGAGAACTTAATATTTAGCTACAGTGATCTTTTTTCAAAGAAAAATCCTGGAGTCCAACGGATTGGTTTGAGTCACTGACCTTATCGGTAAATGCTATTTCGAAGTTATGCCCTCAAAAGCATCCAATTTTTAGCCTTCATTATTGAAAGGGTGATAAGAGGCACACTTAATATTAAAGAAAGCAGAGCGCATAGCCCTTCAATATTAATAATTAAGTTTGTACGCTTCCCTGATATAGCGACAATACGCTGTCTTGAGGTGAAAACTAGGGACCTACAATACGCAGTAGACTCTGAATCTTGCTATATTTACCGTCTCATTAGGTCGTATTTTGCTACTATTCTCTTAGACGATTACGTTTCATGTCCGTCTTTTTACTCGATTTTCTTCGATCTGTCCTTTGTAGCTTGAAGACTGACATGGGCCTTCCTCAATAACAGATCATCATTGTATAACTTCCTAAATCATTATGTGTGGTCATTTCTATGAATATATTTGCAACAAAGGTTTTTGAGTTAATGTCACTTGCTGGTCTGATCAAATGGATGCGTGATCATCGGGGTCTGGCACCCCAAGTAGCTCGTACATTTCGCGATGGAATTTGAATAAAAGTAATGATCTCTGGTTGCATTTCTCGTTCCATTTCTCACATCACTTCATCAATTAGAACATATGAAGATACTGACAATAACTTTGGAGGTTTTATTATTGAAAAGAGGGTTCCAATCAACCGAAATCCCTGGACAGTTGTTCAGAATCTCTAATTTTATTTAACACTAAATAACTTTTTCGAAAATTGAAATTCCATACAGTTAATTGCCAGATATAAAGCTAGATCAGGGAAGGATGTTATCACTTAGTTAAAAATAATTTTATGGTTCTCCTACATTTGATTGGGGATTGAACCGGTGAGTCTAGATTACAGGGTTATTAAACTGAACCATAAAGCTGGCAAGCTCAACTTGACGATGATCAAACTGAAATTTGATAAGTTTGGCCTGCATTTATCATTTCAATGTGAGTTGCTTCATCGCGGACGACTCCTCATCTCTGGTGAGATCTTTTTTTTCCAAGAAAATCTCATTGCATTATCAATTTTTCGTGTTGCATAGAGCTCCTGGTCCAAATGAGGTCAATTTTTTATTCTCTTGACAACAAATAAAGTAAAAAAGCTCGTCACCCATTTAAATTTTAATTTGCTGAAATATCTGTAAAAGTTCTGAAGATTTACAATGACATAGCTCTTAACTTTTATTTCTCTCGACTGGTGTGCGTGAGAATGAGCTTAAGTTGAATGGTCAGTTATCTCTCTTGAGTGCATTTCGACCATCCCTGGGCTCTATAGGTTATGAAATAGCCTTCCACTTAGTATGCAAAATAAACTATAAGTAGAACTATTTCTTGATGGCCATTTCAAGTTTTTATCTCTGTTCCTACTGTACTGAGTAGCTCACATTTTGAAGTGAAGTATTTCTAGGGTTTTCTAGCTGCAGACACACTTCTTCGTTTAAGAATTTATTTCCATCGACTAGTGTCTGTTTGACACAGAATGCCTTGTGCTCATCGTTTATAGTTAGGTGCTTATGGTCTGCGATTCTAATAGCAAGCAACTTCTTCGATGTACAAAATATTGCCTAAAAGTTGAGTAGCCTCATTTGAGGGAGGGGCTCATTATCGCGATCGTCAAAACCAAAACGTCAAGCGGATCCTGACATCTGTACCTTTCTTTTTGCAATATCGAGCACAAATTGTCAATAGGTCATTGATGTCTTGGACTAAAACAACGTTTGATGTAGGGCTAGTCAATGGAGAAGATCGAGCATTTGTGTTTTTGTGCCAAAGTCTGACCTTTTCCCTCTGCTTCGGTATTTAAGACAAGCGACCAACCGATTTAATAAAGGTCACTCAATACAAGCATTCGTAATGGCAGAAACGTTGAATACGGCGTTTTGTCGTACTTATGCAGGTGTGCACATACTTGTATAATATTGTATTTATTTGAATGTATGCTTCCGAAATGCACACAAACTCGGCTCATGAATTTCAATGTTGTGTTAACTGCGTTGTTGCTAGCACCTGTTATGCGAACATCTTCTCCTTTCTTAACTAGGCTAGATTAGTGGGAATGGAATTTCGCCCCTTTTAATTTTTTCCAGTGAAATTTTAAATTATTTTCACTTTCAAAACTCAAGTATTAGATCATTTTCGGCTGATATTTAAGCTGACAGTCTTCATTTTATTAGCAATGGTTAGAATAGTTATAAACGCCGATTCACCGAAAAGACCCTAAAAATGGTGAGTGAACAACAATTCCTGGGATTTCAAAGAAAACTATTTAAGCTAGTTTTACTAATTGGAAGAGGACTTCATTGGAAAACTATTCCATAGACCATGGTGCAATGGTCTTCCTGTTGACCTAATTCATCGGATAAAAAAGTATTTTCTGAATTAGAAAACTCTAGTTTAATCCATCCTTAAAGCACTGTTGAGTCTTTTTTGGTCAAAAACATAGTAGCATATATCGGCGAACTTGTACGTTTAACTGAAAAACAAAACAATTAGAGAAATACGTACCTTGTCAGTAGTTTCTACCACTTCCAAATCTATCCCATTTGGCAAAATTTTCGTTTACATTTTACAGGTGCTTTCACACAATCACCTGTCATGAAGTTTCTCCGAAATTGCGAATCAAAAATTTCACCAAATTTTAATACGTAATGCATGCCTTATTCGTGGGATAGTTTTCGTGGTGTAGGGAGTGAAACATGGAGACTGTTAATCTCTTTCTGGTACAGTTTAATGTCTCGAGACATTATGAATATCACTTGAAATTTTCTTTACTGATTTTGGTTCCTCTTTAGGGACTCGAAACATTGTTGGTTCCTTTTTCATTAAAACGGTAGCCTTTTTTCCTGCCACTATGGAAAAATTTCTTAGAGCCAACAATCGCGACATGTGACATCTGAGCTAAAAATGAAGGAAAGGTAGTCAGAAAAGATTAAACGATCCCTCTTTTCTTAATCCTTGTCATACTTATTTGAATTCTTCTTGTTGAAATCCCGTCTCCGGATTTGGTTTCTGTGTTATTTAATTTAGCCTCACATCCGAGCATTCTCAGGATATGCGTTTTGGCTCAGCTTATCTTGGATCAAGAAACACCAGCTTCTTTACAATCTACTAGGTCAATGAGGTGATAGTAGAAGTCCCCACAGCTTCCCTTTCCCCTGAGAGGTTTTAGGAGAAGATTTCACCTTCCAAATTGTTTTAGTCACGATAGCAGAATGTCCGTATCAAAATGAAAATCTCTGGCTAATATTGATGATGCCTTCCATAGCTCTTATGTCTTAACTTTTGCTTTTCGATTTCGCATAACGTTTATGGGTAGTCAAACCAGTCATCTAGATCGTTTGGCGTCTATCAAAGTGAGATACCTTCTTCAGCATTAGAGCCTATACTGATTACTTGTGAACAGAGAAATATGGATGTTCTAAAAGGTGTAGATTTAGTGGATAACTTTCCACTTAGAAAGCTGGCAAGCATTTAGACCTTTAATAAGGCAATTAATAGACTTTAAATATAATTCATGTGAATGTAGAATTTTATAAGGCTTACTTGTATTTGAATTAACTCTTTTTCAATTTCGACTTGTTAATTCTGTCAATGAATAGCTTACAAAAGCCTGCTTCAGTTTTGACACAGAGAGCAACACACAGTATGTTAAATTGGATAAACACTTTTACATAAAGCTAGATGTACTTTAGCAGTCTAGAGCTCCTTGGGTGCAGTATCAAATATCAGCAGGTGTGGATAGTATATTAGTATCTTATAAGGCTCAATTTCCGCCCATTAGTAAGATGCATATCTTCGTAACAAGATAGAGGTTACTGCAAGTCTGCTTCTTTACCTACTGCTACCACAATTCTACCGGTTTTACCACTCCGGTTCTAGCTACTGCGATAAAGGCCACCGAAATGAGTTGTGTACTGCCCCACGAAATCTGACGTTCTTCTGGTTTATTGGTTAATCACTCCGTGTGTTTTTGAATCTCTGACACTCCTTCCGAATTTTCACGTTTGGTTCCAAATAGCAGTTTCACTAACTTTGTTCATTTTGAGTTCAATTTAGTCAGAAGAAGAACACAGGAACTTAGCAAAAGGAAATCATTAGAGGGAAACGTTAGTTCTGCGGTGGGATGAGAGTTGTTTATCACTTTCGCAAACAATGAATCCTGTATCGTAATATTTCTCCTCTTATTATCTCAGATTTAACCGCTAGCTTGGTGCTTGTAGTTAATGAATGGGTAATACTTCTAGGCTTTGTAGGTGATGAAGCAACCTTCAAATAGGCATAAAAGGGACTTCATTTCAGAGGTTGCCTTCATTTATTGTTCTAATTGTCAGTCTCAGTGTTTACTGCTAGCGCCGAGTATCGCCTCAATCTATTAGATCACCAAATATATAAACGCTCTTTCTGATTTGTCATCCTGCGCATTAGAACGTCAATTAAACCAGTCCTCTAGCAGAAATACGCATGGCTTTACTGAAAATAAAATAATTTCGGGTCTCTTACTAACCGGAGCTAGAATGAAGAGGGAAGAGTACTAGTCTACTTCCCACTAACCATGCCACCATGCGAATGGTTTTCTCGATTCCAGCCTGTTCTTCCACTTTTCTCGAAGTCCGAATTTTTTGGAGCTCCCCTTAAGCCTCCCTAATGCAATACTTGACCTCCAAAAAAACTAAGCATCCGTCATTCGCACAATTTACTGCCAGTAGCGATTAGTGCTGGATTATTTACATTTTACAAAAAATCGTGGTAAGTGCACGCCTTTATTTATCTCGAATCCGGCTGATGTATATGTTTTCGTGAAAGCGTGGTGGTATCAAAGCCTTCTGTTCGGAAACATCTTTCAGTTAGCAGTCTAAAATTGTACTGAAATCGCCTGCTTTTGTTTGCTCAGTCACTTGATTTAATGAATTTAGCTGGCATTTTGCATATTTGTGTTGCCTGCAACTAAGTAAAGGTTAAGCTCTGTACTTTTTCTCCTCAGAATAAATGCTTACAATGTTTTTTTTTACACGTTTAAGGTTTCCACACCACCGAGCCGTTTGACGGAAGAAGAATCTCATTCTCCGACCAAAACTGAGTGCAACTTTACGCCACGTCTATTGCGAGGACAGTTTGAGAGTTCCGAACCCAACAAACTCTCACCTGATGGCACCTTTGTACGTAGGAATTCCTTTCCTTTTCACAAGTTAAATACCTTTCCTTTGATATGAGCTCCTTATGGCTTAGGTAACTTAAAGCTGTGTAAATCGTATTTCAGCTGATGTACCATTGAAAGGCTAATTTTTCTTACTTATCTTCACTGTTCTAATTGTACATCTTCATTGTTTCCTCAGAGGAGGAATTGCTGTGAATCATGTGCAAGTAGTCAACATGCATTGTTCTTTATTGTTCACCTTCAGCCTCTGTGAATTTCAAAAGAATCTTCAACGAATTTGAGCGTAATCATTTATTGGAATTCAGAAATGCCCAGATTATGCGGGGCTACACTCCCAGCCAGAGTTGTGAATGACGCCAAGCAAGGACCATGTATACTTCTGGCTAATTCTCATTTGTTCTGCCTTGCAATACTATTTCTCAAATCCGCTGCCACCTAAGCCGTTCTGAAGTTTGTTTCTTCCAAATGATCACCTCGATTTTGCTGTCCTGTTGCCAGTAGATTTATCACCTGAGTTCATGATTATTCAGACTATTGAAATTAATTATTGATAGAAGCTCGCCTGTTGTTACCGTGATTCATTTCCTCCCTAAGGTAACCGATTAGCTAGTTGATAAAAAAGGCTTGAGCTCGGCATGCTTGATTTTCTAGACTAGTTGTGTAGATTAAATACGAAAATAATTTGCTTTTTTGAATGAATACGATAACGCACTATTTTTAAAATCACCTAAAATCACAAATAGTGGGAGCATGGTCAGTACCCATCCAGAGGCACCATTTTCATTCAAGTTGCCAACTGCGTAGTTTCATACATTGCATTTTTTTCCATTCACAGCAGACCAGCATCACGACACCATCATCCGCACAACAGCATGTGTTTCCCACACCGCCACCACCGCCACCGCCACCACCGCCTGGTCACTTTCTCGGTCGCGCCCTCGATGCGGACGACAGTGATGACGTGAGCTTGCCATCCCGTTTCATTCTAGTTGGTCCATTTCTACAGACGGCAAAACCCTGTTGCCAAAATTCGGTTTGTTAGGGGCCTTGAAAAAACTTTCCAATGGTTTTCAGATTCAGTTTATGATTTTACATTCTGCTAGGTTCGTTAAGCTCCCTGGAATAGCGTACTTCTAGTTTCAAATGAGTGCCCTAATGCTCGACTAAGTTTCTGAGGACATGTGTTGGGCTGCAACAGCTCCATAATATGGCATTCTGTTACTGCCGTTCGCCATCGTCTCCGTTCAATACTTTGCCAAAAGATAAAGAAAAGAATATGAGATTTGTTCGTAGAGATATTATACGACTGAAAAGAACCTAGTATAATCATCCTTGATCTATGTTCGAGGTATAAAACAATCCTCAAAAATTGAATTTTCAGGTAAAACTGCTTTCGTTTTTGCCCATATCAATTTAAAGTAATGCCGTTTCACTACTGATGCGATGGGTTATCCATGTAAGCACCACAAATTAGCTCATTATTCTCCGATAAATGGAAGTTTTATTATGAAAGCATAAGAGATCGAATAGACCTCGTTGGAGTGTAGGACATTTTTAGGTACACTTTTCAATCGAATAGTCCTGGCCTGGTCAGTAATCACTCCTGGATTCGGATGACTTTCTCATTCTCTTCCGACGTAGTCTTCTGCTTTCTGGCCAAGTAGGACCGCCACTCGGCTGGTAGACTTGGTAAAAATTCTAAAAAAAAACATTTTATATAACTGATTTTCAAGCCTATATGCAGCTTGGATTGTTCAGGATCATCTGAAAACTTTGTTGCCCTATAGGAACAAATACGAGAAGAGATCTGCAGTCTCGCATCTAGGTTCCAGTCGGCTTCCTCTGTACTCAGCAGTCCATCACTCACTGCTGTCTTCATTAACTATCTCCTCGTTCAAAACTATGAACTCACACCTACAGTAAGTACCTTTCACTTGCGAATTCATTTCAGCATTTATGAGAATAGCAATGTAAATGTTTGAGCCAATAACAAAACAGGTCTTGTTGACCTACCTGCGAAGGGCAAACAATCGGAAGGAAACAGCGCATTGAAATAAGACCATAATTGCAATTTATTCCCATCAATTAAGACCTGTTTCCCTTGCAGATTAATAAAAAGACCAGATCTTGTAAAAAAACCTGGAAATAAATTTTAAAAATCCTTGAAGTCCTGACATAATCCTTTATTTCACACTTGATTAGATTAATTCATCGAAAGTATTGCAGTAATACATTTTATTCCCATTCCACTCGTTCTTTCATTTCTTTTGGAATGAAGTTATTATCTCTTCTGATAGTTTTATATCAGATTCTACAATTCCGGTCGGAGCAGTTAATGTCAGACTTTTAGGGGCTTTTGTAACCACCTCCGGTTGGCGCCAATCTAGTTTTTCTTATCACCAGGATAAAAATAACTGCTCTTCTTCATATTCTTAAAGCCCTCATCCCTGTTAATTTATTTCATGTCGAAAATTTCGGGGATACATTCATAATTTTTCAACAACCTCATTGAACCCTTTTATCAGTAAACCCAAATGAAACCCCTTCATCGTATCACGTTCAATAATAGAGTATTTTTGAAACTCATGGCATGAAAAATAAGTTTGCAAAATATATCAAAAGTGATTCATACATGAACTATACTAGATCACTCTTTTAATTTGTAGATGTCTTCTGTCAAATAATTTTCCCTATTTGGCGCTTTGCATCATTTGAGAGTTCTAGGATTCACTTATCTCGAAAATGTTGAAATTTAAAAGTCTATTTTATATTGATTTTCAAATAAAAACATATTTTTTTTCGTTTCATGGAATTTTTTTTGTGCTTGTACATACTTAATTGATACAACAGTGGAATGTTTAAATTTTTGTCATTAGTAGTTCAAACTTTTGAACACCTTCTTATACATTTGTGAATCATTTAAATCACTTTTCTGTTTTAGATGTTTCTCGTGACGATGGTCACTAAGCATTTTTTTGCAATATTTTTCACAAATAAGAGTGAGAAGCAAGACTGCAAATGAAAATTGAAGTGGCATGTCAAATTCTTCATGCTCCACAAACAAACCAAAGACTCAATAGTTAGCTCCTTGCGCACCATTTATGGATGCACTTAATTACGTTATTTGGCATTTACGTTGCTAAGTGGACTAAAGTCATCAACATAAGGCTTAACCCTCGCTAATTTCAACCAAAAAGGCGAACACTTTATGCATAGGTCAAAGCAAATCATATCTCCCTTATTTAAAATATCAAGCCGTCTATAATCTTAGGTAGAAGAGGATCGTTCTCCAGTTATTGTTGATGTGATGTAATTACTTTGGGGTTTCAGCATCGAAAGTTCATCTTATAGACCTCGGATGTTGCGTTGACTAGGTTAATGTTAATCCGTCGTAAAGTCTTAAGAACTGACAGTATAAATGCTTTTAGAAAATTTATTTTAGACCGAAAAAATTGCGAATTCGCATACATTTATGAATTCATATAATATTCATGGTCAGAAATCTGGTGATAATTAGACACTTTAGGGCTGGATTTATCTTTATCGATGTGTAGTTAAAAACTGAAGAGGGAATTTCACTTCAAAACAGGGTACAAAAACACATTACATATGAATCTTGAATCTTGAGGGAAACAGTTATTTCATGGAAGATTGCTGTGCAAACTCGGAAATCTACACTAGGATTAAAAACTCTTTACAAAATGCCATTTATTTCCTCAAAATTCTCCAAAGTTTACAAAAGAAGTCAGTAGCCAAACAGCAATGAGAATGGCACAGTTATTTTGCACATGAGTAACAAAACATCTTTTGTGAATGGGGATTCGGTCTTGCATTTCTCGGATCCCGACTGTCTACTGAGTTCTCCGAATAAATTGAATTCATTATGACACATTAATTCATCATGAATGGAAGCGTAATGTAACGTTGAACCCCAATTAACTCTAGAATTTTACTCACCCATTTACTACTGATTTCAGTATCTGCACCTCCATTTACAGCTCTTCTACCTAGTCGCAAAGCACTACCAGTGGATGCAGAGGCATAGTAAAGAACTTGCAAAGGATTTTCTACGAGTTCTAATGGAGATTTACACCACCTTTCTTCACGAACGATCTGTAAGCTCTTTACTGGAGGCATTATTTCACTAAACATAACCTACGCCTATTCAAATCTCGCAAATCGCCCATTATTACGTCTGTTTCAGCCTCTCTTTGTCAAAGTGGACAGTCGAGTCATTCAGCAAATGGAAGAATCCGTGTCTTTCAAAGATAGCGCCACAATTCTGGATGACTGCTGTCTCGATGTACTGCCACAAATCCAAGTATTAGTGGACAAACTCAACAAGGATATTCGACATGGTGCGATTTTTTAAAACCTCTTTGTTGTCCTAGCCTTAGAGCGATGTTCTATGCACCTTTTTGTGCAAAGCAGTCAGTTTCCTGCTTTAAGGTCAAAGAACTGTGGGTTCTAGCTCTGTATATGTGCAAAAATGGCATTCTAACACCCAAATGACATACGAGAAAAAAATTCGGTGCACCTTTGTGCATATGAACATTGTCTGTGATTCAGCCTTATGTGCAATCTCTACCTGCATAAAGCAGTGCTTCCGACATAACATGGTATTTATTTGAATTGAACAGGGAATAGAGTAGGAATCAACCCTAAATGGACCAAGCAGTTGGAAATAACTCTCCTTAACTTTCTGCCTGCCATTTAGAAGGTGGTCAAATACTTGCTTCAGGCCTAACTACTGTTTCGAACATACTAAGAAATAGTCCACTTTGATTATCAGGACTTGATACCTGGAAACCTCCAGAAAGCTTCGATCTCACGGTGATCCGATCCCGAGAAGAGGAATTGGGTATCTATGAGACCATAATTAGTCCCAGAGTGAGCGAACTCCAGCGTATCACAGCCGGTTTGAATCCGGTTCAACTTTCTTCCAGTTACTCCTCCTTATCAACATCACTAACGTCTTTCACAACTGCGACCTCCGCAATCATTGCCTGGTTGTCAGCCACTTCGGCAACCACTGAGACACCCCGCGAGCAGTTAGCCTTGGCTCTTTGTGCATCCCTTGTTTCAGCGTACCGATTTTTTGCTGCCTCGATCTCAGAGGCGACCCTCACTGCTACTACCTCTTCTGGATCACCCTCTCAACCCGACATCTCAGATGATATACTTGTGAGCTCCACAATAGCTTGTCCCAATACCCCGGCTCAGCATTCCTTTAAAAAAACATTCTTTGCCAGGTGAGTTCGATAAATCTAATCCATGGACTAAAAAAAAATCCCATCTTTCTCTAGATAGTATGTCTTACTTTGTCTTATTCTTGTTAAAAAAATGCACAGGTTGCGCACCAACTTGCAGTGTTAGACAAACTTCGAGTCTCTCCTGTGGACTACGTAGTTGCGGACATGACAAGATTAAAAGTAAAATGAACATATTTCTGATACATTGAGCATCTGCATCACAGTCAATTCGCTTATGACCCTGCTTTTAGATTTGGTCGCCTTCTGTTTAGAAGCAATACTGAGGAAATACAAGCAATTCAGGCTTAAAAATAGTCAGGACGTGATCTAGAGTAAATAAATTTCTAGATTTATTTGAAATTAATCTTTATTCTTGGACAGTTTATACTTCAATTTTTGCCTCCAAACAGGCATTTTTGGATATCGAGGATGTCTTGACCTCAGCTCTAATGCTTGAGAAGGCTAAACCATTCACAAGTCAAAGATCACTTGCCAAATATCCATCTTTCCCTTAAGCTTTCCTTCTATTCTTTATCAGATCAAGGCTATTTTCTATTCTGAGCAGAATTGTAAAGGTCCCACTCCATCGACAATCCTTAAGCTATACTCTTTGACGGCTCTCAGGCTACCTTTTGCCAGTGAATGCGCAACCTTGTTTAAACCAGTATTGACCTCATAAATTTTGTTTAACTTTCGGTTTTTTCAAAGTCTTTTTAAAATATCGTTAGCAGTTTTTAATCCTAAGGCAATAAAATAGATAGCATAGCCGCCTAGCTGTCATTTTAGTTATAATGTGGTTATGAGAAACAATGGAAAATTCGTGATAAAGTCCTTCGTGGACCGCTTTGAATGACATCAAGATGCAAATTTCAAATGTCAGCTCACTTGCAATTCCTTTCACAAAATTCATTAAACACCCAATTCGTGGGAAGAATTTTGCCTCTCGATTCGTAACTGTCCTCTTTCCCCGTATCCCAGAATCCACAACATCGTAGATATTTATAAAAAGTTCCTTTTAGTCGCCGTCTTGGGGGGCGCGGTGTAGGTTCAGAACTTCTGGATTTTATACTTTTTATGAGGTATTCAGTAGAATGTATCTATGCCTGTGTTTCCTTAAGATAAGAAAAAAATGAAAGGGGTTCAAGCTTATGCACCTGGGGGTCATGGTAAATAAATTATTTAAGGAGGATCTGTTTCAAAAATTTTGCACTTGAGGCATTATTCATTCAGATTTTCACTTTCGCAGTCAGCTTTGTTTAATCCAACAAGTGTGCTAAATCAAAATGATCACTACACCATGGACCTAGTTTCAACTATAATTAACTCTGTTGCTAAGGTGGGTTCAAACGACTAACATAATGGTGAATTCGATCTAGATATTCAGGTATTATAATGACCACGTAAAAACGATTGGTCTCACTAATCATTTGCTTCTTTCTTTTATGTCCCTTTTAAATAAGTAGCGATTGCTGAAATGTAACCCAATCCTTTTAACATCTTCGTCATTGGATCAGATATATCTTTTGTTAGTGAAGAGAGCTGGGGAAATAATTTTAGTATGCCCTGTCACTGGTTCTGTTCAGTCCAAGCTGAGGCAACTATTTAGACCTCCAATCTAGCCTCATCATGGTTCATGTTGAAGGGACCTTGAAGAGAGAGTGGAATTTGATCAGTAGAGGTTTCACTGCAGATCACAGTGAAACTATTAGACCTTGATCTATCAGCAAGGAACTTCCAAACCTACAAATCGATTGCACTAGTCATTAAAACTGCATAATTTTAGTTCCCGGCCGGGCTATATTTGTGGACCATAATATTGGGCAGCCGCCGGGAGCGCTTCAAGAATGCAACCATCCCCACACTGTCTGAAGATGATTTATTGACATTTGAATGCGCATTCTAGGATGAAATCTGCACCTTTGCCCCTACAAAAAATTAGCGTCTAGAAATAGATTTCATTTTGCTTCAGTCCATCAATGACTATATAATGAGAATAAGCGAATTCACCAATGAATCCACGTAGCTGATTGAGAGGAGTAGGAAAGTTTTGAACCTATGATTCCGTGATAAAAAAATTGTTTTCACTAACATTAGCTGCAACTTTAAGCCTCACTACTGCTTGTACAAACTACTATCAACAGTATCTTTCAGTTTCCGGCTTCAAATTGTTTCATTGTAAAGTGTGTCCACTCACAAAAGTAGTTGTTCGGTTTTTAGTGAAAGGAAGGTAAATACTATCCTCCATGCCAGTGGTAACACGATTCTTTATGCTTTTTACTTATCAAATAATAAGGAATTAAAACGCATTACCATACATTCTGTGAATAAGATGACATTCTGCATTTGTCAACTACCGATCCACAAAGAGACACTTCAATCTCTGCTGTCGCGATACTTGCTATTTGTGTTTTGTTTCGGACTTACAGCTTAGCAAGCAAGATTGGTCTCGTAGCTTCACAATAATAATCAACTATCATGGATTCTTCTTGATGGAGAACACTTGCTTTTAGTTTGGCCTTAACTGGCCTTAAAATTGGCATCAATTAGCTTTTTCATTTATCGGATAATATAACTGATTACAAAGGATCAGGAGGAAAAAAGTTTGGATAATTATTTAGCAAGTAGGATTGTGGGAAGTTTTGTACGCTTTAACAACATCCACTCTCCTTATGCGCTGGCTATATCGATGCAGGCCCGGATGTTCCACTAATTGGCTGCCTATTTTACTACATTTCCATCAATTTCATGCCTTCTCACAGTTCAATGCTCAGGTTCTACACCAAGATTGTTAACTGATAATCATCATGTTACTTAAAAGATGTGTAAAAGAGATAAAGAATAGACTAATCAGACCAATTTTTGCAGCTTTTTCTAGGGTGAAAAGTGGGACTGAGCAAAACTGATCGCACCTTCTTAGCCACCAACTACCGATGTTATGGGAAGCGGGTTGACTTTACCTCCATTAAATGCAAGCCCTCTGTAACCAAAAACTTCAATTTCTATTAACAATGTACCATTGATTGTGGCTGCCTTTAACTTCCGTGGTTTGCAGCTAACTCTTGAATGATCAGAGCACAACACTTGCCAAATTTTCGTTTCGATGAGGCTTGAAGTTCTTTTGTAAAGTTGGTATTTTTGAAGGGTCCTTGAAAATAACGTGTTTTTATTTCCTAACGTTACTGATTATCGAGTTCATTTTCATTCGGATTTTGAAATTATTTTACATTTGACAGACGAGCATTCTCTGTAGATATGAAGGCCATTGCAATCGGCACGCGAAACAATTCCCGTTTTCACCGAAAGAGATCCACAATCTTTCCAACCATTCCCTTCATCACTTAGATAAAGTCAAGCTTGAGTTTTATGAGAACTTCAAAAACAAAGCATAATTTTTAGATAAAATGGGTTATTTAGTACTCCTACAGGTTACTGGGCCAAATTTTTCTTATGTGCTGAACGATACTCACCTGTCACCCCCAGATCAATTATCCCACGTACCTAATTTCTGATTGGCCTGAAAATTGAGATAGCTCTCCCATCAAACGAGGATTATAAATCGCCATTGCAATAAAAAGGCTCTGGGATTAGTTATTTATGCTAATTCTTGGCAGTTTTACAACTCCTTATCGTGGGATTGAGGCAGAGGAATGTCTCGCTTCGCGTCAGCTTGCCACTCTCTGGGTCTGTGCTCCTTTGCTTTAAACGCTCACGGTTGTAGTACCCCACAAGGCGGGAATCCTTAGTCCTCTTATTCAATATGATCTATATGATTTTTTTCAAATTCTCCTAACTCAAAGATTTTTTGCGGAAGCGCCGACCTCTTGCAGGAAATCATTTATTTGGCCTTCTCGTGGTAAACATTATTATAAGTTGCTATAGTTTCTGGTCCATTTATCAGAATATTGAGATTATTAAAGGTAATGAACCTAGGTAGAAATTTGAAGTGGAACGTTTAGCACTCGGTGTTGCGATTCGAAAGGGGGACATCCTTGTGATTTTAAGGTAATTTACTCCCCATCTATTTTGGCAAGTATCAAATACGTATTGGGAGTACAACCGAAGCACAAATAGCTTCTACAACAGTAAAAGTGTTTATCGACGTCTTCGGTTTTCTAGTCGCCTATCTGGCATAGTTTCGTCGTACAGGTGGCAGTACCACTTCATAGTGGCGCTTCGTTCATCCTCGACACTATTTAGGGCAGACATTCTTCTATTTCTTCTAGACGTCTTTTCATCTTTCTGGCTGATGTTCCATTCATAGCTACCAGCACGCACTTTCCACAGTCAGTTGAGTTTCAGAAACTAAATATTGTTTGGAGCTTATTCACAGTCCATCGCTTTAGTCAATAACGTTGATTTGGTGAAGATTTCTTTCAATAAATCAGCCCCTTTCACTACTTCATTATATGAGGTATGAATAATTGAGTGGTACGTTCACTCCCCTACACACCATGAAGATCTTGAGGTGAAAAAGTTCAGTATTTGCGGAAAAGTATCCTTGACAGTCTCTATAGTTATTTCACTGTTTCTAACTAGGTTATTCTGTCACATGACACCGAAAATATATTCTAATTTATCTGGCTGTTCGGAATAGATCGTGGTGACCTGAATGGGCTAACCGAGCGCCTTCTCATCCACTTCAGGCAAAGGACATTGACTTGTAGAAACTGGCTAACTTTATTTGACACGACGTAAACAGCATAAATTATCAATATTCACTGATGGACATTTTCATGAGGGCTGCTAGGGTTTCGGAAAATTCGTGAGGAAATACCGTATCAGCATTGCTTTTTTCGATTGGGTAATAAGAATAACATGGCAAAATCCCTTTTGGGTTCATATAGCCTCGATAGGCTTAATATAGCTACTAGATGTTATGTGGTTTAAGGACGATCAGTATTTTTAGATCACTCTCACTAAAGACTGCCTTATTTTGCAAAAATATCTGCTATAAGCACTTCCGATGACGCAACGAATACAACTTCAAGAATGTTTATACTAACTGCCCCGGATGCAGTTAATTAGGTCAATCAGTAGGCTGCAGCGTCAACATCCCTAGTTGGCTCAGCGATCTGGATTTTCCATCCAATTGTTTATTTGTGATTTCCGACGTTTTTAGATCTATCTAGATCGTGGATATGTTCCTACATTGCCTCCGTTTTATTTCACATTCGTGTAACTATCATTTCTTGACTGTAAAACCAGGAGACAGGTATGTAACAGTGGTTGGCTAGTATTTAGGCAGAGAAAGACGATCAACTATTCAGAGCCAGAGTTTCGGAACTTTTGGTTCTGACACTTGTTATGAGATTAAATATATTTGGCCCGAACTTCTTAGCATACACCTGCCATATTACACCATTTCTTTAATTTTGGTTGGTACTAACCAATCATGATTTTTGTAGCAGCAGTTGGTAATACCCTATCTCGGCAACCCAAGGCAGAGCTGTAGCTGACAGTCGGCGATATGAAGCCTTAATCAACTTTCTCCTTCATAGGTCCTGAACTACAGAGACAATTTATTCGTATCCATTGTAATTCCCATATCTCATAGTGTTTTTCCTTTTGTCTGTGAGATTCGGAACTATTGCTTTGAAAGAACCCCGGACTTTTAAATAGGTATATCTTACGATCTGGATGAATCTGCTTTCAGAGAAGAGACGTTTCCAATTTCATCTGCAGTCCATTCCCATTTTTAAGTATCGCAAGGGCCGTCGATAGGAAGAGTGACGTTTAATTCGGAATTGAGCTTGGATGGCTTCCTTTAGAAACCTCTAAACCACTGTGTCCTGCAAAGATCAAAAGCCTACTAGTAAAGATCATAAGTTACTTTGCTTTCTGGATGATTAATGCAACATTTTAGATTATCTTTATGTACTGACAAGGAGAAGACCCACTAATCATTGTTACCTATTTATCCCAAACCTATCGGAATTACTAATGGTATTCTTATGATCTAGAAAAAGCGAAACCGTTTTTGAGCATATCATTTCACTTACTCCCCGTCTGAAAATCTTCTTACTCCAAGAAAAATGACCGATCACATAGCTGCTTTGTAGAAAAATAAGTAATTTAATGTTCTTTTTCCACAACTTTCGTGACATTCTGGTCATCTGTTATTGCAATAATTGCGTCCCTCTAAAGTTTTGATTTGTTTCATTAAGGTTGAGTCCAAAACAAAAACACCAATTTGCTTTATTTTCTGGTTGAAAAACGCATGCAGGATTCATTTCAATTTATTTTGATGTGCTGTAATATGTAATGTAACGTTTCTCTCCTAGATCTATTGAAAATTTGTCTGCGGCATCATCTCAAGCTACTGGAGGTTTGAGTTCCTCAAATCTCTCCGGTAGCATTTCAAGCAACTTAACGTCCGTTGGTGTCACAAATTGGGACAAATTACCCTCCTTCAATGCTAAACTCAAGCCCAAGTCTTCCAACGCTATATTTGGAAGCTGGAAGTCAAGAGTACGTTAGATTTTCAAGTGACTGTCAAAGTAGTACAGTGGTAGCATTTTGGCATGAAATTATTTCAGATCATTGATGCCGCTTTTCTACAGGTTAGTCCACAAAATATGGTTTCTTTTCAGAAAAGTAGCACTATTGCACGCTAAATTAATTAGAGAGCACTCAGTTTAGTTATCATTTGGTAAATCATGTTTATCCCATTTAGCATTCTCAGAAGGGTCACTCACTCCAGGAGCGGATTTTCGATCGGGTCGCGGAGTGTACTGTCTGTGGAGGCCTTATCTGGGGACTTGCCCCACAAGGGCTCACTTGTCAAGGTATGACTGCAAACGATACATTTAGAGTCAGATGGGCGGATTATTTTTATCCTTGCATTGTGGTGCAATGAAAATAGCATAAAGATAGAAGTCACTCCTGACTAAGATTAGAATAGCGCTTTTTCACACATCTGTGCGGGGGTTGCCATGTTCATTAAGAGATGAGAATCACCTTCTAGAGCCATTAATTTGTCCCAGAATGACAGGTCCCACGGTTTCCTCAAGTTCCATATTAAATCTCTATCATTGAAGTATGTGATTTTTACCAAGTCATTAAGTGCAAGAATCAGAATCTGACAGAAGAGTGTTTATATGCGATTGTTACCTTTTCTTTATTTATATGTAAATTTATCCCAATCACGCTGCAGTTTTAGAACCTAGGAGCATTCCATATCTTTAACAAATAATGTGACATTTAACGAAACGTAATAATTATCTCTCACGAAATTGTAAAAATTCAAATATTCATGATATGTCCCCTAAAATCGAAGCAAACGTTATTTATTTATCAATCAACATTTAAAGGCCTAGTAGGAATGGACAGTCATCATTATAGTAGCTCCATCACCCGAATTCTAGTGACTGGATGGTTAATGCTTTGGATGAAACGAATTCGTCAACTAAAACGTTTAGTGTTTTTCATGGCTTAATTTTTATCCAACTGTTTTCTGTTTGTTAATTGCTTGAAACTTCAGTGAAATCACCAACGCTACATCCGATTTCTGCGTTTAATGATCAAGTTTTAAGAAGTTTATTATTTCGAGCTTAGATTTACAAATTTGATTTAACAAAATTTTAGTTTCTTTCAAATTTGCGGATCAATTACACTGAACCAGAAGCGAATTTTAATTGATTTACTTATCGACTTGGTGCTTCTAAACCCAATCAACATTCAATGGAGCAGTAGCAACTAAAGAACGAACTATAATGGCCGTTCCAATCACTTTTGTTTATGATTTGAATATCAGATTTCAACTGATCTTTGAGATAAGTAGTTACTCACTATGAATACAACTTTTCAGATGCTTGAAAATTTCTCTCACTTTCTTGCTTCATCCAGCCTGTGACGTTAGCATTCACCATCGCTGCAAATCTGGACTAAAAGAAACCTGTACCAAGGAGGGTAAGTCGTCAAACGCTGGTCGAGGCTCCGTCACCAACACCTCAATGAGTATCTCACTAGGAACTCCTCCAAATGTCACCTCGTTCTCTGCACCTCGTTTTTCTGGAAATATCAACTCGCCAGCGTCGGTCTCTCAATACCCTTACCCGACAGAGCCAACAAATTCCTCCGGTAAGGATAACCTACACGACCGAACACAAATGACATTTCTAAGCTATGTGTGATCTAAATCCTTAGTGCATACTTAATACTGAATGGAAGACGACGCTCACTTGTATTCGGAGTCAAAATAGCAGTGGTTAAACTCATTCTATCTTTAAATTGGCAGTGTATGAGGAGAAGGATGTAGGAATATGAAATTTCATTCCATTGCATATCATATTCCAGTGTTGAGAGAAAACTTTGGAGCAAATTTACTTGACCGACTAATCGAATAGCCTTAGTGATAGGAATTATCGAAATTCAAGCATTGGATACTGAAATTTCAAATAAAATAAAACATGATTTGCAGTGATTTGTTGAACCGCATCATAACCTTCGATAAAATGTGAAAAGAAAAAAACTATAGTCAAGATGAAATTTGATTTCTTAGGCTTAAAGTTCAAAATGAACAGGAAATCACGTCGGTTTTCTCTGAAAAGCGTGATTCACCGAAAAAATAGCCTCCATCGGCCGAGTTTACGTTTGGATTTAACACCGGCTATCCCAATTCCCATATGGCGTGGTCACAACTACAACGGTTAGCTTCTAAATGACTGTGTTTTGTCCCAGTCGTTGTCCGTCTCTACTTGTGCTGTTTTTATGCCATTAAATATTTGATGCGTTTAAAAGAAAATTATACTTCGGAAATGGGAATTACTTCGAATGTATGGTGGATGCATTCAAACTCTAAGAGGAGGCAAACGAAATTCGCTCATGGAATTTCGTCCGATTTTTAGGTGGTGTGAATCAATTCTGTTTATTTTGTATATTCTACCTCATAAAAACGGTTCAATCGCCACTGAACCGAAAGAGATCAGGTGAATTAAAGCTACTTTCCTTTCTATTTGCAACTCAAAGCCTCCCGGACCTACAGTAGTTGGAACGTCCGAAAACGGAGGAGCCAGCATCGACCCAGTCTGAGTGCTATGCTAATGGCTGAATCTATTGTTGCAGCCTCCCATCACAGGGGAAAACGTAATCCTGGTATGAAAACTCACTCGACTCCTAATCACTGTTTCTGCACTGCCGGTTGTTCTGATTGCTGTGTGATTTCTGCACTCGAATTTCCTCCAATTTTGGGAGAAGGTTTTAGAAAGCTGATAGAAAATTTGCTTAGCTTAAATGTGAATTTGCCGCAATACAATGACCTTGGAGATCACTGTCTTATGTGGTGGTTTACCAACGCATACTTTGTTACCTTGCGCTAGCTTTACCGCGTGAATTAATTAAGCAAATGTTGTGATACAAATATATGCATAAAATGTGCATACAACCTCTAAGAGATGTGACTTATTTGGTCCATCATTTTCGATCACTAAACCAAAATTCTTCTCTCCTCTTTAATGGGAACAATAACAAGCCATATCTTTGAAACACTTCGAGAACTTATTTTGAGTCAGACGTTCCCAACTGGACGCATGTTCATTTGTCCAATTACTATTTCCAGCTTCGGGACTATCAGAAGTCCATAATCTAAGTCAGTCTACATTATTCTTGACACTGAAAGCTGACAATTCTACGGAATTATTAGGTGTACAATAACCGTCAGCCGATCGTACATCAGTACCTAAGGCGGTTTTGGAATTGGCCACAATTCTCGCCTTGTAGAAAAACTAACTAAATGCTAAGAGTTATACTGGGTGTCATGAGACAAGTTGAAGAGCTTTGTCAGCTTGCCATGGTATAGTATAATGACTTCCTGATGCGTCAAATGTTAAATTTGATTGAGAATCCAGTGTTGCTTCCGATAAATTGATGAATTGCAATATTCTGCTTCTAATCAACCTGTCATTGTGATATTTCATTATGAGTAGTGATATATTCTTGAAATCGAGTCTTCGAAATTCGCTTAGAAAGTAAGTTTAAAAATAGTGTTGTGTTTTTGTGCACCTCTGTCGTTGATTCGCCGTTCGGTAACCTTCTGCCAAGAAAGCGATCTCATCTATGACGTCAATTATTTAGCCGGAAACTTTACAACCTCCTTGGAAGATGCTGCGAGTAGTGGAGGACGCGCAGATAGCGGTTCTTCTGGTCTTACCGCCTCCACGGAGGATCTCTTCCCCTATCAAAATAGTAATTTCAACGAATTGATGGGCGACAGTGCTTCAACTTCTCCTCTCCAGAATTCGTCCTCACCCGTCAAGGCCCCAATCTCCTCAATCATTGACGAAGAGACCAAAGTGAAGAGGAGTAATTCCGGATTCAGTCGCACTCACCACCGCGGAAGCTCACAAACAGGTCTTACCTCTCCTGAGCCAATTTCTCGTGAGTTACTCCTGGGAATTAGCATTTTCCGACTTATTCCAATTCTTGAAATTTAAGTTGAAAGAGCAGCCTCGACCTACATGTTGCAAACTAGCCATTTATGCCTTTTAAAAGAAATTTTGTAAGCTCCAATTGCAAAGTTCATTTCTGTCTAAGTTTTAAGACAGTGACCCCACAGCTTATAGACAAATGCTTCAATATTACACTTCATATCGAAATTAATCACCTGTTTTTATATTTTTCTCTACCCATCTTCTGTTGCTTTTGTTTTTTGCGCTTCTGCTTAAAATCGTGATACTTGTGCTCTGCGTTAACTACTGAAAACAAATAACCATACAAATTTGCCCTGCGTTAATAATACCATTAACCAAATACAAACATCGCTTCGGGTGTCGCAATCCCTTTTCATGGGAACAGCTCTGCCTGAATTAAAAAAATCTGCATTCAAACTAATGCGTTCATCTAGTCAAGTACTACGAAAGAATCCTTCTTCACGGAAGAGTATCTTTTCCAGCACACATAGTTTAACTGGTACTGTACTGTGCACTTATAAACCAAACAGAGGAATAAAAGTAGAATGTTTGTAGTGGAAGCGAGTATTCTCCACTTAGAAAGGTTTATTATAGCTTTGATTGTTCAGATGATTCCGACTGGGGCTCCAGAGCCATGTGTACGTATACATATGTGGTAAGGTTGTGATCTACTGCCATCTGGTTCAAACATCTGGTATCAGCGATCACCGTGAGAAAATTATTGCTTTTAGCTGCACAGAAATTCCTTCTCCATTGAGGTGTTAAAAAGCAATATTTATTCTATTAAAATTACCTTAAATAAATAGTAGCTGGTAAGATTATCGTATTCTCATCTTTACCACGTTGAAAAAAATCCAGTCTTGAGGCATTTTTTTTCGAATTCTTTACCGAATTTCAATCGCTTGCAGTGAAAAAATTCCAACTTGATGCCCCAACCTAAGTAGAATATGATCAGTTTAGCTTAAATTTAAAGGTGCTCATTGAAAATGCACACTACTTTGTATTTTGTTCAATGTGGTACTTTTGCAGTGTTAACTTTTCTTGATAACCTAGACGCCCAACATGTTTTCTGCATCTTTTTGCACAGTGTTGCTCAGTGGATTCGCTTCCGCTATGTGCGCATACACTCAGAAAAGCGCGGATTAAAATGTTTGCTCTAAAATCATCATTGAATAAATTAAGAGACCGAATTTTGATTCAGAGACATGCTAGCATTATATTTTTTTGGGAATGCAACTGGACTAAAGCATTAGAATAGAAAGTGTGATATATAGGAATTACAAATGGAGTATCAAAAGGCACATCTGGATATGGTCGCAGCTTTTTGAATTGATCTATATAAAATACAGGTATATTAGTAGAAGACCGATTTGAAGACCGAGGATGAAGTTCGGTCCTCTAGTATCAGTAATTAGATGAAAACGGTTAACATCAGAATGCCACTGATCATGAAACCGTCATGATTTCTGCAAAGGACCATATGGCGGATATTTTTCATTAATCGGGAGCTTATAAACGTTAGCACATTCACGCATTTTTTACTTTTTGAACGGAAGTAACCCCCATTGTATGAGTACAGTGACTGCGTCTATTAGCGGAATTTGTCACCAATGGAAATTATAGGGAAATCGAACCTACAAGCTATGCGTCTGTGGCTGAGGGTTAACCTGAAAGATTCCAGTTTCATCGCACCTTTGGCTACACCAAAGGAATGAAATGACTGCATTTTTGTTGACAGATTCAAAAGAGCGCCGTTCTCTCACATACTCATAGCGAAAATTCCCCGACCACTTTGAGAATTTCACTATGATCTAAATTATGATCATGAATTCAATTGACTCTTCAGAAGATGAATCCAGGTACTCAGAACCGAAGATTTATTGTTCTGATGGCAAAAATTCCAAAAAATAATTAGGCAATAAAGAATAGAGAACGCCTTAGAGAAGAATTCTTGACCTCACCAAGTCTTGGGTAAGACGGATTCAAGCAAATTTGAAATCTTGACTTTCACGATATAGCTTACAAAGCCAATCTAAAACAGGTGTTATATGTCAAGATCTTAACATCTTTCGGCTTTCTACCAATTGAGGGGAATGAACCAATTGTTAGAAAAGACTCTCAGTAAACTGGACGATAGGAAATATGATGTGCAAGTGTGCAAGGTTTTTTTCTAACAAAGGCTGCGATTAATAAAATTAATGGGTGGAAGAAGCATCTTTCAGCCCAATTCCTGTGTGTTTTACTTCCAATTCTTTGCTGTTCAAGCAGAATTTGGTCAAAACTTTCATGTGATAAACGATGTCTATATGGCATCATTTCCAGCTTCACCTAAAACGACCACCTGCATACCTACATTCTTTCAATTCGACAGAATAAAACTGAGAGGCTATGTTCAAACGGAATCTCATTATCATACAAATGGACATTGGACCATTTGGTATTCCAAAGTAAAATTTAACTCTATAAACAAACTGATAATCTCAGTTAACCAAAATGCAACCTCTATCACTGTACATTGTATTATCTTCCGGTGAATATTCCTAAAGACAGCCCCGAATCCAGCTACTCAAGCCTTTAAACAGTATGAACTATTCTGCGAATTGCCGCATTTAATTTGGCGCTGTCGTTTGGTGTGCTCTAGTAGGTTATGATAGAGCTTCTTAAAGTTTTTCATTTTTTGCAGGCTACGTCCGAAATGTAAAACAGAAACTTGACAACCATTCCTATGGAGGAACAGCCGCAGCTCTTTCAAAGCAGTGAGTTTTGTATATCCATCCTTTAATTTCTTGTTTTATTTTCTTTTGCAAATTAAATGATCCTGTCAGTCATGTAGGGAAAGCACCATTGGTTGGTTTGAAAATTCATTTTTATTTAACTGGTTAATTAAAATCAAATGAAACTAATCTGAGAGTACATGAAATCGCCTTTGTGGGTAAGATTGAAATTGCATGGGAAGAGCCGGTTAAGAAAGGCTGATAAAAATTTTACCCAGTATTTTCATTCATCATGACCCTTGATTTAATAAGATTTACTGCAGAGAAAAGGAATAGATATTCCCACCCTCTAAATCCTTGTTTGTGGTCAGTTCAGAGAATGGACTTGTCGGCACCACTAAATTAGGCATCCAGAGTAAATGAGCAGTTGAAATGCTAATGAGATCAACTCTTGCTTCATGTTGAATTTGTTGATAACCGGGTCATCTGACTTCTATTGACCTCCTAAGAGATATAAGTAGATTGTTGCAAGAGGGTTTTGTTGGAACTGCCCACGATTATGCACTGATACTCCTGCGTATTCATTAATTTTGGAACGGCATTGTAGTAACTTCACCATCATATCTATTACTGAAGATTATGAGATTGTCGAATCCTCCATAACTTCATTCTAACGGTTTCATTATCGTTTTGTGAGAGCATTGTTTTTAGCTTTCGCACTAATTTGACAACTTTCGATTTCAGCTAGAAAGACAAATCATTGCTGAAAGTCTGCAAATTGAGCTTAGACTTTGAATACAGAGTAAAAAGTGAAGAGGTACCGGAAGATTTATAAATCATTTGATCTTAAACTTTTTTTTCACTAAAAACTCTCTCCAATTTTTACGTCAAGTCAATATATATTTACAGTAAAATTTAAGTAGAACACATAAATTCTATGATTTTCATTCACGTTCAACTTCTAGACATCATGTTTCGAATAATGTCAGAATTGAATTACCTCCACTTTCTAATGAAAGTCATTTCATGCTCTCTTTTGTAACTTTATGAACTTAAGGAGACACTCCGCTTTCTTGGCTTCGAGTTCACTATCTAAATTTCTTTCATCTCATTCGTAGTAGAGGAGAGTCTATAACATTGCGATTCTTCATAGATAATATACTTTAAACATTCTACTAGGAGGTCCAATAATTATAAGAACCTCCTAAAGAAAACCCTTCCAGTTCCCTGCTATTTGTGTAGCACTATGAATGGAATTCTAACTACTTCTTTAAGTGTGCGCAGATTTCTAAAGGGTTGATATTCATCTTCGTTTTAACTTCTATTACCTAGTTCAATATGGCGCAGAATTAGGTTAAGATAACTGAGGTAAGAGATCGGGACTTTATCTGTTTCCCTCCATTGACATAAATGTCTATAGAGAAGGATTAAAACTGCCAGGATTGCATTTATGCTATAATTTCATCGATAGACCTAAAACACATTGCTCATCACTGAGCCACAGGCGCAAACATTTTATATTAAAAATCCCCAAGCTATACAAGAGATGAGAAATTTGACGATACTAAAACTTGTTCCAGCCCCAAAAATGACATTAATTTGGAATTCGCACAATAATTGGCCGTCTTTTTGTTGTAACATATTGAGAAGTTGTCGTGAGTTTTCGAATCCACCTTTATTAGTATCCTGCTTAAGTGAAGTATTTTTAAATGAACTCTTTATCCTGAGCATTTTTCAATACGCTCAAGTTTGCAGATAGAGACCCAAAAAATATTTCCATGACCTAAACAACTGCAGCCATTTTAGTCTGCCATTTTTATCGGTCGAGCTAGAAAATGCGCATCAAAATCGAGAGAGGTTTTTTTTCAACCGTCTGGCATTAAGAATTCTAGAAAAGATGCTGCCTAACTGACGACATAGCTGTTTATGGTCAAAAGAATGTAGTTCGACACAGAGTGTCACGAAGAAAGGATCTTAAAATCATCACTTACGAACAAAATGTTTATTTACCCAATAACGAATGTGACTTGGAAGCAACATAGAATATTTACTGTTTAGTTTGTTTGAATGAATATCACAAGAGGTGCCGTAGTTATTCAAAAGTGTAATCATTTCATAGGGAGGGAAGAACTCTAGAATGACACGACAATTTTACAATTATATGGGAATTATCGGGTAAGTGAGCACTCCAGCTCAAACAAGGTAGGATGTCAAAAAGCCAGAGAATATTTTTGGAACTTGTGTATTTTTGCCGGATTGGTTTGGTGTCATCTTAAACTGCCTTGTGAATTATAAATTTTACCTACTTAATCGAAAATTGACAAAGATTCAACTGCAAAGGAAACAGCCTTATTGGAATATCAGTTATAACGTTTCATATAAACTCTCCATACTCGAAAAGTGCTAAGCTGTCAATGCAGACAAAGGTATCGCGATAATTTCTAATGATCCTGCTTAACAATATAATTAGTATTGCCAAATGGGGGATTTTCAACTTTTTCTAGCTTGAAATCGAACCGCTGAATTGCCACTATGAGCCGCAATGAGGGCGAGAAAATCTCTTGGTGATGTATTTGGGCCCAGTAAAAAAGTACACTGTATTGGAAGAATACTATTAATAGAGGAATCGTGTCAGTGGTAGTGTCCGATTGGCATTTTTAAGGAAAGAACAAAGAGAAAGAGATTGCTTGCACGGCATACTTCCTTCGTGGCTACTTCTCTTTCTGTGTTTATATCAGGGAAGGTCAGACCTGCCAACATTGCGCTGATTGTCATGTTCTCTGGCATGTAGAAACACTGGAATTCTGGCAGTAGAAGAGCGAAATCCGGATTATTTTTTCCTGTTTTCGCCCACGAAATCAAGAGAAGGTTGGCCGCATCTACAAGCTATTTTGCTAATAGCTCCCTCGCCTGTTAATATCATTGTTGTTTCTGAAGGTACTACACTGGCATTCACAAGCCAGAAATCTACCCATCTAAGATATATTGAGCTAAAAATTTACATTTACATAGAAGTAAACAAAAAACAGATGATTAATTCAACATATTTATAGAATATATATTTGAATTTTTGGTATACTTTCTCATTATGCCTTAATTAAATATGTTCACATCCTTACTTTTCTTGACTGGATGGAAATGTGTAATCAGTCAGTGAAATTGACCAAATTATTAGAGTGAAGCCTCGTAATTTCGAATGTGGATCTTCTTCCACAGGGATCACACGAAGTCCTTTTCAGATGTCTTTGAATTTCATCTGCTCCGTTCTTCATGTAAAATGATCTCCGCTGCTCTACTGCTCACCTGTTCACGTATTCCGTCAAACCTACCTTCTCATCATTCGGACGATTTTCACCTTCAAAGAAATCCCTAAATTTTCTAACTTGGCTCAGCGTCATCTACTTGAAGTAAATGAAGTAAATTACACTTTATACAACTCCATGGGCATACCTCGAACGCCTGCATTATTCAGATATCATCGGTTTCCTTCAACCGAGAGAGTTGCATGTTTTTTTGCATAATCCAATCTTCATGAATCAGCTGTCAATGTAACAAAATCGTTCTTGCTTACCTTTTTCGAATACTCAATGACAACTGGATCCTGTGGAGACTGAAGCCTTATAGAGGAATGTATCAATAGCCAGAGTTGTAAGAATACATTTGAAACTTCGTTTAAAGTTCAACCTGAAACCCGCAACCTGTGACACATTCGGTGCGGTTAGAAAATAGCTGATGAAATACATGGCTGCCGATCAGACGATTGAGAAACTATTAGTAGAAGAAAGCTAAAAAGGTCCAGATAATTTCCTCTTTGGATTTCAATAAACCTTGGTAGAGCCAACGCTTTTTTCTTCTACCTAAGCTTGGTTGGACAAGGTGTTAAAGCAATCTGTTACTCTGCCTGCCCTCCACCAATTATTGCGAAATTCAATAGGTAACTAAAGAATTTTACAATTAATCTCAAATTAAATCTTTATATTTTTCACTACCATTGAGGCATATGAAAGTGCTAAGCCGTTTTTATACTCCGATCCGAACATTGAGCGATCGCACCCATCTGTGCCATTTTTCTGCTTCTAGTCCTGATCATCTTTTCTTCGTCCTTCACAGCACCACTTCCCTAATGCAGTTGCCAATCATGTCCGACCGTGAACTCAAACGCGCCAGTGCAGCCTCCCAAGCCACCACGCCCATCTCCTCCTCTTCAGCGGCAGCCAATGTTCCTGAACTCCTCCCTACTTGGATCGGTGATCCAGAAATGGACGCCTCGGAGAGCTTTGAAGCTGCCAGTGAACTCCGCGTCCACTTTCCTGACTATGAAATTCCAACAAAGGTGAATGATTAGTTCTACAGTCTTATCAGGTCTTCCTGCTAACCTCATCAAACTTTTTCTGTTTACTTAGGGTCCAAGGGTACAAAACCATGTGCGAACTCTTGTATTATTGGAATTTCACCAGAAAGTTCGATATATGGTATGTCATTTGAAGCAGTTCGACTACCTTCTCCTTCAACGGTGGCCGAAAGAGCATCAGCGATTGGCTGACCTAATGGCACTGGATCGAGTTCCTCGGCTGATCCAACTTTTCCGAAGTCTAGTACATGCCATTGAAACAACTCTAGAGCCCCAGGGCTATGGAAAAATGGCTGAAGCTGTACTCCAATGGCTCTCTGAGGACGATGAAGCAAATCTCAAGGTAAAGACTCACTTATTTTTCAGTCTCACACATTTATTGACTGATTTTGATATTTAAATTCAAAGTTATGGCATTGGATTTTAGGCCTTTTCATTGAAAGGATAATCAGTGCCATAAGTAAATAAATCACCATTTTATTTATTCGCAAGATGAGCCATTTTCGATTCCCATAACTTGTATCGGCAGAAAGTTTCACAAACCATATGAAGGGAAAATTCATCTTAAACTCTTGACTTTTCAGCCGGAAGTCAATTTGCTTTTTCTGATTTCGCTTCCTTTAATCAATTTCCACTTTCATCGGTTTTAAAGCACTTTTTATGATAATTTGTTATTCTACAAATGGTTTAACCACCCCATATTTTTAACCTAAATCGGTCCTCAAGTTCGCCTCCGATAAACATCTTTCTCGCTTTTAAGTAGTTTCGCTTTGCCATGGCCTTCTTTAGCTTGGCAACTCAATTTAAACACATTATTCCTGGAATCAATGTTCCTAAATCTACAACAACGTAGAGTTATTCGTTTTCCTAATGTTTTTCAACCACACCAGTTACTGAGCTAAACCTACATTGATCTGCAACGGATTTGAAAGCTTGAAAGCTACTTACAAAGTTGAGATCTACTTGTATTCAATCAGGAGAATGAAATGGAAGGAATTTCAGGTTCCAACCAAAAAGCAATAAAGGTAAAATGATTAAAAGCAGCTTGATTGATCTCCAACTGTCTCTTTTTTTAAAATCCCCTAAGTGCTAAAGAAATTTGTTTCATCTATTCCTTGCAGGACTTACTTAAATAAGTTTATGTATACCCTAGAGTTCAACTAGAATATGTCTTGTTGACGTGACGCCTGTTAACACTCAACTTTATGTTCAACGGCGAACATTTACACGAGAGTACCTATGTGTCTCATTTTACAGTTGAGTTTCACGACATATAATACCCATACGAACAATAGACTCGTGTAATGGATTCGTTCTTGATGTTGTTATTAATATTGTGCTGGTGATTTGGCCCTCACTGTGTGGCTATCAATCACAAGAGCTAGATTTTCAAGCTGAGAGAAAGCGAAGAATCAGTTCGGATTCTACCTCGATGTACTTTTCGTATAGAAAAGAGATAGCTCCTGCGGAAAATGGCAAATAGATGTTTATTTTTGCTGAGGATATCCTGATTTGGGGTCGTATCAAGGGTACAAAGTTCAGAAAAGTTGCTTTAAATTGCTGGAGGTTAGGCGAAAGGCTTTGATAGTAGATTTAAGAGCAAGCCTTGTAAAATAGACCAAATATGATTAATGTAAAGATTTATAAGACAGCATTTTTTGTTTAGAATGAAGGTCAAGGTGAAAAAAAAGGAGGGGTGTCCTGATTCGCTTTGCTTCCTCTCAATGACTCTTTTCCAAGGATTACACTAGATTTGCTTCCAGTCTTCCCCAAGTGGCCTTGTTGCGCCCATACTAATCCCTCTGTTTCCAAGTCTCTTTCTATTTTATGGCTTAAAAAACAAAGACATTGATTATCCTTTAAACAGTTTAGGAATCGTGTGGCGACTGAAAAAAACTTCATTTAGACATAAGAAAACATGTCTCACTTGATATTCCGAATCGTTTTGGGCCAATCCAGAGGAGTGGAAGGACGGGACAAACGAGTAACTAGAAGGGTCCAAAGATGCCTCCAAAGCAGCTCTTTTTCAGGGCCTAAAATAACAAGATATGTATCCATCATGTTTCCCTTGATCAATGAGTCAAAGTAAGTCCTTTTCGCTTCAGGCTTGTGCTCTTCTTGACTGGAGTGCGTGCTTCGTGTTGGCTGATTCGATGGCGAATTCAATAATGTGACTGTCTTTAGTCACTGCCTCTAACACTCTCTTTTCATATCAGAAAGTCCTGCACTGCTTTAGTTACTATGGTTTTCTCCCACTTTTGCTTGACCCTGCGACTTGGATTGGCCTAAGTTCCGTTTAGGGAATTTAGGCTGGGAAATACAGCTTTTTCTTTTAGTCGATTTGCAATTTACTGATCCATTCCTCTAAGCCACAGATGATTTTTCCTCTGCATTTAGAGGAATGGTGACGAACCCACCCATTTGAGTGCGTTCAATATGGAATATTTTTTGATGCAACTTGACTAAACGGGAAAGAAAGGGTTTTGTAGACCATTTTTGGAAGACAGCCTGACAAAGAGAGGTCTGAGACTAATTACTCGTCATGACATAGCATTTTGTTACGGTGGTAATACCGAATATCCGTGCTTTAGGCCTGGGTTCGAGATTGCCAAGCCCTCTCCTGCACTAATATGCTGGATAGTGTGAAAGCCATGGTCCGAGAATACGCCCGAAAGCATCCAGACATCCAACCAGTATTGGAGACAAGGTTCAATAAATTCGTCCTCATTGAAAGTCTCAGTCAATTTCGAATCCTCTACTTCAATCTACCTTTAATATCTAACAATATTATGACGGATTTGGAAAAGAAGACCTCAAGTTATAAAGGTTAGTGTCTTGCACATTTGTCTATATAAACAGCTTTTTTTAATTTCAATAAGATACGTTTTATATCCAAAACTTGTTTACTGCTACTGTCCATTTTAATCAGCCAAATCGAACAGGTTGTTTGTTCACATTTGTGAATTTCGTCTACTTATCAAGCAAAAGTTCTTCATTTAGAGACCTCCTTATTGAAACCTGAGGATTTTATGGATGAGGGCTTCTCATATGGCCGTTTTTTCTATCAGTTCACTATAATATGGATTAGTCTCAATTTATCATTTCCTAGTGCATATTTACGAGGCCCTAATTCAACTTTTTGGCCCCGGGTCTTTATGCAGATGACTAATGGATATAAAATGTCACCTTTAGCCATCGACATGGACGTTCTTTATTTTTGAGGCAGAGAGCTTTGCTTAATAGAAATTTCGGGAGATTTTTTAAATTCCACCAAAACACTTTAGCATTTGAAAAGGTTGAAAAAATGATTATTAGGCTTATCGCTATTTTATTTTATTTACTGGCCACCCGTTAGAGCAAGTCCTAAGGACTTATTTGGGGTACAGCAGAAGTACAAAAAGCTTTTACAACAGATAGCATACAACAGTTAACACAGAAGACAGCAAAAGCGTTTATTTGCGTCTTTGGTTCTGTAGTCACTTCGTTGGCAGGGTTTCACAGTACAGGTAGCACTTCAACCTCGTAGTGGCACCTCGTCCGTCCTCGACATTGCTAAGGCAGACAATCCTCATACCTCTTCCATAGGTCTTTTCAACATTCTGGCGGAGATTCCATTCATTGCTACATGCGCCCGCTTTCCGCAGTCCAGTTTTTTAGACTGTGAATCCAGGTATTTTACGTCGAGCCTCTTGTACTTCTGCTGGCGCGATCTAATTTTATACGTCCGGTGGATGATTATTTCTGTCTGGACACCCCTCTCATTAGACCCCAGAGTCGCTCTGGGAGTTACCGGTGGTCATCACGAGGAGATTGAGGGTAGCTTTGACTACCATACTAAATTTCCCCCTCTGAAATTCTCTTCGATTAAAATTCACTTGTTTTATCCGCTAATTCGTATTCTTGTTCGAACTTTTTGACAAGATTTCGGCAAAAACATCTTCAGTCAGGCTTATTGCTCATTTCTTTGCTAGTCCTTCTACTGTATCAACTTGAATTCTTTTGATCCAGGGAAATGATGAATAGTGTTTAAGCATGGATTTATGAGGCTAAATATGATACTTTTTTGAAAACGACATGCAGAAATAAGGAAGCCCGAGACATTAGCTCAGAAGAGAGTGATATTGCAAAAGTCCACCTAGTAGTAATATCTAAAAGTCTGACAAAGTGCACAGATTATAGCTGCAGCCCTCCGGTTTGCCAATCACCTCCATGCCGGTGAGATAACCTAAAACAATGGGGCAGATAATAAATCTCGCATTTTCGCAGTTTTAAGCATATCACCTTTACTGCAGTCGCACGTCTCTAGTCAAGAACTTGTCGAGGGTGTGTTTCTACGTTGACACTCCAGTGCATCGCTTGAATGAAAGTGCTAATAACAAAATTTTATTGCCAATGCGACCTTGAACGAAACCATCAGTGATCGTTAAAATCATTGTCATTTGTTTAATTTCAGACGGCAATCTACAAGACACTTTGTTTCAGTGATGCGTTTTTCATTCTCAAAATTAGAAAATAAACTGGAATTCGAGTGTTAGAAGTATCCATCGAAGCTAGTAAAGAGTTCTTCGTTGGGTCATACTGCTAAACTTTCAACCTGATGTAACTTTCTCAGGCGTTTTTGCTGGCTCTTATTGCTGTTATTGGAAAAATAGTTATTTTTAAGTTAATTAGATGTTAATTTTAGTATATTTACTGAATTTCCGATCATAAAGCAAATCGTTTAGGATGGTTGCATAACTTATTTATTAAACCTGAGTTCAAAATTCAAATTATCAGCTTGGATTAGCGAAGGGAGGCATCCGGTTCGATGTTGCTTACAAATTCGTGGAAATTTCAATTCGAAAGCAGTCCGAAGGCTTAATCAGGTAGCCCATCCATGTACTCTAGTTCTCAATCAATGTGAAGGTGGAGAGGATTCATGGAAGGAGCTCAGAAGCCTTTCTTATCACCCATCACACTTTCGGACTATTCACTCGCGGATCCACTTCATCGGTTCCAGGCATTTTTTGAACTGGCTTTCTCTTCATTCAGCTCTCAAATTGCCTTTCTCATTCGCTATTAACATGGCTTATCATATTAGCCAGACCCCGAGCGCTTGGTGCTAACTCCCTAGAAAATGCGGATGTGGAGTGGGTCCAATGGAGTTAGCCATGGAGAAAAGATAACATCGTTCAAACTGTGCTGACTGAAAGGGTTTTTCCTCCTTAACCAACCACTGTTGAAGTGCAACATTGATGCAGGCACACTTATTTTTGGTTTCGAGGATTTTTAAGAAAAAGGAAATTAACTTATTGGAAATGTTGGTGCTGTAGATATAAACATCAACGTAATAATCTTCAAAAGGGGCCCTGATAAATCAGCTTCTTGTCAAAGGCGAGGGTAAACGTTGTGAAACGCATATTTAAAATAGTCTCTGTTGACTGATGAACCCATAATGACTTCCAAAGTCTGTTTCTAAACTTTTCACATCCTGTTTTATTTCAGAGATCCGAGAAAAGCCTCTCTTATGCAGTAATGTTAATGGGTGAATCCGTGGTCCATTCTTAAACAACTGCATCACCCCACTTCACTTTCAGTATTGTCACAGAAGGATAACTTGCACCTTAGATCCCACCGAAAGTGTTGGAGTGGAAGTACATTATACTGCCTACAAACATTCTGAATTTAAAATTGTGCAATTCAGAAAGAAAGTGACTTACGCTCTTTTAAATTACAACTAAATCAGTAAAATACTTATTCAACTCAAAAGATTCGATAAATAGATGACAATTACTGTTTGAATACATGTTTTTTTTATTTAGCTGAGGCGAAAATCTGGAAGGAAATACATTCAAAGTTGGCGAGCATTCCCCACTCAATCGATAAGATCTGTATGCCCCTTGTCAAATTAATCAATGACGGTCATTTCTTCTCTACTGTCGATAAAGGCGAACAATTGACACGCCATCAGGCTCAAGGCGGCAACCTTCCTTTCGCAGTACGTGATCCACAGGAAACAAGTATTGAATAATTTTATAATGAGATCTGCAATCGTGCGACTCCTTCACTCGATTGGATTCGACCATTTAGCCTTTTTCGATTGTGAGATAAACTACTTCTTTTGGTCCTCAAGGAATGTCCTTTTGACACTTTTTTTTCTCTGAATTATTTTATAGAAGTGTTTTTTTAAGCACTAAGAAATCTCCACGTAGTAATAGAGAAAAGATTATAATACATCTTAGTGGGTAAAAAACACGCCTGTCTTATACTTCTTTTTGAGAAATATATTCATTCATTTTTCATTATTCAAACTTAGCATTTTTTGGTTTTCAATTTTCTGAAGAATGAAATCGACTCATAATTGTTTGAATAGTTAAAGACTGTAACAAAGATTTTACATTACTTCAAACATTTTTCATCGGCTGATATTCATCAGTACCATGATTTGAGGATTTGTGTAATTCATATTACGCAAAGTGAAGCAAAGATAGGTAATTTACCTGTAATTTAACTTATAAAAAACGAGAAACTTTTGTTTTAAATGAAAAATTTGCATCTCAAAAGTATGCATTTCGCAGATATTAATAAATGGTACTTAAATTCTAGGTTTATGGCGTATCTAATCATCTGTAACGGAGTGTCCTTTCCTTCGTACTCAGACCTATAATTTAAAAGGACTAGTTGTTCATGAACACTCCTGTCTTGAGACATGAAATTTTCTCAAATGTAAATAAACCTTCGAGGGCCTCGCAGAGCGTATAATTATCCTTTTTAAAATAATAATCCTTTCCTTGTATCATGTTCATCATTTCAGGGTATCAATTTACAATGCCACGTTTATCGAAGGAGGCAAACAAATCGAAATGTAGTTTTGAGCAATTTAAATAGGAGCATGAATGGCTCTGACATTTAGTAAAAAGTGAATGATCGGGGGTATTGGGGGAGATCAACTCAGGTCTTGCATATGAAAAAATTCCCTTCGAATTAATGCTGTTGCTTTTGAAGAGCTTCGGCGATTATTTTTGATCTGGTACTATCAAATCAGTAAAAGTGGAAAAATAATTATCTCTCTTCGGATGACATAAAGGTGGCATGTATTCTCGGTCTTTTCCAACCACTCTGTGGACCATTCAAAAGAGTAATCGCTGGAGTTATTATCAAAAGTTCTCTTACTGATGGCCACTTCAGAAGCGCCTCTTATTTACGATAACAATGACTCTAAAATGTTTTGAAAACTCGCATAGAACTCACCTTATACTGTGATCCAAGAGACGGGGACAAGGTTCAGTAATTCTCAGGATCTTCACTCCAAAATGGAGGTATATCGCTGATGCAGAAGCTTGTAGAGAAACAGAGAGCAGTTACCTCAGACGACTTCCAGTTGGTAGATAGATTAAATTTGGGGCTTAATGGAAAAGCTTGGATAAGGGACTAAAACTGAGTCACGATTTTAGTACTTTTTGGTCATTTCGGAAACCAGCTCTTCAGGCTTTCAATCTTTTTCCGGTTACTTCTAAGCCTGAATTTTCTTGAGGTCTGCTTTTGATCATTCCACCTTTACAGCTATCTTTGGTCAAGAAAAACACGCCCCTTCAAAACCTTTTCCGCCGTCAAGTATTAGTTGTTCAGCTTTCGACGAAGTAAAAGTGGCGTTGCACGAGGTTCTGTACGGTTGTCCACCTGACTGTAGACTTATGCAGAAGGAAGTTAGAAGGCTTTTGCTTTAGTCAGTGATCATATCGGAAAATCTCCACACCTTATTCATGACATTGCTGGTCGTCACAGAGACTGTCTTAACCTACATCAATATTTGAATACTCCCTCTGAAAGTGGCCCAATTCATAGAAGGATTGTCATAATCACTTTTAATTAAACAGATTCAAGCATAAAACAGGTTTATTTCTGACGCCGTGAAGAAATGCGTATCTACAAATACTTATTCTACCGTTCGTGTTTGAGCCCAATTTTATAATCATTTTTCCACAACAAATCATGGTTAGTTTTTGTCATTTCTTTTGACCGCTTTTCAACCATCTATACAGTTTAGAGGATACATGAGGTTGCAATTTAAAAAAAAGTCATTAAGGCATTGTGCGTAGTTTATTACTGATCTTATTGCCTGCTAGAATCGCCACTTTTTTTAAAATGAACATCGGCTGATCGGTCTGCATACCTTGTTTTTTAGGGAATCCTATTTAACCGATTGACCTCACAGTAGTAGTCCCAATGTCAGTACAAATCAAGGAATCAGAACATCTTACTTCATTTATACCCGTAGTCTATCCTTTTTCCCCACTTATAGGCCTTATTCATCATGCATCATTATGATACCGCAGCATTTGTTTCTGATCGTCTTCTGGGCCTCAGTTTCTGCCAGCGTTGAGTTAAGTAGGACCCCTTTTTTGCACAACGGTTGATCTTGATGTCGTCACTTCCAGTTATCATAGCCAATTCGTTTCATCAGTTGAGATATTGTTAACTTGCTATTGCCTATATGAGAAAAAGTAATTACTATATTTCAATAAAAATTAGTTTAATTTTTCTACTACACCTAGAATTCGTAGTTGAATTCGTTTAATTCTTCTCAGTATTCAATGGCCTGATTTTCATGCTAACACACTCTTTTCAAAGCAGCACTGTTTTTCTAGTATTTTGCCGGAGTTGCTAGCACACTGCGATATCTACTGACGTCTACAAAATAGGTATCGCCTGATTCTTCTCCCAAATCTCAATCTCTATATAGGTTTCAATAAGAACTCATGTTTATCAACAGTTAAATTAGCGATCTGCAGTCTTTTAGGTTAAAAATTAGATTCTAGATACCTTCTAAGTCTTAGCGAAAGATCTGAACAGTCAGTAGGGCTGCCAAGTTAGATGTCTTCTGTAGTTTCGGTCAAATTAACCTCAGATGGTTATTCATTTAGACGTCTGACAGAGCTGAAAGCGTAACTAATTGAATTGGCCCTGCTCCAAGAGGAATGATGGTTTTTTTCTATTTTATTATCGAAGATACCAATGAGAGTGATACATCATAAATTTCGTCCGATAAAACCTATTTCTGTCCATTCATATGCATTCAAGCTAGGTAGCTGAAATGAATCTTTCATTTTAAAAGTTCATCATAATGCGTCCTTCCAATCTGTAATCATTACACTGTGGTTATCAAGATTCCAAAATTTCAGTTCTTTGCAACTATTCTGCTAATTTCTGATGTCTGATTTTATATACATACTTTGTTATTTATTAAATGTCTCCACTTCCACTGTAAAGTAAACTTCATATTAATATTAATTTAATAGGATTTTTATTTGTTTATTTTACTCATCACCCGTTGCGGCAAGTCTCAAGGATTTATTGGGGGTACAACAGAAGTACAACTAGCTTTTGTAACAAGTAGCACACTACAGTTAACACAGTTGTCGACGTCTTTTGTTCTCTGGTCACTTCTCTGGAATGGTTTCATCGTACAGGTAGCAGTTCAAATTCGTAGTGCCACCTCGTCCGTCCTCAACAATGTTAAGGCAGACAATATTCTTACCTCTTCCGGAAATCTTTTCAACCTTTTGGCGGAGATTCCATTCATTGCTACATGCACGCACTTTCCACAGTCCAGTTTGAGACCACGCCTCTTGTAACAGGCTGTACTAGGTTGTACTTCTGCTGGCGCGATCTAATTTTATACGTCCGGTGGATGATTATTTCTGTCCAGGCACCCCGCTCATTAGACCCCAGAGTTGCTCTGGGGGTTACCGGTGGTCACCACGAGGAGATTGAGGGTAGCTTTGACTACCATACTAAATTTCCCACTCTGAAATTCTCTTCGATTAAAATTCCCTTGTTTTATCCGCTAATTCGTATTCTTGTTCGAACTTTTTGACAAGATTTCGGCAAAAACATCTTCAGTCTTGCAGTCCTGAATAGCCAATTAAATAGCCCGGTACTCACTCCAGATGAACTAAATATTGAACGGAAAGCGAAATGAAACTATGCAGAATGTTATGCACCCGAGCAGTGAACTTTTAAAATGGTTTAAGGCCAAAAGGATTAGAGGAATCGAGTAACCAATATGGTCTCATTCCCAAAAATAACAACTTTTAACAACATTTATCTGTACAACAGCAACATTTCTAACATTTTTATACGATTTCTGACCAGATTTTGACTGGGTGTACATCCAGATTTTCATTGATAGAATAACAGCCATTATGATCATTCCTTTTAATTGTAGGACTTGATGCTGCAATTTCCAAGGCCCCTCTTTCGCTACTGGGTGATCGATTATGCAGAGATAGCTATAGACAAGCTGACTTTTACCAGTGATAACAAGATCAATTACGACTACGTGAAAGAGAGAACTGAAGTCCTGGCTATTCTACTGGATTCCTCTCTAGTTCTTCTTGTAAAAGACGGTGGTAGATATGGTCTTCGACCCTTTAAGCCGTCAAAGGAACCGGGTGTGGAAAATATGGTGGCTTCCACGGTCTCTCTAAGCTCAACGCAACCGCCTGTGGCTCCGAATTTGCTGGGAAACACCATGAAATTGTCACCTGTCTTCTCCACGCACTCCGTGTTTGCTTCTCTCGGTGAACAAATTGGCAAGTCTTTTTGATGGGTCTGGTGTGAAACCTGGCTCTCCAAGGGTTTTAAATAATTTCCGAAATCGCCTTCCCTGGTCTCTCAATACTATGCGGCTTTGAAGAAATCGAGTGACGTACTCATTGGAAGATTATGAAATTGAAGATAGGTTGGAACAAATAAATACTAAGGACTTTTTTGAAAAATTCAAATCACGCAGCATGGTCTTGACTAAATCAAGAAACAACATGAATGGAATACTATTAGTTACATTTGAAAATCTTTAGTGTTACAGCGCAATATTCCTCTTAATTTAGCGTCAAAAGGTTGAAAAACTAAAAATAAGCGACCTTTGTATGAATTTAATCTTGTTTTCCATTCCAGGTTCTGATTTCATGCTCAATATGATCTTCAAAGAACAAGCCATTCTCTTACGACTTTCCTTCTCTTCCAAGGAAACCCGGGAAAAGTGAAATTTTGATTACAACCAAATAATTCACTTTGCACCGCCTTTTAAATACAATGCTTTCATTTTTTTTCAGATGGCTGCATATTTTGAAAAAGCGCGAAGAGTTAGCTAATCAACGCCTGTTAACTGCCCAAAAGTCTCGTTCTAGCTTGCCCCTAATGAACATGCATCCAGCCAATTATCTCAAGAGCGATACAGAAGGCTTCACCACTATTCGCTCGTCCACACCAGCTGTCCAGTCGAACTCCGGACTTGGCGAATCATTTCAGATGCAGGAGTCCGAGTTTTCACCGGACGAATCATCCCCTGAAGCCATTGAAGAGCAGATTACACATTTCACTGGTCTGTTAGCACTTCTCCTTTTCATGATATCATGATAGATTCAAATTAACTAATGAGAAAAATTGAGCAAGCTATCGTGAAACGGTAACTGAGTTTAAAATATAAACCAAAACTTAAAGAGTAGGATTTTTTAACTCATAGTTAAGGGGAGGGGGCTTTAAGGGCTCCATCCACTCCCAACCACCATAAGCTGAAGCCTATCTTGTTCCCAAGATTAATTAATTTTGATTTTATCTTCACAAACTCTTCTCCTTCTGTTCCTATTTGAAGGTTCCTGCCTAACTGGTTTGTGTGACCTGGGGACTCTAGTGACCTAACTTCACTTTTGTCGCGGATGTATAACCGTTGGCGGAGGTTATTTAGATGACTGATTTTAATCCATTTCGCTCCGTTTGTGTTACTCTGAAATGATGAAATACCCTCCTGATCTTTTGATAAAGTTTATAAGCCTTGTGTGTAGAAGCATTCGGTTAACATTACTTGACACCTACATTGAACTTCACATTGGTAAGAAAAAGAAGGATTAGACGCAAGGTTGTGTTATCAGGCTTCATCAACTGTTATTCAACTTTCATACTTCTAGTTGAGAGAATAAGAAGTATTTTGAATCAGTTCAAGGTTTTTCTAGGTCAGAAAGCGATCTTTTGTTGACAAGTAAAGGGGTCAGGAATTATTGAGTTTTCTTCTGATGACAATATGCGAAGAAATATAGAGAAGAACCTAGACTATTTCAATTAATCAGATAAAAAGACAACGGAGCTTAAAGTTAAAATGTCTGTGGAATTCTGCAAGAATGTTTCAGACGTCATTAAAAAAAGGCCAATTTCAGCACGAATTGTCTTTTTAACTGACCTGACTTTAGTTTTATTCAACGCTGTTATAAATAGCATTGTCTTAGAAGTTATTGAATGAATTTAAGTAAATTTGTAAGGTGAATTGTTTTCTAAACTAATTTTAGGAAAAATAAGTGAAATGGAGCGAGGCCTGCAGGCTCTGGTGCGGTCAATCTCTAACAGCGAGACTATAGATGTCAATGAAATTCTCGAGGTATGTGTAACAAGATCGCTGATCTTATGGCCATCAGTATGTATCATTGAACTTCCTTTCCGTCGCTGCCTAACACCTCGGTGAATGTATCTAAATTTATTCATGTAATTAAACCAAAAGGCTTGTAGGCAGATGGTGGCATTTCGGTTAGCACTTTCAACTGGTAACCGAGAGGTTAGAAGCTTCTAAATGTTAACCTAAAACCAGAAGTTGGTGAGGTCAATTCTGAGCTATAATACTAAAGGGAAGAAAGAAGGAAAATTTTTCGGATGTGACTGTGTGACTTAGGCAGCATATAAAGCGACCTGATCGAGTAGAGAGGGAGCCATAAGACCATGCATTGCACTCTGGTCAAAGGGAAAGGAGCAAGATTAGACACGTAATGGACAATAGTCGGATGAGCAAGGCGGCTTCAAGCCTGGGCGGCATGTCAAGCAGATCTGTGCATGCTCCTTAAAGGTTACACTCTTCCCCCTCTAAAATTGCTGCATCAAAAATCGCTACTAAACTCTACTTACCCCCTCCATCCCAACTGCAGAGTGTACTTTCAAGAAATGATACTTCACTTCTTGATTAGATTGTTGAAAAGTCGAGACCCATTTACGATTCGAGTTCACATGATGCCCACAAATTCTAGGTACAGTACAGGCAGTTAAACCGATTTTAAAAGCATTTCACTGCAGTTCTTCTATTTGATATAATAAACTTCCTTATTGTTGATTTTGTTAATAATTTTGCCATCATTTCGCTAATTTTAAACAGGGAAATGTCCCGTGAATATTTTAACGTAAACGACCTAGCTAACCCTCCAACCGACGTGTAATAGTTGAATGTCTTAAATGTGAATTTCACTTATGCCTTCAAAAATCAAAAATAAAATTTGCTTTATTAGTATGTGAAGTTTTATAATATTTAAAAAAATTTTCACCTAACTATACCATTTATTCTGTTTTGAGAAGAACTATGACAATGCAGCACTATTTCCACTTTATAATGCCATGATTTCTGCAAATCGTTTGAAGTTGCGTCGTTATCTAAGAAGAAAACGGGAATGTATCTAAATTTCACGCAATTAAATAGGAAGGAAACGCTCCTGAAACTGTTGTTACTCCAATCTCCCTTTAACTCATCTTGTCGAACAAAAGTCGTTGTTTTCCCCCATTTCTAGAATATTTCCCTAAAATCGGGTGAAAAAATTCCTCAATCTGACAAGGAGTTAATGACTGCTGAGCTGGTGTTGACTGAAAAGTGGTTGAATTTTGTGAAAATACATCTGCGTCAGCTATCGCATGGTCAAAAGGAGACTTATGAGAAGAAATTGGGACCAACAACTGAATTGGACACTTCTAAATCGGCAGCCATGATCCAAAAGGGTCATCATCGCTCCAAGTCAGCTGTTATTTTTGCTCCTGTTGGCCTCACCGACCGGAGAAAACGCTCAAGGACTAGAAGCGGCTCTATTCACAAAGGTTGTGTAGAGATGGAATCGGAGAAATCCTCTCTTGATGAGAGTAAAGAAAGGGGACTAGAAGATAATTTGGAGAATGAGGAAAGCATGAACGGTGGTCGGAACCAGCTGGTAGAAATGATTCACGATCTGCAAAAATTAGCTGAAATAATCTCATTGGTGGCCTCTCATGCCCTCCGTGTAAGTGATGGCAGTGTTTAGCACCTCCTTGTTAGATTCAAGCGAATCCCAGATTTGATTCACTTCCCTTGATCAATTGGCTAATTTAATCCACGCAACCCCTAACCGCCTGATTCCGATTCGATCACTACATTTTACGGTCTCTAATCTTAACTTTCAAATTCATCACCATATCCTAATTTTGCGAATACAAAACGGTAGCATCAACTGCCTACTCTTCGTGGTGCATATCTTAATAACCTTGCTAAACGCCAGCGCATTCCCCTAACAACTGCTGCAAATTTTTGCCGTTATTTCTATTACCACTGCTGCTGCATTTTTGTGATTGTTTTTTGTTCCTTTGGCTTGCTGTATTACGTACTTTGTGTTTTCTGCGCACACATGATTTTAACCAAACCACACTAGCATTGGTAGCGTCAGATTTCAATGTAAAATTATATCATTAGTTTTGCGAATAGCGACAAACACGAGAGTATCGCTGAACAGCCTTTTAGATACAGAGTCATTGGTGAACAGGTTGTAGCAGCGTTACTTAAGGCGCAGTATCTATATGCAAATTTCATATCGATTCAATGGAACTCTGTCCATTTGCAGAACCTAGGGCCAAAAGAAAAGGAGGAGGTGACGATAACGGAAGACTCGAAATCTGATGAAGAGCAACATGAAGCTTACTTGGATGCCAATTCTTCACTGTCTTTCACATCGAGTCTATCGTCTGGATCCTTGTCCGGAGAAACAGATGAACCCAAAACTGACAACTTTAAAACTGTTAAGGAGCCGGCAAGTTTGGAAGATATCCCTGCAAGTGACTATGAGACTGAGGAGGTAGGCGGAGAGATAGGAAAGCATGAGGAAAGTCAAGAGATTCTTGAAATGGATGGATATGCTGTGACTCCCTTGAAGGAACCCATGCCAAAATCAGATGAAGACCTTCGATTACCACCAAGACCTCTAGCTAAGGACGAGGATGGATGTGGAGATGAGGAATGCAAAAGTATTGGTATGTGTTAGGTCACCTAGTTTCTTCTCTTTTCCTCATTTATGAGATCTTTGCGAAATCCTAAATGTATTTTTGCGTGCAAATTAGCCAAATTAGACTTTGAATCACTATTTTCCGGCCGATTGGATGCTTGACTTAAAAGAATCGTTTGCCATCAACCATCGCAGTAATACATTTTAGTCACCTGCCGATTAGTGACTAAGTATTTGCTTTGAACCGCCGTCATCCGACGAATAGCGTGGCCGTGAAAAAAGATTGATGTAGTTTGGCAAATATCATGTTTGAATGTGATCATTCGTATCTTCATTAGCTTTAAATGAAACAAAGTAAAGAGCTAAACATAGTGCGCATTACTTGACATTTAATAAACTGTTTTCTCATTACCCGCCCATCATTTTTAGACGCCTATGAAGACAAGCTGAGGTCATTAGCCCTACAACTCGTTGACGACGTAATCGATGCCGTCGGTAAGGTTATCTTCTTTCTAGCACCGTTTAAATTTAATATGCATATGCTCCTAGCCTTGTGGCAATCCTGTATCACCTCTCCTAGTGCATGCATTTAGGGAGTGTATGGAGATTACTGATTTTTTTGTAGAACTTCAAACATGTCAATGGTCGCTCAAGATAGAGTGTGATTTTATTCGCAAAGCGCCCCTTCTGCCTTTATCTTATCACGGAAACGTGCAGTATTTTTTTTCTGCTAGTCGAAGCGGAAATGGCTTTTCCTTAGCCGCCTAGCTTTTATACACCAACTTCAATATCAAATCACCTTGAAATGCATCCATTTCAGTTTTTTGAGCACAGCAATTAACTAAGTTCATTATGTAAGGAACCTACTGATCTGAGGATCTTGAAGATAAATCTATTAGGGCTTGATGGATTATATTTTGTTTCTAATAACTGATTTGATTTATTTTTTGGTATCTTTTGATCATGCTATTTTATTATTTTTACGAAACTCTTGCTAATTCAGAAGATTGCATTCTTGGTTATCATTCAAATTCATGTAAACGACCTATATAAAACGTCGTTAAAATAAAGCTGAAATATACTAAGTCTCCTATGACTCTTTGAGCTGAGAATTTGTCAATACTGCCAAATAATTTATTCTTGACCAGTAATACTAATTCTGGACTTCTGGTAACTAGCTAGCCCAATGAGGAAATACTAAGTTAAGCGTTCTCGTTCGACGAGAGCTGTGCAAGATTGTCTCGGTAAGAACATGGCATGGTTTGAGATATAAGAGGGGTCAGACCTCTTATAAATTGGCTTCCGGTGGCGTTTTCACCCATAAAGCTTCAAGAATGTAGATCGGATTTGAATTTTAAATTGTGTGTCCATAAGCTCTTTAAATACTTCCATTCCTGTCAGACTGTCTGTATGACCATGTCGTGTTTGGCTCCGGAGGAATTGTTATCCGCCTTCCCAAAGCTGTATCTCTGCATTTGGAAGACGTCTTGGTGCTGAGGCTATGCTTGCCTCATTTGGGTCGGCTCAACAATTGAACGAATTTGGCGAACCTTTTCTCTTACAAAAAGTAGCATAAAAAGAGAAAATTTTGCTTTTTAGTTGTTTAGTTGGGTGTCTTTTTTTTAAAAGAGCACGATTCCCCATTGAGAATTAGATAGTCTTTCTATAAAAGAGTACTTTATTCAAAAGTGCGAAGCCTGTAATTGGCGATGTTGCCCTTGGCCGTCTGCTATGTCATATAAGGTACAGTCCAACTACAATGAAATCGGTGAAGTTTCCGACGGAGGATAGCGCTTAACCCAATTCACCCATGCTCACACTCTATGATTCCCTTGTCAAAATATATTCTGAAATATCTTGCTGCCAAAATTTGAACGAAAATAGTCTTTGAGATGGGCTCAGTCCTGAGTGAAAATATTTCTAAATTAAAAGGTTTCAATGAGACTGCATGCATAATGGAAGATTACTTAAATATCTGTATTCTGTAAGATTCACTGGTTATTTTCAGCAGATGCTGTTATTTTGAGTAGGTAATATTATCCATTTGCGATTGATACCTAACGGCGGAAACTATCATAAAGTACATACTGTTAAGCAATAAGATGACAAATCTGTGTTTAAGCTAGTCTCGACCCTTTTGACATCGAAAACAACATGGATTTTAGGCCTGTCTCGTTTGATAATTGTTTTTGCTAACTTAGGAGCCTACGAAATGGATATTGCGATGCTCGCAAAAGATTTAACGGACTCTGCAATAACTTCAGCGGTCAATCAGGTCACAAGTGGTGGCTGTCGGCGTCGTAGTCCAGAATTCGCTTGCACAACCGACAGTGGAATCAGTTTCATCGAGATTCCAGGTCAGCTGAGTAGCGGGGAAGATGATGAGCTAACCGTAACCGGATCTAAACCACATCTTGCCCCCACTCCTACTGAAACCGGAGGGGACTCTATCATCCTCTTCAGTGACCTTGACAAACTCGATATTGATCGGCCCTCCTCCCCCTCTGGTATCTCTGTCGGTAGAAATGACTCCCAGAAATCGACAACTTCCAGCGGCTACCTCGGGTCTGGGGACGAGACCGTCCAACAAGATTGGATATGATTGAATCTTGTGCACATTCTCTAAACTCCCCTTCCCCCTTCAGCACATATGAGCTAAACTGTATATACACCGGTGGGAAAAGTATGTGTTTTTGATCTTAGGATCATCTCGCGCAGATACCCCCCTCTCCTTCGATTGATTGTGGTTGTCGTAGCACGCTGACCTGTTGACAGAATCACCTCTAATATACAAATCAATACTGCCTATTTTATCTCCCCTCTCTATATCTCAGTATCATTCTGGGACTTGGTAACCATCTCCTTCCCTCCGTGCCTTTCACTCAATTTCATCATGAAATAAACGCTTTTGTCTTAAATTCGAATGGCGGTCAATTTGTATACATAGGCAGTGGGGCCAGATCCAGGTATCTCCGGAGACGATATTTCTCCCGCCAAATAGGTGATCGAAGTGCTATGCTGTGCCAACAGACTAAGTTGGCTTGTGATAAGGGCAAATAAAAAAATTGTTGGCATAACGGAAAGACGTGGTGTTTTCTGTAGCTGGCTTACCCCTACAACGCATTCCTTCGGCTGCGCGGTTTTAGTGAAAAGTGCCTGATAAGAGAAGGGTGTTAAGGGATAAAATTATTCTTCGTCGTGGAAGAAATTGCCATTAGTACAAAAGTAAGGTTATAAATAGGTGATGTAAAGGTATCCAGACTCTTATTAAGATTGCAAGGACAATATAGCTCATAATTTTCGAAATTTTAAATTCTGACATCATTTTGGCAAATGGAGGACCCTTTATGACGATCGTTCGGAGCCTATCCATATTTTGCAGAGGTGATAATCATGTTTTTTGTGAACTCGAGGGATTCTAGGCTTGCATATTTGGTGAATAGTGCTTGAATCATTGCGCTGACTTACAATTTTCGCTTTGGTTATTCCATTTATCAACTAGAGAGGCCAAATTGGAATAGTAAGCACCTAAGGTTACCACAGATCCAAAAATGAAAAACAGATACAAAATCATGAATACCTTGACTACATATAATCTCATAGTGTTACAATTTTTGTATGCTAACATGCCGGCTTTTACTGAATGCTGTAATCTATCAATGAACCAGGTGAACTAGCGTAATATTATTGTAATCCCCAATCCAGAAACAGGATAGAATACACCGCTGTAGAGTCGAAATAGGGGGAACCTGTAAATTTTTGAGGTGCGTGACAGACAAGTTCATTCCTTCTTCGTCAAGTCTGTATAATCTCGACCGCTTGGAGAAAGCTTCGTTAAGTCTCCCAGTGCGTGGCTTTAAATTGTTTGCTCATGATTTAATGGGATTCATTTTGAACAAACCAGCTCTTCTCAATCGCGGAAGTCTTCTTTTCAACTTATCAGCAAGGCGTAACAAAAACATTCAGAAAATTGTTATTTTGTTAGCAGCATGCCTAGAGAAAACTAAGCTCAATTTCCTCTGACTGTAGCTAATCCGGTGTGTTTAAGATAAGACTGAAGAACCTTTTTACGTTATTGGGGAGGATACTAGCTGGAAAAAGATTGATATCTGTGTTAATTATGTGAGATGACGTTGTTATGGAGCGTGTGTCGGATCTATTCATTTATCAATGGTTGGATAGTCATGGGGAGAAAACTGGTCCAAAGAAGAGCCGTCGTTAAATTTAACCGACTAATAGCATGGTAAACATTGCCCAACAATGGAACATGTGAATGTGATTCTTTAGTGGACGGTGAGCGAGGTCATAACATATGACTGAAAGGAGTTCCTCATGATAAATGAAGTAAGATTAGGTACCCATGTATAATAAATGACAGGTTTTGGCTCTGAGGCAGTAAATCCTCATGATGGAGAGACTTCAAGTCTTACCAAGTGCATCGCCTTACTAATATGGATTGACTCCGCTCATTTAGCCCGTTACCTCTTAAGGAGTTCTAAGTGAAATATTAGACATTGAGAATTTTGCAAGTTTGCAAACGAATAAGGCCTATTAAACTGCAACCAGAACTGTCCAGTAAGCTTAAGTTCCAAGTTGTTAGCTGCCACTAACTTAAGAGGCGGAGTTACTATCACTAGATCAAGAGATAGCAATAATTGACTTTTCAGTTTAAACGAACATTTGATTTGAGACATGGGCCTTGAGAGGTTATGACTGGGAAGATGGTCACTTGTGAACAAAGCTCCCGTAGATTACTTGGCTGACTATTCTAAAAGTCTCTGTAAACAATTTTTTTCGCCTATAAAACTCAATTTCCCATGATATTACCAGCAATATGTGGTAGGACAAGAGTGGTGGGGTCAAAAGGCTTCTGATGGAAAACCTCCAGTGATATACAGCTAAGATAATAACTTCATCCGCTGCAAAATGTCATTGAAATGAATGGACCATGTAACATTACTTACAAGTAATCGTCCCGGTTTTGTAAACTTGACCATATTTTGGCTTTGCGCCGCCAGTGTGTTTGATTTCTGTAGGATCCACTGAAATAAATAACAAAGAATCATTAGTTAAATATTGTTCGATGGATGAGCTGGGTGATGATAATGGAGAAGTGAGACAAAATTGGGAACATTGAAATTTTTTCTATCAAATGATAAGCACACCAATTAGTAGTTTTAAGTGCCATATGAGTAATGCGATTTCATGCGTACTAGGTTGTTAACAGCAGGACGAAAATGATATTTTAAACTCTTGAAAATATCCGATTATTTGTATACTCCGCAATAATTTAAAATGAGCATTTAGCGCCTTCAAATGGAAATCAAGTCTACATTCTGCATTATCGAAGTTTCAATCATACTCAATAGATGACACTTGCAAGTTCGTAAAGTGGATGCTTAGTGCAAGGTCTTCGCAAGCTACTACTAAAACAGCCGAATCTCCCACAACAATTCCGAAAATATGCTGTCCCTGTTTACTAGGGTTAGGATCTGATTCACGAGATGGATCAACGAGATAGAAATCATAGAAATTAAATATGCTGGCCTTAGGTCTTGAGAACGGCTAATATTATTTTCAGTCAATTGCCAAATAGTTTCTCGACTGTAAACTGTCTCAGTACGGTTGAGCTTTGCAAGTAGATCAAGGTTTAGATAATTTCAAACCAGGTTAAAAATGTTATAAAATAGAATAGCAATGCGTAAGGCCTATATGTAGCCTATGAAGAAGTCACTTTGGGTTTTTTTTGCCATATTTGCTTAAGATGACATGAAATGAGTAAGGCCATCCACATCTTTTACTGCTATTATCAGAATATCCTTTGCTAGCACTTAAGAAAAAATAATGAATATAAATAAATGTTTAGTTAATTTATGTTTATGTCTAAAACGCTTTCGTGAAACACGAAGTTTACTTACGACTGGCCAATCAATAGTCAGCCTTGGATGACTCGATATTTGTCAATTTGTTTGCGTAAACTTCAGGGGATGCTGTTGGAATTAATCTCATTTGACAGTTTTAGTTGTAAGCCTCATGCGACCTATAATGTAAAAAAAGGTACATTTTCATAGCTTATAGACATGCTTAGATGTTTCCGAAACCTCATTTGCTCCCATTGGGGAGAGCCTTAGTCGTGGTGGTGGCTCCACAATCAACGTTTTTGATTTCGGTGGTCGGTTATTTATTTGGCGTTCGGATCTTGATAAACTGTGCGTTCATGAGTTATCGTTTGTCAACGAAGTCCGCCAAAACTCAATTGAACTTATATTCTCAAATTCGAAAGTGCTCAATTGTGGGATATACTATGAAAACTCCGGTTTATATATTCTGGTTACAACTGTAGATGGCATTTATCAACATCGATTTCCGCCCTACAAAAAGGTATCATTAATTTTGCTAATAATACTTCTAGACTTATAAGTATGAATCCATTTTGAAAGACTACAAAGATTCCGACTCGCAGTTTCATCCGTTAAAAGGTCTTTCCTCTCAAGGAATTATTTGTTCCACCACTTCTCGTTTTAATGATGAATACTCCCTTTTCGCTTTTGGCCTAAAAGGAGGATCTGTCATGCTTGTGTCAATTTCTGAAGCAGGCCAAGTTGTTAATGAACTGACAGTGGCTTCATATCAATTCAATCCGTTTTCTGGGATATTTCCATTTTCTAGTAAGCAGGCTGAAGGAGGCCAGGAGCACCCAGTGTCTGTAGCCTTTCTTACCAATGAATCCGATGACCCTACGCTTGTCTGTGTGTCCAAAGACCACTATTTCCGCGCTTGGGATCTGAAACACAATCAGTGCATATCCTCAATCGATCTGCTCAGGTGCCTCAGCAAATACTCAAGCTACTTCGATGATTTTTCTGATACACATCAGCGCACTCAGGCCTTCGCTCCTGGTGTCAACCACTGCGTCAAATCGTCCAAGAACTTCGCCTTGATTTACCTTGAACTTCAACCAACTAAGAAATTTTCACTTCCTGTGGGTTCAATGTCCTATTGGATATGGATTCGATCAGTTAGTACTTCTAACAGAAAAGTCGATTTCGATGTTGTTCGCGTTGAGCGCACTGAGCAGATGTCAGGCTCCCACTCTTCCTTCACTGCCGCTGTCAGTTCTTTGATCGATTTTTCACCCTTTCTAGTCTTCGAAGATGATTCAGATGCATTTAGATCATCCGTGGATATTGATTCCAATAAAATTTGGCTACCAACTTCACTTGGTAAGATTTGTAACTTCATTACCAAAGTTTGTATTATGTTAGGTATTTGGTCGGTAGTAGATCTCCCAACTGTCGAGGGCTCTAGCCAGCCGGTTCTACACCGGGAAACATTCAGTATGAATGCTTCAAATACTTCATCGAACTCTTCCTCAACACCAACTGGGAATAGTGGCATTAAGCTATGGCAAGAGCCGTTACCTCAGTCCATTTTCCAGCAAGCGTATTGTGTATCTAAAGAACCTGAAGTAGCTTTTAACATTTCCGCATTTATGGACTTCATCTTTACGCCTGGTCGATTCACCAAAGATGCCATCTGTAAGGCATACGAGGTTTGTTAATGCTTTCCGCTTCACCTCGAAAATGTCTAGACTCTGAGGAAATCTCAGTCTCATGATTGGTCTTCTGCTTCATTGGATAATTCCCTTTTCGAACTCAATGAAATCATCAAAACCTCAGTGAGTGGTGGCTAGCAATTAGTAGTTATACGTCCTCATAAGTTGCCTTTTTGCTTGATTATTTTCAATTACTATCTCACCAGTTAATGAACGAAATATCCAGCCACGATCTACCAACAGTGCTAAAAACCTTCCATCAAAGTGTCGTGGACTATCATCAGCGGGCTTTGGAGCCTTTGGGCCTTTTCTATGTCCAATCGACGGGAGATGTGGTAGTCGTACATCGATCGGGAATATCGGTTGCGAGAAGTCTCCAGTCTGCTGAAGAAGCACTATTGAATGCGTATTATTTAATTTCAGTCGCCGAGTCTAGTAGTAAGTTACCATAATTCTTTACTAAATACCCTGGATAGCTTTTGAACTTTCTGTGTAAATACCAACACTGGATCATATTCTAATTGGTTAGATACGAGGTTACGCCGCTATTGTAGTGGTCGCGTACGCATCTGACAACCGGTGACGCAAATTCGAGACCCATCGGTGTGCATCCGATGCTGGTTGGTGGCCAGGTGGTGGGGTTAATGTTAGAAGACACCTTTCTTCAGCTTAAGCTTGGTCACCATTCCTGTTATTAGTCGGATTCCAAATGTTACTTTTGGGTCTACTATCATCGATAAAGTCGAGTCGTTCATTGTGTTGGATTTATCGATCGATTTGCACGATTGGTTACTGATCAACCTGAGACTCAACTAACATTTGATCTTTCGAACCTACCTCATGTTTCGCCATTTGAGCCGAACCCCGGCGATGCAATAGTATTGGTATACTATGGATAAATAGCTGTAATTTGATGGCTTAATGTATTCTTTGTGATTATCTTTATTACCGAGGCTTACGCTCCAGCATTACTTTCAGTGGAAGCCCGTAGTCGGGAGCATTTGCTGTTCCGCTGTCGGAAGATTGTGAATGGCCTTGGAAAAAGCCAAGTCTGGCTAGAACACGAACGTCGTATCTGCGACAACTTCGACAATTTTCTTCACACTGAAGCTGTCCTTAACCAACTCCTGTAAGTATCAGTAGATCTTTGCTTCATTTTCACCTGCTTGAGAATTTCATGGAGCAATTCCCTTTTCTACCGTTTAGAAACGAGTTGAAGTCTGAAGGAGTGGGCAAGCTATTCACAGCTGAGTCGGATGATTCAATGGACCAGTTGGAAGAAGCCTTCTACTGGATTCTAGATTTGATTTCTTCGGCCGATGAATCGGATGAGCTGTACGAATCGGTGCTTGATGAGGAAGATTCACGCTTTTCCCACGGCATTGGATCCAGTCTCTCAGCAGAACTGCTGGCTCGAGGTGTTCAACAGGCGACCTGCATGCGTCTGCGTTTCAGTGTTGCTTTATACTTCCTCTGGCGTCTTTGCACTTGTTATTCTTGCGCGTCTTTTCATAGTTCTACTTTTGAGAATAGTTTATTACAAAATTACCGGTGTCTAGCAATAATTCACTGGCTCACTGTGACTCGCTCTGCTGCCGATTCTGAAATGAACGATCAGTAAGTTTGCCACGGTTCCTAATAATGTTGAGTTTATATTTAGACTTTAAAACAAACTGTGTTTCCTATTTTTTCAGCAGACAATCCTGGGCTCTTTTGAAGGTCCTTGGTATGGATTTCCCACCTAGAAGGAAAGTTTTCGCTTCTAATCTCCTCGGGGAACTTCTCCTTTCCTTCCCTGAACTCTCCAGTGGCTTTCCGAACGCCATTTCTTGGCAAGCACAGGCTTCAAAGATCATTACTACCCTTCAAAGACGCCTTTGTCCGGTTGTTAATCATGGTGAAACCTTGATTCCTCTTATAAAGTACCTCCTATTTAATGCCAAGGTAAGGACTGACATTTTGCTGAGCTCATTATTCCGCTTAGACGATGGAGATACTCAAGCTGTGCAAATGCCTCGCACCGAGCGCGTTTTCTGGCATAGAACTGGAGAAACTGACCTCGAGAGGGTGTCAAGAGACCGGAGCCGGAAAATCGAGACTTGACTTTGTTACCGATTTCTGGTGGTCAGGGGATTTGAACGTGCTGTATATGTGTGCATTCCTTGCTTTCGCGTGGTCAAAGTAGGAACTACTTGCCTAACTGTCCTCGCTCTGTAGATATACTTACGAAGCGATTGACCAGCATATTGAAGGTTCTTTGTATCTTCGAAACCGTCTCCTCAGTCGATTTCATTCATCTACCACAGAATGCCCACAGGAATTAAAGATCAATGATTCTATTGCCACGCCTTGCTCTCTGGTAGAAAAACTTTTCTCTGCTGAGTTTTCGATTGCCTCCCTGGGACTTTCAGAGTCGATTATTGAAAACCAAAGCCCAATTTTTATCCGCTATCTCATTGATGAAGTGCAAATTCGATATCTGATCAAGGTTTGTTTTCCATAACGGAGTGTATAGAGTTCGTCTACTTAACCTGTTTCGTTCTTCTCTTCAGGCAATGCCAGTGCTGGAGGTAACTGATAAACCTCATTGTGTCATCACCTTATGTGAATACGGTCTGGAGATTATACAAAATGCTGCGAGAACTGCTTGCGACGAGGGTCTGCTGGATTTTGAATCAAATAGTCAACTTAAATCGCTTCTTCTTGGCAACTCAGAGACATCGATGGAATCAGACAAATCTGGTACGTTGTTGTCTAACTTGGATTCTCTTTATCTAGGAGGCAATATAAATCCCTTGTCAAAATGCCTTACGGCCAGTTCGAGACCGCTCCACATGTATCCAATAATTGGAAGCAATACTCACAGTGGTTAATGGTGGTTTATTGGTCGTTATGCTTTCTCCCTGATCAGCCAGACTGCAGGAGGATATAAGTGATTTCTCATATTAAAATAAATTACATCTGTGATTTGGAGATCCTGGCATTGCGTCTGTTCTCAGGAGTGATTCACATTAACCAGACTTAAGAGGTTCTCCAAAATTTGATGTGCAATTTTTTTGATGTGACTGATGAAGATAATAAACACCAGTTACTAAGTCACTCATTAGATCATTAAAAGCATTAGAGTTAGCGTAAATGTATGTAACACTTTCAAAGTCTTGGAATCGGGAGGAGAGACCTGTGGAATCAGGAGATTTTCAGCAGGATCTAATCTTTATTCTCTTTTTCAAAATCTATTTGCTGTTTACAATCGCCTTGATTAAGACGGACAAACTGCTCTTCAAATATAGAGCGGTAGATAAAGCCTTTTAGAGTTGAGCTGAGAGCCTCTCCTGAAGAAAGTTATGTAGGGTCCCCCTTGTTCGACGATTGAGATCACAGTCTGAAATGCAACTTCTTAATCACACAGTATATATTTGTATTCACTGGCATCCACCTCGTCTGGGTAGTAGTGATCTTGTCTTTAATTTTGGAGCATCTCCTTCTATAAAAATTCGAATACACTTAGCATTGTTGCATTTCTCTGTTCTTCGCTGCAGTCCCTTGAGTCTCGGTTTTTTTGACCGATGAGACTGAGATGGCCTTGGTTGAGATTTCCAGCCAAAATTGGTTATCTCTTCCAGTGACATTTTTTTGCATCCTTTTCATTTCGTCTAAATCTTGACTTTGTATGTCCCATCTTCATTAGCTTTAGGGGAATGGGTAGAACTTTAATAGCTTTTGATGAGACTTACCCAAGGAACAATAAATTGAATATTGGCTTCTCATAGTAAATGAAAAGTTGTCCCAAGACCTAGAAGGAAGGGTGTTGTGCATTCCTCCAAAAGAATAAAAACCACCATCGTTTCAGAATGAAGAAAAAATATAAACCCCGTTATTAGAACAAATTTGAGTGATTTAACTCCGGTAAGCACCAAATTAGGGAGGTGAATAGTTGGAACCAGTCGATTTTGATTTTTAATGTTAGCCTTGTGCTTGAGTACCTCGTGAAATGTGTATTTGTCATTTTCATACATACGTATTATGATTCCAATGTTTCGCGATTTTTGTTAACGTGTCATTTCGGTGTACTTTCCAACCCTTAAAGGAATGCAGACAAGCAGTCCGACTGATCTCTTTCCACTGTCTGCCATTCGTACTGACGATTTGACTTTCCGGGCAGTTGCACGAAATTTGTCAGAACTGGAGGCTGTGCTTCGTACACGCATCTTCCGACACGAACTTAATCTTGGTAATATTGATCGAGCTCATGAACTAGTTATGGCCAATCCTGACAAGGCTAAGTGAGTTCGGAGCTATCCCTTATATTATTTTACCGATTGAATTATTTCTTTTATCTAACACGTGTATATTCTACTGATACTAATGATCTAAATCTGCACTGAAATGAAATGCCTACTGTCTCCCATCTTGGAGTGGGGGAAGGTACCTTGGTACTCCTCTGACTGAGGATCTCCATTTAGTGATCACTTCAGTTGTTGATTGATTTGAAATCCGTGTCATTTGATGAGTCAGATGCATAACCGTAGTGAGGATGTATTCATGTATTCGGTTAATTTTGATTCATTTTTAACAGAGAGATCATTATTTTCTTACTTTTACATATTCTGTAATTTATCTATAACCGCAGATGGCTTCTTGAAGTGCAATTGACGATAGAAAGATGCAATTCTATTTGAATATGGGTCTTAATAATGCACCACTTAAAGATCTCGTCAAGATGAAAGAGTGAGATACGTTTCCGGTTTTTATGAAAATAATCTCCCAGAGTTGTAGTAGTGCAGTCATCAAACGATTATTAGCAGCACCAGGTCTATTGAAAGTGGAACGAGATTAAAATCTATCAGAGCGCGTCCATTGATTGGAACAGCCACTACTTAAACGCTTGTCTCAATTGAAGTATTAACTAAGGAGGAACCAAAGTATCCTCCTTCTTGCCAAGATAGAAGCTGGTTCATTTTACAGCGGTCCAGTTTTGGACTTAGGTTATATCTGAACCACCAGATGCCTTGAAGTCGAAAATCTCTGACGCCTTAAGTATCTATGTAAAGATTTATAGTCGAGTATTTTGCCTTGATACTTCTACTGCATTTCCAGACAACGCGATTGCCTTCATCTTCTTATTACCGAACTCTGTGACCGTCAGATGGCCCCACTTCTTGTCAACTTGGAGTATGGCTCTCTGGAAGATGAGGTAAATTGCATTCCTCCAAGTTGTTCAATTTTTTTGTGATAGAAAACAGGTGAATGACTAGTTCAAGTGTCCTTGTGATGGTGGCTGTGTCGCTTTCTTATTGTTGCTTGAATGTTAGGATCTTAATTCTGAGGATTTAATTTATCGTAGCTTATCTCCACCCTGGAATCACGAGCTCGAGCTACTGACATTCTTCAAAAACCACCTCCACGGCGTCAGGCTCTTCATATAACCACTAATGACTGTCTAGAAGAATTCCAAGAGCAGAAACCCGGAAATATCTTCTATGACGTTCTCTATGCCTACTATATTCGACGTTCCAGGTTTCATTCAGCTGCCGAGGTCTGCTTTGAAGAAGCCATCCGTCTTGCTGAGGAGGCCGCTTTACTTCCTCCCACTCTCCCTAGGCGAAGTAGATTCGATGGGGGAATTGGCGGAGTTGGAAATAGGGCGCTTCTTGTTCTTCATCATCAGGCCATTTGCTTGGCCAACTGTATTAACACTCTGGAGTTGTTAACACCCAAAGATCAGTGGATTGTTCGGCCAGACACGAAGATTGCATTTGTAGACAGTTCAGGGGTTCGTTAACGATTTCATTTCACTCTTTTCTCTTTTATACTAACTTTTGGACTCTTCTAGCCTGTTGGTTTGAGAGATGACATTGCTTGGGCATTTGACGTGGATGATGAGGTTATAAATGACAACGAACCTCTGTCTGAGAACGAAGAAGTTGATGCTGAAGCAGGTGAAGTTTCCATTCGGCAAGCCGAGGGTAGGAAAATTCTGCAACTTGTGGATCTTAAGCACCACTACCTGGTGGTTCAAGCTCGTTTGAGACTCGCGCAAGTTTCCTGGGATCTAGGAGTTCTTAGAGTAGGAAGCACGTCTCTTCATGATCTGTATTCTGCCCTAATCGTTACTGCTCTTTACGATGTAGGTACCTCTTTCTCTTCTTAAGGACCACTATTCTCCGTAAATTCACCATTCTCTCCTTTGCAGGAAGCATTTAAGCTGCTTCTAGTATTTAATCTCGACTCGGAGTCATTGATAAGCGCAATATCGTCTCGTTGTGTTGCTCTGATGGAAGCTAAACAAACTTCAAACGATGGTTTATGCCCTCACCTCCCGGCGCTGACGAATACTACTTCTCCATTGCGTATAGAACGAGACTTGGTAGCAAAATCGATAGCCTCATTAACTGACTACTTCAATGCCAATCAAGGACTGATGATGGAAGTGAATCGGAACAATGATCTTCTTGATCTTTACTGGTTGTTACTGAAGGTTCTTCTCACTAATCTTGATGGTAACAGTGCTATTCAGAAAGGTTCAAGGTGGAGTCTGCATCTCCTGGCTTGTAGAACCCTTCTTACTAGCACGTTGAATCAACAAACTTCGTCGATTCAACTTCCAGGTTGGTTGATGCATTCGTTGCTTTCCAGTGGATCATCAGGACCTGTTGTACCATTACTTCGACTTCTACTTGACCACAACCAGTTGATAGAGGCTTCTAGGCTTGCCATTTCTGCTCTTTCTGCTGCCGTCGGACCGGAGACTGGACAATGTCCTGCCTTACTGAAGAAGATGGACTTGCATCTACTTCAGGCAACTCTGCATTCTGCACCAGATCGAGTAGCCTCATCGTCGTTGTGCATCCCACACGGGCTTCTCTTTTGTCTCCTGGATTCACTGTCTTTTGTCGCACAAAATAATACTTCATATTCTACTGTAAGTCTAATGTTGTTTCCCATTTATCCCGTCATTTATTAGCATAAAAATCTGACTACTCCGTGCAGAACTTTATCACTTTCAATAGCTGAACGAGGAGCCTAGCTTAATGATTCAATTTTGTATTGTTTATGGTGTGCGTATTCTCTCTAATCGTAGTAAACTGCGTCAGCTTCTGATTATTTTCTAGGGTTTTTAAAGTCTTGGTGCGACCTTACCGATGGGCTCACACCTTGAGGAAATTTTATTCTATTTTCGTTTGATTTCATCGGCTTGAGTTTTGCTTGATCATAGCTCTTGTGTTGGCCCTTCAAGTTTGCCTTATTCAATTCTTTTCTTGGAACTGAAATCACCCCAAAACTCTAGTGGTTACTGTTCGTAGTTATAGTGGATATTCAGACTTTAGAAAACAGAAATTGAATTCACTTGTTGTCCTGCCCTTCAATAGCCATCAGCTTTAACAAGCGATTTCGGAAGACTTCAGTGGCCATCCGAGTAAAGGTTTGGTTCGACGATTCCTCTTGTTATATTTGGCAACTGCATGACTTTTCACGTCAGCAAAGCGGTAGATTGCATATCGCAGTTTCCACTAGAATATGGTTGGAATTCACCTTCTAAAAAAAATTTTTATTCCACGCATTTTTCTTTTTAATTTCTTTGGAATCTCAACATGGGTCGTGGATACTTGTCCTGCCACTTAGACAAGTATGTACATTCTTTAAACAGGAGTCCTATAGTTTATGAAAAAATCCCTTCAATATAATCTGCCTTTGGCCTAAAATGGGTGGTTAAGTTCTTCAAGGGCACATATACGACAAAAAATTCGAATTTTCAAACTCAGAATCCATCTTCTAGTTTTCAAAGTTTAGCTCTCGGCACATTTTAGTATCTCTCAGGCACTATTCGCTCTTTAGTCTCCATTCACCGCTTTTTTTTCATTAGCAGGCATCGCCTACCATTAATTAAGTAGTAGTACAACATTTTCATGTAAAGTTGAAGCAGTGGTATGTTGGACAAGATGTTGGATTTGGGATGTCATCGGTAAGACCGTGTTGCGTTCCTGTCTTCGTTGACGTCTCCTTGAAATCTGATGTAGTTGGCCTCGTTTCTTAAATAATTCAAGGAATTAATTTCACCTTTATGGCCCTGCAGTAATCTTCATATCTTTGCCCCTCGTCCTATGAACGTTTCTTTGCGTGCAATCATTAGGCCGGCTGTGTATGCGAGTATGTTGAGTTTTATGATGCTTTTGTGTTCTGTTTTAATCTATCTCCTATATCGTTTGTTTGCCAATATCTTTTCCTGGCTTCTTTGAAAAATACCCTTCTTTGGTGAAATATTGACACGTTATTTGTTTAATGCATATTCATTAAAAGCGTTCTTTATTATGGTACAGAGGGTTTAAGCATAGCGAAATCGAAAAAAACCATCACTTCTTTTTTAATTCTCATGTTTAGGAATCTTTATGTTGAAATGCTGTCTGTTCTTTTGGTTAAAAAAATCGATGTTACTCCTTGAGGTATTTAAGATGTCAAGAAGAAAGCCACTCAAGTCACTAAGACATTATTTTTTGGATACACACGTACCAATCACTCAAGTGTCTGCGATTAGGCCTTTGTGTAGAGCTATCAAGATCAGAATCTGCACACGCTTAGATTTTGTCCTCGAATGATTTGCCTACGACGGATAGGAAAGCCATAGCATAGGAACAATGCATGTATTCGAGAAAACTTGGTGGTTCTTTCTGGAAAGTCTTCTAATTATCGTTTTTCTACCATCTGCTCATATTTTTCATGGTTATATGCTTCAAATTTCAGTCACTTGCAGATTCAGCCATTTTGATTGGAGTCAAACAGTGGTTAAGATACAAAGATCTTGCTTATATGGCTCGCCTTCATGGCCACGACCACGTGTTTTTAATCTTTACAAATACTTTCCTCCTCCAAATGATATCTTTTTCCATTGATTTCAAAAATATCGTTGATCTAGTTTGGTCCTCATGCTTTTTAGTCAAGCCGCAAACCAATGTGAGTGATTGTTCCGAACACTAGTATCTTGGAGGAATTCCGAAAGTGTTCATCAGCAGACATTTTCGTTTGTTCAAGTGCTCTAGCTCAGCTATTGAAGACCATATCACTTGCAAATGCAGGACAAATTCATGCGTATAGTAAAAAGCATTTCATATGAACACTTAAATTAAACTCACCTTATTCTTTTTCGCTGCAGATGTATGAGGAATTGAAGAATTTGATGAAGAAGTACTACTCAATGCTGTCTTCGGTAGAAACCATGCGCCGATCCCTTGCATCACGCTGAAGGGCTTGTCGCTGTAATGTTTTTTTGATCGGATGAATTCGTGTTTATTTTGTAAAATAAAGTTTGGAAAATGTTGACATTTTCAGCGCCTAGTTGGAACGAATCCTCTGCGCAGTGTCTCAGGAAATTTTTCTCTTAGTCTATTGGTTACGTCTGGCTATCCTTCGAATCTGATTGGTTCAAATTTTGTAGATGCGTTCACTTGTTCGAATGAAATGCCTAGCATGAAGTGCAATTGCTGGTCGGCTCTAAGATATGGACGTGAACGCATTTGCATCGAAGCCACAAATGTAACGTTCTTCAACCATAGTGTGGTTTATGTACGTTAGAAGTTTTTTCGATCTATATTTGGCCAAGCGTTAATTCAGGTAAGTCCTTTTTTCAGTGTTAGCTTTCAACAAGTGGAAGGCAACTTGGTAGGTTCATTTTGCACCTCGCGATACTACAAGTTGATAGCACTCGTTTGGCGCGGCCCTGAACAGGCTCCTTACAACACGGTATTGTTGATCAAAAGTAACTGATTATATTATGTTCATTGTGGGTCAGAAGGCTCCTGCGAACTGCCATGAAGTAAAAATACTTATTACACCCTCATCATTGCCTGATACGGAAGGACCAGACCCGAGGACTGCAAAGTAAATTCACTCGAACGATATGATGGTTTGACTTTAATATGGGAACAGATGAGCATTTTTTTACATAATCCTTTCTTAAGCACTACGCAGTTGCCATGCGTAGTTGTACATTGCTACCCTCATCACTGTAACTGCATCTGCGGTCTTGGACAGTATCGTGTAGTCAAGGCTCATGGGTCAAACTGATTGGCCGTTCCGGGTTGACAGCTCGTGACTGGCATGTGTTAGCCAGCTCCGAAAACGAATGTATGCAGTTTGTAAACTTTTCACTCGTTCTAAGTTCTGCATTCGAAATTTTAGCAATTTGGCGTGCCTGAGTATTTCTTTAAAAGCGCTGTTTTCTAGAAAGGTTTAAAACTCGTTGAAGTTGCTCAAGGGCAATTTCACATGCATCAATCCTCAGGACTTATCCTACTGCATGACGTCAACTCCTGAAAAATGTGAAAAGCACTTGTTGGAAATATTGAACTAATACAAAAACTGGGATAGAGACAATTTCTCGAAGAATCCTCTCCTCTAAATGCTTATAGGTCAGAATGATATTTAAAATATGAATTCCTTGTAAACCGATTAATACCGTCTCGTAAACTTCACGTTAGCCACCAAGCAGATTTGGCTACTATCAGATCTTTACCAGAGTTACAGCAAAAAAGGCCTCAGCGTGAAAAGCCTTATCGATTATTGGCTAATATAATTTGCGTCGATTAAGGCCAAGCACTTGTACTTGTAGGCAGAGGGTATCGGTTGCTGCTCTCCAGGGTAATTTATTGGCTCGGCGCGTTTCCGTAGGCTAACAAATTAAAATTCTGGAAACATTTTAACTAATCTAGGCGATTTCACTCCATACCGGAAGCTCTATCTCAATGTGCTGCTCAATAAAGAAAGTGAATAGCCGTCTATTGGTAGCAATGTATAATTTACTCTTGCCTGAGGCGAATGAATCATTACTTGTCTAAATAACTCCCCAGGAAACCATCTAGATGTTCGTTTGGCTGTCTGCATCCGCCCACAACCTATTTTTCATCCCTTGGCGATTCAGTCGTCGAGGTCTCAATATCTTTTAAGTCCCTATCTTCATATTAGCGTTCTGCTTTCTGCCTCATTTATACAATCATCGCTCGAAAATAAAAAGCAACAGTTTCCATTCAAAGTTTGGAATGCAGGAGAAGCGACTTTCTGGATACCACATTTTCACATAGTTTGAGGAGGTTTTCCCAACCGATTTTTAATTAAGTATAAAGCCAAAACATACACTCTACCTACTCTTATGAATGATCTTGGTAATCTTTTGCTAGAGATTCCTTGGCCATGAATATTAATGTCACCTTTACTACGAAATGAGTGATTTGCATTTACCCTCGCCAATGATACTGTGTTCGAATTGGTTGCAGTTTTATAATTAAAATGTGAAGCATCGGGAACCTCTTTTATTTCAGAAGTTTCTCGGATTTTGGAGCGTTACTTATTGCAGTTTTTCAACGCAGTTCTCGGGATCGTTATGTTGGCGAATAAAAATTAGCTGAGCGAATTTCTACCAAATGACTGCGAAACCTGTTTTGATCATGTAGATCGCGAAATTCCAGATAATCTCCTTGGTCAATAATTAAGCTGTATGCTTCAACTTATCGATAGGATATTGAATTCCAAGATCCAACCTTTGGCAAGTGCACTCAGAGTGGTTTCCCACTGATTTCGCATCAAGCAATACAAGACGTTATTTTGGAAGCATCAACGATTGAAGTTCTTTCTAAAACGGTTGGGCTTGAGTTCAGAAGGAAATTCACCATCAGAAATTCGTCATGGTTAGGGACGATACGTAAGTAATAACGTCGAAGTACTCACAACAACAGGGGCTTATTGCTCAATATATCCTTTAGCGGCATAATTGGTTATCTAAGGATCATATGCTGTGACCAAATCCTATTTATAAGGCGACCAAGGGAAATGGTACAGAGCACTGAAACAATGGCCTATGATTTTGAACGGCTTATGGAATGATCATGAAATGGATGGTGTAACTAAGCTCAAGAAAGGTGAGTAGAGATATGCGTTGATTAATTTTCCTTTAATATTTTGCCGAATCCACAAAATGCTGAACTCTTTTGAATGAAAGGCAGCGATGAGTACCCCGAAACTTGAGCACATGGCAGCTCCTTTCGCTCAGACTTAACTCTGTTCGAAGGGCCTAAGATGTAGGGTGTGAGTGAACATAAAGTCTTAAATGCTGTGGTAAACTATGAAAAGTTTTGATGTTTTGCACTGATTTTAGGCGGAATCAGTAGCCGATATCATCAAATTCAGTTTCCACCCAATTTATTTCGCCAAACAGTACACAAATTAGCGTCACTATGTTTTTTGGCATGCAGAATACTTTGTCTTTATCAAAAGTCGTTTATTCGCAATGACGGTGATGTTTGATTTTCTGTTTATTCATGGAGGAAACGCCTCAAAGTGCTGTATTGTGCTTCACATGTGCGTACATTGCCTAATGTTTTTGAAATGCGAGCCGTCAGTCAAGCACCATACAAACAGCATCTCATTATCACAGGAATCCCTCAAATGCTCTCCTCAGTCGAGAACTCACTTTTCTAATCATTAAGCAGATAGGTTATGTTATGTGAAAACAAAAACGTTCCAAAGCCGCATTCAATTTTCTTTTTACCATAGCCTTTGAGCCCCTCACATTTGTAGTAAGCCTCTAACGCAAATCAGAGGTTGTTAACCTTTAGATTTTCTGTCATCATCGCTTATCGAAACGCACCGCGACATCTGTTAATTTTCGCCAATCGAATCAAACGAAATCGCCAGCTATTCTAATTCTTGTCAGTAAGTCGGCAGAAGTTTGGCAGCTCATCGAACCATTATTACTCGAACCATTTTACTCGAAAGAGGTAAAAATTATTTCAGAGAACAAAATTCAGAGCTAGGCAGTCCGCTACAAGAAAATTGCCTCACATCACCGTCAAGCTATTGTTAGTACTAACTAACGAAAGCCTAAGAAGTTGGACAGATAGTCTTCTGCAACACAGATCCTAATTTTCAAACTGTTTGCAGAACAATTCAGGGGAGTTTGGTGTGTAGATATCGGCGTGCCACAATGACGCTTCATACTAAGTGGGTACCTCGGTGCGCTAGCATACAAGCTCTTCAAAAGGTGCCTACAACAGCCGTGGTGGCCTGGAATTATTTTTCTAAGTTCCGACAACCTCTCAAGCAATGACATAAGTTTGGCAAAGTCAGAGGAACTCAATTTAGTCGATTGTGCGAATTCCCCACCCTTGGTCGTGTCACTTTTCCATTGCCTTTTTCATTTAACTTAAGTTTGGACCATCGTGGTGATCTTTAAAATAAATTTATGTCAATTTGAAGAATTGCATATTCAAACTCTTACCTTGAGTACCTTTATGTACCTCTAACTGGGGACTAGTTTCGACCTTTCTTCTGTAATCTGTTGATGGGTTTCGGACTCGTGCCATCTACCGCGTAATGATATACGTGCCTAACACACCCAAGAATTTAAGAAAACAAGCTACTGATGGTCACTTGAGCATGGAATGTATAAAATTCAATTGAAATCAACTAATTAACCAAGTTTAAATTCTTATTCGCATTTCCTGACCCATTTATTTATCTTTTAAATACTTTATTAATGCTTAATGTCTATTTCTCAAACTAAGTTGATTTCCTGATAACTTAGTGCATTGCTAATCGATGAGACTGTTTGCTAACATAGTACCTTACCCTAACAATACTACCACAAAGGTGGATGGTCTGATAGAGAGAAGGCTTCTTACATGGTGGTTCATACAACATGGCTGTTACTACCGCTTTTCCAACTAACCTGGCTGCACGCGCACGTGTGCCCACACACACGGGACTACAGAACAGTGCACAAAAGAGTCGCCAAGAGACTAAGATAATGAGCCGTAACCGCTCATTCGCCAGCGTAATGAACTCAAGGCCCATGGGTAATAAAAGCTGCAGTTGCGTCCCCGCTGCCTCCAATGTGCAAAGCGTCAACGCTTCGCCTTTGCAAGCGATAATTACGTCACACAATAGTATATATACACCGTTCACCATCAAAGCGTCTCATCTCTGTGATTGGGCGATCGTTATTGGAGAGAGAGACAGGCGGCTGTATGGTCATTGATTGGGGCCAGATAATGCGGACGTACATGCATGTGCGGTGTGCGAGCGTCGCCCGTTCGTGGGGAGATTCTGCCTCGAACGTGTTTGCGGCATCCCGCTCAGTCTTTTTCCCTCTGGCATTCCTCTCGCAGCGCTCGTAACCTTAACAAGGATTATTATCCATCAAAATGAGCTTTCGCCACTGCTGAGAATGCCAACATTAGACTCCCAAGATCACTTCGAAGATGTGGAAGCAAGAAGAGAAGACGAAGACCCTCTGAGGAGTAGTAGCGGTGTTCAAATTTCGGGTTCGCCATCATCTTGCCGTCGAGGTTCTAATGGGAAATTAACTTCCTCTCCGCCTCCAGTTCTCATCCATGAATGGCTTCTCTCCTTTTCGCACTACATTGCCATCTACTCAACACTGATTACTCGACTTGGTACTCGGTGTGATTGCAGAAAACTGCGAGCCAAGTCAGAGTTTGTTCGCCGTCGAAGTGTTAACTATGCCCGTAAATGTCAAGAGAGTCTCCTACCAATTGTTGATAAGGCTGGAGTATCTCTTTTAGGTCTTCCATCTGGATTATCAGGCTTAAATCCAAACTCTAGTCTGCCTAGTCATCGAGTAAGTCGCAAAGCGAATTTGGAGGATTATTACCGCTTGTTCTTCCTACATTGTACATGCCTTGAGTTCTTTATTAGTCAGTTGCTGAGAACTACTCAGCTGCTTCAGTGCTTTTCCCTCAATACTGGTCGTGCTTTGACAAGTTCTTTAGTAGTGCGACCGCCAAATTTCATTTACTCAGGTCTTGCGGAGGTTGAAAGACCGCGAAAGAAACGAAGTCAGCTGATGCATAGACGAAGCCAAAATGATAAGAACAACTTAGTGAGTGATTCTCTCTCGGGAATAGAGCTCGATTTAGCTTCAAGAACGAGTTATGGACAGACCCCGAGTGGTGACCATGATAACCATTCAAGCGATTACTCCCATCCTACCGCTGATGCCTCACATACTCATTCTTGTCTACAAGAGCCCCAATTTTCTTGCAGTGTTGAGAAGGTCAAAATTTTTTCTTCCTGTCATTGTAAAATCCTTTCTTTCCATCTGCATCCATCGATGAAGCCCATTGTAGGTCGTAGAAAGAAATTCAGTCCCTCTTCTGCCTCTACCCATGGAGAACGCAAACGACGCATTGTGGAAACTGATATGGAATGCCTTGAGAAACTCCTGGACGATATTCATATAATCCATGGAATGATTAGGGAGATACAAGCGAATGCCCCAATGCATCCATGGAAGAAAAGAAGGAAGGAGCCATCCAAGAACCAGGAAGAACATGATGAGAACATCTTGGGGGATTTAGACTGCACTGACGAAGAGGATGGGAAATCCTTCAATGCAGTCGAGGAAGTCGAATGCGGAATTAGTCAAGAGATTCAAAGGATCTCTTTCTCTTCTCAGTGCTTTTACACTAATTCGAAGTTCCGAAGGTGGCAGCGACAATGGCGAAATGTCAAGCTGACGCGAGTGATGAGGCGTAATCGCCTGAGAAGGGACAACTCCATACACGGGGGCAGTGAGACTATTTTGACTAAAAGAATTCGTCGAAGGCAGTACATATGCTTGAGTTGTATCATCGCGATTTCTATTGGCTTATTTGGATCGGCCTTGGGGTCGTGCATCTACCTTTTGGCTTGAAAAAGCATCGCTGTTGTTGCCATCGCCGTGCTTCCTTAATGCGTTCAATTAACTGGCGATCCATGAAAGTTTTTATTTTTTAATCTGTTTTTTTACTAAAAAGAAATTACGCGAATGTGTTGCACTTTGCTGTACGCTAAATTTATTTCTGAAGCCCTTATTGTCAACTTAATAAGAGAATTCTTAAAACGACCTTAGGTTTATCGTGTAGGCTAGGAGTTTTTCGGTCAAATGAACTTGTTTTGCACTTTCTTTCGAAACCAATCGCCGAATTTTACGTTGCTAGTCTTTAAGATATTTATTTACCTTTAAACTGTTGTAGGTCTTTCTGGAATTCGGTTTCTTAAGGATCAGCTGCTGGGATCAGGTATTTCATCTAAAGGTGGCCGATCCAACGAATATAAGTGGGGGGTGCACGCAAACTGTGCGTACGTCTGTTCTCATCACAAATATTATCAGTGAATACTGTCGACTTGGTTTAAAATAGAAATGGCTGTTTTTGTTGATTTCATGATCTCATACATTTCCTAATTCAAGACCTCTGTTTCAGAGGATTAATACAAAAGTCTGGTTTTTGTAATCGTAAGCAAGAAACTTTTAGAGTTTTGATTGTCTTGGAACCCACAGCGTTATGGGCTTTTCAATACCGCGCTGATTTTAATGATGGCTTATGCAACCCAAATCAAGGAGTTGAAAACGCGACCAGGAAAAAAGAATGCATACGTGGTCGATGCTGACGCGGAGAGTAGTGCACTTAATCACGAGAAGGCACTGCTTAAGAGCAGTTCACTACGGATCATATAATAAGAATCAGACGCGTCCTTCATGCTAACATTCTGTGCTAAACAGCAGAAGATTGATAAACCCATAATTGAGATGGGGTAGTTATGCTAACACCCGGAATCTTGCAGAATATCGGCGTTCACTACCAGGGAGAGAGTGACTTATTCGGAGATGAAGTAAAGGTCAGACGGTATTAGGCTCTCCTCTATTCGAAATTCGAATTCTCTCTAACCAGTGCGGTTGCCATTCGTGGATGTTCATGCTCTCTTAAGATGTCATCTTCGGCCTCTGGGCAGTTTTTTCCCTTCGACTGAGATGTCTACTCACAGCGAACCTCCTGCCCATCGTTCTCTTCACTACCAGCTCCTGACACTAACTGGAACTCGACATTACTCCATATCGTCGCTGGAGTATGATGGTTAAATAAGGCTCATCATCTTGTATTTTGTGTAATCAATATAGGCTTTGATAGCTACCATTCGAGGCTCTGATGAATGGTTTGAAGCTTGATTATCCTAGAAGAGTGATTTCATTATTACAACGTTATTTATTTTTAGTTTCTTAGATCACCGACAATTTATATACTTTGCTTAGTGAAGTAGAACCAGCATGTCATCAAATGGTTCATAACTGATGCATTAAAAATCATTTTGAATTTTGATTTGGTTTATCTGGCTTCATCAAACTAACAGCTGTTTGCATTCTGCCAAACGGTAAGTATCCTCATTGGAATGCAAGACTGTCTGCCACAAGATGGTGCTCTTTGGGACCTCCATTAAGGTTTGTTATTTTGGTCGTCTCAGTATTAGAGTCAAGTCATGCTTACTGATCCTCACATCCTCTGACTGGTGTATTGGATCTTTTTGATCACTGACTAGCAGACTATACTACTAGGAGTGGGTAATTGTTCCAGTCCTATGCTATAAGCAGACGATATATCTGTTTCCTTAGTTGGCTATAGAAAAATATATTGAGGATTAGACACTGCACAATCCGCCACGGTGTGCTTCGGTGATCACATTACCGGTTATAAAGCTAGCTCTTATACATCCCATTAAAGCTTTTGAATAAAGTGAACTACTTAAATATACTGTAAGTTATGAGAAAAGACTATCCTGACACACTATACTTATATAAATGATAGATCAGAAATTGGAAACACTCGATAAAATTGAACGCTACATTGAACCTTTACCAGACCACTCAGGTCATGAAATGGGAGAGACTGCGTTTTTCTCAATTAATAACTACGGGAATAATAAGCATTTTCAAAAAGTTCGCAAACTAAAAGTGTCCACTCGTAGGACTTGGAAGGAGCTGATATAACACTCCTCGGAGTCGCCAAGTCGTTATTGAAGAGATCGTTTGCTACAAGGTGAAAGCTGTTAGCAGCTCTACATATGTCTTTGTTAAATCTTAAAAAATTGTGTTGTTCGGAGAGTCTCTCACTAGCACTGCCTCAACTGCGCACTAGAAAACGGTGTGCACTTGACAGTAAAACGGCCATTTATTCCTGACGATTTCTCTTAGGGCACCGAGCGAGGATAAATACTCTGAGTCCAGCCCGCTGGGCATTGATGAACAATTGTTCGAATATTTGAATAAGGCTTCATAAGGATAGGGGCTTCGTGATTTCGTAAGCTCTACGCAGTTCAAGTCTTTGTAAAAGTATAAGATGCCCATATACGCATAATTGTTTCCCATTCGACAAAAAAGCTAGCATATTAAAAAATTTTTACGAAACAAAGACTACCAAAGCTAATGATTGGTTTTGTGACTCAAGAGGATAAATCCAGTAAGTAACCAGGCACCCTTTCTTTGAAGTAGTTAATGTGCTCAAATTATTTTCACTGACGCAAGGACCTGGGAAAAAACCTGAAAACAAAGTATAATCGGCTCTGAGACAAGGAGTGAAAATTGAAGCCGTCAGAGATTCCTTGCCAATTTCATTGCAATCTTTTTTTTTCTTTCAAATCATTTTGAAATTCTTCATGGGTATTGAATTTAGTTCATAAAACTGAAGAGTTGTATTTTCATCCCCACAATTTGCATTATAATGGGAACTCGAAAAATTAACGAACTTTTGTCATAAAGTTTATGCGAAACGATCATGAAATAATACATACTGTTCAGAAAATAATAATCATTAATTTTAATTCTTAGCCAATGATTAAATAACAACTCTTTAACGCTTCAGATTAAAAGGAGGCAAACTTTCAAAATTTCGTTCTAAATTATTGTTAAAAGCCAGTAGCGCTGGTCCGATTTGGGTTGGCGGAAAATTCAGTTGGCATTTTATTCCTGAAATTCTCTCATTATACCAATGTGGTGCTGTTAACAATGAAGTTTAGCAGTTCTAAGACAGGGTTCAGTTATTGGGAACATTGCAACCAGACGCTCATTCGTTCACGCTTTTGAGTCGTAGAAGATAACATATCTAGAGACTTCTTGTTGGTGAGTCTTTTTTTGCGAATTTCAGTGAAAGATAACACTCTGACTGCCATGATCACGTAGATTGCAGGCCTCAGCAATAAAAAGGGATCCAGTATTTTTGTTCGTGGATGTCTCCTACACTTCTACAAACATTTCCTAACTTGAAGCGATGTCAACTTTAAGTGTTTACTGTAAGATCTTGAAATTGGAAACTATCAAAATTGATATAAAAAATGGGAATATTCGGCAGGCTGTGTTTAGATACCCATCTTTGCACTTGTGTGCTCATAAGAAAGGGTGTTTTTGAATGTTTCTGGATTCAAAAGCGTTCTGGAGACATAATTGCCGTCTTTGTAATTTGTATGATTAACTAAAGTTAATTTCTATGGACAAAAAAGAAACAATGCACGATTATGCACGACCGAATTAGAAACTTCAACCGCTTTGTCCTCTCGTTTAAATATACTTCTTTAAAATTTACACAATTAGAAACCAGTCGAAGCTATTCAAAACATAAAACATAAAACATATAGATTAAAAACAACATTTAAATCCTTTGTTCTTACCACAAAATGTCAGACGAATCCGACTGTAATTTGCGGCCATGTTTGGTAACGTTGTATAAGTCCTTTTTGAGGTTGTAGATACTTAATGTGAGTTCCTAACATGTGCTGTTAGGTGTATTAAACCGGGAAGGTGGCGACCCATGAAAGTGAGACGAATGTAAGTATCGTTCATGGATACTTTAGACCGAGCATACGAATAATTTTTCGCTAACCGACTGGAGCAATTGTTGGGGTCCACATGTTAAGATCATATATACAGGTATGCATAACACCATCGTGGAGGCTGAAAAGACCTTATAGCAGTTTTAGATTGTTTGGCTTGATGGCGCTGAATTTACATTTATAATAACACATCCGTTTTTCATGTTTGGCGCTACGATTTCCAATCGAAAATACAAAAGTATTAGTTTGGGGAAACTTATTGCGTGCTTGCCTATTTTCGTAATATTTTATTTTATTGTTCTATGCAGCATTCGGGAGTGGGTCTAATTTTTTCGTCGTAAAATTCTGCCATTCAACTATATGGCAAAGTAAAATGTGATACCATGTTGCAAACAAGTTCTTTCGGGATGCAGTCCACCAACGACCCGTCAATGCCTCACGCGTAGTTGATGAAAACCATAGCACAAATTTTTTTCACAGTTGATCACTTTAATTTTTTGAATTTTTTTCATTTGATTACCGTCTGGATTTGTGATCCAGTTGATGCTCAGGGAAACAAAGCATAGTAGCCTACTTTTAATGCCCAAAAGTGCAGTATACACCTTTTAGTGCGTCTAAGAAAGGCTACTGTAAAATCTCATCAAGGAAAGGAGAAATTTATCAAGTTTTAATGAAAACTCCTTTTCTCTCAAGAATTTCAGGCGTCGTAAAGTAACAGCAGAAAATTTTGCCCCAGAAACCATGTACTTGTTTGGATCAGGTTATTCCAGTAGCCATGAGACTGGAAGTGCGTTTCAGTTACTGAGACGCTTACCAGGGTATCATACTACCAGTCGTTATAACAAAATTGTTGTTAGTGAAAACGCATGCCCAAGGTCAGAATTGTCTCCTTACCTTTGCACCAAATGTAAAAGGTAAAGTACTGCAGTTGAGCAGGGCAGCACAACCGAGTCTGGAATGCCTCTTCTTGAAATCGAATAATGGCGTTTCTAATAGTTAAAACCTTGAAAAATAGCAAAGATAACTGAATCGAGATCAAAAAATAGACTTGACAACATATTAAACAGTTTTATCAATCCTACGGCTGTTAACTACGTCATAAATACGAAACACCGGGAAAAGGGTGTAGTCAACATAATTCATGCTCAAATGGTCAAGTCAATTCAACAAAATAGAACTGAATAAATGCAAAAACCTTCATAAAAAGGTCAGCTAAGGGAAGTTGTATCAATCACTTAGATGAAGCAATATTATTGATAGCTTCTACAGAATCCTCCATGTCCATTCATCGAGAATTGGATCATCTCGCAAGCGATTGTTGTGCAGTGGCAAGGGCAAATTCATGCCAATGGACTCTCTAGTAATTTGGTCTTTTGTATTTGTCGGTGGTACACCCTAGCCTTTTTATTCCTCACTGCAAATGAAATGACATTACCTGAAAGTCAGTAAACTAGCTACTACTCAAGGTTTAAAGTAGTCAAAGTATTATGATAGGACTCTAAAGGACGATATGTTGAGTTCGTTCTCAGAGTCCGCTTAAAATAATACTAGTGGTTCTCTTAGAAAGGGCTACTAAGCGAAGAATTTTGTTCTCTGAAGTTAATGCAATTAATTTTAATTTTTCGCGGCAATTGTGAATTTCAACTTCATGAAGGGTCCAAGATGGCAATCCTTGGTATATTTGAATAGCTGCATATTTGCCCAATAGATAGAAAATTTAATACAATCAGCCTTTATTTAAGATGGATTTTCAAAATATTACCTAACGTCTCAAATTGAGGACCTCACACTAGGTCTTTCTTTTACAGATAAACCACTGACCAGGCTGCGATTGTGATTGTGAGTCCCTAATTTCAAGCTCTAGAATCATGGAGGTGGCGCTTGAACTTATGACATCCAATGATTTAAATGCGTACTCGGCAGCTGTAATATCCTCATAAAATCGAAGTATTAATAGTATGAACTGTAGATCTATTCTTTTTATTTGAACAAACTTCACAAGAGGAACTGATAAAATAGGTCTTTTGAAAAGGTCGAAATTATACAAATTTAGCATTCGTTTATAATTTGATATAGCCTGACCATACTCCACTTACTTACTTGCTAAATGAAATTCTTGAGATTAATCGGTTGCAACTTCTGTCAAGGGCCGCAATGAGCCACCATCATAGTATCTCAGTGAGGTGGTCACAACTACTCTACCTCCACGCGGTGACCACTGGTAACCTCTAGGACAATCCAGAGGGCTAGAGAGAGGGGCGGTCGGACAGGACTAATAAACCACCGGAAGTATAAATTCATTATCATGCCAACGGAAATACAATCGGAGTCCACGAACAGCCCCTTAAAAAAGATACGACATGTTACCTGGATCCATGGTCTGAAACTCGGATTATGGAACGTGCGCGGCTGTAGCAATGATTGGAAACTCCACCAGATAGCTGGAGAGACTTCTGGTAGAGGTATTGAAATTGTTGCCTTAACGGAAACTCGAATGAAATCCTGCTACTTAACTATCGATAACTACGCTTTCTTCAACTCTGGACACAGTGAAAGCCCTAGACCGAATGGTGGGGTCGCCTTTTTGGTCAAGAAGAACTGGAAGCTGAATTTAACCCTATCTCAAACAGAATCGCAACGCTGACACTCCAAATTGGAGGACTCAAAGTTGGACTGGTGGGATGCTATGCTCCGACCGAGTGTACGGAGGACGCAATGGTTAAAGAATCCTTCCACAAACTTGTGGCCAAAACCTACAAGCACCTCCTTTCCAACTGCACACAGATAATTATCCTTGGCGATTTCAATTGCAGATTGGGATCTGATGCCCGTAACATTGCTGCCAAACTAATCGGTCCCTTTGCTGATCAAGAAGACACTACAGAAAATGGCCTAAGGCTGCTAGGACTATGGCAAGAATATAAACTACACGTGATGAATACTTTCGGAAACCAATGACTCGAAGATTGACCTGGTACCACCCTACAGGGAAAGGTGCTACTCTTGATTTTGTTCTGATGAGATGATCAAATCTATTCCTAATAAGTGATATACGAACTTCTAGAAAGGCAGACGTAAACTCAGATCACTCAATCTCAGATCATATCATAGAAAACGCTCAGGAAAAAGTAAGGACAAGCTGTGAAGGAGGATGGAAATAGCCGAAAGCAACGGTGGCAACTGCCTAAAGGCATAGAACAAATAAGAAATCGAAGAAAAGTTACCAGGAACACCTTAAAAGGGAACTACCTCAGGATCCTTTGACTAATACATACGAAGATATGTTGAAATCTATAGAAACTGCAGCTGCCAAAACAACAAAGCAAAAACTGAATGAAAGAAAATCGGATGGTATCCAGCTATCTGCGAGAAGGAAAATTGAGAACTACAGCTACAAAAGCAGCTGAGAGCAAACTGGCTCTCAAATCCATCTCAGGAAGCATCCATGAGGTAAGAAGAGCAGAGAAACAAGATGAACAACCTGATACGAAACTGAAAAAGAGCATATCAAGAAGAGAGATTAACCAACTTTCCTGTATATCTCGCAGAGAAACAACCTCGTAAAGCCTTCGTGTTGCCAAAGGACATAATGAAGGAAAACTCCTCTCGAAATAGACAAAATACAGGGACACTAGCCAAACCAAAGGATCTGGTCGCACACTACCGGGAACTGTTCAAGGAAAGAACCACTGAATACATTAAAAACTATGCTCATCTACCAAGAGACTCCTCTATTTCGATGGAGAAGATCGAGAGAGCTAAAAATAGATTAAAACTACATAAAAGTCCCGCCAAAAATGGAATTAGATCCGAACTACTGAAATGGGACAACCAGTGTCTAAATGCCTATTTACTAAAAGTGTTCAACGATCGATGCTGAAGTTGTAAGTATCTACAAGCGGAAAGATTCGCAGACAGATCCTGCAAACTATAGATCAATCTGCCTTCTAGATGCATTAGGTAAGTTATATGCATCTATTCTGTGCCAACGTTTGAAGCACCATCTTGACGAACTACCCCCAAGAACCCAATTTGGATTCTGTGAAGGAAGATCAACCGAACAGGCTATACTTGGAATAAGAACCACTATACAGAAAGCCGTGGACCAGAAGTAGAAAATAGTGCTACTGTTTGTCACCCTGGAAAAAGCCTTTGACCCGCTGCCTACACCTGCAATAATCAACCGAATGATAGATCTAAGCTGCTCTTGGCAAATAATCCACTCAGTAAAGTCCTTGATGGACGCACCGAAGGGAAAATTGAGGGGAACAAGGGAACTCATAATGGATGAAGCCTTCTCCTCACTCAAGGACAGTGCAGTACAGATGATCGATCACTCGGGTAAAAGATGGCAGCTAAACCATCTAGAATACGCCGATGACCTATGTCTCAGTGCGCCAAATAAAGTCGCAGCTGTCAGATTAATAGAGCATCTGGCGAAAACGATGCTAAAATATGGAATGCAAGTAGCAGCGAAAAAAACCTTCTGGTTTCAAATTGGTGACGGTGAGGACCAAACGCCTCTTGAGGCAGCTGGAATGTCATTCCGACGTGCCTCACAATTCGAATACCTTGGTTCCATAATTCAAGAAACCGGTGAGCCACGGAACAACAAAAGCAAACTCAGCCAGGACAAAAAGGCACCCAATACGACTGCGACCAATTCTGAGCTCAAGAAGTCTCATAAACACCCTAAAAGCGCATCTGGTGGGAATTTTGTCGATCCTGCAATCACTTGCGGATTGTCAACCATTTTCTTGAGAGCAGAAGATGACAATCGACTGAAGGCAATACAGAATACGGCTCGCCGTATGATACTTGGACCGTATTCGCGAAGAGCCAAAACTGTTGTGGAACTCCGAAAGGAACTCCCGATGCGTAACCTGGTAAGTCTTATACAGACTAAGAGGTTGAACCTATGGAAAGGCTTAAAGATGGACAAAGATAGCCTGATACTCTCCATACTTGACAGTAGCTTTGAAAAAGCTGAAAAAAAAAAGAAAGCTTCACATACAAGGAACTGGGTGCTTCAATTAATTAAGGATGTGAAAGAAAAATGGCAAGGGCACTCAGATTCATGGCTACTCGATCCAAAGGAAAGCCTTAAAGTTCGAGACGAAAATTATACACCTAGTTTGATAGGAGAAAGACAACGTGATGTTGTCTGTACCATCGCTAACTACCAAAGATCCTTCGCCAGAATAAGTGATATGCGAATGCACGTAAGACAAGATCATGGGGAAGATGAATGTAGAGCTAAGAGATGCTCGACCCTAGACTAAAGTGCCTTCTTATAGACTGCCTTAAAAGATACAAGACTCAAGGGTGGCTAGAAAGACATATTAGGAACTGTCACCCTTCGGTCGAAATCGGAGAAAAGGAGGAACAAAGAGGGAAGAGGAAACAATCAAACTGAATTAGAAAAGCAGAAAAGCTGAATACGAGCGAAAAAAAATGATAGAGTGGAAGATAGGAAGCAACGAAAAGTCCCTAAGGCAGGATGAAATACACATCTGCTCCATCACGGCTGCGAAGAACTCTATCCCAGGTACTCCACGAGATGCAGCAGGAGAACTGACTGCCATCCCACCACACAACCAAGCCGAGATAATACCAGCGAGTCGATAAACTCAAATAACTGCTCTATGCTATAATATGTAACTTATTGTATGTCTGTTGTACCCCCAATAAGTCCTTGGGACTTGCCCTAAAGGGTGGGGAGGAATAAAAATATCTCAGTGATAGACATTATATACTGCTTTAGAGTACAGCCTGCTGACTTTACAAAAGGAAAAATTCGAATCTCTTTCTGATAAATGAATCATTTTAGACTATCTTCACCTGTTTGATATCCTGATTGTGGAGAGCTTTAAGCCTAGTAATTTCGATCAATCAGGATCTCTCAGTTAATCTAGCGATTTCAGTTAATCCTGAGCTAGTCTTTAAAAATTTGGTTGGTATTGCCGATTGCAATCATATTGCCACTTCCGATTCTAATAATAACGACCGGATTTTCAAATGTCTATTGGTAGATGTTATCGATCAGATAATTATTTATACCGAAGGTTACGCACAAAAATAAAGAGTTACCACTGAGGCAAAGAAATTTTAAAATATGGTGTTGATTAAATTGAGAATACAGCAAAACTTTACTTAAAAGTGGATAGATTCGGGTTTAAGTTCATTTCCTAACCGCGATTGGCTTTCCTTTAATGTTTTAAGGATTAACATTAATGATGACATCATCAAACTTGTAGTTATCAGGTTAGCATACCTTCAAATGAATATGAAGTCTTCTAGTTCTCTAGTTGCCATATTCTAGAATTCTTACGATTAGGTCATTTCACTTGCGCTATCGGGTTGTGAGAAAACTGCCTACATTTGTAAGTAAAATTGCTTGGAAGCAGCTCAACGGGATGTGGGCCTTAAGAAAAGTTCTGAAAAAGAAAGTTTCTCTTTGCCAACTCAGTGCTGTATCCGCGATACAAGGAGATGGACCTTACTTTTATATATTGCTTCTCACATCATCATACCCACTCTTGATAATTTTGACTGCACGTTGTTGTTGAAACCACACAACTATTTACTTTAACTAAATCGTCGTATGGGCTGGCTCAACAATAGATGTAATGATGTTTATTAATCATAGCCGCGTTGAAGTACTGCACGTTTTTGTCAAAATCTTCGTAACCAACGTCAAACGTTACATGGTTACAGTTCAATTTTTCATCTCCGACTAGCATGTGGCTGATTGATAAAAAAAATGGGCAGTGAAGAAAGACATCTCTAATTCAAAGGAGTGTCCTTTGTGGGACAGCTTAGTGAGAGCATCAAAAGTGGTCATTCTAACGCTTAAGTCGTACCTTCAGTTTATTGGACTAATTTTTCATCTTTTGCAAAATACTCCTCTATTGGTTCATAGTCCCGAACAGTGAAGAGTATTAGATGTGCAAATAAATTTATATTTCATATATCTTGTTGAGTTTGTTTATTTAATAAGTAGACCACGTACTAATTACATCCCACTCAATGCTTATCATTAGCAGTTCAGGTAATTTACCAGGCCGTCATGACGAATAAAAGGTTGGTATTCATGGTTAATGACTGAGTCAGGAGCAACTGTTTCGTGATTAGTGAATGGGAAATCTGCACGACTGTATGATCAGTACGGAAATGCGCTTTAGAGCTTGGAAGCATGTGCCTAGTTCAACTCAGAATTTCAGGTTTGAATCTTCTTTGGTCTAATTTGAAATGGCTAAATCAGCAGAAAATCACAGAAGTTTGCATTTTATCTTTGAGTTATTATTTTTTTACGTACGAAAAAAGACGTTTTTGGATTGAATGCACTCTGATTTACAAACTACAAAGACATTCCTGCCACTATGACTGCAAGATGAGAACCAAGGAAAGACAGCTTAAATTTTCATTTCTTATTGAAGGGAAATCCAAGGTGCTGTGTAAGTAATTTTGTTTAAAATTCGAATATTGATGTGGTTTGTTCTCTAGATATCAGATACTTCTACATTTTGCTATCTGGCTAGTCACACTGACAATAACAATACGAGTTCAAACATTTTGGATTTCAGCTACTTTGCTGGCATTAAGGTCTAATATGTGTCTCCAAGTATAATTACATGAATTACCCTTTCAACGTGGTTGCATGCTATTCCATTTCAATCCAAGTTAAAAGGAGTAATGCAATATAAAAATATTTCCAAGATGGTGTACTGTGAAATCATTTAATTTACAATGAAAAAGTGTTCCATTCTACCCACTAGTTGATTAGCACGACTGTGCAGTTGTCACCAAGCAATACACAAATGCACTAGGATCTAACTGAGGATGTTTCTTGACATTTCTTGCGCATTTTGACGGGATTTGCAGCCACTGAGGACAGTGTATTAAGTTATTCAAATCTATTACAAAGTTGTTTTTACTTATTTTACCTGTGCATTTCGTGTTTTATTCACAATTAGCTTATTAGCCATTTTTAAGGTTGCTTTGTATGACATAAATTGAATTCGCGCAATTAAAACTGATCGTACAGAAGAGATATTTTGGTACCTCTAATGTGATGATTCGAAAAGGGGCTATCGACAGAAGCAGCATCTGGTGATAACGCTGCAAAAATATGGATGGCAAATTGCAGCGGACAAGATCCTCTGGCTTCAAGTTGGTTCAGTGAGGACCAAACGCTCCTTGAAGTAGCAGGAATGTCATTCCGACGTGCCTCAAACTTCGAATACCTTGGCTCTATAATCCAAGACACCGGTGAGTCAGCTGGAACAATAAAAGCAATCCTAGTCAGGGCAAAAAGGGAACTGAGGTGACTACGACCACTTCTCCGCTCGGAAAGTCTAAACAGTACCCTACAAACCACTCTGGTGGGTAATATTATCCGTCCAGTAGTTACTTATGGATTATCTACCATTGTCGTAAAGGTAAAAGATAACAGTTGACTACAAGCAATTCAGAATATGGCTAGACGTATGATTCCTGGACTGTACTCGTGAAGAGCCAACACTATAGAGGATCACCAAAGGCAAAGAGGTTGAATCTATTGGAGAGTTTGAAAGTGGACACAGAGCCTGATACTCTCCATACTTGAGAGTAAATTTGTAAGCAGGGGAACTGAGAAAGCCTTACACACAAGGAATGCGATGCATCAATTAATTGAAGAGATGAAAGAAAGATGGCAAGAGCACGCCGAATCATTGTTTCTTGATCCAAGGGAAAGCCTTAAAGGTCGAGATGATAACTATACACCCAGATTGATAAAAGAAAGGCAACGTTATATTGTCTGTACCAACGCAAACTGCCACAGTTATTTCGCCACAACAATGGAGATGCAGAGACACTTAAGACAAGATAATGGAGAAGAAGGACACAAAACTAAAAATACTCTGGACCTTAGGCTAAAGTGGTCTGTTAAAGACCACCTTAAAGGATACAAGACTCATGGGTTGCTAAAGAGACATATTAGGGATTATCACCCTTCAGTAAACGTCTCAGAAAGTAAAAAGCCAACAGAAAAGAAGGAAGGATCAAACACGGCCGCAGAGAAAATAGAAGGGCTGAACATGATGGAGGGAAAAGATAGATAGGAAGGCACGAAACATGGCTACGAAGAAAAGAATATCTAGCAGGATCAACTGCACAACTGCCCTATCCTGGCTGCGAACAAGGCTTACCCAGTAGGAAAGGAATCATAAATCACTGTTATGTAAAGCATAAATGGTCCCCTATAAGAAAAGAATACCTGGATTAGGACAAACAGACGAGGACAATGAAGGTCCATCAATCACAACCGACACTAAAAGGTGTTGAGAACGGACGAGGTGCCACAAAGAAGTGTAAGTGAAGAATGAACTATTACTGCACGATAAAACCATGCCGAGGAAGGACCAGGGTGCCAGAGACATCAATCTAACTGTTGTATTATATGTTGTTGTACCCCCAATAAATCCCTGAGACTTGCCCAATGGGTGGGGAGAAATAAATAAAAATAGGAATAATAACGATAACTCTTCCTCATTCACTCCAATTGTCGCGGACAGTTAATAGTTTGACTAATCTTGGAACTGAATAGCTTTTCTTAAAATTTATTCAAAATAGCCTTCCCATCGATTTTGCTCGTTAGCATCGCTCTCTTCCGGGGTACTTGAATAAAGGGTTCTAGGCTTAACAAGTTAAAAAGGTTTAGGTGTTAACTTGGTATTTTGAGTTAGGCATTTGAATTACTGCTTCCCGGGGGATAACAGCTTCCGGAGGACGTGGATATTTTAGGCCAACCTTGAAACCTTACAACTCGAGACTCACAGCCACGAGAGGGGGGTCGAGTCGATTTTTAACCACCATGTAGAATACATACTCTGAAACTTCTCACCATATACAACATTTTTTCCGGACAAAGGCAGCGATTTTCCATGAGCCACCTCACCTCAATGGATGTCAGGAACGGAGATGAGTAGATGATCAATCAAATGCAAATGAGGGTGTTGAGCGTTCAAGATGATCGTTCGAAGATTGAACCATGGATAGTGGAAGTGCTGGATCGAAAGTGAAATAAGGATCCACATGAAATCCTCTGCCTTCTGAAAACTAATTTCTTAATTTAAAGTCTGATATATAAATAAATCAAATACTTTTGTCCCCTGAGAAGCATCTCTCAGCTTAAATTGGATGAGGCTTCTTTCCAGCCATTTTTTTAAGAATCATTACTTGCATTCAAAACTCTGTTTCGTATGCCTCAGAACCCACTTTTTATACCCTTAAAAATAGCGAATCAGGCTGTGATAGACAAGGCTAATGAATTCGTTTTGTTGATAACTTTTAATTCTTACCTCAGTCGTGTCCTTTTAGGCAGGTTGGGGTCATTATTATCCACAGTGAAAGGGTCAGGTCCTGATTTTCGAAACCAAAATCGCTCAGTGGTATGATTTGATTCCAGTTTAAGAAAACTTAGCTGCACATGTACTGATTTATTCTACCTAATGTTGTCGCTGAAACTAACTGTACGTTTGAAAATGGAAATATAGCCTGGATCTGTAGCCCTACAGTCGAAAAGCAATGATATTGCATGAAATCGGCCTCGAAAGCACTACCGTGCGACGTTTTGGCTGCACTCATTCAGTCACCCGATAAAGGTTATACGATGATGCCTAAAAGGTGTGGTTCATTTAGTCTGTGCAAGTGATTTCGTTAATGCATACATAACCAAATCTCAGTTTCAGACGATATATCGCTATCTAATCGAACCGGGTTCGAATTAGAATGGTTAAGTCTGGCTTTGCGGAATTGTTTATTTCATACCTTATTTCTTTTTAAGAGAAGAAAATGGGAAAATGAAGTAGGAAATGCTGAAGCTTGCGATTCGCTCATTCCCTTGCCATGTTTTGTAGACCCCGAGAGATGCCTGACAGATTTTTCTTTGACCAAAGCCTTAACTATTTAAATAAAAAACGAAGAACCTTAAAATAATCAGAAAAGAGTTAACTACTGATATTTTGGTTTTTCGGTACATGAATTAGTTTGGCTCAAAAGAAATGGCACTAACTTCATCACTGTGCGTCTAAAAGCTAAAGCATTAGTTTGAAACTGGAACCACCTTCTGATAAAACATTCACTACACCTTCAATTATTTAAAGAACAGATTGTAAGATGTAAAAATAATGGTATTAAACGCTTGACTTTCCAATTGCTGTTTAGGGGCAGTATAAGTTTCAAAGGTTTAAGTGAACATTTGCTAACAGCCGAATGTGATTTGAGAAATGGGTAGTCCGATAGCGTGGATGACGTAAGTCACGAGACTATCACAAATATCAGTGAGGTTTCAAGTAATTCTAACCAGTCTCTAGCGAGTTAGAAAACTTATCAGCCCGAAAGATTGTGGGTTATAGTAACATCTTTCCTGTCCTTATAGTTGAGCCAACAGCTAACGACAACTTGGGTCAGGATTGTCAAATGATGCAAACATGTTTCATCCTAGCAGGTGCCAGTTACCCAACTTCATCAACGACTATTATGTGCTCATCAAGCTCATGGGTTTAGGAAGGAGTTGATTTCGTCACTCAAAATGAGGCCTTTGTAGAGCCTTTAGATAGTCTAGGAATTCTTTACCTCGAAAGCGTCGATTTAGTTAATATCTATTTCGTAGTGAGCCCTCTTTTTAATTCTGAAACTATTTTAATGCAAAGGTGGGATTTAGCAAATTAATTTGATCATCTTACAGTGCTGATCAACTATTCATTGAAGCGAACTAGTTCAACCATTCAAATGCATTTGTTTCATATCCAAAAATGCATAGATCTGAAATAGGTGATGTTAATAAATATCTTTTTGCGATATTATAATCCATAGATGACAATATCATTTGCGCACAAATATTCAAAAAATAATAATATCTCAGTTTAAAACATTATTTATTATTATCAGAAAATATTTCCCATTCTTATGAAAAGTATGGCTTTACCAAGATTAACTCAAACGTTTCGGTTAGAGCGGACAAAAAGGCATGGACACGAGTGGACACCCTCTTATTCGTTCAGTTTGAACTTGGATAATGCTTGCAAAACTTCAAACGATCAAACCGTTTTTATCTTTGCGTCAGGGGTATTCCATATAATTTTCAATATATGAGAACAAATATACCTTGTTATTGAGTATTAATGACTTTCATTGGTCTACTTTTTTGGAAAAATAGTAATGTAACCTTACTTCTCAAAGGTCTGACAACGGGACGGTTAGACTACATATTGCACGAAAGTAAGATGTCTCCCAGAAATCATTTTCAAATGCAACAAAGGGCTGACTTTATCATGACAAAGAAACTGATAATATTTTTTAGACATGCATTAAAACCAAGATACCGAGTGATAATAAGGTTTTTATAAAAAAATTAAACTCTCAGAACAATGAAACTTGTTGAAATCAGAGCACAATCTTTACAAGTTTTACATTTGTTTCATGCATGTATAAAGTTGCAGAATGTACCGCAAAACTGAGCCCCAAAAATTAGTTACTTCTAAACGCTTGGTAGAAGAAACGTTCTGAATGTCCATTTCTAGTAAAAACTGACTCTCAAGGTGAAATCGGTGAATGTTAATACAAAAGCCTTATTTTTTGTGAAATTCTATTTTAAAGCGATATTTCAAACAAAGCGATTGGTAAAAAGTGCAAAGAAAGTGGGGCGAAAATCAAGCAAACTTGATGAAAAAAGCTTAAAGTTATTTCAGTTATTATATTTAAATCTGTGATTTTATTTTGAAGGTATAAATTTACTTTATTGGGTCAAATGCTGATAGTTGAACATTGATTAGGTGTACATTGAGCTGGAAAGTTCCTTGTTCGCAAATTTGTCGTTTTTATCAACCTCGACGTAAAATTTGCTTTTAGGGTTGAAATTTCATCAAAATAATGTTGACTGACAACCTCTAGAGATTTAGTAAGCTCGTTTTGCTAAAAGAACTTATTTCGTTCACCGAATTTAGTACCTCTCCGTAAAACAGAGTTATGGTCTTTGATAAAATTGGTTGAAATTCCGACAGGTCGATAAAGCGTGGAACAACCGTCTTTGTATTTTGAAAACTGATGTGAGCTTCTTTATCACAGAAATTTGAAAGGGAGATCATTTTGAGGACTCCGTTGAGATTGGTTTTTGCCCGAGTTATCAAGAGACATTGAGTTTGATATCTTAAATGGAGGGATCAATCGTTATCTTCTTTTGGAAAGAAATTTTTTTCGGTTTGAAGCAAAGGCTAAAAAGATTTAGACTATCTTTTCAGGCTCTATAAAAAGACATTTTCGAGGATGGATGGGCTATTTTTCGCAAACCACCAAGCACGACTTATAAGATCAGAATGCTATCTTAATTCATGTTCTTGGATAACTTTTCTATTTGCCTGGGCAAAATTAAGTATGAAATTTCGTTTGTGTTTATTCACTTGTATTTAGAATAACGCCTAAATCGCACGAAAAGCATTCATTAGTAATAACAAACGGAATAATTTTGACCAAATCATGGTAAAAAGCGACTTAACTTGATAGACGTACTGAGTCTGCTTCAAAATGGCAATTTTAATATGAACGACTTGTATGTTCTGCCAAAACCTATTTGATGCCCTTGAAATGGCATACTTTAATGCCAAAATAAGTTTAATTTAAAATTCATATTTCTGAGTGAGTCATAAGGATAAAATTCACGTCAAAATACCAAACGTTAAAGCCTAAAATTACCTACAGAGCAATATTTTTTGTGTAAATATGGTTAATATTTCTATCTAGATATGCGAAAATGGAAGGCTGGTTAATTTGTGAGGTTTTGTGGAAGGTCTGGAATGCTAAAACGCATTAATAAATTAGTTGAAAATTTCAAATGTCAAAATTCTTTTCAGAGAACATAATTAATGAAGGTATATGACAGACAAAAAAACTTTAAAAAGAGTTGTTTTTTTAATTTTATGCACTCAATATTATACTGACTATAATTTATAACAAAAGTCACCTTCAATTTGCGCTTCTTTATTTTACATAACGAACAGAATTTTTGGATCGCACTGTAAAAGTTGCCATTTGAATCCTAAAAAGCACTAATGAGAGTCACAGCCTTATCCGAAATTTACGTACTCTATGAATAATTTAAAAATTCTTTTATATCCTTTCAACCCCTTGTTTGATTATTCTTTAATGCACAGTTATTCATCAAGAAACAAGTTAGTAGCAGTTAGTAATCTATGATTCATTTCATCGATGCATATTCTACATGCTGAAAATTAAAAGTGCTCGACCCATATTCCTGGATAGCTGTCGAACTCTGAAAAAGCCGCATATAACTAGTGACCTAACGGTGGGGTCCGAATTATAAGTTTGCATGAAACCTACGAAAACGATCCTAAGGGCACCATGAATCAGCATAAATCTTATATTACTGAACTAATATGGTTCAGTGAACCCTAAATTACATTCCATAAAGGCCGGTTCTCTTTTAAATAATTTCAGCCTTTATACTCATGAAATTTTATCAAAGCAATTAAATAATGCATTTCGAACTGCATAGTTTGCGCCAGAGGCATTTTTTACTCATTTACGCACCCACTGGATGGCAGGATATTTGGTTCTTTCAGGAAATGACTCCACGCCGGCAGTGGCGGAAATATGTATCTGGGTGCCAGTCCACTAATTTTCTCTGCTTGCATCCGACGTAAATATTCATAAATTACTATACTTGTTTGGGTTTTAAAACAATCTCAAATTCAAAACTGGATGTTTATTATAAGCCCCTTCTGAGAGAAAGACCTGAAGTTTCAATAGTGTGAATATACGAAGGAATAACTATTGCTGTCACTTGCTCAAACGCATACCTAATACGTTCTTTTAACCAATCCCTTTGTCTTTATCTGGATTATTTAGATTTTGCAGATTAAGTTTATTCCACGATTCCATGATGTGCAAAATTAACGTTTACCTAGCTAATAGTGTTTTAAATCCCATCGAGTCGGGTCAACCCCTCTATGGGCGATTTAGATGTTTGCTCCCATATTAAACGCCAATTATCTCCTCTCATTCTCTACAAATAGGCCCAGAAAACATTGTAGAACGTGCTGTCCATTCGTGATCTGGTCAGTGACAATCATTATCCGGAGCTGTCAAACTAAATAGAACTCATTATCCACTATAGACATTGAGAATAACACGACGATGCGAAATTCTCTGAAGAGTCAGCTTAGGTGAAAGAAAAAATGGCTGATGTCACAGGCGTTTCAAGATTAAACCTCTGTTAGGCATACAGGTGATCGCGAAAGAAGCAATTACTTACTGGAAGAACGATGGCTTAGATGACTGAGTGAAATCGGTGAAGTGAACTAGATCTGCTTTCCACCGACTCACTCTTACTATTCACAGTCATTAGGGGCTTTTATTCTTGGCCATTTTTATGTTTCTTCTTTATTTTTGAATGAGGATCATTTCAAAAATGAAAAATGGGACTGAACAGAAACTGAATTGTTGCCAGTTCAAGTTTTCATTGGGACTAGATTTAGCTTCAAATGGACCAAATACAACCCTAGTTTCATTTCTCTCCATTAATGGGAGTAAAATAGGCCTGAGTCTGTGTATCCCTCAATTTAGGTTGTCTTATCGGAAAAGTGAAATGATTTGGAGGTTCTTAAAATAATGTTTCAGTGCGAGCAAGAATTCTAACATTGCGACAATTACACCCTTCTACCTGTCTAAATTTATATTTAACTTACTGATATATGCACCAAGGAAAGGCTTTTCACTTGATTGTATTAATTTTTAAATGCTCTTCGAAAACAAAACTATCTTTTTTAGTTTAAGAGGCCTGAGTTTTATATAAAGGTATATGAAAACCTTTTAGTATCATAATTTTTGTGAGTGATTTTAAACTCATATCTGTTTTACCAAAGCATTAAATGCATTCACCATATTTCTTAGCTGATTTTTATTTATCTATCAAAAATAATCCTTTCTGTCATTCAAAAATGTTCCTTTCTTGTCGATTATAATGCACAGAAGGACTTTGATTCAAAGTAGCATGCTATGCGTTTTCGTCTGTTATTAATTTGCATGTAATTCCTTCATCAAGCTTTGCATAAAAGTTAAGCCACTTTGTACAGTATCATTGTCGAAATCGACATCGTGGGGTATTTTTCCAAGATTTCATTTAAAATCTTAAAAATGTTCATAGACTGCTGACCCTTGGAATGTGAATGTAAACATTATCCAGTCTCTCCTTTCTTCTCCCACCATCACTGCCATCCCGCGCCCAACCTTCCATATTTCGGGCATCAAGATGATTAAAACGTTTCGTTTAAATGGTACCTCGAAACAATCGATTGGAACAAAAATATTTTCTTCGTATTACAAATTCCATCAAGTTTGAACTTTCCGACTTGGTTCAAAGAGCCCATTCATTCAAAAATGTTGCAAAGGTGTCAAGGAACTAAACGACTCTACGTATCCACTTTGCGTTCCTCAACGATATCAAAGGAATTTTCTAGATATAATCTGTTGGATTTTATTTTTTTGAATATTTTTTCAAACTTTAATGAATTCCCAGCCTTGATGCAAAATTGAGCACGATAATTGTGGGCCAATGCACCTCCGATTGTCAAGTCTTGTTTGAAATTTCATTTCATAACTTTTTTACAATTCAAAATTACGAACTGGTTTGTTTTTATTGTAGTGAGAGTGGCTCCTAGTAGCTGAATTCTCTTTCAAAAGTAATATATTAACATTTCTTGATTCAGGCATTTTCAATTGTTGTAAAGCAATTATAGCCAAAAACTAATTCATCTGGGGATGTATAACCTTCTTCCTTTTACCTTTCTTCAGGTCGCTTTCGAGAGCATGAGAGAATTATTTGCTGCTGATTTCAGAACTATTGCAGCGGCTAATTGTTCCTCTTTATTAGAGCTTTCTGAGGAAATTCACATGATTATTCCGATTTGAAGTCGATAGCCCACAACTTGACATGATAAATGTGGATTTTAAATCTTCACAAATGGGTAGCTATTCTGGTTCGGTTATCATGGTACTTGAGTTCTACTTGGCACTCCTTTTATCTAGCGAACATTCGAAAGGGGTCAGTATTAGAGCCTTTTATTGTTTTTTGCGTGCGATCCAGATCAATTTCCTCCGCCCCTTTCTCAATGCATGAAATTTATCTTCAACTCATCTTCATGTAAGAAAACGGCAGTTTGGTCCCTTAAAAATGATAATTCTTTTAATGATAACCATACCTTACGCTTTTTTGCATAACAGGTTTGATCTGGTTTGATTTGCCGCATAAAGTAGAAACTTCGACTTGTGTAGTTTCTGAGATTCCCAGGATATGAAAACTCACAACAAGTAGGTGCAGTGATAGATGCTGCAAGTGTCCGATTTTCTATGAAGTTTTAAACCACTAGGATTTTGACTCATTGTTCTAGGAAGCAGATGATTATGCGTTGGTCTGTTCGTCGTATAATGGTGGCAGTACAGTCGTGGTAATCAAACGTAGTTGAAAATTACGTCTGCTTGGGATCACATCTTAACATTTTAATTGTTTACGATACACGCTAGAGGCCTTTAATAGCGTTTTTTTGTAAAAAATGGCTTTCTTACGCGAATTCATCCAACTATGGCGACATACGTTATCCAGAAGCTGGTTTACGTAGTTTGAACAAGAGAGCCTTAGGATGTCCTGGAAAGCACAGCACGTGCCGATTACTCAACCACCCTTGCAGGCACTGAGTGTGCAACTTTTGAACCACCTTATATGAATGGAAACGAAGGTGAGGAAGGGCTAGTACCAGAAATAGTTCGTTCCTTCTACAATCTCTCTGAAATTATCGTCCCTCAAGTTGTTGAGACCTTCTTCGGTTCTGCATGATTGCCGTTGTATACCTTAACATAAAACATGGTTTGTGCTTCTCACACTTTTCATTTTGAAGCCACCACGCCCAACACTAAGTCCTTGTTCCACCTTAGGTTTCGAATTTTCAATTACTTTTGCAATAAACTCAACATCGATGAATCTATTGTAGCTACTAGTCAAAAGATAACAGATAATGGAAGAGTTTTTTTGTCATCCATGATCTGTATCAGCTACTTTTCATCGGTGAGACGAGTGTTTTATAAGCAAAGATGATCAGCTTGAATCCTTTAATCCACATGGTGTTTAGCTGACTGTTGTACAGTAAAGGCGTACAAAACGAACGTATGTGGCTCTCTAAGGCAGTTGTCCTGTTCTCCTACTGGATTGGCTTTGGCCAGCCGTTTCTTCATATTTTAGTCCCTTGGTATCAAACGTATATATTGGCTCTTGATACCCCCTCGGATCTCGCTGAGCGGATGCTTTCCTTTCTAGTGCTCTTCTACGGTTTGGGTCACTGTACTTGGACAAGACGATGTATGCTTACTTAACGATATTTTAAATCCGGAAAATGCCTACATTTCCACTTTCAACGCTAGTTCTCTTCCTCAGATAACTACAGAGCTCATGTTCATCCAGCGATCTCTTCGTTATAAGGTTAAAACTCACTGCCTCTTTTGGCTTCTGATATTTATTTTGCACTCGTACTCAAGACAGCAAATTTAAAGACGTTTAGATTTGTCACTCATTCATTCTTGAGTGAATCTTATATAAAAGCATATTCTTTTCCGTTCTACCTCAGTGTTTGTGCTCAGGGTTTGACTGTAATGGCCAGTTACTCACGTGGTCAGCTTAAGTAAACGTTTGAGTGTCACATTTCTCATTCCATTGGTACTGAATTCATATGATATACAATCTTAAAAATTGAGCTATCCAGGTATGTGGGGTCAGAAACCCTAACTTGTTTTTTGTTGAAATATGAACCCTGATTTCGACTTCATTATTGAATCGTCTTTAAAAAAATAGCGTTATCCCATGCCTTTCGAAAGCAGCCATATTTTTAAAAACCAGCTTTATACACTGTATCGCTGGGGCTTTTGTCGATCAAGTGCACTTGACACATCAGCTGAAACAAATAATAAATGCAAACTCCGCACCGTTGATGCATCATTAGTTTAATGGATACTAAACTCAAATAGTAATATAAGAGCGCAGTTTCTTCTGATATTTCAGATATTATAACCCTGAACATCTAAATTTCCGAGTAGTTGACGAATATGCTTGCAGATGAAGTATTTATGCTCCATATGTGTTAGGAACTACATAGCTGAGAAACTAGAATTGGATTAATCGTTCAATTTACTCAAAACTCGTTGTCAAAGCGATCCAAAGCACACAAGTATTCTGAAATATTAGGATGGAAATCAGTACACGATGACAACTTATTTTAGAAAAAGACAGTTCACTTTCTGTACCTTTTCAATTCCTCTCCTTAATTTTAATTGGTGTAAAAAGCAGCCAATTAAGTGCATATTCACTTAACCTCAAGACTGGTGTTTTCTAGATTTCCAGGAAATGGCCGTCGTATTTATTTAGAACTACTTAAATTGCCAAATGTGGAAATAAATATATATCTCAAAGACCGGAAGCTTCAGAAGCCCTATCGTGTAAATCCAATCTGAGCGTTTCCTGTTCTCGATTGCTATGCGACTCAAGTCAATGCTTAATTAATTTAAATATGCAAAATAAATAGCAACTGTCTCTGACTTCGGAGTAGATTTCGCACTGATTTACTTCACTTTTGACTGAACTAGACTTCTTTGTGTCTCCAATTAAAAAAATACATAATTTAACAAGGTATTTTAAATTATTGTTAAAAGAAGGTGTCATGCTGCCAGCTGGAAATTTAACCAAATGTAGCACAACCAATTAGATGCTAACTCGTTCACCATTGGTTAATCAGTCGGGATAGTTGCTGGACATGATATTGCTACCTATAAGACCATTTTATTTAGATTTTGGCTCCAGGGATTAACAGGCTAGGAACAAGTACCTACAGTCTACAAAAAGCGTCGGTATGTTCAGTAAATTAACCTTCTAATCCATCGATTTGACATTCAACATCGAGATACTTTGGATGCATGATTTTGTCTGTTAAAAACTATAAAATGAAAAGCGTAGGAAAATACCTTTCGTTGATGTGTTTCAACATATAACGCTTTGCTTATAAAAGTGCAACTTTATTTTCTAGATATAATACGTATTTTCCTCAAATTTCGATGGTACTAAAATTAGTAATTGATGAGCATGGATGGAAGTAGAACATCATCCAGAAAACCTCTAATTATGCTGTGGACCAGAATTAACATGAATGTGAAAAGTAGATGCATTTGATAGGCAGTCCATACCCTATAATTTTCCCTGGGCACAATATCAAAGTTTAACTTGATTTTAAGAAGTAGATGGATTTTGCTTGAGGAAAAGATAACTACGTTCCTTGAAAAACTTAAAGCAATTGATAATTTCTTACTCGTTTTGAGTTTTGAATGCATTAATCAAAGTAAATTCTGTCTATTTAATACAAATGAATCCATGTTTAGGGGGCATACAACCTGTGAAGGCGCACTTCAACTAATGATATACTACGATAGTTTACTGCCATTGGCAATAAAGTTTGCAGCACGTTAAGAGGCGTTCCTTTATTAATTTTTGTGATAAGGCTACTAAATATATCGCTTAGTTACATCAAAAGCTTTGCGCTAATTGAAGACGATGACGCAATTTTCCTACAAATTTTGGAGAAATTGTTCAAATTAAAGTTACTGTGAATTCCTTAGAAATATGAAATGGGTCCTACTTCACTTATGATGCTATACTCTTCCCTCATTTCAATTATACCTATATACTCCTCGGTATCTTCAGAGAAGAAGCATCTGTCAACTTATAGCAGTCTTAGCTGTTGACTACTGTTGCCTACATTCTTACTTATACTTGTTTGATGCGAATTGGATAATGATGGTTTCAGTTTCCACGGCAGACGTCTAGATGGCAAGATTTCAGATGTCTGCAGCAGCTCTGCACCATGGTGAAATTTACTGCAAACCCTGACTCTGTAGAACAGAGCACTAGATGGAGGTTCCACTGGATCGAACAGAAGCAAGTAGCTTATATATATTCAAACAGAAGACAGACTCCACTCGACAGAACCGATAAATTCATAGTACCTGATCAAAATCGCTTGAAAATAGGCTTACAGTGATGTCTGTGGCTGGTTGTTATCCAAAAGGCTTTTTAACGCAAGTCTGATTAAAGTTTGCTTCAGGAATGCAAATAATTCAATCTCAATTCATAATTTCACTTTCTGGCTTATTCACTAGGCAGTTGATCCGTATATTTTATCAATCTTTCGTTTAGCCGATCGCATGTTATGCAAACAATGTAACTTGGAAAATCCTATTCTTGTCAAATTTTAACAATACACGACAAGTTCCTAGGACGAAAAGTGTCCTACTTCATTTGTCAGATGGGCGCACCAAACCAAATATTGTTGGTTATTTAACGATCTAGAGAAAGAGGCATCGGGATTAACTCTAGACCTTCAAATCCTGTTCGGCAAATACTTTTCTAATCTAACCCCTCCAAATCAACGTGCGCATCAGCAAGCAGTATTTGTGGTGATCGAAACTGTTTTCTTCGTGTTCGAACATTTGTGGTTGAATTTTAGTTCAAATTTATTTGAAAAACCTATTTATTTTTTAAGCCATTTCAACTTTATGTGTTTTATTTAAATACTTACTACTTTAATTACTATTTTCGCATTTTTCGAACTGTTAATTTTTAACTTTACTTAGAAATCTGTCGAAATGGATGTACAATATAGTTGTGAAAACCGCTTGATTAATTACTAGCCACTTGTCCACGGAAGTTACCGTAGGAATCACTGCTGAGAATTAACTGATGTGTTAGAAGATATCTAATGGGGTTGACTTCTGACAGAATTATTAATTTGATGTAGTAAATAGGCGACTTTTTTATTCATTATTTAAGTAAGACGCCAGATGGCTCTTTAACCCACTATTTAAATATTCACTTCAACATAGCGAAACAACTGACCCTTTTTCATTTCGTTACCTTAGCGAATTTTCTAGTATTTACATCAATCAATGTAAATCATGTTCAAAGATTTCAGAAGAAAATCATCAGTTGCAGTAATTCACAGAAGGGCTTCAAGACAATAATTTCTTCCTACGGTTTATTAAAACCATCGTTCAAGCTTGTCTACTTTTATTTGTAAATTTAACTGCTAAGATCTTATTTTAACATTGGTAAAAATACTCTTCCACAACTTACGGAAGTTAATTATTTCCATATAAATGGAACAATTGTTCGTTACGATTATCTAATTTCCACATAAAACCCTTTGAAGAAGATCGGAAGTGTGCTAAATCTTGAAATGTCCAGTGCACCCCATAACCAAGTAAGTGGAATTCTGCGAAGCTCTGCTATTTTAAGCAGAAGGCGCTTTTAGACTTGGGAATTTTTAATTATGGCAACTAAGATTACAGTTGTACATGCTCTTGCTTGATAGAATTTTGAAACTGATTGAAAAGAGATTGGTGCATGATGTATCCCTTCATTAAGGAGGTCGAAATCAGTAAATAGATGGCAAATGATACATCTCTTTAGTCGGTCTTTTCGTCGAACTTCGACGCATCGTTTTCTGTAAGGAGATTCAGTCCATCTTTTATTTAAAATTCTAGTCTAATCAATCTTTTCATGGTGTGTTTTGTATGCATTAGCTCAATGTAAGACTATCATTATCACCTTCATGATATTTTTTAGGTTATTTCAACGCTTGATATTTGCCCTTCCTAGTGCAAATAGCTCGAAAGCACAGGTTAATATTAAGTCCTTCTTCTGAAGATGACTTGCACTTTATCTGCTGACGAAAGCTTGATCTCCTTCCAGCCAAATTTCGGCCCATCAATCCTGTGCAAAGCGGCACATCGACTGTACTTTGGACAATTTTAATGCAGGCTATCTGCTCATATTTACTTTTCTGCTTATTTGTTCAAAGTTTAGTAAATTGATTTCGATTGATTTCAAAGTGAGTGCTCAAGATTCATTGCTTAATAGCAATGGAAATTATCTTCCATCACAATAGTGTCCGTGAGTGGGAAATTGGCTGCCTTTTGGTTAATAGATTTAAAACGTTCTCATAAAATTATCACTTCTTCCTCTTTCCGGTTTCAAAAACTAAAGAAATGAGAATTTAAAGAAGTTATTTTGCCGTTTTTCAGTTTAATAACCGAACTAAATCTTTAGAATGATAGCATGTACATAAAAAGCAACCCTTTGGGAACAACATAAACGGAAAAACTGAAGCATGGTTTGTGCATTGGCGCTTGTTTCACGCATGATTTCATTGAATTTGAGTGCTCTTACTCATTGGACAAGGGGATACATATTCATTAGAATGCGTAATGTTTCGTTTATATGAACCGACCCGCACCCCAGCAAACGTGCCCTCACATAGAGTGTGATGCCTACTACCGCCTACTTCGAGCAGCGGAATTCCGCAGTCCTTCTCGAACAGCTACATTGGTCTTTTTTTCACCTATTTCCTCTTGGGTTAGCTTCGTCTAGAACCCTCCTCGAATAAAACATCGTCCAACGTTTTATCCTGCCTGCTGACAGCCTTTGTGTAATAAAGACTCGTGATAGTTTAGAATTAGCTTACCATTTCTGCGTGCATTGCCATGAGCTCTCAGTCTGATTACTTTAGAGAATTCCTGCAGCTGGATCACCAATCTTATCATCCATTTACTAATTTTCTATCTAATTTTAACATGATTTTGGTTGAATTTCTACTTTATTAGGAGTACCGTTAAAGTATTCCTGGACTCTTTAGGGCTCCAATTTGTAATGACTGGGGCTTCAGTGCTTACTGGTTCTATTTCACCAGTGGCAGTTCATCTCTATATTTTTCCGTTTATCATCGCAGCATTTAAAGTTCTTTTTTTAGAGATCCTTTAAATTCGGCTGCTCCAGGATGTGCTGAAGATTGACCTCTATTAATAAATAGTTCTTCTGAGGTGCCATGAAAAGAGAGATGCCCGGTCTTAACTGAAGGCAAATCTTTTGTTTTCATGGAAATGCTCTGCCGTTAAGTCACGAGCTGTCTGCAAATAGACTAGGTTTAAAAAAACTTCCTCTGGTAAAGTATTTTAGTCAAAATTTACTGTGCGTCTTTTATGATTCGGATCCCATTTATTGTCATAATTGAAATACTAACATTGGATTCTTGGTAGACAAACAGTTCGGTTATTTAATTCTCCTCCTTGCCTTTGGTATACATCTGCCTAATGCAGCATCTGGTTTGAGCAAAGTCATCAGTCAAACACTCAGAATTCAAATCAGTCTTCTGTGGTTTCTGAAAAAAGTTCCATTTCGACTGTTTGCAAACATTACAAAGTACTCTCATCTAATTAAGTTAAAAGTAATTTAATGTGTTTCTTATTAAAATTTTGATATCTTGATGTTCCCTAGAAACGTGATAGTTTATTCGCATGTTGAGAGGGCTGATCTTAGAATAAGTGAAATTAAGTTAGTAAAAAGCAATTTGTAAATTAATGACTTGGGTTCCCTTTGGGCCTCTCACAAATAAGACTATCTAATTTAAAACCCCAGAAACGTATGCGATTCGGTGCTTCAAATTTGATATTATTGGAATACATTTTGGTCTTTTTAATTGATGAGTTAATCAGGAAATTTAAAACCATTTGTTTAATCTTAAATCTGTTAGTAATTGAACTAATTGAAGAATATTTCTAAGTATTCATCTGGTCGCCATTTGTCGACTGACGTGTTCAATTTCTGTCATCCTCAGTTCGTGACTACTTGAAAATACCCAAGGTTAACCAAGTCACTAGCTTTCAGGAAGCTGTTTACACTTCGTCTTTGAGGCTTTGTCTAAACACTGAGCTCTTGGCATTCATCAAAGACGCATTATTTCAATTTTATTTTGGTTGAAAGGCTTTGTTCTACGCAAATATATACAAGTGTGAGACGAGCGCTGGACGTGTGGAAATAGAGTTTGATAACCGCATTGATTTCTTGCTGTTTCCATAGGATGTCACGAGGACTCAGGAGTGCCTTGTACCAATTGTTTTCAAATCTGTTCTTGAATGAATACGATAAAATAGCTAGAACAACGATTGAGCCTTCATTTTTTGCATTCATTGAATTGGATCTAGCCACGGTTTCTTACAGGTCGAAACGCTTTTCTGATTGGGGCATTAATGTATTCCCACAAGGTCCTTCGATATAGTTTTTACCAGTTTTGAAAAGAGAAAAGTCAAATTACCAGACGAAATGTCTCTTAGGCCACCTTTTTACCAAAATTACAAAATAATGATAAACAAGCTCCTAACCAAACAACACCGGTCTTGTAGCTTTTGTAGTTGATTATATAATAAGTGCTCTGTCGTATACTGAAAACTGAATAACCTAAGCAACGCCCCTGATATTAGTCGGCATCTCTGGGTCTTTTTTCCTTTGGGCTTGAACAACTTATGACTAAATCAAATTTTTATTATTTGCTGGCTTCAACACAATATTCTATCCACCTTATAAAAAAGTTGATTTGATGTTACCAGATATCTAAACTGCCAAAGCTGTACGTTTTCTGTCTTTCTACAAAAAACGTGATTCCATCGGGTCAGTACCACGAAAGGTAATTCTTTCCATCTTTTAGTTTATTTACGAAAACTCTCAAACGAAAAGCCAATTGTTAGTTTTGATCATTAAAAATACATTCTCTTACGACGTCTCCAATTGTTGATTTACTGATGCTACTCAGATAAAGTGACAACTCAAATCCTAGTTAACACGAGGTGCTACTTTCTGCTTTGGTCACTATTATAAAGACGCCATCCAACTGCTCGTAAAATCCTTATACCATCTCACTAGGAGCAAAAAAAAGTGACAGGCTTTTGCTATGAGAAGAGGAAAAGGCGTGGGGTTACAAAGCTAGGAGAACGCGTGTGCGTGTTTCGAAGAGGAAGGGGAAGGAGGCAAGAAGCTGTCGAATTAGTGGGTTTAAGTGGAGGGAAGACTTTTTCTACCGTTGAAGCGTTTAAAAACCTGAAAAACGCTCCAGCAAGCTTTTCGTAGGCTTCGTGTTTTAATTGTTTTAACGTCAGTTTTAGTGATGAGTTAATAAGCGTTATTTTCACTGAGATTAATCATTTTATTTGTTGGCTTTTATGAAAAATTACGTGTTAGATAAGTTGATAGCTTATAAAATAGGCCCTAGTTTACACTACCATTTCAATTGAATCAGGCATGACGGACTTCGTTTTCTCCAAGGTCACCGCATTTAACTCAAATCTATCCACCAGTGAATTAAACTACATTTCCACTTAGAAGGAGTCAAATTTATTTTTAATGACAATGAAATTCATTCCATATTAATGGCAAATATATTTGGTTTCTGCCATTTATTCTAAATTAGAAAAAATTCCTTAGTATCATGTTGTGCTTTTGTTACTTTTATAAAATGAAATTTCTCGCAATAAGGAAATATTTTAAGCTATTTTCAATTTATTTTAATTAGGGAAATTTGATCTTGATGCTTCGGATGAAAATATCAAGCTGGACAGCTGTTGTTATCTCAGGGAAAATTTTCTCGCGTTCTTAATAAAATTCCAGCGCTGAATTAATCTGGTTCAAACACAATTCAATTGTCATGAAGTAGTTTAGAATCGTAGCCATCGAAGGCGGAGGCTGAAAATGTTTGGTTCATCAGTTCCGAACAAAATAGAACAACACCATCTACACCCTTAAATAGCGTCTGAGTCTTCACTTAACTTTGCGTCATTTTTAAATTCGATGAGCGGTCAAATAAACTCCTAACAAGGTATCTACATATTTCCAGCATATAGCAAGATCGCTCTCCGACGCGATTTCATAAGTTTCGCCGGTCAGAATTAAAACAAGTTATTCGTTGCCTCCTCAAAGACCGGGATAGAGACTGGTTTATTAAGTTACCCGTGGTGAACAAATAAACTAAAATTAATTAGTTTTGTGATTCCAATAAGTAAAACCTATTTAAAAGATGGTTACTTAACTCCTGGTGAAGTTTCTGAAATTTTATTTGATCTGTTTGATCAACACGTGGTTTTGGGCTTGTTTACATCCAGCATTGTTTTCTTGAATGTAGCAGAAAGGGTTCCGCTAAGTTATTGCATTCGACTTTAACGGAATAGGAGATTTTGCGTCTAATTTAATATTTTGCTCAATATTCTGTAATACAACATTATTTTCTTTCGCTCTTAAAAGTCTGCAATTATTTTTTTTCCAACTCATCGATTCTATTTTTAAATGCAATTGGCTTAAATCCTGTCTTCTACGTGAAATCTGGATATTGAGCTGTTGAGTACATAACTGGCTGCATAGTTAGACTACCAGCTTGAAATTCAAACATGATAATTAACTCATTAAATAATCTTATAATTTCATGACGCATTTTATTTAAAAATAAGCTTCTATTAACTATATGTTCTAAAATAAGCGCCTTGTTTTTTAGTTATTTTTTTTTCTAATTTAGGAATATTTCATTTAGGAGTAGTTTGTTTCTCTTATCTATGGTGCTTGATAATTTTGGAAAATAGATTTTAACTGCAATAACGTGACCTTTTCAAGGTGTAGACTGCCAAATTAGGAGTTAGAATACAAAATTGAGAAATCAAACTAACTGCGTAAAAGTGTTTGCCGAATGATCAGAATCCCTTTAGCTTATTGACTGAGAGAAGAAGTTATCATTATAATTATTTGCCGGACTTCAGAATCGGTGTGAAAACTAGATTAGCAAATGAAACCTCTGACACCTCCTACTTATTCACACTAATGTTGAAGTTTTTTTTATAATTTTAATAAATTTCAGGTACCTAGCATTATCGAATCCCAGCGAATTCAAATTGTACTACAATCAAATAAGTAATTGATCATTGGCCTCTTCTCTCATGAATCAAGTCAATCTCTGGGCATCAAATTTGTTTCTCAAATCGCTGGCTTTGAGTAGGAGAATTGTAATTCACGAATACTTAGGATTGTTCGATTCACAGCTAGAGGCAATAGTGATGCAGTCGACTCATCAGTCGACATGGGTTCAAGATCCGTCAGTGTGCATCCAGTGCGGGGAGGATGATCACCCTTCCAAGTCATGATGTTCTACAAAAGGTCGGATTAGGATTTCGTATCTGCCAAGATACGAATTTGAAGCCACCTGCTCCACAAATGAATTCAGGTGTAAAGACTATTGTTTAGTTGTTTGGGAACTCGAAAATTGGTAAATTATTGCTGACAATTCAGTAATTTCGGATTTATTTACTTGGTGCTGTTTGAGACGTTATGGAAATTTTCGCCAAAATCTTTGTTTAGACATGAGTTATGAGAGTACTCCAAGGGAAATTACCTGCTCTTAATCTGCTCTACACTAAGTTGACATTTGATGGGATTATCAATATTTAGGAAATAGAATGAAGTGTAATACTCCTAGAGCATCAAGCAGTTTTACTGTTTATTCAAGTCCTTCACTGAATAATCCGACACATTCCTTACGAAAAGGAGGAAGTACCAACGTAATTTGATAGCGTTGCACCTTTCGAAGGCCCATCTAAAAGAATTCGAATTAAGTCTAGAAAGTACAGCATCGAAAAATCCGAGAACATGTCGCATTCAGGCTCTTTTCTGCACCCACCAGTTAATATCAGTAACTCTCCTAATGAGCAACATTGTCCTGCTTTATCAGCCTCGACGCAAGGTTGTGCACGATCCAGTCTGGTCAGTTACGCATTTTAGTTAAATTCAAACACGGACTTCTTCGTTTTTAGGAAACTTAATGCACAAGCGCTACTTTTCTCTATTATTTCAGCCTTTACCTTCCAAGCACGCTTTTTAGCAACACCCAAACTCAAACTCACTTCATATTCTTTTTTGACCTTTCTCTCTCTCTCCCATCTGATATAAACTACTTTGTCTACCAAAATAATCCAGTTTTTAAGATTGGAATAGCAGTTTAATCTGTTATCGCTCACTAGTGCTTGAGCATTCTTTCCACTAAAACAAATGAAAAACGTCCTCCCGTAGTTCGAGTATTGATAGATAGCATCTTTTCCCTGTTAGACATTCAGTTTTAACATTTAGTTTTTCCAGCGAACTCTTTTTAAGCCCTCATGTGGTTTGGCTTGAAGTTCGTTTGCCTCATACCAAGTCAGTCCTTCAATGGGTCCGCGGCTTCAAATCGCTTTGCAGTTTTTCCTCTTTTATACATTTAAAGTAACTTAATAGCAACACAACTGATATTACCCACACAGTGCGCTATGATTGCAAGCGTTTAATTTATGAGATGACAGGGACTTGCGCATCCAGTGAACATAAAGACTTCCCACGATGTTGTTCCACTGACGGTAGGTCATATTTGTGATTCCAATATAGAGATTCAATAAGCAGACAGCATTATTCCAAAAATAAGAACTGAAATAAACATGGGCCTCCCAATCGGTCACAAATCATTTTGTCAGTTTATCATCATTTCCAGTCAAATTCAAACCATCAACCATCGCCTTATGATTGTAGAATGTTCAAATGTGTCACAGTCACATTTTAAACACATTTTGCTTAAAATGGATCGCTACAGTTGTTGTCGAGGATATAAATCCCTTTCTGTTTCTACTAAAGGTGATTTCGTTTGTACAACATGAATTTAATGACGGTTTGTTAATCTTGTCAAAATATTTTAACCTTAAACCTCCATCAAGGTGGAAACTTGGATTATAAGTGGAGTGATAACCGCAAAGGGTTGTTGAAGGCCACTTTTTTGTTGATTTATTCCACAAATTATCGAACTGAAAAATTTATCGGCAATCGATAACTCCACTTTGCGGAGGAGCACCACGTGCCTTTTTTTGTGTAAGTAAGTTTCAACTAATAAAAGTCCTCTCTTCCTTTCCTTATCTGGAAAAAGATAGTTTTATCAAAAGAGTGAACTAAATCTCTAGCCTGAGCATGTCTGATGGAACGTCAATCTTAATTACAGAATATTTATTCAAGCGCTCTCAGAAAAAAACGTGTAGTTAGTACTTAGCTGGTCTGGTCTTAAAAATTCAACTTTTTTTTTGCCAAAGTCCTCGGGGATCACCAATTAATAAGGCCACGTTTAGCCGAGAAAATGTACCTGGTGTTGGTGTTAGTGGGCTTGAAACCTGTTTGGCTAAACAGCAAGTGTTGCAGGCCCTTAGGGATCAAAAATTTGTCGCTTTGTTTGCTTATAATGACACATTTTAATTAATTTACTTTATACACAGTCTGGTTTCGCAGCTAAGTTAGGTATCGCATTTTCTAGCTTTGATTCTCATAGTGTTTATCTATTGGTTGGATAGTGACAAAGCATAATCTTTCAAATAGGTGACATTCGTCGAATATGTTGCTTGCTTTCAATGATATTTGAATGTTTTTGCCTTAACATTTACAAAAAAAACTACAAGCTGGTCTTAGCTCGATTACTAGTCATTCACTTGATACTTTTATTTGAAATAGGGCTGTTCTTTTCATAATACTTGAGCCAACTAGTTCTACTGTTTATTTCTGGATAATGACTTAAATTCGCTATCTACTTAAAAGAGGCACAAGGAAAAAAGTAGCAAGTACACAAGACTCTAGCGAGTTTTATGTAAAATCAATAGTCTCCTCCTTTGTGCTGACAATCCTGCCATACTCATGACCATGAGCATCAATCATTCCACAAGCATTAAATGGAGGCAAAGTATTCCCATCTCAATGTCCTGCTCTGAGTCCATTGTCCTTACAACGCCATGGCTAACTGATAAGCGAGATCGAGTGATTTTTTCTTAACAAATTCGTTCCGCTACCCCACTGTATCGACTAGGTTGAGGATTCAAGATTTGATGCCGGTTTTCATCCGACTCTAACAAATTTTGTGGCGATATCCCATGTCTCTCTTTTACCAATCGGGATTCCGCTTTTGAACTCAAACTTAAAACTAACTATTTCCTAGCCCAAGGGTCCTATATGTGAGTTATTTTGCCTTCAATAAACCATTAAAAGGTTATGTTCTACTTATTTCAACAATTTGAAACTTCTTTAAAGAGCTAATCACACAGAAGATGAATTTCGATTTGGCAGATTTTAGCCCATTTTTTCACTCAAAGTTCTAACTTTGCTTTAGATGCCTGAAATAAAGAAGATACTAGTAAGTGGATGTGTGCGACTACTTTTTGGTATTTGAGGTAAAAAAAATAGGCCATCGTCGTAAAATTTGAAATCATATTTTCGAGGCCTTAGCAATTTGAAGTCCCGCTACAGCTTATCCCGAAAATTGCTAGCTGCGCCATTTGAATTGCTGAAAACATCTTCTACCAAACTTCTTAGAACAGGCACTCTTATGATTGAAGAGTTCGTAATTATGCGTTTCGTAAGATAGAAATTTCCAAGCAGTTTTAATCATCAATCGACGGTTGCAATTCGGTTTTGATTTAGCAAATGAATGCTCGAATCGGTAGACCACACAGCGCATCGTGTTACCGCTAGGCTGCGGCAGTGGCAAACAAATATCGATTTTTTTTATTTTAACGTGTTGAGTAGAGAATTTCACGTGTGCACGCATTCTGCGCGAAACTAGAGCGCGTCTAAACTCGGAGGCCGACTCATGAACAACACAGGTTGAGTCATACGACGCCTCTGTGTGTGTCCGTTCCTACTCAGGGGCCCCCTCCGCCCCACCCAACCATGCACATTTATGCTGGCTTGTTTTCAAGGTCACGTAATAAACTGGCAGCTAATGCGAATGCACGGACGCGTGCGTCTGTGCAACCCCCAAGGACGTGCATCTATTTCGACGTGCCACTGTGCCACTTATTGAGCACACTATTCATTGGGCGGAGGCGCAATTTGCACCGGTTTGAATTATCTCTTCTCTTGCGCTTTAACCAGATCCTCTTCAGGTATGTTGACTTGCTCTTGCTCTTTCGTATTTTATTGTATCGCTTTTAGTAGTTAGGATCTCGATCCAGCCCTTGTGCTTTTTGCGAGAAATTCACATTTCACCCTGTTTTTCAAGTTTCTGTTTTGGCCGAAGGCTCGCGTATAATTTGCAGCATTAAAAGGTTCCCTTTTTTCGTTCTTCGAGACAGTAGCCGAAAAGGGCTGCACTTTAATTTAGGGAGTTGTGTGAAATGAGTTTTCGCGACCTGCAATTTTCACCAATTTCGCTTCTCCAAATGATCTTGGCTTACTTTTTCCTACAATTTTTGTCGACAGACGTTATCTAGGCGCGTCTTTTTCTCCTGACTGGGGTAGATTTTTCACCCACTGCGGTTTTACTCATAATCTGCGCGTTTATCTTAAATTTACGATTTTCTACCGAGGGGACTATCGAGTCTATCAGTGATTTAGTAATTGCACTATGACTAAGCTTCCTACATAACTGACTATTTATTTGTATATGTGCTCATTTGCGTTTTGGGTTTGTCATCTACCTCATTGCTGTGAGTTCCCGACGAAATAAAGAGGACCGTCGAGTCACTTCTGAGGGCATCTGAATGTGTAAAGAACTAATTTTTTTTCTCTGAAGCAGTTTGAAAAGTCGTTTTCTACCTCTGTGTTGTGGCTCTGTGCTAATAAGAGCCACAATCAGAATCGAGTGGCAGTTAAAGTTGAAATTCCGGCGAATTACAGCATAGACGGCCTTTTTGTAGTGTCGCTTTGGTCTTACGCTCTGGTTGAAAAGCGTCGTTTGAGTCTTTTCAAGACAGGGTTACCAAAGCGTCTCTAGACTGAAGATCCTGCCTTGTAAATAAATGCTATGCCATTCAATGACCAATGTTCGCCAATTTAATTTATTCAAAAGTAGATTTCGTCTTTCAATTAGCAACCCAAATCGTGAAGATTCTCCTGCCTCCAAAAATGGCCATAGTGACCGATTTCGAGCATTGGCACTTAACAGAAAATCAGTTATAATCCAATAGATTCTAAACTTGTACCCTTTAAATTAGAGCAGCAATGTCAGCCATTATCATGGCCCTGCTGCCATAATCGGAGGCTATAATTTAATGGCCTTGTGGACCCCTTCTCCTTCAATCAGATGTGGTTGCATATCAGGGATAGAGAGTGCTGACATTCCATCTTTTCTGATCTCTCTTTGACTGACTTAAGGTAAGGGGAATTTTTTCATGTCCTCAAATGGCAACCCCTGTGGTGTCGCTCCCTGCCTCCAGCTAAGATAGGGATTTTTGCTGCCTCGTTTGTTTTATTGTCGTACTGGCCAAACAAGTTAGGAGAGGGTAGCGGGGAAAGAGAGCTAATTTGTGCACAAGGTCAATCAAATTCTATCGTTTGACATGAAAAACTGAGTTTCCATGTTAAAATTTCAACATTTTGGATCATTAATCTTAATTGACATGCGTTTTTCCAAAAATGTGATTTTTTATCACTTTGACAAGATCATTGAATAAAAGGTATTCATTCAATTTTTCTCAAGTGCACATTTATTGACTTGTAATATATCAGGCTCACAAATTCAGTCAATTTTCATTCCAGCTTTTGTTGGCAAAGGAATAAACTCGTTTGGAAAAAAAGTTGAGTTTTGACGACCTACCAGGAGAGCTTAAACTATTGGGATTTGAGTAGCAACAAAGAATAAAAGAGGTCTAGAAAAGTGGAGATGGTTGGTCTTATTTATGAATCGATTTGAGCAGCCATGCACTTTCCACACATCGCAATGGGAATACGCAAGCTAAAGTCCTAGTTTAACCATATTCCCTAATTTTCCATATAAGTTTTATAGAGTCCAGAGGGTATTCGTCCCAACCAGAGCTGAGATAAGACCAACAAGGCTTGTATTTGTTAGATTAGGTCGCTATGAGCTAGCCACACGCGGTAAGCAATTCACATTCAATTTCCCATGCTTTCATTCCTATCAGCAGGCTTAATTAAGTAGTACCTTCGAGGTCTGGTCCTCCAGCTTCTGAATCGTTCAGTTGCACTCTTTTTCTAAGCTTCTAAGATTCCAATTCAATTGGACATCGCAGATGTATTCCAAGTAGTTAAACTTTCATGAGCAAATAATGATTACCATAGGAAGTTTTCTTAGAATCATTGCCTCTTGTGTCAGTCCGGCCCGCTTTTGTTAACAGTGGCGTCAATTAAGAATCATCACTCCAGGTGCCTTTTTCTCTGATAACTCAAGCGGTAACTGGGTTCATCAAATGCTGGCACTTCCCTCGGTTAGTTTGTCTTGGTGCTGGATCGGGTTTTGACACTAATGAATATTAGTAATATTCAAGCCCATTCATTAGCGGACTACCTCCGAACTCTCATCTTGGATGTGTAGATTTTGGAGTTCTCGTGTGGATGTCTCACAGGGCTACAATCATGCAGTGTGGGTGGAAGTATACCAATGAGAATCGAACCCAACCCACTTGACGAATCAAATGCTCGCGCTGCTGCTACTCTATCATGTTTGAGAATTAGAGTAATTTTACTAAGTCCATTTTCCTGAGTTATTTAAGTGTTCAATGAGCCAAGTCAGGCTGTCGCCTGACATACATCTGAATCGTCAAATATATCAATCAGCTTTCCAGAACTATTCCGAATTTCTCCAAGCTAAGCACCTGTGAACAAACCAAACCACTTGTTGTCTCATTCAAACAGCTAATTGTCAGTCACTTTCTTTTTTTCATACCCCATTTGTTACATGAGACTGAATTCGCTTCAAAATACTCAGTTGTCACTACTGATGTCGCGGGCTGTTTTGAAGAACAGCTGCCCTGGAAATTAAATCGTCAGCACTTTGTCAAGAAGGTAACATCTATTTGGAAAGAAAAAGGGGCAGAATTTGGCATCTTTTTTCTGTCGCCTAACGAAAGCTGACGAAAAGGTGAAATCCCGCACAGTGGAGAGAGGACAAGGGTTCCTTTTGCTCTGAAACAAAAAAGCAGCTTTTCCGAGTGTCCAATTAGAGAGAGGAGCGAAAAGGGTCATGAAAAACCCCATTGCGAAATGAGTTGTCATTTCGCTGCTCCCACTGTGGCTCGCAGAAGCGCAGCTTTTTCTGCTGTTTCAAAAAATTGCCGAAAACTTTCCTTTGACACTCGTCTTCATCTCGAATTCTCATTTCTACACTTTCATGCGAACTACTTTCGAACAAGCTAATTAGGTCTTATTTAGTCGTGAATTAAAGTTTTGAAAACCTTGGAGGTGAATGGTAGAACAACTGTTGATTTTCCATCTACTTTTTATCCCCTTTGCACTGCATTTTGAGGAGTTCATGTGGTTACCGAGAAGGAGAGGGAAAAAAAGGATGAAGTTTAATGGATTGCTTGCCACTTCTATTAGACGGGCTTACTTAAAATCTTGAAAAAATTTATGGTTATCCGAGTTCCCTTTGAAAACGTGAAATGTTATGTATTTCGGCCAATGTATGTCCAAGTTTGTTGAAATGGTTTGATTTTTGGTCAAATTCTGCAGAACCGGCGACTAAGCGGTGATAATTCAGGAGTAGTTAAGTGGACGGCGCCAGAATAAGACTCTATAATCAGATTAAACGGTGGTCTTTCTACTGCAGGGTCGTCTCTTCGCCATGCACGCGAACTCTGCCTTGGCGCCAGAGTTGGGAGCGCTCTTAAAAGTCAATCCATTTCGCATTAGAGCTCTATGAAGCTCTCCTCTTTAATAAGTAATTTCCATCTTTCCTGTGCTTCTCAGTCTTAGGGGCCGATAATTGGCAGGTAATTTCAGTTGTCTTTAAAAGGTAGCGGAAATAAGGCTTTCTGTTCCTTTATTTAAGGACTGAATTCCTGTTTCTGCAGTACTTTTATTTCTCTATTTGCTTAACTCAAAGCATTTACCGAAAAAAAATTAGAGCATTCATCTGATAAAGGAGTTTTTAGAAATGCAAATCAAATACCAAGCCACAAATCCTGAAAAACATAGCAATAAAGGCAAAAAATGCTAGCTGTAAATTACACTTGCTTCTAGTCATTAACATTTCTTATTAAGGTAAAGGACGCAAATCGGATAAATTCAAATAAAACCACTCAGTTATGTAATGTTGGTTCAATGACAATTGAGTGGAGAGATTAATTTTAATGATAGCGGATCAAAAAATTAGTCCCAATAACGGATTAGGTATACGAATACCTGAAATAAATGAAAAAAAACATTAACTGTAATCTCAATAAATTGACGTATTTGGTCATTGAAAATGATAATTTTGATAGGAGATTTTTCGCCCAAAATTTGGTGCATTGTACTCTTTCATGATTTACTGGACATTGACGTGTGGACAGGTTCAGTATACCGCTTTACAATTCATATGGTGCTCGTTGCCCTCCATTTCAGCTCTCACTGCCGAGTAATGGTCTGTCATCGGTCTAGAATACCGAGGGATCTGGGGACACTCTCAGTCCTTCTTCTCGCCTCAGTCATAGTGAACGCTCAACATACAATAGTTATGAGAGACAACACACCCAAGGACGACGTCGTTGCTGAAAATGTTCTCGGAGACCCAATAAGTATTGCTCCTGGGAGTGCTGATGGCACAGTGACCTATGCGTTGCTAAACAGTCCTGTCAGTAGTTATTTCCGAGTTGAAGAACGTACAGGGAGGCTATTAACTCGTCGCCCAATGGATCGAGACCTGCTCTGTTTTGAATCTGGCCTTTGTTGTGCTCAAAACACACAGAATCCACGCTTGAGTTCAATCAGACCTGCTGATAACGGTGATTCTGGAACGATTTGCGCTCTACGTCTTGATGTCGCAGTTACTGCTGGCCATAGACGCGATTCTACTCCATCGACGAGACAAGTCTACGTCGAGGTCATGGATGAGAATGATCATCCACCCATGTTCCCAGTGAGTTAATTCATGTTTTAGTTGACCGCGCATGAGTGGAGAACCAGTCAAAACTTTTCTTTTTGGTTCTGAGAGCGTGTTTCGTCAACAACTGATTAATGAGTCGGAAGTTCATTTTGGGCTTTTTGTGCATGCGAAGTCTGGGAACGGCAGCAATTTGCTCTTAATGCATTCTCATGAATTTTTCGCTACTATCGTCGGCACCTGAAAGCGCGTGTTTTCAACTCTTTCTTTACAGTCAATTGTTTTGATTTCTCCTCCTGATCGGTTTTAATTAACCAAAGGTTTCACTTATTAGTGATGGTAGCAGCTAAAACTTTACTCATATGTAGACTAAATTTTTTTCTTTCGTAGAACATTAGACGTTTTAGCAATATTGTGAGTGTCAATATGGATCAGCGAAATCGGTAAGCTCCAATCTGCTGTCCATTAAATCCTCCCAAGTTTCGAGTTCGAAAATTATTCACGCTCATACTATAATTTCAAGTTTTCACAAAGTCACCCGCCGTTATTGGGGATTGGATCATTAGTTTCAAATCCTCTTCCAGATGTTTATCGCTTTTTTTCGACCCAAAACAGGCGCATGTCTCATTTTCGGACTCCCTTAGGTCCGTCGAGCTTCCTTTTCCGTTCTTACCTTCACCGTTATTAAAGGAGACATTTTGGACCCTACAACTTCAGGTGGTTTCCGTCCCATCCGACAACCGGACAAAGGGTTCTGTTGGTCAGTTGAACTTTCATGGAGTTCCTAGCCTGCATAAAGTCCTTTAAAATTAGTTATGTATGGTGCCACATAAAAATCCTATAAATACTTAGTTGGTTGTATTATTTGACACTGTTGCGTTGATTTGTCAAAATATTGGCAGTGAACTTGTTTAATAATTAATGGAATACATTCATTTGTTTTTATGATAACGCTAAAAGGATTTTAATAGACCGAGTGAGGATTTAAAGCTCTTGCAGACGAGAAATCTAAGTTCGAGATCCTCATGAAATCTTGCACACTTTATCATCGAATTCCCGGTGCATGGACTGCCTTTTCGCGGTGCAAAAGCCCATTTTGTGTTGCGAGAGAACAAATAGGATGGGTTTTGAACTGCAGGTGCTGTGCTCCCTGGGATTCGGTTTGATTTTTGACTATGATCTTTACTTTTTGTCGCTCAGCAACTCGAACTGTGATAATTCTTTATGCTTGTTTATGTATTCCACTACAACTCAATGAAGCGTAAGAAAAGCTCTTAATACCACAGTACCGCAAGTTTGCCCTCGGCTTAGTAAAGACAAGCCTCGACAGCACAAATATCATCCATCGGTACATGGATTAGGCAAAGGCTAGGTTTGATCGCTGATACCTTGATCTCAGCTCAGGTTAATCAGCGTAGGTGTCACTTGACTAGCACGTGTTTCATGGTCTTTTGAGCTTCAGGGCTTCGTCAATCTCGGAGTTGGGAGTGAAGTGCCCACGCTATGATTCACTGAAGCCTGCTCGTCCATCTGGCAAATGCACTGTCGTAGTAACTAAAAAGCACTATGCCTTCCAGTACCCTAGTTTTTTTCAGTTTTTGCCGAAATTCGGAGGAAAATTTGGTAAAAATCTTGTTTTTTGCTGCTACTGCTGCTGCTAACTTTGATTTGAAAAATCAGTTTGAAACGAAGCTGTTTCTAGTTAGGTTCGGAGCTTGCCTTGCCTTTTGGAAAAAGAAGTTACTATGTTTATTATTCGGAACCACAGAGTTCTGAGGAGGAAGAAATTCTTCGGTAAACTTGTATCACTACATTTTGTGCGTATCAATGCCGCTTTGTCTGAAAACGCTGGTTATTGATCAATTATTAGGAGCACCTTGTATTATTCAAATTTTGATATCCCTTTCAAGATTTTTTCCCTAACGGTCAGATTCGCACGGTCGATTCCTACCAAGAGCCGTTTTTTCCTATGATTCACGCCTTCTGACGCACCAGCTAGTGACATAGTGCTCAAACTTGGGGTTATCGGGGACATACATGGTAACCCTCCATCGCGTACCCAGCTCCCTTGGTAATTTAAATCATTTTTAAACAATTATTTACTATCTAAGACAACCTGGAATCATGTTTGGTTGATTCGTGAGATCTCGACTGGAGACAGTAGAAAAATTTAGTCTCCCAGCAACAGTTCATTTGGTTAGACCACCTGCAGCGAAAGCAATTTTCGCCTCTCTGTGATCAGAATGACCACTCCTACTTTCATTCTCGCCCTCCTACCTTCACTCATGTGTACCATTTAAGTGAAAGTCTTCATTCAGTCCCAGCCCCGAACGTAAAAGGAATAAAATAAGCATAAGAGTGACACGCTCTGAGTTCCCATCTAGTGCTCTCGAACCAGTTTTATAGCGCTAACAAAAGAGCATCGACTAAGACCATCTTCCTTCATGCGCGAATCATTTTTGTTTGTGGTTGATACACAAACTTGTCAATTAGAGGGCTTAATGGGAGGGCTTAATTTTGGGCTTCCTGTGAACACTATTCAAATGCATTTCTCATCCCCTCACATTGTCAAATTATTTAACAATTTGGGTCTTGAGTGAGGATACACCTATATTTTCAATTCTCCAAGTTTCGGTGATGAAAAGCACTTCTCGGAAGCGAGACGATTTCAGGATTATTCTTCAGCACATAGTAGTTCTTTTTGATCATCTGTGGTTTGCCAAATCCAGCCTTTAGAGATGGATGTCGAGTGGTTCTTGTTATTTTCCCTACTGCAGAGCTTTTAAACTCGCAGATTTATCTGAAGTTTTAGTTATTTTCAATAGACTTGGCAGGCTTGATTTCTTGAGGGGAATTTCGCCCCCCGATTTTCAAAGTTAGTATTTTTGGCTTCTAGATTGCAATACGTTGTCTAGAGTTTGCTAGACACAGGGATGTCCTAAGATACCATTAGAATCAAATAAGTACCACATCTATTTAAAGAGTATTATTTATGACTACAAATTAGAATGCAATACTTAGAACTGATTTTTCCCTGCGATTCTCAAGCGCTGGCATACTTCGGTCTGCAATCAAGGCTTGTTTCATGCTGGAAACTGTGAATGGGTGCTATAAACACTGCTTAATTATCAGCTTTATAAGGAGAAATCTCCTGTTCACACGGATGCGTGTGACCATTTTAAGTTGGTGAATCGGGTGACTTTCGATTATGGACTCCTGAAAATCACAATGGCAATCTATGGGAAGTGCGGAAGATGAGGGCTGTAGTTTGCAAGAGCGTTAATGCCTCTTGATTGCGTGCGTGTTCTTGTTCCTATTCTGCCTTAAAGCACTTGCTGAAAGTGTCAATTTCAGTATAGATTTGATGCTGATTAAAAAAAGAATGCATTTTTCCATCTTGCTTGGTGGCTGTCATCTCAATCGCACTATTTTTTTACTTAAGACATCAAAAAATATACAATATTGGGAATTAATATAGACACTTTTCGTGCCGAAATCGCTTCGACTTTTGTGAAATGGTTGAAGTTGCGCGTACGCGTTCGGTTTGTTGGATGCTGTAGATTCTGGACCCATTCAGCAACCAACCACAGATTGTTACAAAGAACTGACCTAATCAAAATCGATCAATCAGTGAAGGTGGAAAGACACTTTCCTTCAATATGACTTTCAATATTTGTCAACTCGTAAAATCGACAATTTTCCATTGAGTTGATTTTGGGCAGTCTTGTAATGACTGCTTTGTTTTGTCCTCTTTTCGCAGCTTTTAACATAGATTTTTAAATATACATTTAAAACTTGAAACTTTGGCTTTAAAAATTACGCTCCGATAACGAGGAATGTGTGTTGAAACGTTTTTTTTCAGTTTTGAGCTAATTTAGGTTGAAGTGTTCAACCAATCACATTTCCCTCTCAGTAAACTGACATTAAAATTCATCACTTCAATGCCTAAACCTTGGCTTATTAACCATTCTATTTTTTTACCCTGGTTCTTCTCTGCTTAACTATTAACACAGCATGCAGGTGGCCCATGAATCGACAATTTCTGTGCAGCCGAAATGTCTACTCTAAGATCTTAGAATTGGGCACACATTAAAGAAAAAAAGGATCAGAATAAATGCCTCGGAAAAATGAATCTCTTCCCACGCCAAGTAGAGGGTTGCTTGAAATCTTATTGCTCTTTGTTGCTAAGACATTTCCCTAGGTTCGTTTTCAAAACTTGCCGTGCTATTAGATCGCTTTCGTGGATTGTCAACTTCTAATCACCTAATCGAACAAGCGAATTATAGGTATATGTTAATTTCGAATATTTCTCCAAATTTTTTCCAATCCAGTCAAATCCTCAATTATACGGTGTTGTCTTTCTGAGTAATTAAACAAATTCATGAATCTGAACATCAAGTTGAATTCATATTTCATAAGGATCATTGCAGATACTTTTGCTAGCGAGTTTGCTGAATGAAGCGCTCTTGTTTGCACAGTTTGGTGGCCAAAATCATCCGTAAAAACAGTCGAAAATCTCGACCATTATCTTAGAAATTTGAATTGTACTTGGCAGTATATTCTGGTTTCAACTCTGATTTGAGAGAACCCAAATCATTTTAATCCCGACAATCACTAAAGCAATTGCTCCATATCTATGAGGGGGTAGCATAACATCCCGTGGGGATGCTAAGAATCTGGTCAATAGAATGGGGCAGGGCAAATTTTCGTTGTACGACAAACAAATGACTAATACTTTTTTATGAAAGATTTTCATGTTCTCCCCTGGGAGCCTTTCTTCACTTTAAAGGGGGTGGTGCCTTATGCAGTACAAGATGGAGGTACTGCTCCATTCCCTAAAAAATGTGGCAACAAATTTTACCTCGTGTCAAATAAAACTTACTAAAAACGCCCCTTCCAAAAAGACTGGGATAAGATTTGTCAGTTACAAACTGGACTGATGATATTTCTTATCCTACTTTTAATATAAAATTAGTTAGGTATCGAAGTAGACGGCTAGACTGAGCTTGGAAATGGGTAATCATATGGCATTCGAATTCATGGATGTTAAAAGACAATGGGACCCTGAAACGGTGATAAACTTGAAAGAAGAGGCACATTTTTTATTCATATCAATGCCTAACCAATGATTTATTTCCATCTTTGTTCTCTCCACCCCCCTCCGCAATTTCTTTAACCACATCGCTGAGTCATCTGGTTTCGTCCCTCACTAGATTTCCACCAATGCCTCGCAATATGAAGACTTATCGAATATAAACTATGGAGGCGCTTCCAGTGTCCAAACTTCTATTCTCGTGCTAAACATATCAGAAGCTGCCGTAGCTGGAAGTCATCGAATAGCTCTACCTCTGGCAACAGATCTCGATACTGCACCACTCAATGTCCAGAAGTATCTCTTGGAGCCAGGAGGAAGTTCACGCTCTCTTGCTTCGTCAGCATCTCCAGAACGTTTCTTCAAACTCGACGTCCAAAAGAGGGAATCGGCAACAATGTCACAATTCGAATCCGAAACACTAATTACAGCATTGGATTTACTTCTCATAGCTCCATTAGACAGAGAGTCAAAACCAATGCACGAGTTTAATATTTTGGCCATTGATGGCGGAACACCAATTCCAAAAACCGGAACTCTTTCAGTTCAAATCCGAGTAAGTTCAAGTATCAGCGCGTTTTGGCTTTTTGTTAAAACAACCCAAATATCTTTGTTTCTGGTTAAAAGGATGAATTTCCGATCATTGCCGGTCAAAAGATACCAGTTCCATTAAAGTCTCCTCTAGCAGTTAAGTTTTTAGGATTCAGGATATCTAACAGCTACTTGCAATCAACAATTTGCGTTTCCTTGTGGCAGTGGTCTAAGTTCCAGATTTTTTGGAGGGCAGGGATGGGAGGTTTAAAAGACGTTCTTTCTGCCCATGCATGTTCCTAAAATGTTTATCAATCGAACTCTTTATTTACGAAAAGTTGGGGGTGATGCGACAGAGCGTTTACGTTCACGTTCTAGAAATGTGTAGGAACATCATGTTTTGAATTGATACGAATTAAAATTTCGCTGACAGAACTAAGCGAATTGTAAATTAGTTGTTTTATTGAGTTTTTCTATTAACTTCAGAAAGACAAAAAGAGCCGTTGATCACGTAATAATGCTGGACTCCCGGCGTTAATTGTGCTATTGAGGACATTCAAAATCACTATTTATTAAATTGAGTTACTTAAGAAAGTCTAAACTGTTTCAATATTCGAATCTTTTAGGTGGCAGACGCGAACGATCATGAACCCACATTCGAGCGTTCCTCCTATGAGAAGAGCGTTGAGGAAGGGGAAGTATTTGATTTCAAACCCATTCTGAAGGTCACAGCTCACGATAAGGATGAGGGAGTCAATTCTCGGATCCGCTACTCTTGGTGGCCCGATTTCGAGCGTTTTGGGCCCGACGCGAAACTTCTCCTAGACCATAGGCGGCTGCTCACAGATGAAGAAATCGCATCTACATTTGGAAGTACTATTTCTCCTGAGCACCTCGCAAGACTCCAAGCTCTTCCATCGTATTGGTTTCGATTAGATGAATGTACCGGTGAGATTTTTGTCCACCGGCCTCTAGACTATGAGACCAAAAGGGGATTCGTTTTTGTTATTGAGGCTACTAATCCTGATGCTGACGACTCTAGCGGCCGGGCTGCAGGTACCACCAGAAAATTCATGAAAAATATTGCCTCAATGACTAAGGTTGCGATTAGTGTAAGTGCCCTTCATTATTTTCTTTTCAATCCCCAAGCCGGTGTTTCAGCTATGATCTGACTTGAAATTTGCAGGTGATCAATTTGAATGATGAAAAACCACAAATCAGCATTGATTATGTCGTAAACAACGATTCTGTGAAGCATAAACAAGTGATGGAGAACGATTTTCCAGAGCATTTTATCGCTCTTATCAGAGCCACGGATGCAGATGCGAGCAGCTCCAAGTTGTCTGCCTCATTGGATGACCTTTATCACGCCCAGACGGGATTTCAGTATAGTGGTTCCCACTCACGTTCGTTACATTCTTCCGCGGGGGAAATTGTTACTTGTGAATTGGGCAGCCATACTGACAACTACTCTCTTTACCACGATACCCAGGCAGACCTCACGACTGGAGTGGTAGAATATGTCCTCAAAACTCGGACTCCTCTTGACAGAGAAAGAGAACAGAGACAATTTGTCATTATTCGTTGTTTTGATGACGGCACTCCACCCAAAACCTCTACTGCAACTGTGGAGGTATAAGTTGAATTATACTTATAGTTTATCAGTAGAAAAAAAATTATTTGTTATTGAACCATCTCTTATTATCTTCAGGTTGAGATACTGGACCAAAATGACTGCATTCCTGAAATCACGGTGCACAGTCGTGCTCCATCTTCAAATCGAGTTCATCAGTCCAGCTTGGTGTTACCGATCCCAAGAAACCGACTAGCTGACATCCTTCAGAATTCTTCCCCTGATTGGCAAAAATCGCAAAGGTCATTTTTTGTTGAACATCCATTGGTTAAGGCCTACGAAGCTGGTGTTCCCGTTGTCTCGGTAATCTTAAGTTGTGTGCTTTTAGTGAATCTTTTTATAATTATTTGTCTAATACTTTGACTTACGGTTGGTGCCTCAAGGTTAGCGTGCTCGAGAATAGACCAGTTGGGACGGTTGTCGCTTCTTTAAAGGGTGTAGATCAAGACGCTGGCGAAAATGGACGAGTAACCTTTCGAATTCTGAATGAGGATCGCAGACTTCCTCGCGTAATTCCGGGATCTTTTTCGGCAGATCAACCAAATGGTCGATACCCGGAAGGCAAAATTGATCTTAATTTGCCCCCAGTCATCATTCGATCGGATGCTAGTAGGACAGACCTATTTAAGGTGGAATTTTTTTTATAATCGTTTCTTTTCAATATAAATAAAATAAAGCCTGTTATGTTTTACAGTTAGACACGAATGGTGACATTACCACGAGCCGAATGATTGATCGGGAGCAGTCTTCACCAATTCAAGATGAGATTTATCTCTTTTTGGAAGCTCGAGATTGGGGTCAGCCGAAAGCTCTGACCTCCTACGTCCTTCTAGCCATTGAAATCGAGGACGAAAATGATAATGCACCTGTCTTCGTTTTGCCGCAATTTAACTTTCCCGTCCCGGAAAATCTTTCTGCTCCCCGCCGAATCGGCGAGATTCTAGTCCATGATGCTGACGCTGGAGCTCCGAGGGAAAGTCACCATGAGGTGCTTCCTAACCCTCCAAGAGTCAGTGAACCCCCGAGACATCCCATGACTTTGTTTATCAACCCCGGTCATGGTCTACCGGACCTCCCCTTTGTTATCGACGCAACTTCGGATGGACGGTTTTTTTTAAATGTCACCCGTTCTTTAGATCGTGAAGCGGAAGAGTCCTTTCGATTCCTCGTTCAAGCGTCGGATTATGGCAGACCTTCTCAACTTAGACACACTTCTGTTGTTACAATAACAGTATCAGTGATTGATGTAAATGATAATCCCCCGGAAATAATCTTTCCAAAACCCGCCACAGCGTTAAATCATATCCATTCGTTATCCTACCTTGAAATGCCCGACACTGAGATCCTTAGTGTTAACGCTAATGACAAGGACTCAAATGAAGAAAATGGAAAAATAGTATATGAACTGGGGTCTATAATCTCCTCCATACCTGGCGTCTATCCTTCAAAACTTGCCAAGAACGCCTTGCATGGTGATCTGTTCAAGATAGACCCATTCAAGGGACTACTGAAGACCCAGCGCAGGATGAGTGTGGATGACATCGGAGAACATTGGCTCCAATTAATTGTCCGGGATACAGGGACGCCGCCTCAAGAAACGAGGCAGATCATTCGCCTAGCTGTTGATCGATCACCTCCCCAATTTGCCTCCAACGTCCGTGCGAGATTTCCATCTCATCAACGATCTTCAGAGGACTTCCCGGGGAATAACGTTGTGGGTCCATTATATCGATCGCCTTTGGAATTGAATGAAGTTAATGGAAGGAATGTTTCCGACGTGGTGTTGGTCATTGTCATTAGCTTGATGATCACTGGATTTTTAGCCCTAACTGGGTTGTGTTTCTACCTCCGACATCATCAACGGCTGTTCTTTTGTCTTCCCGACATCTGTGCATTGTTCCAAAAATCTCAGTATTCCTCCAATCCCTACAGCAATCCAGAGTGTGTTGAAAGGTCGGCAAAATTCAAAGGTGATAGAAAATTATATAAAGAAGGTGATTTTATGGTCATTTTGGACTTGACTTCCATCTACGCCTTTAGAATTCGGGGAATTCGTCGTTCCCGGTACAAATTGCAACCCGACTGCCACTAGTGGTGGCGTCTTCGTTTCTATTGCGAATGGAACTTCAAGATGTCAGACCGATGGTGTCCAGTCCGCGATGCCTGATGGCTCTGATTTTTTTGAACGAACGGTGCGGCACTTAGCTGAACAACTCTCCCCATAGTTATTTTATGGACACCAGTCCTCAACTTTAAAGCTGTTTATCTTTTTACAGCCGAAGCTCTACACGGATTACTATCACGTCGGAGTTACGACTGATCAGGGACCAGTCCAGTCTTCCCGATTTTTTCCCATTCCCGCAGGAAGTTTCAAATCTATCGGCAAGTTTAGCCCGTTATCGCTAGAAAAATTTGGCGCCTGTCCCACGGATGTCAAGGTTTTGTAGAGAGAACAAATAGGCATTGAAATTTCGTGGTTCATTTTTGATTTAATATTGTTTTCAACAGAGCTCTCACGGAAGGAAGAGTGCCTTTTCATTCCAGTCTTAAACAATTAAGATGATAAATCGTAGGGACGCATCTGGGCCTTCAAATGGCTTGAAGGGAAGTAGCGCAGAACCAAAATGTTATTACATGCAAAATTTAACTTTGAAGGCATTCCACTGCTTATTTTGATATGAGTCCAGTTGTTAAATATTGGATTAAACAGTCGAGCACTTTCCACGTATTATAAGAGGTACTTTAAGTTAAAATGTCCATGTCAAGAGAGGCAAGGATAGAGTTACCACAGTTCGCAACTGTTACAGATTTTCAGACTTGCAGTCACATGTCAAAACATACCACACAGACCCGTTATGTATTTAGGAGTATCCTATTATTCTTATCTTAGCTTTGTAACCTATTGTCAGGGGGCTTTTAGAGTAGACCAAAATTGACCATCTTTTACACGTCTTAAGCTAAAAATATTTGAGAAATTGGTTGACGAAAGAGCAAGGCTAAGGGCTAAGGAGCAGGTGCGGAAGTTGAGCGCGTGGTTCCTCTTGTAAAGGACCCCAGGGCCTACCGTTGTCTCGGATTATCTTCACGATGATTACGAGTAACCAATTAGTTCTCAATTTTCAAGAAGTTTGCTTATAAAAATTTTAAGCTCCTCGCCTCGAATGAGTTGATCATGCGCTATAGCTGCATGATTTGGGGAGACCTGTTTGAGTCCATCCGTTATGGATCTACCATTGTTATTGAAATCGCATGTGCTCTCGTGCTTAATTTTTCAAGGGTCGTAATTTGTGTTTTAGTATTCCTTTTATCATATTTCGGTAAACAACTGGCTTTAAAACCCCATTCAAGTAGATGTTAGATTGCTTGAACTTGCTTTTGATCTGCGATCCGATTTGCCGCCTAATAAGAATTGAATTTTAATTTTCTGCTTCTTCAGCGTCGCCAAACGACGACTTCTCGGTTCCTAAGTCAAATTTCTACAACTCAGCAACTGTCCATCCTACCACCGTCTCTCCCCTTCATCGATCCAATTTCGTCACATCTTCTTGTCGCTACGGCGAGGTACTTCCTCTTCCCTCGCTCTATGTCCATTCAGGTGGACCCATCGATTCCCAGCGCTGCCAGGTAAGATATGTGCTCCCAAATATGCTGCTACTTGACGCAAAATTCCTTTGCAAAGGAAGGTGATTCATTTAAGTCCTACAAAGATTCACTTTTCTGGCAATTAAATTAGTGCTAAAACGAAATAAACATCGCAGAAGTAGTGAATCAGATTTTGACCCTCTTCAGATGCCAATACCTCATTCAGGAGCGATCACTACCATGGCTCGATATCCAGACGGCTTTCAACAGCAGCAGACGCGACAGAAACGTTCCTTAAGATCCAAGACTCTTGCCTCCGTTGCTCAACAGGGTAGTTGTGACCTCCTATCGTACTCTAAGAGTCAGACGCGTTTCGCAGCTAAAGCAGGTCATTATAAATCCGAGCCCGCTTTAGCAGGTTGTGATGACCTTGCGAATGAAGCTGAAGATGAAATTGGTGATTCCGATTCGGCTCTAGTCTCCACTGGAAATGGAGGTGTACGCTCAGATGACTATTTAGCTGATTCTCTATGCAACTTTGGAAAGAAAAGTACCACCCTTTCACCAGTGGCAGGTCAAACATTGGAAAACTATGCCATCTCTTTTCCAAAACCACAAGCTAGCTATGTGTAACTTGGTTGAGTGGTCTACTACGCTCTTGTATGATACTACTGATATACATATGTCCCCCCCCCCCCCCCCCCAAAGTAACTGAGAATAAAACGATCGAGTTCATTCCTGTGCACATTAATTTAAAATGCTACTGACTATTCCTAAGGTACATTTTATCATATTATTTCCTCCCCACCGATTTGTGACCCTAAGGCATTTCTTAGTTGCTGCTAATAAAAAGTTTTTGATGTTTTACAATTTCTTGAAAGTGGTTAGTTGCCTTGCCCTTTGTTAAGTCCACAAGAAACAAGAATTGCGCCCCTGAAAACCAATCATCTAGAGTTAAATTCTATCCTGAATCAAGGGGAAGTATCAGTTGCCTCTTTATGCAGAACTCCTGTTTTCGTTTAATTAGTTGGTTCGGTTAAAAAATGCGATAACTTGTTCACTTTACTTTAAATGCATAAGAAAAACATTCTATTCCAGCAATCTAATCTTTGCACAAAATATTGACCAAGGTTGGTGAGGAAAGTAAGTAAATGTTGGAATCTTACATTTTCTCAAATAACTAGCTTTTTCTTTAATGAGTGTGTTCCAGTTGGTAACCATGCCTCGGGAACTAAAATCATGAAATGAAATTATGAGCTGGAATCAGTCGACTGGCTTTAGGGCAAATCCATATCAATATCGAGTCAATTTCAAATGTACTATCGACTCGTTAGCATTCTGTGGATAGAGTCCCCTTAATTTTACATAGGACCCTCCGAGTGGTTTAGTTAAAAGGACAGAATTATGGTTAAACACTTGTAAAAGTATTTTCCTCGACCGACGACTTATTACTCATGAGTAATAGGTAATATGAATCTTTTAACGGCTTGGCCTTGACCCCAGCTCAATCAGTCTCTGACTCTATTGATCAATAGTGGGCTTAACACCTAGTCAGACCAATGGGGATTTTAGTTGAATTAGTACTAATTTATAGACCAAATTTCTCGGCCTTGGCTCATTGATTATTAATCCAGTCCAAGTCAATCATGCCTTGGCATTTTAGGGTTAAGAAGCTTCACTACCTTGGTAACTACTACCCAAAACATCAAATAACTGCGATTTGCTAGGCACGCCATTGTCTACTTCGAAAATTCATTGGTTATTCAGGAGAAGTGAGAAGAAAAGGTATCATTGTCATTGTCCTCTGCAGTAGTTGCATAGCCTATAAGGTAGTCCTTATTGTGTAGTTATGTATACTTACGTGACGAGAGGTCTGGAAAGAGGAGGAGAGAAGGAAAAGAAGAACAAGGCTTGCCATAAAAAGCTCGCAAGATCACGAAATGTAGATTGGCTCTTAAGAGTTCTTTTTTTTTGTTATTAAAAGCTCGTAAAGTTATTGAGAGAGAGATGGGGTGGGAGGGATGCATAAATGAGATGGAGGGCAAAGAAGAGATGATATCTATTCTGCAGTAACGGCAGCTGGCTCTGTAGTTTCAGCAGGTGCAGGTTCTGATCCAGCAGCAGGACGATGGCCACCGATCTGGAAACCGTCTTCAGTCATCACGACGCGGACCTTGGGCTCAATTTTTTCAAACCTCTCGGCGAAGAGGGGACCGCTGAACACGCCCTGGCGTTCACTAAAACTACGGCGGTCCTTCACACGCTCATACTCGCTGTACATGGAGATTTTCGGCTGGAGAACAAAGAGTTATTATGGATTATCAGTGATTAAATTTTTTTAGGGATGAACTCGGCTTACTGGAAGACCACTGATCTTAGCTGCAAGTGGATCGCTGAAATTTAACGGAATTAGATAGGCAGGACTTAGAGTATTTAATAACCAAATCCTCTTTTCCACGTACGGTGCATTTTGTACCTTGGTTCCACGCTTGTCTCTGAAAATAGGAAGAAATGGTAAAAGAGGAAAAGTGAATTACCTAATTCGAGGTCAAGTACTTACCCCTTGTTCATCTGCCTGGCTCTTTCGGCCAACTCTTGCATCTGAATATAGAATGCGATAATAAGAAGGTGTGAATGAGTAACCATTGCTGATAAACCGGTAACTGCTTACATCATAGCTTTGACGAGTAAAACGCTGCTCCAAGTCATACTTGTCACTCTCAAGTCTCATGATGATATCATTAAGTTCCTTAGCTTTGGCACGAAGTTGCTCGCCCTTCAAGCCGTCAATTTGAAGAGGCTGAATACGTTGCTCTAAGATGGCTTTGCGCTCCGCCTCTAACTGTTCCTTCGACTTTTGAACTTCCTCATGCTTGACTTCTTCAACTTGCTAGAGAAGAATTGAGCAGCAGAAATGAATTTTTCAGAAAAAATTTTCGAAAGATCCCTTTCATGCATGTCTGTTAGTAACCTAAAAATTGATCCATGCCTTGATTAGAACAGCAGATGGTTATGTGAGACGTTCGATTGTAATTTCTGCTTTTGATCCATCTTTACTCTAACCCTACTTTCAAATTATTGCGAAATAGTTCCAACCTATCCATGCACATTTGACAACATATAGCAGCATAGCCGACGGGAGTTAGTTAACACTTTTAGTCTGTGTTTGGAAATTTTACCTGAAGCTGTGAAAAGAAAGACCCAGAAGTCATTTTAATGGCTCTTTTTACAATTTGGGACGATTTCCTCATCATGCAAACATTGACAATTTCATATGAAAGCGGGGATTCAAAGCAGATTAGTCAACGGTTAGTCTTCTCACCTGAACCTGTTAATTCAAACAATAAAAGCACAGATTACCATTACTGAAATTAGCCAATTTTTCTAATAGCTGACGACAGGTAGTAGATGCGGAATTTTTATTTAAAGGAAGTTTGATTACCTCGACAGATCCAGCCTTCTTGTTGATAACAAAGTTACGACGAGTGGCCATCTTTGACATTTCGGCGAATTCTGCGCGCTTACGCTCACGTTCCTCGCGTTTACGCTGCTCCTCTTCGCGTTTCTTGCGAAGGCGTTCCTCCTGGAAGAAGAAAATAAGTGAAAAGGGCCCTTCTTACCCGACAAGTGCTACTCTCTATAGGTGCCAGTTAAGTTCACGATGGAATGTACTTGGTCAATATTTATTATAATTGCATTGCAATGAGTGCCGAATCCAATTGCTGGTTCGCAGCTCTAATCAACTTAAAGGGACATTATAGGAGAAAGGACTGTGCAAGTTGATCTGGTGACATGAATAATTTCAGCAAAGGTGATTTCAATTAGCTCACTCAGCTTATTGTGCAAGACGAAATTAAAAAGGGAATAAACAATCGCTTTGAAAGTAAAAATTTACATCTTCAGCTCGACGTTTTTGATCCTCGATAGCGCGAGCTTCGGCCAGGCGGGCTTCTTCCTCAGCTCGCTCCTTCTTGCGGCGTTCCTACAAATATTTTGAAAATAAATATAAATTCAGTTGGTTATGTTGAGAGTGCTAAAGTCATTTATCAAAAAAACACACGGAAACAGTTGATTTCGTCTATTCTCTTCTCTATCTGCTTAGTTATTTATTTATTTCCTTCAAAGATGAAATTATGAAGAATCACATTTTAAGTAGAAAAATTTTAAGGTTTTATTTCGCTATGTTAACGAATACCATGTGACCTCACGAATAACAGCTTATCAATAGTGCACTTGGGGTCATTCAGACACTTCAACCGTAACAAATTGACAAGTGAAGGATCACTTCCTTAGTAAAAATTCATTACGCGTTAATCAGTAGCTGTCTGAAAAGTAGCATTTGAATCGATATTTTAAAGGATAATTCTTTAAAGTTAGCAACACTTGTTGCCTTATGCTAGCAAGGAATTGTGATGAACTTGACTTGAGAAAGAACCAGAGGAGTCCAACTTACACGGCGCTCACGCAGTTGTCTAATTTCCTCCTCTTCTTTTTCGCGTTCAGCCCGGCGAATTTCCTCATATTCCCTCCATTCTTCTTCGGCACGTTCTTTGCGCTTGCGTGCGTCTTCCTGAAATGCAAAATCACTCGTTAACTCCAATACAATCTTCTCTAACTGCGATTTGTAGGCGGATATTGCATTAAGATCTTAATCGAGGCATTATTTTTCTCTCCAATGGACATCGATGAACATAAGAAAGTGTGGAAAAAACTCACTTCCATCTTCAGCCTAACTTCGCTGACTTCGCCTTCTCTAAAATGGACAAATTTTGAATTAATACAAGGTAAATTAGAGCTGGTAATGTTCAAACAGTTTCATGCGATGTTAAGCCATTAATTTTTGTTTTCCGGAACTGAAAAATCGACTGATAAATAAATGAAGGAAATGCTGGATTTAGGTTGCAAAGCGCAATAAACAGCACTTACCGCCTAACCGAGTCCAATTTGAAGTATCGGTAAGGTGAACATTAGTAATAGCGTGGATATTAAACAAAGAGTAAACGAAGACTTACGGATGCTCTTCATCGGACATAGTTGTGGAAGCCTAGTACACACAGAGATCTCCGAAAGTCGAAATTGCTGGTGCCTACTGGGGGAGTGTGGCACTAAAGCTCGCACGAAAAGATAGACAGCAACCGCGCGTGGAAACGCCGAATACCTATTGGCCAGTTTGTCCTACCTCTCATCCTTTCCGCTCCCCTCCCTCGCTCCCACCTCTCTCCAACTAAGCAGGCACTATCCTGAATGCACATCTATGCGCATACTGGCACGCACGTACCTGAAAGGAGATCAATGCGAACTTGTATGTGGTGATTGCGTAAGAACACCAACCTCTGCGTAACATAGGCATCGATAAGAATCGAAAATAGCCCTTCCATGGCCATGTACGTGACTAAAGAGACACAGACATGGCAGGCGGGATTTTCAAGCTCCGTACCCAACTAAAAAAATCCAACGATGCCCAAGAGGTCCATTGCTTAATATGAAACTTCAAAAATCTCTTCGTATCAGCAATGTTTGGTACATCGCCGGTTTAATGTCTTGTCCATGATGTTCGAATTTGTATTATACTACTGCTATTATTTTGAAACGTCTTCCAGAGCAAGCATGTGGCAATTTTTGCATCGTCGACTGAAGTTAACTTGGAGCTCCCTTGGCTATCAATGCACTTCTATTCGATCGAATTGGGCCCAAAACATCAACCTGGTTATTGGAATCTCATGCCATTATTTTCAAATGTGGCTAAACAATCAGGATCCAAATTCAAAATTGTGTTTTTGAGGAAGTTATTCAGATGCGGCTAAATATTCGTGGCTGTGATGTTCGCGGTAAGCGTGAATGTCTATCGATTGCAGTGCTGTCGCAAGCCGCTGATTGGGCAGCAGGATCAGAACGTCTAACAAATGGCAACTTGTGATTGGCGGGCCCATCTACCGCTAGACAACGTGCAGATCGATAAATCTGCATGCAGGATCCAAATGGTCGACAGTCACGCGATCGCTTTCGCACACGAAATGAAGTGTATAGAGCAGAAAAGTAAATGGTTTGTGTACATAAACAATGGATCTAGATCAGAGTTAGTCATAATTTTAAAAATTATACATCGCAGCCTTTTGAATCAATTGTCAACCCCATTTTTTTGCAGTCAAATTCATAAATTCAAAGCCAGTTATAATATGTGAGATCGTTTAATGCGGTGCGTTTTCAAAATACATACTCAAATCCATTGGTGATTTAAATGAATGAAAAAGCTACGGTACCGGTAACAAAATCCCAATAGGTTTGCTTTCAGGATGTCAGCCATCAATCATCTCATCCTTTTTCTGGCGCACCTTTGAAAATTTAATTCATTTATTATAGAGACATCCGAATTCATTTTTAGGTTATTTTACCTCATTACTCAACTTAAAGGTTCTCACTTTAGCTGGCCATTTTAATTATGATTTTTTTTTCTTAAGTTCTTTTCTTAATTCCACAGTAAGTGACCAATCCGTGGCCGCCAGTTCCTTTATATTACGTCTTAACAGGGTCCCTTTTTGTTTACTGAGAGGTTCAAGCCGCAACCACGGGAGTGATGCCATCGAGTAATTCAACTCAGACTCATAAATTTAAAAGAACCAGGTTAAAGTACAAAGGCATATGCAACAAAGGCTTAGTTATAAAGTTTTTCTCTTGCCTTTCCCGTTTGTCAGACAATTGTGGCCATACTTTCACTTTAGTTCCAATCACCCTGCCTTATAAATTTGTTGGCTTGTCTAAAGAATTCCCACTGCAAAGGGGATCTACGACGTTAATTAAAAATATATTTTCTCTTCATCAAGTCCTCCTTTCTTCCACTTTCCTAAAAGATAATAATTTAGCCTGACACGCTACAAGTCATGTTTTGATTGATGGGCGAATAAAATGGAGGTAAACCCTGATGTCGATGTTCACGAACACTGAAGATAATGTAAATAATTTGCATAATTAACTATGAAAGGAGGCAGCAAGCTGTAAAATTACATGATTCTTAATCGTAGACAAGAGAGAGGCAATGTAGATTCTAATTGCAGGAAGACATTGTACGGCACCCCGACAGATTTGCATCCGATTAAAAATAATATATTTCCTACCGTCTTCTTTTGGCAGTCGCATTCAATCCATCTCCAGAGGATGACGCATGGTCTTCCCTTTCGACGTCCTACTCTGATCTTCTTCTGTTTATGCTATTCCTCTGACTGAGGACCTCTCACGAAGTCTACTATTTTGCAATTATTCTGATCTCGTTTATCATATCCGATGCAAAGTCTACGATTAAGTTCTGATGTAAAATCACCTAAGTGACATCAGCAGTTAATTTTTCTTTCTCACTGTGGCTGATTATACATAGCTTATGAATGGAGGCAGTGAAACTCGACTCTGTCTGGAATAAGGCTCTAAAATCACATACAGCATGTTGGAACACATCAGCTCATGCAGGTCATTCTTCACTGGAACTCCACAGATGATGCTCTGCCTGCCTTACACTTTCTCGATATACTTACCATATCACTGTATATTAATTCCTGCCACCTCTTTGGAAGTCACATCGGAGTTTCATCGGCTATGACTCGAAACGGCTTGTTGAAGGTGTCTATCAACTATCATCGAATGCAGCTGATAACCAACGCATTTTAAGATGGGGTGAAGGACATTTTCTTCTGCCTGACTACCTTGTTTTCCTGTTTCATCTCTGATTAACAGATCTCTTCGAACTTAGAGCAAAGACTCAATTTTCCCAAACTTGTCGTGAAAATTCTACTGCCAATCGGTAAATGCTTCTACTTTGGACTAATGCTGTAGCTAACACAATAGGGAATTATCCCAGTGTACCTTATTCATTTAGAGTTCATTCCTTTCAGTTTGAGAGCAGAATAAAGTAATCACATTTCAGCCATTAGTGAATGATTGAGTAAAACAATGTAACAATGACCAAGTCGGTTGCTCTAAACTAATCTTTGACTTTGAGCTGCTTTAAAATTTGCGGGGTTGACTGAATTAAAGTACTATATTAAGTGAGAGTGTGCATTTCGAATAAAATGAATCGCAGTCTCAATAATTGCGGGTTCCGACTAGTCATCTAGTTCAAATAAAGACCAATCTGCAAGGGTCAGAACCGTGTATCTAGTTCTCGCAAAAAGACAGCTTATCTTTGCCGATTATATCCGAGCAGATCAGATAAGGCCTAGCGATGCTGAAACCGCAAAGCAAAAGATGGCTGCCAGTTTTTAATTTAGGCCTCTTTTCCCCTAGGTTTTCGTTAAATAAATTCAGGTCCATTTTAAAAGAACATGCCTTCTAGAATTTATTTTGTGGAAGTGGAAGATAGCATGGAGCTTCTCGAACTGAGAACCTCTAAGATGGCTATTCATTAGTGGACTGAAATTATGCCAATATGGATGGTCATTCCAAGCGCTGGACGCGGATCACCGGATTTTAAACCTGGGATTCTTGGAAAAGTACAGCAGTGTTCCTCAGTATTCATTCAACCGTCAAAATGAGGCAAGTGAAGCACTTACGCATTGTTAATATTCAAAGCGGTAAGGACCCAGGTAATTCCACCCAAAAGCTCCAGCAATGTAATGCCTCTGCAACCTTCAAGCTGCTGATGCTCGGAGTGGGTGGGAAATAGTTGATTTTTCGCTCGATGACTTCGTTAATGAGAGCTGCAAAAAATTACTTTGAAACTGAAATATGGAACAAATTTTCATGAAATTAATTCATTCTATGATTTTGTTACACAGAGTTCTGAAAATAGTCAAGCATTGGTGGAGAAAAGTACAGAAAGCTAAGGGATTTCAGCGACCCCATTCAAAGGTATATTTGCATCTTAGACGTGATAGTTAGTTTTTGTATATTAATAAAATTTATAGATAAAACACAGCACAACGCTCTAAGGAATGTGGGAAAGTGAATTTCACATAAGACAACAACCCCAAGGAAGTCACATTACTTAATGCAGTGTTCACTTTCAAAATGTACAACACGCGAAAACAAAAAAATCAATGTAATGCATGCTTTCCATTATGAGTAACTCAAACCTGCGTATAGAAATTTTCTCCGAACGACTTGCAATCCTAGAAAATGCCCTTCAAGCAGTAAAAAGCCAGATTTTCTCTTTCCATGAACGCATTTCGGAATCAGCAGTGAAAATCGCTCTGGAGAAGATCCTTGAATGCATTCCCACTTCCGCGCTGACAATTAGACAGAAGAATAGTGAAATCGCAACGATTATTAATGAGGAAGCAATAAAAATTGATTATCTAATAGAGAAATATTCCCCCAATGAAAAAAATCTAGGTCTTCCTCGTCAACCGAAAAAATATTACACCATAAAAGCTTACCCCCAATCCGATTCGATGAAAGTCGTGAAAGTGATTGCAAAATTGAATAAAACAACTAATTTGACTGAAGGCACCATGGAACAGGCAAGTAGCCGCCACATACAAGTTCACATCCAGCATTCAGAGAAAGCCCTTCAGAAGTCACTTCAAATTATTACAGCACTTGGAAACGCAGCAAAAGGCTTCGGGGAAACACTAGAGCCTGTAGAATTAAAACATATGGTCACACTGAAAGAAGAGGTAATTTTCATGATGAAACATCTCCTCTTCAATATTTCGGCACTTTTGAGGGGAACAAGCAAACTTAATAACTACAGACAGATTCCCCGTATTCTGATGAAATTGAACCAGCGTGCAACGATGAAGGAAATCATTGTTAAAATGGAAGAAGAGAAGGGAAAGAAGAAGATATGGCGATTTTAATAAACCTTGATTGTGTATGTCTCACCTGTCCAGAGTGAGAATGCTTTTGTCCATTCATATACGATGTTTTTATGGATGAATAGTTATCATTAGTTCGTGAAAATATACTAATAGTTACCAAAAATATGGATGAAATGATAGCAAACTGGAGTTGTTACCCATCAGATTTCCGCAGAGTTTCAAGGCGTAATGAAAAAAACCTTTTCATACTAATAGGCTGAGCTAAAGTAGAAAAGTATACGTATAATTACAGAAATAGACCAAAGTTGAATTCTTTCATTGAAGTAATGAACTTGCTTTTTCAATTTAAATGCAATCTCTAATCGTTTGATTATTCAAATGCTTTTTTCATGAGAATACGAAAAATATTATCATCGACTAAATATCAATATGGTGCAAGTAGTTTAATGCTCTTAATAGCGGCCTATTCTTAGGCGCCTGTTTTGGTGTTTAGGGCGGGTTAGTGAGCGTGTGGGTGAGGGTGGTCGTAGTCTAGTGATTTCAAAGTTTCATCTTTCTATGCCTTGGAATTAAGATAAATTTATGGCTCTATTTCGATAGTAACAAATAGTTACGCTTGCGATGTATGCCATTTAACTCGTCGTCTTCGAAAACTTTGTTACGTATTTTAATGCAACTGATTAGTAGTATGTCCTCTTTTGCCCTTTGAAGTTATTAAGCCCTTAAAAGGTTGAAAAATTATATGGTCTTGATATTATTTGACTTTTAGAAGTGATGTTTCTTACTCGTCGAGAGCCAAAAGAAAATTTCGGTGTCCCTCATCACAACATTCTAGACCAAGATCTCCTTGACGATCGAGAAGCTTGCGTATGTTTTCGTTTCAGTTACCTATTCCTTGATAGATTGGGGCCCTTTTACACAAAGGCCATTGGTCGTCTGAGCTACCGGATAAGGAAGGTACTTCATTCATTCAAGTTAAGTGATCTTTTCTTCTTAGATACCACAGAAATTTTTGTCAAGTTTTACGAAATCTGGAAACAAACTGAAGAGGATCCTTTGGCTGTCGCAGAAAAGTATTCACATCTCACAAAAGAGTACCTTTTCGTTCTCCCCCGAATCGACAGATATTCCAGGCTTTCAGCTAAGTACGTACAAACGTTTTGTCTTCATTTATCGGCTTTGTTTAGAAAGAGCGACGAACCTAATTTGCTTGATGCTATTGATTTGGAACGCTCCGCATGGCAGTTAATACATGCTCTCTATAGCGATCGAATTCGCCTAGCTGATTCTCCATTCGTCGTTCCATCCTTGAAGGTAAATTCATATTTTGAAATGAAAGAATTTTCCTGTAGCCTCATTGTCATTCTGAAAAAGAAATTGTTAATCACCTGTATGATACTGATAGTGATCTTCGGGAAACACAGGTAAGCGAGCTGAATACTTTTCTCCGTTATACTTGTTTTGACGTTCTAGATAATCGTTGATTGGTTAGAAGGGAAAGTCCGAGAAGAAATCGTGAAAGTTGCCGAGAAGTACGAATGTCTTTTCAATGAAACCACAATCTGGTGAGTAATTTATAAATCTACTCAAATGTTCGTCTTAAATGCTGGATAAGGATGCTTTTTTTTCTACTGATGTGTTTTGACCGTATAAATCACTTTTTAAATTAAAAGGAATGCAATTGTAGCATCCGCGAATTTATGAATTTAAGTGTTACAATATTGATCTTGGAATAAGAGAATAGAGATAGTTTGTTATCTGGATCGATGGGTTTTGCTTGATGTCTCTCTCTTGGTAGAACGATTGATCTTCCAGCACCCTTCTCGACATTGGCTTCGAACCACTTCTTGGAACTCTTCGCCTCTTTACTCGGGGATGTCTTTATTTGAATACTTTTTAAGAGGTTCTATAAATTAATAGGGTATGTAGAAAGAGATATCAATTCAGGGAGAAGATCAACACTAGAATACTGTCTCAGTGCTTTTGTTCTTCAACTCGCTCTGGTTAGTGGCGTATGGCTTTCTAAGTGGCTATCCAAACTATGACATAGTCAGACATCTCACCTCAGCCGGCATCCTTTTCAACCCTCGTTAGTGCCCGTATCGATACAATCTGGCGAACCGAGTAATTTTTTAATTTAACGCCTCTGACCCGATCAAATGGTACCCAGGTTGGTCTGGTCATTAACCTAATAACCAGAACCATCTTTAGGCATCTGGAGGCTGACGTTGCCTCTAGAAGACTGGGGAAGTGAAGGCTTGCTGATCAATTCATCACTAGCAATTATTAGGTTCACGCATTTTGGGTGAATATCGTTGTATACTTTGTAGTGTTTGGCTATCTAACATACACAGCACTTGTCCACAAGAGCATGATTCTCAGACAAATTTAGAAACCAATGAATTGCTTATCTTCACAGTACCTCATTCTGGATTTGCTTTGAGTTTATTAACAAAGGGTATTTTTCCTCCCCTATTGATGAAAATGCGAGTGTAAAAAGTACCTTGGAAGGCAGTGGCCTAAGATTGAAAAGGGGAATTCCGTAGAACAGGATTCAGCTGTGGACTTCGGTCTACCATTCTTTTGATTAGTCTCCACTTTATTTCCTTTCGCAATGGATGGCTTGTTCAGCGAACGGCTGGAGAATTCACCGCAGTTTCATCTTTTAAGTAACACTTCGGGAGCCATTTTGCTCAAGTTTTCTAGTTTGGCTCCTGCTCATTTTGCAAATTATCACCTAATTCATCCGATTTTCCTTCGGTTGTGCCTTTCAGGCAAATGATTTTTTCAAGATTTTAAAGCCAGTGCAGGGGCGTCTTTGTTCAATGTCTCAGAACTTTTAAGTGTAGATCAATTGTGTGGGCTTTCTTGCGTTACTTGAGTAACTTAAAAAGGCTTACTTCTTGCATTATACGATCAGATTCTGATGATTTTGAAACATTCGCTTTTACACCATGGCTTATGGATATTTAAATTTTACTCTCGTTTTCCGCAGGGAGAACACGCGGTATCTGGTGGAAACCATGGATTTCAATGATTTAAGGGCCAAAAATGTTGTCTCTCAACTTGTAAGTTGCTTCCTCTAATCTGTTCGTCAATCTGCGGAGCAATTGCCGGTTGTACTTTCATTTTATAGTTTCCCGACGCACCGTTAGTTGGTGAAGGTAGTTTGGCTCAAAAAGACATTCAAAATGAAAATAGATACTTGCACTATCTATTTCTGTGTGTTCGAGGCGGTGATCTACAGAGAGTATGTATTTATTTCTCTTTTGATGAAGCGAGTTCGTTGAATGGATTTTATCCAAAATATCTTGCATCATCCATAGGCTCAACGTCTTTGCCTTCAACGTGGTGATATAACCCGGGCCATTGCTATGGAGGCCTGGCGCCCTTTTCACAGTAGCTACCTCTCAGAGGAAGTTTGTCAACCGGACAACCATATCGTTGAAGGTAACGCTAATCGGGCTCTTAGTAAATGTGTTGCATGGTGGAATTCCGAAAACGTGCGTCAAATTTCGTCTACTTATTTGACCATAAGTAGAGTGTGCCTCTTACCATATTTTAATATTCAAGCCGGCTCTCAATATCCACGAACGCGCGATCTTCGCCGCTCAGTCGGGAAATCTCAATTCATTGTTGAAAGCAGTGACTTCTGGAAGTTGGGAGGATTTGTTGTGGGCACATTGTCGTGCCCTTGTCGAGTCCCGAGTTGATGCCACTCTTCGATCGAAGCTAGATTGTGGACCTCGAGCAAATACTTTGGTAATCTGATTCTTTTCGGAAAAGTCTTAATCTTATCACCTTTAGTAGTTAAACTCTACGGTATTGTCTAATGTATTCAGGCTGTTTTTGGACGACCGCAAAAAGGTCACTCTCTAGAAGATGTTGGTCTCCAGGTTCCAAATTCCGCATGGACACCGAGTACATGGACCCTTTATGATGCTTTCACGAAAACGGAAACCGTTATGGGTTGGCGTCCAGTCACGTACTTATTCAAGCTAATGAAAGATGAGTCTGCTTTTGCTCCTCCACCCCTCAAACCCCCTGAAATCGTAGCCTTCCTCAATCGCACTGCGTATGATACTCCAAAGGCCTCTGGGGACTCCAGATCGCCTTCTAGCCGGCAGATGCTCCTCCAAGCTATGTTCTATGCAGTTTTTAGAGCAATTGCGCTCAGAGAATATTCAGGTAGTCTATCATTAGTGTTTTATTTAAGCTTGCATTGCATTGAATTGAATTGCATCTGTCACCTGCTTTGTTGTAGAAATGTTGACGGCGGTAGCATCGGTCGCACCTCTCTTCATTCCGCCTCTAATTAGAGAGCTATTGTCTGCAGGCGTGTCTAACGCTAAATGGCCAGATCAGCTCAGTCTCGACCAGCTGGATTGTCAGGTTTTGCGTTTTCTCGCTCATTTGGTCCTGTGTCTCCAGAAATTGGAAGCAAATCTTCCAGAAGAGGCCTGCGATTCCATTCTGGAGGCATATATAGTCACACTTATCGTTGAACGACGTTTCATTCTTGTAGCCCCATATGTCTCGAAGCTGTCCACTCTCAATCGGCAGACGTGTTGGTATGCCTCATTCCTCTCAAGTGCGTCTTAAACTTGCTTGTTTTTTGTTCAACTCGGTTGAATTTCGGCGCTAATAATAGGTGTTCTTTATCCTGCACCCATTTAATCCAACAGTCAATATTAGGCACAGTGAGGATTTTAATGATCAAGCTCCGGTTTGTTTCTCACCAATTTATTATAGAATTCTTCAATCTTTGAATTAGTGTCCTTATCTGGTGTTTCCTTCTCATAGTGCATTTAACTGCTCGAGAATCAGGATCAAGCAAAGATGAAATCGCAAATCCCTTGCAGAATAGTTCATTTACCATTCTCGTACACGACTAACAGCCGAATCGCTAGAACATCCTGATTAATAAAGCCTGAATGAGGAATGTGACATTTGGGATGGGGAAGATTTGTGATTCGATATTACAACTGCTCAAGTTCCGATACACTTTCCTGCTTTCCCTTACAATTTATAGTAGGGATGGTTGTTGTCTTCTCGTTGCCTTCCTACATCGTGATGTAGAGCAACGATTGAAGCCCGTTAAACCTAAGCAGAGAATTTTTCGTAAGGGAGATTGTATTGTGCCCTGGTCATCCTAGGGTTAGGGGTAACAGTTTGACGTGGGACATCTTAACCGCCCATCTCTTTTGTAAGACATTAAATACCAATTGTTAGTCGTCACTAGGATTCGGAGTATCGGGTATTTATTGGGAGAGCATTTCTCCGTTCTCAGCGATTCTTCGCACGTAGCACTTCGATAAGTATTTCTTGCCCTACCTACACGCTATTGAATTATCTTAGATATTTAGAAATTTAGATTGTGAAATACTACTGACCCTGAAGTTTTTTCTCTCTTGATCAGGCCTCAAAAAACCAGAGGATCGTCATCAATGTCTCGACTACGCCGAAGACGCTGGTCTAGATGTAAAGCGTATCACTCGGGCTGTAATTCGAATCGTTCGACGTCGATTTGATGAGCTAGAGAACGTTGAATACGACGCCCAAGCAAACGCTGTTGCACCATTCTCTCTCAAACCCTCACAAGCCAAGGTCACTGATATTGTGGGCGGAGATATGGTCCCCTACCTCACTCAGTTAGATAAAGTCAGAATCGCTGCTCTTGATTGGCTCACCCATGATAGAGCTCAGCATGGGGAGTTACTTGTAAGTAGCGTATGTTATGCATCAATGTCGAAACCTTGCTTATCTCTTAATGTATTTTGTTCTCATAGGTTCTTGCCAACAGCCTGATGCGTCTATTCATTGCAATGAAGAAGCTGGGTGCTGCTAGAGCGGTTCTCAACCGTCTTCCATTGGCTCTGTTAGACCAACTTAAGGTCAAACTACTTCAGGCTGAGGAGTCCTATGGTATGACAATTACTAGGGCTGCTGTACCTCCTTGGCTTGCGAATTCAATCCGTGAACACGATTGTCTCGTTTTGTACCTTCAAGCTAAGGCAAGTTATCTTTGTTTATTTGAAAATGGGGAATACATGAAATCAAAGCCACTAGCGTTTTGGGAGGAAAGGGGACTAAAGTGGTTTGGCGATCTTCGTACCCCTTCTAAGCTGAACTGTTTGTCTCCAGTGATCGCCACTTTCGAATAATGAGTTTGGTCCTTCATTTCTCCTAGCGTTAGATAAATAGGGTAGATTAAGTAATTGACGTGGCTAGCCCTTCACGTCGCCGTCGTACAGTGCCAATGTTAGCTGAAGTAGTTGGTCATATTGGTATTTTTTTCCGACACTAATAACATTGCACAGCCTCTCGAGGTAGTGAGGGTCAGAGTTTCTGTGGTAATGCTTATGGGTTATCCATTAGTTGCTTGGGTCGAAATTTAAAACTAAGTTAGTTGGTAAAAGATTGAAAGGATTATAACGTACAGTATCTTCCCCTGGCAACATATTTTTATAGAAATACTGATTAAATATCAATGATTTGGCATTCATAGATTTAGCCTATCTATGTCAGCCTTTATTGGAATAAAAAGTCGCTTGCTTAGTCTAATGGCAGGATAAGTTTGAAGATTTAGATTAAAGATGAACAGTAGTGGCATTTATTTTTCTTGCGGATCGACCTGGATAACCGATTTTGTTAACTGACATTCGGTTCCCGTTGAATAAGTGAGCGATAACCTCGTTTTGGCCATCCTTTGAGTTTATAGGTATTGAAGCAATGATTCTCTTGTTATTTTAGAGGTTGTATTTCGTAAAAATAATTTACTCGAAAATCTTTTCTCAAGAATCTGTTCTCTTCCACTACGATTTTCATTATGACATCTCTGTTGCATTTAGTTTTCAGTTTTGGCTCATGCGAAATAATCCATTTATGCGAATACGCCAGTGTAAAATGAGCTCACCGGTTAACTGTTATTGCTGATGTATCTGCTCTCAGCTCTCTGCTGGTATCTAAGGGTGTAGAAAAGCCGCCTGTGGTCAGCAGACTGCATGCGTACTTGAGCCATAAGATCATTTTGACTAGACAGTCTAAGAATCGGATACTGAATTTTTAGGGTAGAGCATCTTCGGGTTCTGCTTGCAGCGCCCAAGGATAGAGAACTCCTAATTTGCAGTAATGCAGTTGCTACGGCGTATTATTCTATTATTCGCGGCGAATACTTATTACGCACACCTCGGTTTGGACAATCATCGCCTATATGGCATAAAATGCAACAATTTGTCTTGTTTTTAACCTCCAATAAGGGCAGTTAGATCATCGATGGGCTATATTATTACAAGTTAGGGCGATTATGCCCCCTGTAATTAAACCATGTCCCTCCAAGTGGTACGATGCTTATCTCACAAAGCGCAAAAAGAGTAAGCACGAATGGACGTAAACCTCAGTCATATTGGCCTTAAAAACAGTTGACGTCATGGCAACAAAAATGGTCAGTTTCATGGGACGATTCTTCTATCGTTGAGTGCTTCAGTGCCTAGTTTTAAACTCTCAAATAGCTTTGCTTCACCCAATTTTTCGTAGCCAGTTTCTTTGGCAGAAATAATTCATGCATAAATTTATTTTCCCGCGAACTTTTCTTCTGATAATGGTATCACCAATGTCCATTCAGTTTCCCCATGCAGCCACAAATTTTGCAAATGCAAGCCATTTCTTTGAAGCAAAATCATGGGATATGCTTTTCATTGACTAAGCGTTCTTTTGATTTGCCTTTCTCTGACCAATACTACGCATAGCGTAAGGTTGAATAGCAATTGAGAATTCAAGTATTGCTTACGCTTGAGGTCTTCTAGATTGAGTCTGAAAAGATAGATTTCCCATCAGCATTGTTAATTTCTTTCCTTTGATCCGCAGAGAGAAAAGCCAAGACATTCGTTTAGCCTGAGTGGAATAGAGACGATGCTAAGATTGTCTTGGTCTGCTATCAAAGTAGTAATGATTTTATATTACCAGTTTTTAATGAAATACTGTTGCTTCTGAGCTCACCAATCGCTTATGGCAGGGAAACGTGCTTGTTGAGATTATATACTGCCATTCACAACTCGAATCCACATCTTTGAATCTGGACGATATTGCCTTCTGAGGCATCCGTGCCGCCCTGGTTGGGTTGTTGCTACCTATTGGGTTGCCTATGCTACCTATTCTTTTTTATTACTTGTTTTTGTTTGATGCGTAAAGTCCTGTCAAGCTGCCTCGGTCAATTTCTTTACTCTTGATAGAACTGGTCTTGCTATCCTACTACTACTCTATAACTTATTGAGTTGTTGTGGTATGCAATAGTTTTCGACGATTTCTTTAGAAATACAAATCCACTAGTCATATTCTGTGAACCACACTAATTTATTGGTGTGTTATCGATACCAGTCGTTATTAATTGCTTTCAAGATTACATTTATGAAAGGGGTTGTTGTGATAATAATGTAAGCTGATTCAGGCAGGAAGAAGCCCTAAGTTTCTTTGAGCATGCGAAAAAAAATTGAATCGATTTGACTCGAGGTCACATCCCGGTTGCTTCATGGTCAGTCCTTTTGTTCCGAAAGCAAAGAAATTTTTTAAGCAAAGCTATTGGTATGTTTAGCAAACAATTTGTTTTAGTTTTAAGGACTTGCATTCCAACTGCTCTGCAGATCAAATTTAGTTGCTATTTGGGCTAGTGATGATGATGTATTCAATCGATGCTCTGATTTTTCGTATGATTGATACCATAAGCAGTTCTTGATGCTTGAGAGGGAAATGAAATATTATCGTATTTAAACATAATCCATTAGCCCCATACTCCTGGCTTATCGTGCTTAGCTGCGGAAGCTGTTAGGGTGATTTTGTGCTATCATCTGTATCCCAGCACTTACATCTACGAGGCGCTGTCACATTCGCTGGATCCTTACCGCTCTAGGTATGGAAACCTCCTGATTCCACGGCAGTTTGAAATTTGAACTTCATGATTGCAAATGGAAGCAGCTTACTGTCACGCCCTGCCTATTCTTTTTGTTCTAGGAAGCGTTCGATCAGTGGTATGTTCATCGGTCCTCGGAGCCGACTCCGCCTCTGACGGTCACCGCTAGTTGTGCTTTCAGTTCACTGGCAGACCGAGTGGCTGCCGAAGAGGCTGAAAAGAACTACCAGGCTCGGCTCGAATGTTGGAACCACGAAGTGGAGCTTTCTACCTCGGTAGGTGGGGTTGACTTCATTACAATTCATAACGATGCTCGCTCCAGCGATCCTGCTTGTCGAAATTAAGCGGTAAAATGTAGGAGGCATCGTTTTTTGTTTTGACCTCTTGTTCGAGTTTATTTTTTGCGAACGAAGGTTTTTCATACGTCTGATTATTCTAAAACAATTGCTGGAATTTAGTCACTTTCGATCACGTGCTAGTCGCATAGTTCTTGTCTCTATTCAAAGCCTGCTTTCCATGTTCGTCAATCCTCAGAAATTTTAGGTTGAATCGAATCAGTCGTCATGCCTTGTCATTGTCGATATTTTGGTGTCAAGAGAAAAGTTGGCCAAAGTAGTTAACTGTATTTGAGACCAAGTTGTGGTAATAATTTTAGCGATTCCTTTAAATAGGGCGATTCTTGCCTGTCTTCATCGGTCGTATTTGACATTTTGGTTTAGATTCATGGTCCCTACGACGATTATTATGGAAGACTGTTTCAGTGTAACCTGCGGGTTTAATTAACCTCTTGGAGGTATTTCGTTGCAGGCGGATGATTCAGACTCTCGTATTTAGATCTCAAGTCAAATGTAAGGTGAATATTGAAAAGAATACGAAGTTAGCGGTGACCAATGTATACACTAGTACCATTTCATTTCCTCAAATATGCTCCAAAGCTTGTGAGAAGTTATGTCACTGGTTTTACGTAATATTCGGAATGCGGCTGTGCAGCTACAAGGACCTTCGTGAAACTATTGGTGCCGGCATGACCTAAACTACGGCGTGCTTCATCATTGACTGGAATTAAAGAAGTGACGTCTTTGGGATCGCAGCTTCCTCCTAATGTATGAAACGTCGAAAATATCATGAATCGTGCCACCAGGGCCTGAGTGGGATTCTTTGGAAATTCTCATGACTTCTTAGACAAGAAAATGTGCGAGCATTTTAGCTACCAAACTGTGTAAACTAAATATCATTCTCATTTCAATCGTGCCTGTGCATTTTAAAGTAGGTGGAATTAACCACCAGCTCTTAAAGCCTTGCATCTCAATTTTAAGCTGGCATAAAGTTTGCTAGTTTGGAACGTAGGCTTAATTACTAAACTAAGGCATAGTTGCTGCCGGTGCACTTGGAATATAATCATCAGAATAAATTTTATGGTCGATTAATTTCCGCAAAGTACGAGCTATTGCTTGGAAAAATGGACGAGATGTTTTCTATTAGTAACAGCAGTCCCGATTTTTGATTTTCTATGAAAAGTCCCAAAATCGTGGCGCATTACAACCCTGACCAGTACTTCATTATTTTCATAATGTTTCTTGTGGCATAGCTTTGGGCCAGTTTATGTGTCTTAGTGTTCCTCAGATTTGAAAGCTAGGCAGGACCTCGATTACTATTGCACTAATGAAGAGAAACGTAACATTTTCTGCCTTTTCGGTACGAAGCCATACTGAAATACCCGCACAAACGAGCAAGATTGTGCTGGGTGAGCAGTTTTTGCATTCAAACAATTAAAACGTGATCAGAAATGGGGATCTGTTACACTAGTAATCAACTCAGACATAATAAATCAAATGCTTCTAGTCTCTGAATATTCGCGAATTATGAATTATTGAGTTGCACTGAGGTGAAAACTGTTTTGTACTTCATAACCTAATTTTGGCTTTTTTGAAAATTGTTGATTAACTCTAATAATCCGTTCATAATTTGAATGGTATTACATAGAAATGGAGAATGACAACATGCCAACCTGCTTGCTTTATTATGAATTCGCTCCTCTGTGTAGGTATCATGAATGTTCATCCTTTTGGTATCCTGGGGCTAACTGACCAGATGTGCCTTAGGTCACTCGTATTGATTCTACACATTGCATCATCGTTGCAGTTCGCAAAGACTTTGAAGGAAGAAAGAGACCAGATCCGGGAAAATCAATCCACGTGTTGATGGAATCGTCTGGAAATAGCTCAAAGTTCACCCTATTTTGTTTTCTAAATGGTAAATTATTTGGACGTAAGCCTTTGAATGATCGGTCCTGTCCAATCAGTGCTGTGTCCACATCGTAAGGGGTAAGTTTCTAATCTCGTACTGACAGGATAGTGTGAGTTCGGGCTACTTGTGTTTGGAGGCCTACATGGCATTTGTTTGTCGTATTTATCATAGGTTAGCGGATTTGAAAAGCGGAACAGTATTTGTAAATGAGTCAGTCTAATTTTTATTAACTGAAGGCCTATTAAACGTTTTGAGATTAAATCCATTCAAATAAAACCCACTACCACTTCCCATTTCTAGGCCTTAGTCAAACAATTGGAGTCATTTTTAACCTACGATTCACCTGGCTGGCTAGTCGATGCAGCTGTATTTAACATCAATACCACCGAATCCAATATAGCCTACGATGCTACAGGTATGTTCAATACTTCCACGATGCTCGCCATCGGCGATGCTCCAAATGGACATACAAATGATGATGGTTATGGTTTGGAAGACGATGGCAGTGATGAGGGTGAAGGATCGGGTATTGCCGGTCTGGGTGATTCTCCCCACGCTCGGAAGTTACAAATGAATATTCTCAGAGAGACTTGCCTTCGTGAAATTGTTTTCACTCTGGTGAAGGTGCTAAAACTCACCAATCGGCATGCAGAGTGCGTACGCCTAGCTGATTTGGTTGCTGATCCACGATATGAGATTTTCAAGGCAAGTGAGAGAAATTCGTTCTCGTCTATTTCGTTGCTACAACGAAGTTAGGGTCTAATTAGTTTGTTTATGTCACGTCTGATCGGAGTGCTCTTTGTATCGCGTTTGGTATCCGTGTTTACTCTCCAGCATTTTAAATTAGAACTTAAATGGCACTTTCCTCCTATTTATTTAAGGTAAGTTAGTTCTGCGCAGACATGAGAAATCGAATTGATTCATCGCACTGAAGTAGATTTATTAATGAGCTTCACATTTGGATGTTTTGTATCGTGGAAATATGTTGATGATAAATCGGTAAATTGAATTGGTTATGGTGTCGTTTGCTTTGCTCTCTTTAATTTTTTTGCAATGGGATCATCCCTGATACGTCGTCAGTTGGTTTGTTGCTCACCGAACCATGGGCAAAAATAATCGAATCACTCAATCGGTGATGTCTTCATAACCATACCTGCGTTTCCAAAATTTACATACATTGTGTCGCATAGGCATACAATTTTTAATTTAGATGCCCACAGCATATTGGCCAACTCCATAATGTGTACTATGTGATTTTCATGCTCTGGTACTTTTGTGTATATGGTGCGCCAATGCCAATGGGATCGCTAAATCGTGTAGCACAGTCGCTAATCGATACTCTTCCAGCTATTGGAATGACCTCGAACACTTTTCTCAGCTGGCTGAGTATTTTCAAAGACTTTAAATATCTGTTTTGCTAAGGACCTGGAGATTATTTGACACCCATCCACTCCCTGCCAACACTGTTCTCGGGGTGCCAACCGATACGATTAAATAGAAATATAAATGGTTAAGTGTATAGCTGAGATACAGATCGACCTTGAATCGTGACTGAAAAAGCTCTATGCTGAAAAAATCTATTAAGTAGTGTTCATAAAATGGTTTGTGGGTACGTTAGGCTGTCTGTCAGTCTTTAATTGATTTGACGTTCATGTATACTAGAAGTTTTTGGTCCGTTTCCGTTAATTGTATCCATGGTACAACTTTGATTTCTGTATTATCTGGTAAACACTTATTAAAGGACCCGGTGACAAACTTATTCCACCTCGCAGCCCTCTGATTAATAATCATTGTGACTGGTTCAATGAAAATCAACTGTGGTTGAAAAAATAAAGCTATGACTTTTGGAGGGCTCAAGGTAAGGCAGTTTGGTTGGCATAAACTGAAAAAGTATTCTATGGTTCGAATCTTTCATTTCATGGAAAGTTTTGTGGGAATTCTTGTCCTCGATCATGATGTGTTAGAAGACATCAATTTTTATTGCTTGGAGTTTACTGAAAATGCTAGAAAAATTTTGGGTATCCGATGGAGAGCGTGTACGAAAGGTAGTGGAAGAACTCGCACACTTCTCGAAAACCGAGAGCCAACGCGGTAAAGGGCAGTTAGTAAATAATTTGGCCAGCCTAAGGACCGAGAGTGTGTAACTACGGTGAAAGTAGATGATCAGACAATATCTGTTCGAAGCCCACCGGTTCGTATCCGGTGATTGGAATGACCAACCACAAGGTGCCTTGCTTCTCTCCAGAATAACCTCCGGAAGAGGCTTAGTTTTGCGTTTGCATAATTGCTAGTTAAGTGCTGATTAAGATTTGGAGAATCAGATTGAATATTTCCAGTCAAGTCAGCGAAGAGGGACTGTTCTGACGATAGTGACAGGTGGTATCGTTATTATGTAAGGGCAAATTCAGTTAGAAAGGGTGTATTGCACCGATTTTCGAGAGTTAAACAAGAGTGTTTATCTATCCAGTATATTTTGATAAAACTGTCTCATTTTTTTGTATATCAGCTTTTTTTCCTATGCAGCTGAACCTCTTCGTAGTTTGGTGATCTACTTGAATCTGTTGAAGGCGTCTAGTTTTTATCTGTAATCTCTTTATTCAATTTCCACTTTTCTGGGACCCTTTGAAGTCTGAATACAAGTACACTTTCTACTTTTTTAGCTCTTCAGTGAATGTCAGATGCAGGACTTTATAGGACAGCTTCAAGAATCCATGCTTCACTTGCAGAAGGACTGCGGCGACGCTCTTGGTTACCGGGGGAACTGAGCAAGTCCTGAAAGCCTCCTACTCTTTCTCCTTCATTGTACAATAATAAACGCATCTTTTTTAACTATTTTTGGGTCAATCAATACACATATGCTGTGGTCAAAAGTCTTTTTTCCATTGCCATGTCTGCTTGTGTTATGGTGTCGACTTTGTAAGCGACTGGTTGCTTTCGACGATTAAATAGCACGCCATTCGTCTGCTTATCTATTTGGCGATTCAACCTTGGTCTTAGTAACGATCAGTTACCCTAATCCACATACTTTAAGATCAATTTCCATCTTATCAACACGTTCGTCTGGGAAGTTTTTTTAATTTATTTCGTATTTTCGATTAGTTCTCCAACCAGTTAATCCCTCTTTCCTATCTAAATTCTCAATTAAACTGTATCCCAAGCTACAGTCGATCATCCTGTTCCCAATCGCATTTGGCGTCACTGTGTGTGGAGAATAATTTACCACTTTTTTTTTTCTCTTAAAAAGACGATTATGCGACTCAGCTGATTTTTACCATCAATATTTTTTGGGATTTCAGGTGATCTAAATTTAACGCGGACGTCCAGCTGAGCTGAATTTAATGCGTTCAAGTACTAGATTTACGCCTGTTAATAGATTGAGTACCTCCGGGCAATAAATCTTAGCTCATCAACTTTTGAATCCGACATTCAGCTGAGCTTAATTTTATGCATTGAAGCAACACATTTTGCCCTAATTTTTCTTTCAGTTGGACTAAGTTTTTGATCAAGCTTGGATAATGCGCTTAATGGAGCAATTTTTATGTAAAGAGAAGAAAATGTTCAACGAAATGTTGCATTTTTTACCGGCTTTTTCCTGATTCATCCGTTTTTTGTCAGATCTTTAATATGGCATCAAACCAACATATATTTGAATTTTTATATATGATACGGTGCGAACCGACCCCGAAAACATGATAAATTTTGCTGCTCTTGTCCATCGGGGTTGGCTAAGGCAAGTGTTCTGTGGCTGTACATCGCTATCGGCACCCACACTAAAACCCATACCTCTGAATCTAGGCAGATTCGTGCCAGGCGCACTTGCGATTGGCGTTCAAAAATCGTATCGGTCGTCTCCCTAACCATTTGCTCAGCAAGTTTGTGAAAAAAAACTATTTCAGACGATATTGTAATTTTTTTCTGGATAGGACATTTGAGGTCCTATCAGATTGTCGAATGCAAGGCAATGGTGGTTAAAGCTCTCCTTTATTGATTGGTTGTTACTCTGGCCGAAGGTTGGTATACAGCGATTCTAGCGTGGCGGAATAATTGCATGTCTAGTTGGTTTGCACACTTCAGTTTTTTCGATTACCTGTTCTGATTCCTCATAGAATTACTTGAAGGAATCCTTGATCTATATATGGAAACGAGCTCATATTTATTCAATCAAAGACACTCCTTTCAAATATACTAACCACCACATCGTTAGTGTCCTCTTCGCATTACAGTCCTCTATTTCATGAAAGCTAGTTTTTCCTTTTCCTTCCTTAGTTCGAAAACTCTTTCGTTTCGACTGGACAAGTCGGCCTTTGCTCGATTTATTGGATATCCTTTACCGTTAATCGATTATTCGTTGCTCGATCGTACGCTTCTTTATTTTAGACCCAATTTCTTCATGCGAATGACTTTTAAATTGTCCTTGGCTGCCCTCATTCAGTCAGCATTACCCGGCTTCGCTTGACCGTTACTTAAGAGTTAAATATTTACTCATTATCTGATAAAATTTCCCTCTGTCGCTTTCAGACAAGATGAGATACCAAAATGATTCCCATCCTGTTTATTGACCCTACAACGCATATTTTGGCAAATTTTTCTTGCGTTAACTAGCTCATCCACTAATATTGATGCCAGTCTACTTGATTATTGTAAAGTTCAGCATTGTTTTCATTATCAGCTTGCAGTACTTAAATTTTTTTCATAGTAAACAAGGAATATCATTAGTCTTTACAGAAACAAACTTTTCTAGTTATTAATACATGAATAAGGTACAGGTATTCTGTGCGAAAGAAAATGACTAAAGCACTTCAACTCAATGGGCTCGATCAGCCCTATTATAACGTGCTTAAGGCCCATAATTTCTCGGGCCTTCCAAATAGGCTCAGAACTCCTATTAGCTGGCGTTCTTGTACCCGTCTCTACTATGGGTGCATTCTCACACTAATAATGACCCTTTGTTATTTGTCAGTCAATAGCGCATAAAGTCTTTTTTCATTGATTTTGATGTGTCCTTTTATCTTTTAAGTCATGCTATATATGACGTAGGTGGTCTGGTGGCCATTTAATTTTGAATTCACTATGTCCTTTTCACCTCTGCTTTCTGAATTACATTTTTTCATGTCCGAGTTGCAGGTACTTTTACCTGTCATTTAATTTCGACTGTGACACTCTTAATGTCTCGGTCTGTGGTTCCGGTAAACGATACTTCTTTCTGCACTCTGTTCTCTCCCTCATTTTATCTGCCTGCATCTTCGTAGTTTACCTTTTGTCGGGATTTTGGAATCAAAAACCCTTGGAATACGTGGTTGACTTTAGCCAGCGTATTTTCTTTTATTCTCTTTTCGTAATCTTGATCTAAAATGTATTTTACGTTTTTTGGGGCATTCAGGTACTCTAGTTATTGTATCCATAGTTTTTCTACTGTTTTTTTAGTTTCTTGGCAAGATTTCTATTCTTCTGAACTAATCCAAATTCTCTTCCTGACAAGAAATCTGTACTGTTTGGATCTTACAGATCAACCTTATTCTGTATTAATCATCCAATAATTCATTTTTCAGAGTTGCGGTAGTTTTAGGGTTTTTTGAACTCGTTGCTATCAAAATCAATAATATTTTGCTCCAAGTCCATTCTACTTTTTACTATTTCTAGTCAAATATCTAATTTTAATTTCTTTAGTTGGCATAAGGCTACTAAATCAATTTATTGATATGATTATCACCTTTAGGTAGCCCATGAATAAGTCTTTCGTTTGGCTTGCCTGGCATAACAATCGCCAAATTGCCATAGCAATAGCGGTTAATAATCTTGAATTGAATTTGATTTCTTTTCAGGCAATATTACTCGAATTCGTTTCCTAAAGTTAATGTCTTTTCATTTTCTGGCAGACCTTAAATTATTGACAGTTCCTTATGCTTCATCTATTCAGTTTTGGTAAATTATTGACAGAACGCAAATGCATATCCTCGAATCATCTTTTGCGAATCTCAAACTCAAGATTAATTAGTTTCCATGCTCATATTTTAGGAATCCTAGTTTTTCGCTTTTATCTCAATTAAATTGCATACATTGGAGTGTTACTGAATTCCTTCGTCTCAACCGAAAACGTATTCTCATTGCTGTCCTTTTTTCCTTCAAATGCTTAATTTGTTCTTCTTATCTCTTTTCTCTTAGAACTCCTTTCGATTGTATCGTCAGTACTGTTTAATTTTACCCAGTAATGCCTCTTTCTGTCTTTTGATGGCTAAGCTGACTTCGTGCTTATATGGATGGCTCGGATAGTAATTAAATGGCAAATCAATTTAAACAAACAAAGAACTTTTTGTGTATCGATAACCTCTGCTTTCAATATACCAATTTTCATTTGGCCTAAATTGACCTGCTTGTTCCCACTCATTTTAATCAGTAATCTGAAAAAAATCCTGGATCAACCCTTAACATGCCTTCAGCCAAAATTTTCCCGATTCCTACTTATAATTTTGAAATTGCTTTCCACAAATTCCATCAACCAGATAAGACCGCTGCTATGTCCATTATCAAACACTCGTACCGTTCCAATTATAAGTCTCGAAACGAGGCTAAAACATTTTTTATGCAATCCTAATTTTTCCTTCTCTGAACTCATATTAGTACAAATATAAGCTAGAAACGAGCTGTTGTTATGTGAATTCGCAAGTAGCTCTTCGTTAACTTTGAAACAAAAATACCTCCGTGTAGCATCGTGTTTTCACCTGTCCGTTTCTTTAATTTCAAAAAGACAAATCAGTTTTTTTCCACAGATATGAAGTTCCGGTGACTACTTTTGTATTAATATGTTCTGTTATCCTAGAACCTTCCCTATCTGATTCTATTCATTAGAGCATTTTCGGTTTATTGAAACTGAGTTTTACCTCTTAAAATGCCACAAAGCTTAACTTTTAACATTTTTTTTCGAGTTTGGACACTAAATGTACCTACCATTTTCCGAAGATGGGTGAATTCCACAAAAATATTATTTTTTTTTAAGATGACCGCCGTTGATGCCATTCCTCATGGATGGTAAGTTGAAGAATTTTGTCATTATCCTTTTTCTCATAAATCTGGTTTTTCCGAACTAATTCAGGTCTGTCTCGGACAAATATCGTGAGATTTTGGCGAAATTGCCCACAAAAAACGATGTTTTGGAGCACCTCCTAAATGTACGTTTTTATGCCTTTCATGTTACTTTACATTCAACATTAACAAATTTTACTCTAAACTTTCTGAAAATCAATTATGGGGATAAAAAAGAACCTTTTTTCCTCCGGTGATTAGTGTAGGGAGACCATTTCCGGCGATACTCTATGCTAACAATGTTTTGAAAGTGTCGGTCTTCCTCGTAAAAAACGGATCTGGTCCCATTTTTTTCATACGATTGAAGGATTGAGTTCTGATATTCTTAGACTTGCGAGCAAACTCGTTTTAATGCCTTCAATAGAAAGTCACGATTCTAAGTTGGGATGATCCAGAGCCTTGAAGCTCTGGAATACTGTTTTTCTCCGATCAACCTTGCACTTTAATAGCTGGCTTAGCTTCCATTTATCCAGCTAACATAATAGGGTAATTACGCAGGAGAAACAATGTAGTTTGGTTTAATTTATCCAAGCCTCTATTGAAGGCAAGTCTCTCGTAACTTTTATCGTGAGATAAGGGATGTTTGGTTGAAGAAATCAAACTGCACATCCCGCCAGTAGAAGTACGTCCTTTTGGGATGGCCGCTTCTATACCTATTTTTTTTTTAAGTCAACTGATTCTGCCTTTCTCTTTTATCAAGATGCCTCCACGTTGACATTCATTCGGCTTGTTTGGCTTAGCATTTCTCTTTGCATTCAATGTTCTGTCCGTATGAAAGGTCGCTCCGATCAATAAGATACAGACACCTTTCCTTCACGCCAAAGTTGATCCTGGTAGGCAGACATTAAGGGACTCGTGCTTTGGTGGTTTGATCGTGGCTTTGAGCTTAGCACCACGAAAGATAATATATATAGCCATTTTTTTCCTTCTTTTATTAGTCCTTTTGCCAATTTGAAATTCACGCTTAATCGAGTTGGTGTTTTCGGGTTCAGTAAAGCATTCACTTTTAATTTCCGGCTGCATTGGCAGTAGCTCAACAGCACAAACATTGGAGGGGAACTAAGGCGAACTTTTTCCCGTCACAAGTCTAGATGAGTTGACTGACCAGCTAGTCGGATGGCGGCTTTAGTTCCGGTTTTAAAACAGGAAAATAAACAATCGGCTCACAAATAAAATTTTTACCGATAAAAAATTTGACTCGTTTTCCATGATTTACTTCTCGTCAAGTGCTCCGACTCGTCTGATTGTTTTTCCGCTTTGTCTTTAATAGGGTAACAGCCGCTATTTTTATAGTGAATATGATTTTCGCATTAATTAATAATCTAATATAGCGTAACAATTTTGTTGTTATAGCTTTCTTTCATGACGTATCTCTATCTTAGACTGGAGTGACAGCACTGTTAAATAGCTACCGAGAAGCTAACAACATTTAGTTACTAACCTCAGGCCGTGGGATGATTCCAGTCCACTTTCATCTACTAGGCTTCGAGCCCTGAAGACCTATAGGAGAGTTACTGGCTACCTCTAACCAGTATGTAGTAATGTAAAACTGCCTTGGGGACTTCTCTGGGTAGAGGGGAGCTTCAGAACGGGAACAGTAAGAATTTTTGTCCGTCATTGGGCTGCCATTATCGCGCGGAGTGTCGGTGGCTTCAGGGTGAATTTCCGGAGTAACATAAAGTTGTATGATATGTGCACTTTTGTTGAATACAATCATATCTACGCCTATTCAAATTTTTATTGGTAGTGTAATGTCTTACTCTTTTCATCATTAGGAACAGAAAAGTGGATTAGTGCAGGAATCAGCCTCTGAAATTAAAAGTCATGTCCTGCTTCTCGTTGTGATATCAAAGCGATGTCCATAGTTATTCGTTTCGGACAAACACAACGGGCAATCGTTCTTGTCATTTGTTTAGTCTTTTTTATTCGTGATTTTCACGATTAGAGTTGCTTGAAAACTTCCGAGTATGTGCGTACGAACTGTCAAGTCCCAGAAAGCCGGATTATAGACACATTCCCTGTGATGTGAAAGGTCTGATTATTTTCACGTCTACATTCTGTTCAAATCAGGTTGTGTTCAAAGATTCCTGTACAACTTGGCAACATTCACTGTTCTGGTTCGATATTAATTTGATCGAATCGAACTAGTCTTGGAGCTTTCTGCACGATTACTAAAAAAATGATTTTGGAGAAACTAGCTCTTTTTGATTTGTTCACTTTTTCGTTTCGCTGATATGGTTATGGGATGCTGAGTTCTTTTGACCAAAATATCTCCCAGCTTCTTGAATTTTTGAGTTAAATTTCCTACCGGTTTAATAGTTGATAGATGCCTTTTCCAGGGGATCTTACTGATTAAAAGCCATCTTACTTGTAGTGCCAGAGGCTTACTCCTCTACTTATCTGATTGACTTATGCATCATCTCGAATGAAAGTTTGCTTTACATTTATTATTGTGTAATTTATTAACTTTTGTGGAAATATGTTCACTAGTGCAGTCTGCTTAGAGTAGCCCAACAGCCTTGCCTTGTCGCGCGTTTCCTAATAGATCCATTAATACGCTTTATTTTCTCTGTTTCTATCCCATTCATTTCTTTTAGACCGATATGCGCGAATATGGTGTGGCATGGATTGATTCGAAAAAGAGCAAAGATTCTGTAAGTCTCTCTCTCTCCCTCTATATATCACATCACGCCTCTAGCTCGACACAAACGGTCAAGTTCTCCAAGTCGTTCGCATCCGTAACATCGCCATCTCTAAAATTGAAGAGGAATTTCAGTTTCCTAGTAATGCTTCCAGTGGTGATGGCGGCGGATCTCGTCTTCTTCTGCTAACCCTCACCGATGGGAAAACCAACGTCTCGGCTTTGGATGTGGATAACTCACCCCAATTATCGTATAGTTATTCGATTGCCTTAATTTATGTTTTTATTCGCTTTACTAGACTGAAGTTATGTGCCGATTTCAGTTGCTTGAAAGGTAGAAGAAATGTGGAGATTGTCATCTCAGGTGGTCTTTTCATGAAGCGTCTATTCTTTCTCCTAAATTTCTTTTTCTGTGGCCTTTTTGACTTGGAGGCGCCAGTCGCGCTTGCCAATACCTTGTTCACCTCGGCAATGAAATGGTCTTTTTTCCTTTTTTTACTACTTGAAGCGCAGCTTAAAATTTGCGCAGCTCTGGCTGTTAAGATGAGTGCTGAATTTTCAGAGTTAGGAGTATAGAGATTCATTAGTATTGAAACTGTACTTCTCCGAAGGCTCTCTGTGCGAATTTTCCCCTTCTTTTGGCTTTTTGGCAATCCAGAGAGAGCTACAAAAATATAGAGTGCTGATTCAGTGAGTCAACGGAAGCTCATCAACTAAATATAACCGAATCATTACAAGGGAGTCATGTCCAATTTTATGTGACATTTACTGTTTTCCTGACTTAGAAATGACAACACGGGCTCAAATGCTTCACATTCTATTGGTGCGGATCACTTTTCAGGAGTGTGATAATCACCTAGAAATGTCTTCTCTAATAGCTTAATAGCTCTTCTTGTATCAGCTTGGACCTGCTGCATCCTACATTTGATCAGTCGAACATTTAGGAATCAGACTGCTTCTCATTAATTTCTGCACAAGGGAGTTTCCCACATTGCTTAGAGCGCGTTGTTTTTTAATTTGCTGAATAAGATTAACGTTGTCTCGACTGTTGAGGCTTTTGTATGTTGCCGAAATAGCTACTTGCCGCTTTCGGTCCGAATCAACATCTCTAATTAAACAATATTAAATTGTAGAAGAAATTTTGATCGATTTACTTTTAAATCTTTCAGTTTTCACAACTGAAATTTCAGATTTTAAGTTCTGTACTCCAATGTTTTGTCAGGCGGATGAAAATAAGAAAACAGAACAAGTAGGTCACCGACATGAGAGATGAATCTGCCAAACTTTTGTTAGATTGCATTATATCACACTGTAGAAAGCGCTTTAAAATATCTGTCATTGTAAGCTTACTAACTGGCTCGAGTTTGTTTTTTTAAGTTTTGTCACCCTTCTTTTGTAGATCAGAAACCCCGCCTGGGACAAAAATCCGCCTCAACGGTCGCATACCCATCCGAATGGGATTTCTCATACTCAAACGCAACAATTTTGAGGTTCTCAAGGGTAACGTGGATTCTCTCTCTCGGGAGTGGCTTCTTACCAGGGTAAGATTGATAAAAAAATCCGATTCTCTTACCGCCGTCTTTTGACTTCAGGATTCGATTTTGCGCTGCTATTATTCTGACGTACCTTGGTGTGGTCAACTCTTCTCAGTGTTTCCGACTTGAAATCGCTTTAACAATAAAAAAATTCAATCCGGTCCGGTCGATTTATTACAGCAGTGTGGTCAGCCATATTAGCATTTCCAGCAATGTAACTGACTAGCCGAACCAGCTCAACCGGAAGTAATAGTCTCAGATGTTACCATAAATTAACTGACTTATTTTCGGATTCTTATCTTCATTTAATGATAATAGATAAATATACTGGCCAAAGCCCATGAAGTTGACAGAATTTGAGGAGAAAATTAGTCACTAGACGCATTAAAATTCTGATATTGTATTCGCTGTCCATCTTTTGGAGTCGATATCCCTTTGAACTATCGAATTCGGGTCTATTAACAAGCCCGATGTGTATGCAACCGCTCGACTCACGTAATTTACAGACAACGGCTGATATGTTTGTAAATAATGTATCTAGTTTTGCTTTCGATTCGCTACTGCATTGTTGTGACGTTTTCGAATACCTGCAGACTTAAACATGCATTTTGAATGTTACTTGTTGTCTGCTCATTTGTTTCTTCATTTGTTTTTTGTGGAAAGTATTCTTAGCAGTTTACTGCGTCTTTTTGCTTGGGTTTCCCCTTTTAGGACAAATATACTCGGATGAGCATTTTTTCCTCTTGTTATTTTGTATTTCCATTCACTATTTTAGGGACAATGAAAGCTGAAGTATAAGGCTGTCAAGTAAACCCAATCGTCGCATAGTAAAAAAATCGACTTAAACGGGGATCATACAGCTAAATACTTTTCTCTTCAACGTAAGGACCTGCCTGCTTATAAGGGACATCGTTTCTTTTCCGTACTCGGTAAACGAGCTATTTCAGAAGGTAGCAGTCAGAGGCGAGAATCTAAAAATTCTGTCCTCTGGTTCAATGAGTCACGTTATTTGTGGACCTACCCTACGGGAAACTTAACGGGAAGAAGCCGGCTGGTTGAATCCATTCCATCTTGTTACAAATGTTGCAAACGATGAAAGAGGACGACTTTTGGTAGAAAATCCTGAGTTCGCAGCGCTTCAAAAATTCAGTTTGCACCAGCACATAGCATGAGTGTTACCTGGCAAAACAAAAAAACTGAGCAATGGAACCAGACATGCAAGATTAATCCTCACAAAACGGATCTCTTTTCGTGCCTAATTGAAGGCACGCTCTGTGATTAGATAACATAGGCTTATCCCTTTTAATTAGAGCCGAGTTGATTAAACAAGTTTCGAACTAAAGTGATGGAGCAAATGACAAGTATCCGGAAGGTAGACGCACAGAATTTTGCTTTCACGATAGAATAATAGCATTCTTTAATTTTCTTTTTTCTATCACAAGGGCGCAAAAGGATCTCGTCGTCCTAACCGTGGAGGAACCGATGATCCGCCTCCTTTTGTGGCATTCGGAACCCCAGAGGCCGCGGCTGTGATCGCCTCTCACAACCAATTTCTCAATAGTCTTCGAAACAGGAACCCTCAACTTGACGGTAAGGCCAAGTCTTGTGTTAGAATGAAGGGCAGTGTATAACCGCGGTGTAAATTTTGCAATCTGCAGTAGCGAAATAGCTCTGGTTAATTTGAATAACTTACTCCCCAACAGCTAACGGTTGTCAAATTCGGTTTCACGATTCATTTTCAGGACGTTGGTATACGATCATAAAAAAGGTGATTGAATGATAAAGTTCTAGTGGTGACTGAAATAAGTAGAGGTGAAAAGCTAGTCTTAATTTGATAGGCGCCTTGAAAGTCTCATCGAGCATTTGAACAGCACAAACAATAATCCTCCAGTCATCGAGAGAGTGCTCCCTATTCACGAATGTTAGTCGATGAAAATATATGGATCAAAAAAGGTGCTTTAATTATGTACCATGGTGAAGTCTTCTTCAGATTATGCCTCTAAGTGTTCTTGTTAATTTATAAACAATACGGGATGGGACAGTATATTCATTATGGTTTTTCATTAAATATGAAAGGAATTGCTTCTCTTGAATTATCTAGGGATCTAATGTCTTCTAGATCGAGAAATGATCGTTAGGGTAATGTGTTTAAGTATCCTGCCTTTGCCGTGATCCATTTCACTTTCGAGGCTTTTTCAAGACTGAAGATGTGTAAAGATCTTCTCACATACTGAGTCTTGAAAACTTCGATTTTTCGAATTCGTTTGCCTCAGAGCTTGTGAGGTATTGCTATTTAGTGGCCCAATACGGCTTTATAGGTCACTTAAACTCGCCTTTTACACTCGTGGCCACGCCTAGTTATTTACGTCAAAACTTAATTAGAAGTAAAAATAAAAACCTCTGAGTAAGACGTTGTTGGGAAGACGGATTTCGTTCGTCGAACCCAGCTTGTCTCCTGACATGGCTACTTCTGTGCCTATCTGGAAAATTCGTCAGAGTTTCCTACTCGAATGACCACGTCATCCACTACATAATCTTTGAATGTCTTTCTTGGAGTACTGCCCACGTACATTTTCCTTCTCTCTTCTCCGGCCCGTTATTATTGTAAACTCAGGACCTTTTAGGAGACATTCAGATGAGCACTTACGGCAGCTCTCATCCTCTAAAGTCTATATTTTTTGCCGTCAGTTCAAAAGCCCGATGGCGATGGCAAGAGATAATGCCTGTATCTTTTTGGCATGTACAGCTGTGGACCTTTGTTCAGCCCATGGTTTTACAAACCACAAACAATGACGAACTTTAGTGAAGCAGAAAGACCAAATTCATGAAGTGGACTCTAGAAGGTTACACGATGCGAATACTTTGGAGAGATACCTGGTTTTTACAGGCCGCCTTGGTTGGGATGGGTAATGGTAGCTACTATCCCTCTCCTTGACATTTTTTCAAGTCATAGTCATAAAGATATTTGTCGAAATCTTATATTCTGCCCCCGATATAGTGGGATAGCTGTCCCCAACGCTCAACGATGCTACGGGGAGGCGGATCGGATCGACTTACTTTACGATTCAGTGAGAGGCTTTAATGATCCTTGCTTTTTTAACAGAGTTTGATGGCTGAAAAATAAAAAAATTCCTTCAGAAGTGTATTCATTTGGAGCCCTAAAGCTTCGGCCCTTTCTGTCTCTTTAAGGTCCATTAGGTAAAACAGACCTTACAAGACTGGTCGCCTACTTAAGCACCATTTTTGCAAGGCAGCTTGTTGAATTTCTTTAATTATTTCTGCGGTGCTGTTGTTTCTTAAAGCACAAACTCTAGCCTTGGTGCTTTATAAGTTGACAAAAGTAGCCAATATTTTCTTTTATTACCAAATAGGAATGCTCAAAAGACCCAAGAATTTGCTGTACGTTGTTCTTTCAATAAGTGAACCATTAGTCGCTCTGTCAGGTAAGACAGATAAAATTATTTTGCTCTTTCAATTTCATTGTGAGGTGGAACAGCACTGCGATTTAGACGTTGATTTTTTTCCTGATTCAAGCTTTCGCATCACAAAGGGCCTAAAAGGCTGTGCAATCGAGCAGTTGTGGGCGTTCTGCTCTTCGAAAAGTTCCCTTATCTAATTTTGCAAAATAAGTATTCATGCCAGGATTAATGGAATTACTTGTATAAAATGCAATTACAAACGGTTATTTTCAGGTTTTAACGCTCGAAACCATTTCGAACAGTTCAGGATGTCGGAATTTTCTCAGAAGTTACAGATGGAACACATTTAAACTTTGAACCTCTATGTGTTGGTCTTGGTCTTCTCCGGGTTTTCATGAAGACTGTTAGATACTGTAAATGCAAATGAATAGTTCACTGGATTAGCTGGCCTCTTTTATTAAGTCTGGAATTCGGATCTGTTTGTTTGGTAATGGATAGGAACGGTAATATAACCTGGGTGAGCGCTTGTTGCCTTATTTCTGGCGATGAAAGGGCATTGAGTAAGAAGAAATACAAAGCCGACCATTACTAATCCACCCCTAAAACCTAAAAGGAAAAGGTTGGTATATATACCCGTACTCGAGCTGACAGCAAATGAAATTCTGTGTTTAATGCCAGCAGTAAAAGTCCTTTTAAAATGAAATTAACTTGTGTGAATTTTCAAATTGAAGAAGGATATCACTGTAGATGGAAATTTACACCAAATATTTGGGGAATAAAATATTTATTTCGTAAAGAATGTTATTATCCATTGCCAAGGATTTTACGGCATACCATGAGGAAGAGCGGAAGCAAAAGACGGTAGTCGGTCATTAGAACCGACAATGTTAGGTTTTTTTCGCATATTGCTTCGTGTCACGCAAGACCTGCCTTCCAAACAAATACAAAGCCTATTTCTGTTGTTTTTCTAGGCTATTGTTCCTAATATCATCTTCCCGCACTCCTTAAATTCTCTTTCGATAGCGCACTTTGGTGTTCTGAATGAGAACATTTAACTAAGCTTTTCTTTGAGAATATAAATTAACCAATTCTGGTATAGTGGTATCGTTAGAACTAACCTTCCATTGATCGGTGGGTTAGCGAAGGTGTCGAGATCTAAGAATGTTATTCTGATATGGTGGATCTAAAGAGAACTGCTTTAGGCAGAAGATTATTTGTTATAACTTGGTCTCATCTTTTGCACTCTCCTTTCGATTTATTTCGACCATCGTTCCTCTCGGCCTTAGAATTTCCTCAGCGCTTACCAGGAGACCACCAATGCTTTAACCCGGTTCTTCTCTTGATTTCTCGGTTCGTAATAACTCGTTAATAGCCGCCTGAGGTTCCTTTAACTGAAAGTATCACGCCCTTATCTTTCTCCTGCAGATAGCTTTAGCGTCGGTTTCGGAAGGACCTACTGAATGAAGAAAATGACCGAATGGCAAAGAATAATTGGTCTTTTCCGATTATATTCAGAGCACGTATTACCATGCTTAAAAAAGGCTGCTTAAGCGGCATCTTCATGAAAAATTTCGAATTTTTCTATAATATCGCCGAGGGATGGTATCTTTCATTCGAAAGTTCTAAAAATCTTTAGAATTCGGTTTCAAACTTAAAATGAAAAAAAAAGATGAATGTCAAGAATGTTAAATATTTCTTTATTGCAAGCCAATCTGGACCATTTAATTGGTTTTCGGATTAAGCCTCAATAGTCCATTTTAAGCTGAGTGCTATATTTCTTCCCTTCCGAAGATTGGTTTGAACGAGTGAATAAACGCTTGCTCATTTGTTATTGACAGTCGACCATTGTCGGTATAGCTGTTAGGATAATGCTTTAACAGCATTTTTTTTTTCAATCGGCCGTTCTATTGTGGCGGAAGGTTAAAAATTGTTTTGACCATAATTGATGGGACAAAATTTTGCAGACTAAATGTTTACCGTTTCCGAGAATCGACTTGACGAGGCAAGGTTCCTATTCAGTAAGATTAAGTATATCGTTAATGTCCAATTGAATCTAGTCCTATTTAAACGAAGTAAAATGTTTTTATAACACATCTGTTTAGAACTGAGATATCCAGGGCTAAACAAAAACGTTCTCAGAGGAATGATTTCGCATTAAAGAAAATGACATTTTCCCCTAATAGTTTTAAAGTGAATAACTGCGATGAAGGGGGTTCCACTCTTCTTTGTTCGTTTGTTTAGATACGTTCGATTCGTTCAAGCTGGCCATGAACGCTACCACGAAGGCCAGTGCTGCAGCACCCGGTGATGACAACGATTTTCAACAGAAAAGGCGTGAATTCCTGGCCGAAGCCCAGAATACCGACGCCTGTAAAGCAGTGCATCGATTCAAACCTGGGATTTCAAAGTAAGTGTCGTTTTTTTAAATTAAAAGGTATGCTAATCCACATCGAAAGAATGTACCTTCCAGTTCTTATCTTGAGAAGATGAAAGCAATTTTTCAGATAGAGGACTTCCGACTCGTGTATTTCCTTGCTCGACGTGGTTAGCTGGCGTGTTTTTTAGGTGACTGTTTAACCATAAAAGCAATCATTTCTTAGTAGCCTCTTCTCTCTTCATTTTTCCTACTATAAATCTCTCCATGGAAGCTTAAAATATATATTTGTAAGGGTTATCAAGTATATGACTTGGTACCCTTAATGGAATTCTCCTTTGTTGCGGTTAGAGTTTCGGGAGTTTTGTCACTTCGGGAGCTTAAAAATGTTCCTTTGCCCTCGTACTAGATGATAATGAATTTATGGGCGCATTGCTCAATGATTGAGCGGCGGCAGGCCAATGTCACTTCTAAGGCGAGTTCAAAAATTTTAGTCCTAGAGGCTGCTGACAAAGCATCAATTATTATAGACGACCCGAGTCTATGCTGTACCTTTTTTTCTCGGGTTGAGGGACTTTGATTTGGCCCATAATTAACTGGTATTGGTGGCCATGCCAGTCACTGGATGCGCACTAATGGGTTTCGACCTCATAGCATTGGATGAGCCAGTTGCTTGCACCACCGGACTTGTCAGTCCTACACTTTAAGTATTTAATCCTTCGGCTTATCGCATCATACGCCTTGTGTTAAGCTTTGATGGGAAAAAACCCCTGCGTCTACTTCTTTTCCGTTTCCATACGATGCGTTAATCCACTCCGATCTCTTTTGGTCTCATTTTAAAGTTAAGTGGGAAAAAACACTCTCCATTGTCAGAAAAGTGAACTTAATAGGGATGATAGTGCGATATTTAACGCACCCTCCTAAGTTAGTCTTGATAGACCTTTTACAGCTATTGACATCATTTAAATTGGAATTGGTCCACGAACATAATCTGATGCATGAAAAAATGGCAACGCTTTTAGCTGTCTCAATGCATTCAATCTGGACTCAATTCATGATTGCGGTGTATTTCGAGAAAATTATTTTTATCGCTGTTGATTCGACTCAAACAGGCCAATCCTTTCACCGCTTTCCCAGAAGTTTACCGATTAGAAGCAGCGAATGTCTCTGTAACTACGGTTCTTTGTTGAAAAGCATTGTGGCGGTCCACGTCATCCAGCACGCACTCTTGATCCTAACCTCCCCCCCCCCCCATAGAAGGAATCTTGAATGCCAGTGTGGTTGGTTATTCATATCACCTAGCTAGTACCGATGAGTTTCGAATCAGTTTCACCTGATAATTCAAGTGCTTCTGCTATATCGCCCACCAGCTTACGGATCTTCTCTTTTCGAATCAGAGATCTTGAGGTTACTGAAGTTCCTTTTAGTGTTTTTCTGAAATCTCAGGGGGTCGTTATAACGCCACAAATGGCAGATATGGAATCGTGAATGACTACGGCGGGAATACTAAAGTGCAAACAGATCTCAATATCTCCAAATCCCTGAAGGCATACTAATGATTTAATTATGCGTAGTCATTTACCTTCCTGAGCTGGTAAAGCCAGTCCTTGAGATATCATATAAGTAGGTTTCTCTTTTATTTCTTTTTCATCTTTACTTGAACCTATTGAACTATCTCCTCTTTGTTGTGTCCTACTTGCCTCCTATTAAATCTTTTACTTTGAATGACAAAAGGTAAGTCCATCTTAAATTGACAGCAACAGGCAGATGTGTACCTTCGCGATCATCATTTCTTTTCGGGTGTATATTCTCGTGTTTCTCTTGAAATTGGAGATTATGAAGTACGCCGATGGCTTAAAGATTAAGTTGTGCCGAATTTTTGAATCTTATTCCGGAGAAATTCTTTTTTTGGGTTCTCTGCAAGGGGCTACAATGTTTTGTCTAATAATGTAGTTGAGTGAGCTACTGAGAAGAGGATTTATTTGGAGGGCGAAATTTGCCGCGTTGTTGACATTGGACGTCACATCCATTATTTGCTAGTCTAAAAAGTAGAAGTGAGTTCCTCATCTAGAAAGCACAAAGTTAACAAATTGAACCGACGTTGTCATTAGAGAAGATTGTGGATTAATAAAGTTAATCAGTTAACCAGACACTGATATCTGATTAGGTATTTGGCTTCATCGCTATCGTGTTGGACACGTAAGCAGGATAGGTTGTGTAAACGATTTCCCGTACTTGAATAATGAGTACTATAAATAAGAGTAGAGTCCTAGATACCTTCCTTGGAGTAGGTACAATTGACCTGCTCCCACGGTGCATTCATCTTCTTGGTAGATTTAATCGATAGTCCATTTCTTCCGTCGAGTCTTGTGACTTTCAGTTGTTCACAGCATTGAACTTAACGTTGATATCGATTGCCTCTCTGAGTATGTGCTCATCAAATCACATAATTCTATGTAATTTAAGGGCTTTCAAATCTCCTGCAAACAAACAGGACTGATTGAATCTCAATACCCTGCGCTCCGATCTCGGTTAGTAGATGTTCTAAGCGACCTATCTATCCGATTACCTGATATCTTAGCCCTGACTGCTTTATTCTTCAGCGAACAAGTTTTGGTAAACAGTATTAAAGGTTTCATTTGCTTGACTGCGCTCAAAAGATATTCAAAAAGGCCAGAATAGATTGTTTCGTCCGCTAGTGGTTATCTGAATTCCATATTCGTATGGACATTTGCTCTTCACCTTAGCCTTTATTCGCTAACATAACATAACATAAGGTCTTATATAATGTGAGATTTGAGTGCAGAAAAATCGAGCTCTCATTTGCCATCGCATGTTTCAACAATAAACTAATAAATCGATTTAAAGTTAAACTATTGACACGCGTCGGCATGAACAAAGAGAGGATTAGCATCCCAATGCCTTAATAAGTGGAGTTGATATGTGTACTCATTTGGCGGTATTGGTACCCATTGTGCGGAAAGCTCAGGTCATCTACGCGGCTAGAAAAGTTGAGACGGTTTTTATCATTAAACAAACGTTTTTGCTACCGTCAAATCGTTCGATTTTCGGCATCATGGATGATCGTAGAAAAAATGCCATGTCAGTCTTGCGCGACTTTTCGTTTCCCTTACCTTCTCCGAAGTTGAGTTTCATTTTTTTGTCAAGACCTACCATTTCCCATGTGAGGATCCTTACCGTTTCGGGTTTGGAAAACTCGGGATTAATTTACGTGCTTTGCGTTGACCTACTTCAAAATCAAATCCACTAGAACACTCCTAACCACTTTCCTCTATGTAGCGAAGAGTTTTTGACATGTTAGTCTGCTCCGTTATCATTCCGCATTTCCCTGCGAATAAATCATTAAAATTTCATATCCCACGAAATGAATTCTAAATGCTCTTTAAGATTACTAAGTTTTAAGTTATGGCATCTCGCTCAACAAGATTGCCTTCAAAAATCATTTTGTCCCACACCTGATTCCATAGGAAGGGAATAGATGCAAATGACAAGGAATTTATTCAGTTTCCGGAGTCTTTTCACTCACTCCCAACTTGCTCCACCACCACTTCCGGTCTACAAAACACACGTAATTCATTGAACATTCTCACACACTGTTTCGTGTTTCATAGTCAGCCATGTGCTGTATGTAATTCATGTCTTTGTGTCGGTAGAGTTTACACCGCTAGCCGCCTCTCCCCTCTCTCCTGTTCTCGCGACTCACCCTTCCTATTGGTGACGGATGTGGTAGATGCAACATTACTCACAAGTTGGGCGGATCGCTTCTATAAGAATCACATCATTGTGCTACGACTTTGTTTTGTGTGGTTACACTATACATTTTATCGAAAAGGTGTCTTACACCTTTCAAATTAGAGAGAAGAAAAGAAAATTTGTTGTGAACAAAGACTTTAGAAAATTTCCTTATGCCAATATTTTTGGTCTCCTTCTACCTAAGGATTCTTTATTTATTCTCCCCTATGTGTGGAGAGGACGAAAATGTGAACTTTTTTGGTGCCTCAAGATCCAATCTTGTCTTCGGTAACGCGGGTAAAGAGTAAAATTCGACAAAGCTCTTCGGAATAATTGTAGTAACCTTTATGAGACACTTATATAGACGTGATGAATACATTTACCACATTGAGGGTAAGATGTAGCAGGCATACATTTAAGCATTTTTTTAGGAGCGGAAGCCGAGATCACATTAAGTAGAAACCACGTCCATGGATTTTTCCTAAAGCGTCTGAGTTTCGATGCTCCTTTCAAGCCTATTAATAGAGCATGTTACTATTGTATATTCGTTAAGAAGCATGGTTTTATCAAAGTTTTGTCGATTTAACACAGATCTTATCGAAGGGTTTCAGATTTACTCAGATATTATAACACTTACATCGCAGAAGGCTAAATAATTCGGTTAAATTAATTTTTCCTTCTACGATGTTATCACCACTGAATCGGAGTGACAGTTTGACGGTAGTGGTTCAAGCTAACGCCACGTTGATACTCTCGTGGTGTTAATAGTTCATCCTAATTCCACCTAGCAGTTGTCCTCCTTTCGATCAGAATGTTTAGTGAATAACTATTTCTCTTTGGTTCAACTGTGGGGTTCTATTACGTCCTAAGTGCATCTAATAACAGGCCTTTCCTTTGTCACGATTTTGATTCGACCCTCATTTTTGCCACTATCTTTCACCATTCATAGTAATATTCTTACAGCCATGATTTTGATGACGTTAATAAAATATGGGCTATCTGTTGGGGTAGGCTCGAGTTTTTTGTCAAAGCTGGTTCAGGTGTATTTGAGGCATTTCTTTGTCACATTAATTGCCAAAGTCATCATTAGCGAAAGTGTTGAAGGATCCTCTGATTCCCCCGTTCCTCCATTTCGTGAATTAAGAAAATGGGTGGTTGATACACCACATTGCTGATCTCCCCCTGCTATCGCGCATTTTTATGATAAACATTAATTTGTTTTGGATTTTCAATTACCCTTTCCACGAACTACAAAAAATATCGTGACTATTTTGAGCTCACTTAAACAGCAGATTTTGTGCTGTGGGTAATTGCTAAGGTTTAAATTTAATTACTCCTGACCTGTCACATCTCCACTTTTCACTTGAATAGATTCTTTTAGCTGACTTTCACTGTAATTGACCGATTCTCTTTATCCACGCCAGTACCCTCCTCTTTCGCTTTCGTAAATAAGTGATGAGCTTACGGTCTGACAAGACAAAACCATTATTATTTGGTTGTCAAGGTGATTTGTGGCTGCTACATTTATTCCTCGACTTTTTTTATGGGTGAATATGATTGTTCCGAGCTGGTCGATGGATCTTCTCTTTGCTTTTCTAGTTAGATTCAGTAGTCGAACCTACTCCGTTTATTTAGGCTCTTCCTGATCTCGATTTCGACGATAAACACCTCAACAATGTCAATTATATTCATAGCCATAGTCACACAATATTTATTCTGGTCGTCAGGGTCGTCTTTCTTAATTTGCATTTTTCGGCCACGGTATCTGATGTTCTCTAATCAGCCATTGAAACGTTACTCTATTTCTTCGGTGTCAGGACTTCAAAGGCAAAGGAACCGTTGAAATCCTTCCAGAAAATAGGTATTATAATGCTTAAGGTTACCTACACGCTGAATCATCGTGAATTTCGCTTTTTGTGAACCTGACTTGAAGTTAGTGTTAGCGATAAATCGAACTTTGATGCCGTTGAACTTCCTCCAAAACTCTAGGTGCTATTGAAGCAACACTCTTGGTTCCACCTTGCCTTGCTTCTCGCACCAAAAACTTACTTGACGTCTATCAACGAATATCTGCTGGTCTTTTTTTGTTTTCAGCTCTTCATTCCATTGTTTTCAACCCACCTCAATAGATGTTTCTAGGGTTTAATGGCCGTTTCCGCTTTCATTTCAAACAACTTTATTCCCATTTCGGACCCTTCAGTGTGATTGATTTCAGTCATGATTCACTATTTTTTCAGATTTGATCTCTGACCTGGGTCTCATCAGATTTTTAGCATATGGACGTCTTTGTGATCAATGGAATAATTTTTTGTTTACCAGCGACTTTATTTCCCTTAAAATGTAAACGAAACTCCAACCCTCACTATGGGATAACGTCTTCCAAATCTTGTGTTTGAGAGGGGTTGTAGTTGCGTCGGTGTCAAACTCCAATTTGACGAGCCCTTTATTTATCAGTATTAAAGCACTGTTGCCTGTCATTCCACTCATTGGATGCGCACCAGCGTTCCAGCTAATAAGGAGCCTGATCGCAGAATTTTGGTAAATCCTAAACTATGAGAATTCTAATTCATATTCTGCCAGGCGGTTAGCAGGTTGATGGCCGAACAATAAGTGCCGCCACAAATAATTTATCCTTTCATTTTTATTATCCACCACCACCATCATCGTCATCATGGTTCTCACAACAGACGGTGTTAGCAATAACCCTTACCCCTTTTCCAGGTCTGGGAAACCTAGAGCAGGTGGGTGGTGGGGTGGAGGGATGAAGTGGAGGAGCTATTAATTGCCTGCTGGGCATTTGGCGCCACTCGGAGTGCTCGTTGTGCGTCCGCTCTCTAGTCATGTGCTAACTAACTCATTCACACTCATGGGTTTGCCATTGAGTCATTCACCTTACAGAGAGGGCAGTAATTCGTTTACTTTTAATTCTCTAAAACTCAATTTTTTAGAGGTGAGTGTGTATAAAATAGAACTTTGTTAAGTTATTTGAGCTTAAGGTAATTCACTTCATTCTATTTATAACATAGATTTACAATTTTCAACCACTAACTGAAAGTATGGGATGGCTTAGGCCCATCTGCGACTTTATACGATGAGCCATGAAGACTGAAAGAATTAAAGAAAGGCGCCAGATAATCCTATCGCTGTGAGGCTGTGTGTGACCTCGTCTGGTTAAATGTCTGACGTGTCTGAATGAGCCCCAGGATCATCCGCCTGTAGTGAGGGCGACAGATGCTCAATAATGAGCTGGAGTTGATTCAGTGACTGGTAGATTTAGATGAAGAGGAAGTCTTTAGGTGGACTATCTCATCAGCCAAACGCTCGAACCTTGAAGAAACTATTACAAGGGGAAAGACTGATGAAATGAAGTCTCCCGTATATCAGGATGCGCAAAATCTCAAATGGGTTGAGAGAACGCTCAAAAAGGATGCCATCCACTGCTTCACTGGAACAAATGGGGCTGATCGTCGATCAAGAGTATATTCCTTCCACAAATACAGGGAGACAATGGTTTATTTAAATCAGTGTTTTGTTCTTATTTTCCTGATTCTCCAGTATCTCTCTTGAGCTCTTCAAGTCCAAAAGTGTACTTGCCTCACTGTTAGATTAACTATACAAGTATGCGCATGTCATTTTAGGATATGGGAGTCTAGGAGAGTGTCGACTTATGTGTCTGTTGGATTTTAGCTGCTTTGGCCATCAGACTAGACAATGTATCGATCAATTTAGACTTTCGTCGCTGTCTCCATTCCTAAGCTTGATATGGTCATAGAATATTGTACTTTGTCATGTTATGATACAAATTTTAGTGTAAGGTTGACTTCAAGGATAGAGAGGAGCGAAGTTTGACGTGCCCTGTTTAATAAATGTGAATCGGTGAATGAAACCATCCATTTCTAGAGTCAATTCTAGTCGATATCTTTCTTATTTATATATAAAAGTTGGGTCTTTGCTCGCTCTCCGTGGAGTGCAATATTTTGTGGAAATCCTGCTCCTGGTTTTCCATGGTGCCCTCGAGTCCAAGTGGACTTCACTACCATATTCGTTGCACAGTCGGTGTCACGTTTGACGCTTATCAACCGTACCGTCCACCAATCTTGTGTCAAGGTCCCCGAATTCAACTGTAACACAAACATAAATCCAAGCCCACATTGAAGGAAAGCGTCTTTAGATCCTTACCTTAGAGTGAGAGAAGATATTTTGGTGATTCTCTGATTCAACCGATGCAAATGATTTATCCAAACACTAGTTGAATGCTAATGGCTTTCAAATCTGATTCTTTTGCAGAATCGTACATATATGGGATCGCTACACAGCCGGAGGTCTTCTGAAATGTACAGGTTAGAAGTGATCTTGATTAGATCATTCTCTGTACTTTTCCATTATTTCTGCGATCGTATTTTACAATTGAATTGTATGAGCAGCCCTAATGAGTTATCACAGTTCCACTTACTTGTTTTACCAATTTCTACAATTGTAAATAAATTTTCAATATGAGTCTCTTATACTTATTCCACTTTAAGTGAGTAGTAGCATGGAGTACTCATACGAGTGATTAAATCCCCTGTCCCATTACTTATTCACGAGTTCTCTTTGCCCCTCCCCATTCCTCTTTCGTCACTTCCCTTCTCAAGATTTTCACTTTTCCCATATGGATAATTGACTCAAATTCGGGTAGCTCTTTAATAAACCAACTTGGTTTTTCACATCGGGGTGATCATTAATTTTTTTCCCCTTATACCTGCTGAATCTTACATCAGGGCCGACTCTGTTGACTTGTCTGACGGATTTAACGAGCCAAAACTAGGATCTTTAAGCAGAGGAGAATTCATGTGAAACATCAGTTCCATTTAGGAATTTTTTTCTGCCAGCATTCAGTCAGCCGTAAATGATACCATTCTTCTGAGCTTCACTAACCAATCGGAATCCCGTAGAACTTGAAGCAACCCTTCACTTCTCATCAGAAGGGAATTCTTTTTCGAAACTTCCTCCATTGCTTGCTTAGTCTTTTCAGTACATCAGTCCTGTATGCTTTGAATTTCAACAGATTTCAGTTTCCATTTACTTCTACAGATTCCAACAAGCTCGAATTGACATGGCTACTGAGCGCGATCGCAACCTTGCCCAACTATTCGCCATGGGTTTCCAACTACATGAGGCTAGTACAGCTTTGAAGGAGTCAAATAATAATCTGGATGCCGCCATTGAGCGGCTCACGTCCCATCCGATGAGTCATAATATCGACCTTCCTCGAATGGGTGGTGGCAATAGTAGAAGAAAACTGGAAAGTGATCGTGGACGTGGTCGGGGCCGAGGTCGTGGAGGTGTCGGCGGTGGAAAATTCGATTCGATTCTTGATGAAGATCCGTATTTCGATCCAGTAAGTCCCAAAGCTGCTGTTTTCCTGTTCCCTACCCTTTTGATTGAATTTCTTTTTGTCTAACTTCGGAAGAATTGAGTGACGGTTTGCGGCAATATCTTATTAGTAACGCTTGTAAACTTTATATTATTAACTTATCTCGTGAATTCACGCGCGTCTTGTAGTCATAAAGTTTTAATATTCAGCATTTAATATCGCGCCATGATTGGAAATTTCGCAAATGGACGTTATCAGCTTTGGGAACTGGTTTTTCGTTATCAATCGTGGTCCTACATTGCAGCGTATTAGGAGTAAGCTTTCAAAATTTTTTTATGTAGGTGATAGACTGCCTGCGCATCAGTGGCGCATCAGCCTAGGGCTCATCAGGTAGCACCAGTCGATGAGTATATAGGTTTTAGAACGATATTTCACGCTGATCGACTCTAGTCCACAAAAGAGTGGCTAATCCGAGGGACCCTCAAGTTGAGAGACGCCAAGGTACAGTTTTTGTCTAATATAGTACTTAGAAGGTTCTTTCTATGTGTTCTTGGCGTTTCTAAAGCCCTGGTGCTTATTGCTTATTTCGTTTCGATTTTAAATTCAACTATTTTCTGTTTGGCTATGTGATAGTTATCATTCTCTCATTCATAGAAGTGGACAGTTTTCCTTCAGGTATTACTTCAATCGATCTTACTTTCGCATATCTCGAAGCTGTCTTCTAATTTTCGCTATTAAAGTTTATTGCTTCTTCCGATTTTGTTTATTCTATCTCAGTCACAAATGGCATTCCACGGTTTTACGATGTTGCCCAAGGGTTTTTCATCCGGACGAAGCTCTCCTCGTGGAGAATGAGCAGTCAGTGGCATTGACTCCAACTTAAAACTCGTGAGAAGGGCAGACCTATAATCCTGTGATGATTGAACCTAGATTTTAAAGCAATTCTGTAGTGTGTGAAATCAAACTTTGGGATGCATATCCATTGAGAAGGTAGTTATCTTTATGTATTTTATTGCAATCTCTCATTTGAATATCTTTCGTAGACAGCCACTCCTCATTATATTCAAATATGGCTCCCATTATTTCAGTCAAATATCCTTCCAGATCAATAAATAAATGCTCAAGGTTATCAATTCTGTAGTGAATCTACTGCCAGAATTCCATCCTCGGTAAGATATTACCCCTGCTTGAATCATCAGCAAAGCCCGTGCTATCAATGAGCGCTGACAACCGTTAAAAATGAAATCAACAGAACCCAGTCACTAACGTGAAACATAATGTTGAGCTTTATCCTGCGTTATATTACAAGTTCAAATTAGATAGAAAATGGAAGAATCTGGATGCATCTGCCCAGTAGATATAGTTATGGAACTATGTGCGAGCCACTGTTTTGTCCGTAGTTGCAGAAACCACAAGAATGACTGAAGAGGGAACCACGAAATCTTGAACTCAGTTCTAGACAAAGGTGAGACATACCTTTATGGCTCACCATTATTGCGGTGGGTGATGGCTTCGCAATGAACTCTGTTATGCTGACTGTTGAACTTGAAATCTGCTATCAAACTAGCTATTTAAAATGGTGAATAAGTCAGAAATACCACAATACTCAATTACGCTTGAGTGAACAATCCAAAGTAGCGACAGATGCAGTGTATATACAATGGGCGCACAGACAAGAAACTTACTCTGTTCATTTATTTTATCAGCAAGGCTTCAATAACTCGCCAGCTTGTCGCCTACTTCACGCATAGTGCCTGCTAATTTTGCGATTTTCTTTGATTGGACGTTGAGGAAAATAAAATCCCTGTACGTGTTCGCTGAAATGATTCCCCACTTTACGTATCTTTCGAAAATTGAGGTTCAAACGTTTAGTTGAATGAATTTTGCCCCTAAAACATCACACTTCATTTTTCTATTAGCTTTCCGTATTTGCAAGCAGCTCGGATTTGGGACTCTTTCCTTTACCGCCAGTGTGTAGGATCTCCTTTCCCAGGATAGTCAGTTAGACATGTTGGAATTTGTCAACTGGGTTGGTTTCGCCGCGATACCACACACTCGCTGATCAGTATTTAATCAGACTTACTGAAAAGCAGATTATATTCGAGGACCAGTTACAGTGGAAGTTAGTGCTTAGGAATTTGTCTATCTGACTGTTTCAGAGATACCGCGCTGTAAAATTCCTGAGAAATTACATGGACTTATAATATTTGGGATGAAAGGTTTTTTTTGGATTGCAGACCGCCGTTGCCTCAGTGTGCTATGACAGCTTCAACATTTCACTTTTTTATCAATGCAACCGAGCGATTAAACTGTTCTGAATAATGGGATAATCGATGTGTTCGTTTTTACCAACCTCCGTCCGTAGTCCTCTTTGTTTCTCGCAAAAATCGAAGAGATGCGCTTGGGATTCCTTTTAAAGTAGTATTGCCCCAAGATTAGCAGTTTCAATTGATTCGTCATTTTGAAGCGCGCAAATGATAATCTCGATGCAATTTCGCATTTATTCGAATTACCTTCAACAAGAGCTGGAATTTCTCGTACATGTGGATCAATCTGTCGTCGAATTTTTTTTCACTTATGTGATAAAAATATTCACTCGTTTGTAGAAAATTGGATCAGGAATTCTTAAAGGCCTAGTTGATATGAAATCGTTTGGATATTGGCCCTGTACGTTGCATTTTCATTTGACATTTTTATATCTTGACGAATTTATAAAATTTCCCTTGATTTCTGCAAGGACTTCTTTTTAAAATTAATAGCGCAAAATGCACTTATTTTGGGTCCTAGCACTCTAATTTTACTGGCTTGTTTAAAGGGTTTAATGATTAAATAGTTCTGAGGCTCTTGTTTCAATTTTGAAATTGCCTCTTCATTATATTGGACCATATTCTTTCTTTGTGTAATGATTCATCCGATCATTTACTTTAGCCTTTTCTAGAATATGGGTGTAAGTGCATAAACTAGTAGCAGGACATGTCTTGACCGAATATATGGACTTCAAACTTCTAGAAGAAAATGGCAAAGAAAAGTATGATTATACCTCTATAAGGGTAGATTTCGCCCATGCTTCTGTGGCACCTGGGATATTCATTCATCTGTTAACAAGAGCGCGCATCTCAAATCGTAGTTGGAGCATAGTCCTTGTGTTCGTCTGTAAGTTTTTGTTGAAGGGCAGAAATGAGTCATTTCGATCCCTGCATATCTGGGCCAAAACAGCAACCAGGTTTCGTGACTGGCGAAGCTTTCGAACTTGCTGCTTATCTAAATTAGCATTACACTGATGAGGAAATGTTTGATTGCTCTAAACTACAACCATGGTGGGAGAAGACTTAGAAGATAATGCAATCCGCGTCTTCTATGCATGGGCATACGAGTCAGAAGGGGGTGATATTTTTGTGATCGACATGTGTTAAATACATTGATGTGCACTGACTTGTGTATTTATATGTGTGTGAGCTTTAAGTTAAGCCGATCAACTAGTGTCTGCGCCCAAATGGACTCTTGGAACCCAAAGCGGTTCGATTGAGATCATAACGAAACCGGTACCTGCACATTCTCTAGCCTAAGTGTTACTTCTCTCTATTCTCCATAGCAAAAATATTTTTCTGTTTCGATTATTATGTTATTTCCCCTGAACGCGGAGTAGAAACTGCAGTTGCGGTTGCATTTCTAAAAAAGTCACTCATTTGAGTCATTCCAGTTACGTAGCGTGATATGAGTCTGCCTGTTTGCTCTTTTCATGAATTTGATAAGTGGTCTAAATTGATGCTGTTTTCCGACTCCACTTTGCTCATACTCTCGTATGGAAAAGAAAACAACTACTCTAGTTCCGTTACTTTCATTTTTAAATAGAGGCACTCGAGAGAAAACTGTTGGATCTTTCTGGAAGACATCCCCACTCTCCAGATAACCGGTTTGAATTACGAGGAAACTGGCTGTAAAATGAGTTGTCTGTCTTTTTCTTCTTTAGAGTTTTGAGATGGGCGGATTAGGTGAATCGTGCCAGGTCTTCTCTCTAGTAATAATTTTTTATTCATTCCTTCATCGAGGCCAAAAAGCCACAATTTCAAGTTATTAGGCAATGTATAGGCGTAATCATTCAATTGGTAGTATTAGCCTTGAAAAGAACTTGAAACAGAACTAAATTAAAATATTTAGTTATCTTTAGGCTCATTCTTTTTCTGGTTTCAAAAATAGCAAATGAATTTTAATCACGGGGGTCTGATTTTTCCGATGGAGCTCATTTGAATCATCTCTAAGAGCTCTCTGGGTCAATTCCTTCCTGAATAATTCAGCTTCCTATCGCTGATTACAGGAGATTTATCAAATTTTCGAATAATACCCTTTTCTTTATCTTTATGATCCCTCGAAATCAGTTTCATAGTAGTAGTGGTCGCGCTGTGTTTGTGATTTCTCAGTTAATTTTACTATTACAATCTAGGAACAGTAGAATTAAATGGCGAAAAGTGGAGTCTTACGGCGTTTAAGACCTGAACCACGATGAAACATTGTCCAACCGTGGTCCGCGAAATAAGATTTTAAAAGAAGTGCTCATATAGTTTCTCCTTTGCCTGAATACCAAAGTAACTCTTATCGCTTGTTTTATTTGCTTTGTAATAGGAAAACTCGAAATTTTCAACTTGTTTCTGTATGTGAGGAAACAGCTTTGAAAACGAATCTAAAAGGACAAATATAATTACATGGTGAAATCCTCGTAAGTGAAAACAGTGGCCCTTTAGAGCGACAATTTTGAAACTATTTGGTAACTTTTGGGAGAGAAAATATATCTAGTTAATTAACGAGACTGCTGTGGATCTTCAATTCTGAATGCTCTAACACACATTTCATTTAGTGCCATTCCGCTATTGTCGGAGCGATTCCCATTTACGGCCTCTGCCTCTTTTTTATCCGAACTCAAATGGCTGACAACCATTTTTCAGTTCTTTTGGAGGAGGGAACGTACCTTGTCCATAATTATTTAGTTGACCAATGTTGAGCGGTATGGTGGCTATGCCAACCTGTGGATGTGCACCAGTGAATTTCAATTCCTTGTCGTCTGGTGTGTTGGACGCACATTCAACCGCCACAGTATCAAGCAACATGGAAGCAGCGATGCCGAGTATTCGCAGACCCTCACCTCGCAAGTACTGAGCCCGACTTAGTTTAACTATATTTAGACCAATTTCGAATCGTGGTATGCACCTGGAGGCTCCATGAAGGTTTTTTCACCGATCATTCGCACCTCATTGTTTAGCACTTTCTTCGACAAAGCTTTCTTGTACTTCCTTTGAACATTCAATTTGAGGACCTCTCTTTTTACTGGTTCCTTTCAAGTGATCAAGTGACAACGCCGATGCTGGCTTTCTTGGCTCTATTTTGCATCATAAATCAATGCATTTAACGATCTCAGTCAATGATTCCGTAATTTTCCTAATTTGGATCAGTTCAGTTCCACCTTGCCCTCAGACTGAAATTTAGAATAACAGTGGCATTAAACTTACTTTCTTAAAGGTACGTCACAGAAAGGCCTCCGGGTATCGACCAATGCTCGACGTTTTTGATAGCTACCGAGGTAATTTGATCAGCTGGTCCATCCTCTCTTCTTTCTCCTGTTGCATTTCTTCTATGAATGCAGATACCAATTGCTTTCTTAATTTTGTTTCCTGTCTGTTTGCAGGAATCAAAATATGATCCCTTGTTCTTTTAGGTAGCCGCAGCTGAGAAATCTGGTCTTCGGGGAAAGCCCTCACAAGGGCCAGTGCCTCTATCCGAGCTTATGGATCAACCACTACCAAATCGAACTAACTCTTCTGGTCCATCGACTTCATTTCATCGTACACCAACACTACCAAACGAATCTCGGCTATCGGTGGGTGCGGCTCTGCAGGCGAAAGTCTTGTCAGGTGAATACGAAGTGGCTGAACTAGTCGGTGTAGTGTCTCCCACGGTTAATGGTGAACGAGTTGCCGTGGTGAGGTATCTGACCAGTGGCCATCAGGAACAAGTTCCTGTAGGCTTGCTTCGTACTATGGACAATAAAGTGGTGAGGATTTAGTTAGTCTAGGGCCATCTCTGTGTCTGTTTAAATTTTCATATATTTTGTCATCCTGAGACTAATTTTTCGCTGAAATAAAGGACTCTGACCTATTTTTCCTCCCTTCAAGATTACTGCAGATATGCTTCCAGAAGTCAAAAATTCCGCTTCTCGCAACGCAGATACATATCGTGCTAGGCGAGGTGGGAGTGCTGGAAATGTCAGAGGAGAACTATCCCGAGGGTTTTCTCGGGGTCGTGGTGGTGGTGGTAGAAGCCTTACTGTGAGTGGTCCACGTGGAAGAGCCCCTCATCGGCGTGGATAACTTGAGCGATTTTTCTCTTTCAATTTCTTTTTATAAAAAAGCGATTTCCATTTTCAGTGATGGTTTTTGTGTTTGTTAAGGGAAATGGTCAAATCCTGATCAGTTTTTATGACTAACTCCTTATTGTAGAAGGACCCGCTTTAAGTTGATTGACAAACTGTGCTGAGATAAATGTATGGGGAAGAAAATAAGCGTTCAAACTTGAAGGCCTTTGCCCCGTGGGAAAGTCAGCAGACCGCGGTAAATAATGGAATCGCCGAATTCCGGAATATTGAAAGGGTTACATTTCGCCTACCAAATAACATCTGTGTACACTGGTGTTTACTAATCAGAATGATCTAATAACTACTGACCCTTTGGCAAATTAATTATCAGCCCATTCATTTGTCTTCCAGAATAATGATTCAAGACTTTCGAAGCCCAAGGGACGTGAAGCCTGAACTTCTGGCTTCATCCGAGAGAAACTCTTAGGACTGCGAGAATTCCCTTCCGAGGAAGTTGGTGTGAATTGACCTGAATCTTGGTTATTGGTTCTGATAATATCAAAAGTGGAGAGGCTGGACCCCCTCGAATGAGGTATTCAATAACAATAGAAGCTTATATCAGCCGGATCACGAAGCACCGCCTAAGGCTCAGAAATAAGGGAAACATATTGGCGTCGCTATGCTCTGTGAGCATATGAAGTAGGGGGTTGTTTTGAGTACACCGCGCCCAGGTGAATTATTCATTCATTCAATCGAAAGGGAGCTGACTGTCATTTTTTATTGAATGTTGGTTTGAATAACAACGGGAGCTCCACATATAACTTTACTTCAACGTAATTGGGAATCCAGTGATGAAAACGTTCTTCGGCAACCGCTCTCTGCCGATTTATAGGATTCATAAATATAAACAACCATTGTTTGATGTGTGAATCGCCCATGGCAACCGAATGCCTCTACAGAAAGAATGAGACGGCGACTTTGCTTTTAAATCTCGCTGTGAATATTGGAAGCGACAGAGGATATTACAAGACTATTACAAAATAATAGATTAGCTGTTATTGTCTTATTTAACCCAAATGAAAACAAAGCCAAATGAATTACACCAGGCGCTTTGGCAGAAATTTATACTAAGCACTCATGTCACCTTCTAGGATTAGATTTTCTCCTGTTTATAGAACACTCAGGAGGTACGAGTAATAGCCACATGTATAAGGTTTCGTTGCCAGTATTTTCAGCAACTGCCTTTTATGTGGATGGGAACTGGCCACTTATACGGTCTCTGGGTATGAGCGCCGATCAATGTGGCCGTTCAATAATCACGCTCAATCTTGGGTTCTCGATCGGCAAAGCCCAGTTTCTCCACAATTAAAAGATAATGTTGTTGAATCCTCATTTTAGAAAAGCTGGGAAGGGGTCTAATGAGAACGCGGAGGCTGGTTGACGAAAGTTTATACGATTCTTCGGATAGTAGCTGAGGAGGTCGCAGTTCGCAATGGGAACTTTGGCTGTAATACGTCCAGAGAGGACAAGGCCCTGCCCTGATGGCTGATCAGCTTCAAATTTACTCCATTCTAAGCCACCCCATTAGTATTTCTGTATACTGACACACTGTATCACACTGACATTTGATACAAAATGAGAACTGCTGCTACTAGCGACAATCTTTAAGTTTCACGATAGTTCCAGACTGTTGTTAGGTACGGGACAACAAAGCTTGGCAGTCTTAGACATTGAACCAAACTTGGAAAGCTGAAGGTAACAAACAATTTCTCATAAATAAAAGCCTCAACCATAATTGTACTTGAAAATAACTTAATGTCTGACAGACTTTGGATTCAACACATAGTAACGCAGCAGACACGTTGACAGTTGCCTTCCAATTACAACAAGCTGGAATAGTTCATCTAAATTTGTATTTGGCATTGCATTGCTTGATTCATAGAAGACTGATACTTTAGAAAGAGGATAATTTTATGCCGAATTTGTATGGCAGTCAGCGAGAAGCTACCAATGTTGGCCGACTTAAATGCAGAAATTATTTGAGACTTGTAATTTACAAAAGGCATGTGATCCAGTGACGATGAGACAAATTTGAAGGATGTCGAATGATTTATACCGAAATAGAATCATCTGTATACCCCGAAGTCGTGCTTAGATTTTGATTGTTTTATTAACTAATCGAAAAATAAACGAGATCTAATGCTCTAACTAAGCAAAGTAAATTCAAGTGGATAACCACTATGACTATTAACTTGTCTTTCAAAGAGAAGCTTTCGCAAGAATTAACAGTCGGGGAATATTAGGGCTGACGAGCTGTGTCTACCACAAGTAGTGAGAGTAGACAATAAGGAAACAATGACAATTGATGAATTTATCCGAATCGGAGAGTAGCCGAGAGTTCCCCATGTCTTCAATCCTCTGTAAGAATCTCTTATTTTTCCCATAAAATAAGCCATCGTAAACTGTTTCATCTATAGAAAATAAAATAAATTCAATTTCTAGCGTTTCATATCCAACAAAAATATTGTACAATCCATTGACAGTATACGAATGCTTCGAAATTCCTTCACACATGTATTTCAATCCAACGAAGTTTGCATTTAAAAGTTAATCATAAGGAAATGAACTAGCCATAGTCTTTGAGCATTTACATTTTCAACTAGTAATTAATTGATACAAATCGAAAACCTTCCGTTTTTGAGTTGTGTGATCTGCGGTTGAAAGGGCACGAGGGAATTTCAAACTGCTGATTTAAACAAATTTAACGACCTGAATCACTGCATCGTTGCATGTGTGATGCGTGGCTGCTTATATTCAATGTTGCTAATGTAATTCTCATGAATAACCCTCCATGCGCTAGCCTGAATCGGTGGACAAGAAATAGACTTAAATTATACGCATTAAATACGATTTGCGCTATAATTTGGTTGATAACTATCAGAGATAACTTAAATGGGGAAGAGAATTCCTCTGAATGCTAATTTAACTGATTTTTGAGACTAACTAGACCTTGAATCATTTACCAAGAGTTTACTTTCGACAGAAATGTCACTAGAGAAGCAACATGAGAGAACTGTAATAGTAAGGCACGTAACCCCTTTCTGGGTTTGATTTTCGTCTCAGAGCAGAAATACCCCATGGATAAACTACCGATTATGCTTGCATATCCTTAAATTAGTGCTTAGTTAATCAATGGAACATTCATGATCTAACGAAAGCATACAATTCAGGCCTTCAAGTGTCAGACTGTCGAGATGTGAGTTGACAGAGGGTTGCTCAATCAAATAAGTGAAATAGATCACCTCTAAGGAAGAAAGGCATTTTTAACGAATAGAAGGTTTCTTTCTGGATTTATTTTAAATTGTACTGTTCTCAATCGTGTCCAATATTTCTAAAATTTTCCCACTACCCATGAACATCCTACTTGTTCAGTATAGTTTCATCACCCAGCGATTGCTCCGTTTACTTACAAAAATACTTTATTAGCGACAAAGTCTGATATTGTTGGACGAACCCAAAAAAGAACTATCGGTCGCTACCGCACAGGATTGTCGGTTCTGTCAGTTTATCCACTGGCTAAATGATTTCTGTCCCGACTGGGAATGCAATTATTCCGGTTATGGCAGTATTTCTCGACGTAAATTACAGCTGTTTATCATGATAAATTATGCAGTTTGGTGCCGCAGCAAAATCACGTTTGAAGTAGCGCCAGAAAAATGGTGGTGAAGATTCCATTCACGTCTGATAATGCATTTCAAAGTACATGCCCTTCCTCTATTACCTTATTGAAAGGAAATTCTACGAAAAATTCCAAAAAACGGAAGCCGGCACCTAATTTGACGGCGACATCGGTCAAGATCGTTCACCCACGTAAACAAATTCTATTATGGAAAAATTCTACTCTAAGTGACTCTCTATCTGAGGATCTCAAAATTGGAAGCTTGTAACAAGTTCGAATTTCAGGGTTTCCTTGATTGGATTAAAATTAAATGATCGGCTGAATACGAAGAGGAAGACTGTACAGTTATTTCGTCTGAGTTGACACATTTCTTGAACGAAAGTCAAAAATTTGACATCGCGACCATGACGCCTAACGAAAAAAAGTAGATGATGAGATAACCTACAATCCTGTGCTTCAATGGTTGCCAGCTTACAGATAACCTTAGGAATTCTAATTAGACAAGCGTTATTCTTATGAAATATCGAAACAGCATTACTGTACACACTTCAGCTACCCAATGCTCGCTAAAATACAGTTGAAATACATTTTCGAAGAGGCCTAATTTTCATACTTTGAGCTATTTCCTTTCCAGCATTTCGGAACCACCCCAGAGAAATTGTCAAGCAATGACCTATTATTTTTTAAGCAAAAACAGACATGAATGAATAAAGACAACTGAGAGTCGCCATCGGGCCCCTAGTATCCCGTTTAGACCAACTCGATTCCTAGGATATCATCTTTTCGAATTATAAGCACTCGACTGCTTTATGAACCATTATTTTCTCTGGTGTTAAGAGCGTTGCCCTTATACGCAGCAAGTTAAGGAAAGTAGACAACAATTACGGTCTTATTTGCTTGCGGTCAAGTTGGAGATAGAGCTTGAACGTTCCAATTAGCGACTCGAGGATCGTTGTCACCATATGGCATCAGGTGGTAAAGGGACTGCATTCGATGGCATGAATCAAAGTTTGATGAAAAACTACAACGTTTGGAGCTATTATAATGCAAGTTTCTTAGGTAATTAGAATATCAAGTATCATTTGGCGAAGCCTCCCGGTTTATTTCCTCAGTGTCTTCGTTTGAATGCTACAAAGACTACAAAGTAATACCTTATCTGTCCTGTCTTCTCTTTGAAAGACCACATTGTGGTTAGAAACTTTCCCTTCTAACCATAGGAACAAGGAAGTCTTCTATCCACAGTCCATCATCTTGGGAGAATAAGGGGTGATTATTCAGTTTTTTATCTGGAATTTTCAATTCCACCTCTAAGTGGCCAGTATTCAGCTTCCCTTTGTCTTCATGATCAACGAGTTAAGGTCTCCAGAACATTTAACTCACTAGCTATGGTGGTGGGAAGGTCGGATTCTACTCCATCTCCTAGAGCCCATGAGATCCTGATCGTCCTGCCGGATAAAAACCAATACGAAGATGGAAGGACATTTGCTATGAATGTGGAATTAGCTCAGATGCATATTTACTCCGGATTTCTTAATGATTAAAGATTTTGAAAGTCAAGCTTAAACCGTCTGGGGTGAATGGCACTTGGATTATCCGTAGACCTACTTCTAGGTGTTCATGTAGAGCTCAGCGTCACATTATAGCCATTCTGGATGATTCCTAACTGAAAAATTTCAGTGAAATGTATGACCAGTAGTGTTTTATGCATCATCTTCGCGAATCACAGGAGATTAGCGGCGATGGAGGGTTTGATGTGCACCATCTGGTGTCGTTTATCTCAGCTCCTATACTTCATTAGAAGGAATCTCAGTTTTTTGTATACAATTTACAACTTTATCCCATTTTAAATGATTGGGTTTAATATTTGGCACTGATGGTTTTTTTATATATTTAATTCCCACCCATTAGGGCAAGTCCCAAGGACTTATTAGGGGTCCAACAGAAGTACAAATAGCTTTGACAACAAGTAGCACACAGCAGTTAACACAGAAGACAATAAAAGCGCTTATCAACGTCTTCGGTTCTCTGGACACTTCTCTGGCATGGTTTCATCGTACAGGTAGCAGTTCAACTTCGTATTGACACCTCTTCCATCCTCGACACTGTTAAGGGCAGACAATCTTCATACCTTTTCCAGATGTTCTTTAAGCTTTCTAGTGTAGATTCCATTCGTTGCTACGTGCATGTGCTTTCCATGGTCCAGTTTGAGACCATGAATCCTGTTATTTACTTCGTGCCTCGTTTACCAGGCTGTACGAGGTTATACTCCTGATGGCATAATCTAATTTTATAAGTCCAGTGGGTGATTAGTCCTACCCGGCAGCCCCTCTCATTAGCCTTTTCATGGTAGTGAACTTACTTAACACTCAGCAATTGATGTCAGCCTGCAATAATGTGACGATTTAAATCATCGAAATTGTACCCTTCGGCTTCTGACAACTGTTTAATTTTGTGAATTAGGGACGTTGTGCCTGAGTGAGCTGATGGATTCAAATACTTGGAATGAAGATGATTGACTACATGAGGATATGCTCTAGGAATAAGATTGGAAATCATTATTCCCATTTTCCTGCATGGTAATTTTCGAAGTTTAAAAATATTCAAAATAAGGAAAAACTGTCTGATCTATTAAGAAGAGTGATTCCGAATTGCTATAAAGCCGCCTGACACTAAGCATCTAAGTAGTTCGCTAGATTTCCGAACGAGAGTCAATGGCGATCCAGCTAAGTGGACTTACAATATGAAGTCTTTCAACCTCGGAATTAATGTGTGAGCGTGATGCACAATCACAGAGGATTTCCTCTGGAGTCAACCATGATGTGGATACTGCCAAGTGGGCAGAGACCTAGAAGTCTGTTTAGAGGCTTGGGTAAAAGTACTTTGTGATCTTGATTCTCTAGCCACACTAGTGGTTGGTAATTTTGCTGGCCTTTTCCCGAACCACATTATGTAATGTCAGCATACCACTTGGCATTCAAATATTCTCCCTAAAATGACTCAAAGCACTACACGAGTTCCATGTAATGCACAGTACACTATCATTAAAAAGGCTACCAACCGGGGCAGAGGATTTTCTTAACTCATTCCCTCAAATTCTAATTAAATTCCCATTAATTCTACCCGGAAGAAGGTAGAGGTCGTTCATCGAGAGAGAGAGGCAATATGCAGTCAGCTGTGATGTTTTGATTGCTGAAGACTGGATTTCAACTTAATTTCCTCAAAGTTGCGTATAACCGTGCCTTGTTCCCTGTGGCAGGACTGCAAATATCCCAAAGCTTTGGCGCCGAAATAAATTACAGCCGATTAATGCTCTCTCCACACGCTAGGATACGAGGAGGCTTTTTTTCAACAAAGGCAAGCGGGCATAGCCTAATATTGCCTCGTTTTATTAATGCTTCTGATGCGTGGACAGCCATTGCGGTGGCGGAGACGTCTATTGTGCATTTACCCAACAAGCCATGAGGGTAACATACGCTTATTAAGCGTTTAAAGGTACCGAATCGGAGTGAGTAATTGGAACCTATGGTGTTCAATGATTACTCAACAATTGTAGGGACGCAAAACGACTCATTGCCATATTTGAGAAGCCCAAGACATAAATTTTGGAAATCATGTTAAAACACCCCTTTAAGAAGTCTAACCAACCTGGTTCAGTAAAGAAGGTTTGAGTTTGTGCATAAAGTAATAACTCCTCTTCAAAAAAAATTAGGAACTGCTGAAGGCTATAGCGCCTTACATGTCAATACTTCCATATCAAATGGTAGATGAAAGACGCCAAAGTGAACTCATTGGAAAATCATATAGCAATTTCACCCAAAAAAAATAATTTACATCAGCCAAAATATGGGAATGATGTACTGTGCCAAGACTCCAATTGTATAAGGATCTTTACTACGGCCGAGAGGCGTTGAGACTTAAATTCTTTTGCCATATAAATTATTCAAATGCAAAGCGAAAAGTTTTTTCAAGAACTGTGGAGATGGTTAAAATGGTACCTGATCATGGCTAATTGTGTTATGGGTTTCTTCAGACAAAGGTTTGACTACCAGTTAACTGTGTTACTTGGAGGAAGCATTTTCAAAACTGGCGCTAGCAATGGTTACAGATGATTCAAATTTAAACTTATCCACCTTTAAATCCAGATAATATCTCTTAATTTAACCGCTGTTGAGTTTTTACATTCCTTGTCTAGTAAAGGCAAGAATGAATGGAGAAGGCTGCCAATAATCATCCCATCTACTTTTTAAATACATGCGCGAATTCTTCTTCTTAAATCGTGAACAGTTGTAGAAGAGTGGCAATGAGAAATCATAGTAAGAAAAGGAAGACAGAAAGCGGCTTTACTGAGTTCTGATAGGTGCAAACGATCAGGGGTTTGTTTTTTATATTTATTTACTCCCCACTCATTAGGGCAAGTCCCACGGACTTATTTGGGGTACAACAAATGTACAAATAGCCCCTTACAACAAGTAGCGCACAACTCCTTCGGATCTCTGGTAACTTCTCTGGCATGGTTTCATAGTACAGGTAGCAGGTCCACTTCATGGTGTCACCTCGTCCTCGTCCGTCCTCGACAAGGCAGACAGTCTTCCAGAAATCTTTTTAACTTTTTGGCCGAGATTCCATTCATAGCAACATGCACGACCTTTCCACAGTCCAGTTTGAGGCCATGAATCCAGGTATTTACGTCTCGCCTTGTTTGCCAGGCTGCACGAAGTTGTACTTCCACTGGGATAATATAATGCCTTCCAAGGCATTTGTTAAATTATTACCTGCCATGCGAAGAGCCTATTCACCCGATTCTCGGACTAATTGTGTATCTAACTAGATCGGTGAAAATTGGACTGTCCGATTTCTTTGCCCTTCAAATTTTCTTCCGTTCCTGTCTGCACTCCCAAAAGTTTAACTTTGATTTGTGGGCGAACGAGCCTATTAACAGGAACGCAATGCGAAATGTATCCTGAGATTTCAGAGGCACTGCAGGTAAGAAATACCAGTGGACGTTGACTATGAAGTGAATTACTTTCAGCTGATTTCAGCTGCTGCTGCAGCTACTTTTATTATGGACATTAATAGCTTTCTCTTGGATAACACTTCTGAGGGACCAGTCAATATGGAAAAAGTGAGGAGCTGACCTTCTGAAGTGAAGCTTACTGCTTTGACATTTGGTTACAGGATAAATTAGAATGCCGCCAGTGGAACTCATCTGATCGGTTGCCTCAAGATTCAATGACGGAATTTGTAAAAGCTCCCGTTGAAGTGAATCCTCGTGTTTTCCAGAAGATTTCCCGCAGCTCATTTTCACTGTATTGCCAGCTAGGGCTCAAATAAGTCAATGACGGCAACCAGTCATCAGGGCATCACTTGATGAAAGTAATGAGTGGACTTACCCCCGCCAGAGGCTCAACTCATTCACAAAAAATGAAATATCATGCAGGTCTGTTTTGGATTATGGCCTCTTAATTTGTCCTCTGCACGCGACAGTAGGCACAAGCATGCCATTAGTAATGAATGACCCTCTTCCTTTACTTCGTCACTCCCTTCGTTGACTCCACGGCCCCCAGATAGTGTGGGTATGCACGTCTGGGAATGTCAAATTTTACTATTCTTTGGTGTGCATTGAATTGAAGAAAAGGGGTTGTAAATTTTCCCGCTGATTAACTAAAATCTGCCCCTTTTCTCGACACCTGAAAAGGAAAATAAGCTTATAACTGTTTCGCCTAAACTGATCAGAGGAAAGTCTCGATTTCCAGCTGAATAGTTTGCATAGTATTGAAAGTGTAAATGCAACTAGAGACTCGATTGAATGATCTGCGAATATTGCTATTCAAAGATAAGCTACTCTGTTTGATCCAGGTCTTTTGAAAGGTTCACAAACCTAGAATTCGGTTGCTAGAAATGAATTTGGTAACTGGCCCAAAGAGAGTATGAATAGATGGCGATCAGGCTGAGGTAGCGCGCTGCTTCAAAATCATCGCTCAGAAGTAGAACCGACCAATGAATTGGATTGGAGTTTGGTCATTAGTTTACTTATCAGTTATTGATGTCTGTCATCTGAATTTGTCTACAGCGGTTTCTCCCTGCGATTCCTTTATTATTCTACCACCACTGCGATTTCGTAATTCAATGCTTTTCCACTAATGCCCAAACTCACATTGGGAAGAGAGAGGGTATAATGACTGCCTTTTTAAAGGTCGGATTCGATTGGTATGGGTGGTCGCTCAAGTCAGTAAATGTGTGCCACGCCGTTGGTGCTCCTTTAACTATGCTCCCATTCTGTTGAACTAACCATGAGTCTAGTAGTGAAGGCCAATCCAACTGTCACTAGATGACCATCAGAATGAAAATGAATGGCTCACGCAAAGCTGTTAAGGGAGCACTCTTACTTCCAGCTCCAGAAGTACAAGCAGAACCCAAGTTAATGGACTTAGGTGCGTTTCTTAGCCTCTCTCTATATATAGATTCAAAATGACCATGTTAACAACAGGACCAAAATTATTGCAACATTGTGTCGCTAAAGTGCATGATTTCATGGGTACTTGGGGCGTGCTCAAATGCATAGCCCGCCCAACACTACAATTAAAAATGTACGTTGGAAATCCAGTTTGGGAATATTAATGGTTCCCGCCCACCTTTTTGACTATTAGTCTGTCTTAATTACATGTAAAACAGTCAGCAAGTGAAGTCTTATAAAGCGAACTTCTAATATGCACCAGGAAGCGCAATTCAATTAAGACAGAGACAAAGAGCCAAGTTGATGTGAATGAGGATGAAAGCATGCAATAGAAATATTATGCTTATTCAAAATTATGCGCGAAGACTTCGGGTTGAAGGCAAGAGAGTGGCAGTAGAAAGGATTCTTGAAACGATGAGATCTGGAAGTGAGATAAAACGCATTCGTGTTCAGACACTTCCGTTTGTCGGAGATGATGCGTCTTACAATTTGTGCTTAGAAAAGATTTTCTGATTCTTTGCACGGTTTCACGAATTCCCACTTCTTACACTTGTCTGAGAAGCATGGATATGACTTATTAGAGAGCCAAAAGATAAATGAATTTAAGATCATATAGAAAGGAATTTCAGCTATGATTTCAAGCTGAAGAAGTTTCACTGCATTCGATTGATAGTAGAGCTAGAAACCCATGCTCCAAGTGCCAGTGACGAGTACTACCATCAGAAGCGCTTAGAATGGCGTGCAACAATGCTCAATGCAAGAAATCTGATTGGAAATATGTTTGGGCACCTTAGCTACCAAATTGCCTAGAGACTTTTTTTCAGAATGTTCCAATTTATTACACTGGTCCTCCTATCAAAAGAAAGAATAGATAGTTGTTTATAATGAACTAGTGTTTGTCTTCAGTTCGAGTTTGGAAGTGCCTACTTATGAGAGTGTTAGCTAAGCGGACCAACCATGGCTCATGTAGGAACGATGAATGCCTCCTCTTAATTTTACGCAGGAAATAGATAGAAATTCCGTGAAATCCAGCTTGGAGTCCCTCGAAAGGGGGACTGTACCAGAGTCTCGCTAGCCAATAAGTTAGACGCGTGACACCTTAATTAATTTTTCCCTTTTTTTGGTTTCAAATTATCCAGAAATGGAATAGTAAATATTGCTTGAATGTATTGCGGTTGATCTGGAGTAATCTTCTCTATTGTTCACCAGAGGATTCTTTATTTTTGGAGAACATTAATACAAACTTTCATTTTTCCCACTCGCACGCATTCAGTAATCATTTTTTTTATTTTTTAGGCCCACGACGGTAAATGTTGAGGTTTTCAGCCAAATTTAGATATTTCAGTTTGGTGTAAGTTAATGTTTGCGGCTGAATTGCATGAGAATACCCAAAGATCAAAGGATCTACACGTTCCTAGAAGTTTGACTCGATTTTGTAGAGAAAGAATAATTGAACTTTTCAATAATTTTCTGTAGTAGCTTTTGAGGCTCTGTTAACTTGCATTTTTAACGTAGTGATGTCTTCCAGTAGAAATTTCCCTTTTTAAAACTATCAAGGCGATACAAGAGCGCACATCAAATGCGTGGTGTGTGAATTCTTTATGAAATATTTATCTCCGAGATAAGCCGATTTAAGATAAGCTAAAATAATAGTGGAGATTTCTTAGTTTCCTTGCAAACATAAGACCGAAATTCACATTCTTCATATGGAGTGATTACTCAATGATTTTTTCAAGCAGGTTACATCAATCAGGGGGCTCACGGGAGAGAACTCGATCACGACTATCGAATAGTCTTGGTCTCATTCAGTGCGCTAGTAAATGCATGAATTACACGAGTTAATTCTCCGTTAGTTCACCCCAGATTATGTTGCTAGTTTGACCACCTTCCATCACTAAACTGTAAATTAATCACATGAGTTTTTTTAATTCTTATCTAGAGGTGAGGAAAGACACCCTAACCTTTCTAATGGCGACCAGCAATGGTGGACATGAATTTGATGAGTTTCGAAGCCATGCTATCTATGCCAGAAATGCGTGTAAGTGGGCTAGGTCATCAAACGGATTTGGATGGAGATATTCGGCACTAACCGTCATATAGAACAAACAAATTACCCAAGAATTTCAGAAATGTGGAAGGGAAAGCACATACTACTACCTTTTTCATGACGCTTTTCAAGCCCCGTAACTTCCCCCAAGATACCGTTTCTCTTGCCATAGAAATAAAATTCAAAAGATAAAGGCAAAAAGTGCAAATAAAAGCAAAAATTTTGCGTCTTAGGGCTTAATGAGTTGGGATTTAGTGCTAGAGCAGAGATCATAGGAAGAAAATAACACGCTGGAAATCCGACCAATATCGTACCACTCTCATTGCTTACTCCTTGGAGGTAGATCTCAGTACTTTCCATGCTTTTTTAAACAGACACATGTGAACCATTTTTCACCTGGAAGCAAAATACACACTTAACGTGCCTTCAAAGGCAAAGATTTGAAGTTGACCAGCTTAGCATGAAAAGCTCAAGTTGATTAGCCACCACTGCCCTCATTTACACATATTTCAACAGCGTACTCGCGGTTGAGCGAGTGAAATCTAGGCACACGCATATTCCAACAACGTAAGGACAACAATCTAACAATTGTACCATCCCAGATCATGCCTTAGTAAGCTCTCCTTCTTCCCCTCACTTTAACTTTTGCACAGCCTGCCGTGCTAAACCCTTTGAGCCCCAGTGAGTTTGAAGTAATTTGTCTGAAACAGAACATGATTAATCATACATCCCGAGGCAAGTTCATCTTCCCTTAACAAGGCAAAAGCGACTGAATCGCTTCTAACCTCTTTTATTGCTATGTCGTTCAACGCTTTTTGACTCTCCACCACATTCGAATCTACCTCTTTTACCTGAAAAAGATGCTCACCCCCCTCTAAACTCTTCCTCTTCCGTTGAGCAACAAGTGAATGTGAAATCGCATAGATTTGCATACTGAAACTAATCTTATGCAGAGATTTGATGGTCTCTCGTGAATTTTAAACAGCTTAGATAAATTAATCACCTGTGTCCCCTAATAATAGCTAGTGGTTAATTATTCAAACGACGCAAGACCTAGGTGCTTTTTAATTTAATTCAAGACTATGGAAGGGGTCTCTGGGACTCAAACTAGTTTAAAATCACTGAAATACCTCCCTTTCATTGGTTTACAATAGCCAAGGTCAGGTCCCTGAACGTTTGTCAGCTTGTGTACGAGGTAAATCAACCACTAGATTATTGTTTTCTTTATTTTCAACATTCCGCTTATGTGTGCTATTGATATATTTCAAGCCTAGAATCACTTTATAACAAACCTGTTATTAGAATTGACATGAAATGTGACAAGATTTCTCTTGGTTCAATATTTTAAATGGAAAGTTAACTTGTCAAAAGCATTAATGAGCAGGTAAAAAAACTACTTGCTCCAAGCAGCATATTTCGGTAGTATTTTGAACGCAATTAACCAACGGAACATTTCACTAATGATAGGAATATTCTCTATAGGCAGCTAAAGATTCCTGTTTTTCTAATAATAAATGTAAGGATAAATGAAAAAATGATGTAAGAACTCAGTGAAGATACATTTGTCCTTTAACGAAACTGATTCAATGCTTTGTACTCACTTTGACAAGCAAAAATTTTTTGTTACAATTGGCATTATCAAAAACTGGAAGTGTCGGTGGTTTGTTTAGCCTACGGACTATGTTTTCCCTCTGATGTACCACCATTGAAATAAAACATTTGTCTGTAGAAAATAAAAAAAAACAAATTTTCTTTTTGCTGAATGGGGTAACGAGCAAAATATTTCTTTACTTTATCGAACCATGGTGGACAATTTCCAACTGTCACCATCGCCACCGCTGCACTAGTTTAAACAAAGGAGTTTAGTTTTACTCTCCCCTCGAAACATGCTTACACCATTTCTCCGACTCCTTCACTCAGAATGCGTCTGATGGTAGCCTGCTTAAAGTGACTAATTGCAGACCTACCTGGAAAATGTATCTGCCGCAAAAAAGCCAAGGTGGAAGTGTCCGCAGTTTTCGAAGAATAGTTTGGCACGGCTATTATAGTGCTGGAAAAGAACTTGAATGGACAATAACATCAACCTTATTGAGTACAAGATCAGCCACTCGAAGGGCCAGAAATTTTACTAAGTGGATGTTTAGTATTCGAATAATAGATCGCAATAATTGATAATAATCACGATTTTAAATGATCCAAATAACATTGTCTGGGCTGTCTCTGGTACAAAAATTGCTATTTTTCATTCGGTCGCTAACTGATGAAGGTGCAGAGCATTCAACGATTCTGCTTTGAAATTCTTACAAGTTCACTAAACCTTGTTAGATAATGCATTAGAAACTTTTCATTTCAGAAGTTGACCTCAATGATGGAGTCATTTATTGCTAGCACCCGCATCACGTGCCTTTTTACACCTTTTTTCATGAGTAAACGCAAAGCAGCCTTACAATGCAATATTTTTTGAACGGATTTGCACTTTTTTGGTGAATCTTATTGTAGGAAAAGCGCCAGATTTTTTTATTTTATCATTTGGCCAAACCCAGTCACTTCAGCTGGTAAGTTCTAGGAAAAAAACATCTTTCTCCTTCACTCACACACTTAATACAATGCTTTGTAATTGTAAAATGTTGCAATAAACGGAGATCTAAAAGAAACCTATTCTTTGAACCTGTATCCATTGAAATTACAAATAACCTGAAGCTGTGATTGAATGCAAATCAAAGTTGCTCATTATGGCAGAATCCAAAATAAAAATCAAGTTCAAATTTTGTTATGAAATAAGGCTTAGAAATTAATTAACCTGCTGAGATAAGATGTCAACTTGAATCCTTTTTTCTTTGTCTGTCACATCTCGTTAATATGCAACAAGAGAAAATGCCTTTCCTAAATCCGTGTGCTAATGACGATTTGTTGCGCCCGTTTCCTCCTAAATGCTGCAAATCTAACCTTGGAGGAGTTCTTAAACGTAAATAATTTGTTTCTGCTTAAAAAGTCTACAATGGGGAGTTTTGATTACTCCCAGAAGGGTGAAAGTTTCCCTTTTTTGCAAATCCAGCAATGACAACTAAAAGCGAGGAACATGTCAAGTCTGATGTGTTTTTAGTGAGCAATGACCAATAAAATGTACAATCTGGAGCTACGTTTCAGCCAGTACCACGTAAGAGTCAATACTTTTTGATAGTCTTGATAAAGATGTAGCTGCTAATACAGCAGGGAAGTGAGAGAAAAAGTCATTTTGCTGAACAGTTTCAGTAAAAGACCAGCCTGTGGGTGACTGAGAATAGCAGCTATCAAAGAAGAAAGCGTTCCTTTTCAAGTGAAATAGCGACAGTGTACTCAGGTATTTCGTGACTTCATGAAAACAGATAATTAAAGGATTTCACAGTTAATTTAAAAAAAAAATGCGGATTAACTAAATAAATAGAAAAATAATGGAAAAATGCGTCTATGGAAAATTTTACAAAATTTGAAATCTACATTTAGTGGCTTCATATGCTTCGTATTAACAGCATAAATAAGTCACAAGAAAAATAAATTTTTTTTTCAAAAATATGAAAATAATAAATCATAAACAGAGATGGCTTACCAAGCCACTTTTATTTTTGTCAGTAAATAAAGTATGGATGTACTGAGACCTAGAAAAAGTGAAGAAATGGGATGGGATCGGACTGCATTGCCTTCATGGAACGTACCAACACGCCAGAAGTGGAAAACCTTTGTGGGTGTAGAATGTACAGCATGAGAAGTGGCCTAGCGTTGTAGAAATTAAATGTAGTGTAGCGTGAGAATGCTTACAAGAGAATCCGAGGTTAAATGATCAAAACACTTTTGTTTTTTCTATGGTGTATGGGACTACTGTGAGCCAATGATTTATCAGATGGCCAACTTGCTAAGGTAGGCTCGATCTCCTTAGTCAGAATGGCTTTAGGACTCACATAGAAGATTGACGCTATCCTCTGTGAGAATCAAAGTTGCGAACTCGGGCGCAAAGCGGATTTAAAAAGACCTTGGGGTTGTTAGACTGCTTATCAGAGTCATCTAACTAGATATCTCCTTTTTTCCTATTTTAGCAAAAATTTCGCCATTTTTACCGGCGTGAGCCGATCTTCCCTTACCGATGTGTAACAGAAAACATCAGAGATAATCATACCTTGGACTAGAGCTACCATCCTAATGGGAAATTTTATCGGTAAATAAGGAGCATTCAATACTAGAGCAAACACCCAGAAAACAGTAGTTTTTCATTTTCACACTTTCTGGAAAAGACTGTCAGTATCCAACCCCTCGCCTCAGGTAAACACGCAACCGTCTCCTCTTGCATCCTGTCATAAGTGGCAAAAAGAATGAGTCACATTGACATCTGGCGTCTACAAGTCATTAAAACGCTTGCTGGAAATGGAAGAAGCAGCAAACACTCCAACTAAAGCCATTTTCACGGCCTCCAACATCTGTTTGTTGAGAGAATGCACTCGCAACTTAAATCTTTGGGGCAGGCTGGTAAGATGGTCATTATAGGTGTCAAGAGGTGCTTTTTAGAGACTACTTGGAGCCCACCCACTAGTAGCAGTAGAACTAGTTGATAAATAACTTCAGTTTTCAATTTGATGTCAATCAGAAAGCAATGATGGCGAGTGCATGAATTGAAATTTTCTAGAACCCAGAAGACCTTAAGTTAAATTTATCAACTATCAAATAAGTTTTTTTTTTAAAAATTTCATTCTTCAACTCTTGGCTATTAGGTACCAGAGACCATATTCTATTATGGGAAATACGTACGAACCATTGTTCTTGGCATATCATTAGAAATCAGAGCTAGTTCATAAATAATTTTTAACGCATCTTTAGTAATCTTATCTATAAACAATCCATAGAAGTAATAAGCGTTTTTCCTAAATGTAGAATGCACTTCTTTTCTAATTTTTACTCTACCAGAATGGATCCATGGATCTCTAAGTTTATCCACCAATCCATCCATCCATCCATTCCAATCTTTATCAGCAAATTAATGTTTATGATTGATCTAATAGTTGGTGACTAAACATGCAGTAGCAATATTATTTTAGCCATGATTAGGCGAGGACTGAGGGATATATTATTCTCTTTAAATTAGCATTCAATTTCCACATACAGCAATAAAAGTACACAGATTATTGTCAAAGACTGAATGCCGACCTGGAATTCTTTTGGGTGTTGGCTTTGAATCTTCCTAAAATGAAGGGTAGAATGGTAACCTAGTTTAGATCTCTGCTCCTCAAGGTTAGTGAATCCGTCTCAGGCAGGGCTAAGACAGTCGTCTGAACTTCAGTTGGCACAATTTAATGGTAAAGTTTGTTCTGAGACATAATTTAAGGAACCCCAAAGGCCTGAATCAGAGTTTAATTCTTCCAGTCTGGGAGCAGCATTGTAGAAAATTTGAAAATTTAAAGGGCACACTTTTTATGAAGCACCCGTAGCTTATGAAAAAGTTATCTGAAGAAATGGAACACTTAACCGCTCATGTGCCAGTAAACTCATACTCACATTCATTGTCTATAGGTCAAAGGTGACTGACGAAGTACTTCGTCATGTTTCATTGCATAACGTAACCATGGTAATTGATCGCTTTGTCAGGAACTACATAATCCTTGGATCTCTTTGTTATTGAAACAGTCTTCTATCTATTATGTGGAAGAGTTCTTTGACTTTGAATATTTTTTCTGTTAGCTGATTTTAAACTTATCTGCGATCCTCTAACAGTGGCAAGAAATTTTGCCTAGTTTAGAATCAGAAACATTTTGAGAATGGACTGTAGCCTCCGAAATTCACCAATTTATTAGACTTCGAACAGTTTTCTAATTAGGTTTTCATTTTTTTATTGAGTATTAGAATGTAGGCTTTTCAAATGAACCTACTGAAACGGAAATACTTCAAAAAATCTTCCAGCTCTTTATGTTTTTACGCCGATGCTCTTCGCTAATGTTTTCCTGACGTAAATATAAAGGCATTTGACGCAATATTCTGTCAGTTATAAATGTTGACATTTAAATAGGTAAACAACAATTATAAATTACAAGATCTTGAAGTCTCCCAAAACTATGCATCTGTCTATTTTCCTTCCACACCAAGGGATAAAAATTTCTCACAAAAACAAATCATTTGTATTTTTATTTCTTTTAGAAATCTATTAAGACTGAGAAATGTTGAGGATTAGGAATATGATACAATTTTTCTAACAAACTAAATAAATATTCTTTTAGTAAAATGAAAAGGAGACGGGAGCGGAGAGAGGGAGATTTTGAGACCACCAGGATTTGCTGGAGTATCTCACCATCAGATTGAATCTTTGTCAGGCGATAAAAAAAGACTTCACAAACGCTGTCGCCACTCGATCGTTGAGCCAGACGCCAAATGTCTGGTCCGATTCGCCCATATAAGGCTTCTAGCTCAATAGTTGAATAATACTTGCTCCTAATTTCAAATATTCGCTTATTCCAAATCCAACAACTTGTCGACTTAAAAAAAAGCTTTCTAAAGCCCAAAACACCTTTTATTCAGCAGAGGGTTTTCTTGATGATGAGGTAGGGTAAATTATATTTAGGCTTGGGTAAGCGACTGCCTAGAGCCAATGGCCTATTTCGATGATGGAATAAGAAATGGATGTCTTCAAATTTGATAACTTCCTAAGACACAGTAATAAGGTATGGAAATCAGTTAACTTTCCCATTAAGAGAGAGGATTTATGCCTAGAGACGTTGATTAATTACTAGACAGTCCTAGATCAAATTGAACCAACTGAGAATGAGAACATCTACAGTTGCATCGCCATGGTAGAACTTTGCATTCTAAAGATTTGATGAATAGATTTACAAAGTCGAACACTGACGTTATTGCCCCAATCGGTTGTACATCCGACTGGAAATTCCGCGTCTGCATATCTTGATTGCTTCAATTAGCAACGCATAATTTGTGCGCAGGTAAAATTTTGTGGGCTCCAAAACCCTTTCAGGTGTCAGTTAAAGATGATATGGCAGTTCTGATGCAGATCCGGGCCTTCCAGAGTAAAGATGGTGTAGTGCTCGTATTTTCGCTGGAAAAATTTTCAAAAAAGTCAAAATAAAACGAATATTTTTCAACTATTGAGGACTTAAATAACCGAAGACAATGTCTGAATTCCTAAAATTGGTAGTCTTTTTACTATAATGTTAAGTTAGATATCAAATCGCCCATATCGGAGTAACTTTCTAATTGACTCAAGTTGTTGTAAAGTTGGTCATCTGTCTTTGAAACTGACGCCTAGTCGAAAAGTGGTTATTCTGGCGGAAAAAGAAAGAAGTAGATGAACCAAAGTGATGTTTTGGATATGGAGCCGTATGCCATAACGGGGTGATCAGTGCAAGGTTACACTTTGCTGAAGACTTCAGGTGGTCGTTGGGAGTTAGGGCTAGTAAAGTCACTGAAGTAGCACAACTAATGAGGCTTTTTGGCTTGATGACTGATACCTTTCGTGACATTTTTCGCCTTTTAATCCGTGCTCGGTACACTTCTGTTTATTGATCCTATGAAACTTGGTATTGTTTTAAGACATTTATACGAGTACTATTCATATCAGATAGGCATCAACACCAAGATCAAAACACTTAGAATCTAGTGATCCCAATTCTTTCTATTAGATTTCTCAAATGAGCCGTGCGGAATTCTTTTATATCTAAAGTAAATGCCATACACCATCACTTATGAGTGCTCAAACAAATGGATGGTAACGAAAAAAATTGTCGAATGTCATAAAATGCGTGCATGGCGCCTGACTCTGGTGCTGATTCACTAAGCGAATTTCAAAACAGAAGCATTCATTCAGTTGTAATTGTGCATCACTGAAACATGATACTGCTCATCCGTCAAGTTGAAAGCTTGTATTTAGTTAGGGTGGTCCACCTTTATCATCCTGTTGCAGTGTATATTTAGACAAACTTATTTTTTTCCAATCAGTGCAAGAAGTCATCATGAAATACCTAGATTCACCGAAGTATTATAATGACAAATTTTAGTCAAAGTCAAAGTCCATTTATAAAATGGATTATTACATTACCCAAGACCCTTTATCAGCCCATGTAAGCTCTGGTTGGCCATGCTTACCAGCTTCAAAAACCCCCAACTCTTTGCCGAGTCTTATTTACTGCGACTGCAAGACACTGCGGCTACTAGATGTGTTTAACAGGTGGGGAATATTTACGGACATGAATAGCTCTCTGAGGTCTCACTGGATCAGGCAAGTTGGCTTGATTAAGAATGCAAAATTATAATGATCCTGACCGGGCTTGAGAGATAGAGGTGAGAGGTCTTAATCTACCAGGCTTAGGACGTATAGAGTTGAACGAGATTTCTATTAAAAAAGAGGCATGTTCGGATACTGAGACTAGCACTGGCGGAGGTTAATTAAGGAAAAGACGAACCAAAAAAGACGCAGTGTTCTGATGTTCGATTTCTTTTTAAATGATCATGTAATCGATCTACATATTTAATTTAAAGAAGGGAAAGCAGTACAGTGTCAAGACTTTGTTTGAAATATGTGTCTGGTACTTCTTCCTTAGATCAAAAGTTGAAGTTATGAAGGCACTTTTCCTGTTATGAACTCGCGCTTACGAAATCTACTGCCTTCTAAATTACTTCTTTGCTAGTACTATAGATCTACGTCTGTCCACTGAAAGGATGTGCAAGATCCATGAATCCTCGGTATAGTGGCTCAGAATCCTGACTGATCTATAGGCGCCAGTAGAGCTGCAATCGTTAATAGAACAGTTCTTCGTTATATCCATAATTGAAGGAGACAAAAAAGTGACTTTTTTTTGAAGTTCCCTTTGAAGTTTCTTCAGTAATACCGAACGCAATATATGACTGAAAAAAAGCTCTTAAAGATGAAAAATATGAGGTTCTAACAGCCATAAAAGACAGCTGCTAATGAGGATCAAACTCTCAAACAAAACAGAGGTGAGCTAACAAAGATATTTATTAAAACAATTTATTCCTGCAAAGCCATAGGCTGTTAAAGGCATCGAAACAAACAGTTCATTTCTCACAGCTGTCACGGGTGTATCTCATGGTACGCGAGGCATCGTATTACAGTTCTAAATAGCTCGCCAGAAGACTGGGCAAACCCTAGGGTCTTCCCTCACATTCTTCTTCTTTCTCCGCTGAACAGCACAATTGTACGCAAAACCAATTTAGGGATTTCCAGACAGCCTAATTAGTGATGGTGGGTTAGATGAAAGCTGATCGTGACAGGGTAGTGGAGGAGCTTAGTGGTAAAAATGATCTTCTGTTAATAATTAGTCGAAATTATTAACAGAAGATTACACTACCATCCAAGTTTGACATCCCGATTGGACATACTAGTAGCACAAACGATGATACAATTTAATATGCGGTTGCGTTTTCGGTTGCTAGAAGATTCTTAGCAATACACTTTCCCTGAACCGAGGTAACACCGATTTTAGCTGATCTGCACAATACAATACCACATATAGGAAACAGAACGCGGATTCGAACTTCGTTTGTTTCCACAATAACCATGCCCTAGATTTCATATTCGTTACTCTGAAACCGAGGCGCATTGTGGCAGTAAATCCAAAGCAGAATAGTGCTAGGAGCCTCTCGACGCATGCAAACTAGGTTTCGCAAATGTATGAATGGATGGGCCTTGATTGTCCACAGTAGTCAAAACCTTCAAAGTAACGGAAGTAACAGTGCATCTATTACCTCAGTTTTGCGGTTGAGTTGATGGCCGCATCCTTACCATGCACAATTGATTAGTGAATTTGTTGACGGTAGAATTATACAACCTTTCCGTAGCCTGTGAACGATCTTGCATAAAATTTAAAAGTAGCAACAGAAACTATTAACCGCTGCCAAAGAAAGACGAAACATCCAGTCATTTGAACACTCAGGTCTGGCATTCTAGTTCAACTAGGGAAAGACAAAACTCATTAAGAGAGCCGTTTCTATTCCAAATCAAGTATTGACTGTCTCGAAACAACTTAGAGCCCACTTCAATGGCGACTAATACTTGTTTCTAGCGAATCTCATACTATGACACTTGATAACATAAGAGAATGGTCTGTTCCCTATAAACCTCTGTAAAGTTTTTTAAGACTAGATTGAAGACACAGTTTTCTCCAGACTTTCGTGTCTCCGCTGTCAGTTAAATTGGCTCATGGAATCTCTAAACTGATCCACTTTCAAAAACATTCCAATGCACTGGAATCAACCTGTGTTTCTTCTAGAGCATGCTAATTTTTGTGAAATTCTGATGAGAATTTAATTTTAAGAGACTTGCTCTGGCTGTCAGCCATGCTCACACATGAAATGCAACATCTAAATGGGGCAAAAGTCTATAAACGTGAAACGTTAAAGAAGGAGTCGAAACTACAGCTCCAAATAGAATTGCCTTACTAAACATTAGTAAAGAAAAGCACGTACAGGCTTAAAAACTCGAAAAGAATGAAAATGACATTTCTCCATGAAAAACTTGCTTACAAATCTCCAAATTTAGCAGAAACCCCTCTTTAAAAAAGTAAAGTTAGAAACCATGCATCCATCCTTCCAGCAAGTTTTCAGTTATTCAAGTTATCGTTATCAATTATAAAAGAAAACACTTCGAGCCGTACAATCGAATATCATCCCAGTTTTAAGAAAAACAACTGAAAAATGAGGTCAAAAAGTTTGATTGGTCTACATCGAGCTATATGACACTACTTCAAGGCTGGTTAACCTAACACTTTTAAGGTCAAGAAAGAACACGCCTTAGGAAGAAGCGGCGAGAAAAAAGCCAAGACTACTGATACCGACATTTTATTCGCACTCTCCCTATTCAAACCTCTCGCAATTTCTGCTGAACTGCTCCCAAATGTTCGCTGGGCAGTAAGATGGGTAAGTTTTCCATATTTTAAAAGGTTGAATTGGAATAATGCTAGCCGAAAATGCAGTTCCAATTATGAAATCATTGCATAGCTTTATTATTATTATTATTATTATTATTATTATTATTTTGACAGTCATGGTAAATAATGCACAAAGAGTGACATTCATCTAAAATATGCCTTCAATAGTTGGATTTGTAATTAAAATCACGTAATTACCCTTTGACTTAATAAAATGGCTTAATGAAAGGTAAATGAATGTCTTGTAAGTCGAAAACATGATCTAGGTAAGTCACGTCTGGGGCGAATATATATGGCACAAAAAATTAAATCACTTTCAAATTTTTATAAGTTATTTTAGCAATGAACTGCTAACCTTCTTGAAAATTTTATGGACATATGCTAATATTTCAGACCTCTTGAGAAGGCTGGTATCATGCGCCCAATGGCAAAATGTTAAAAGTAAAACGTAAAAGATCAATCCGAAATCGAGTGACAAATCGGATCTACCTTCAAACGGAAAACCTTGGAGATGACTGATTTGGTGTCAAGAAATCTACCGCAATCCTAAACCTTTCCAGAGGCTGGAACCATTAATTCATCTTGGGTTCTTTTTAAAAATCATGGGAGAACAATATCAATGGATGAAATTCCTCAGCTTAAGCAGCAAAACTTCCTGGAAAGTAGTGGAAGTTTTCGCTCTCTAATTGATAAATCACATTACTATTAAAGTTTGTGATTGGCCTACTGAAAGGCCGGTCGCATGTTTGTTCCTTTAACTAGTTGATTTAGTGATAACTTTAGGGCTTTACTGTTTATTTAGCCCCATCTGTGCTCTGCCAGGCTCTATTTGATCGCTTCTATTTTATGGCAGGGATGGTCAAGCCCCCACGCTCGGTCAGACTGATTATTCTGACCGTTCATAGTGTTTGCTTGCTTGCAATAAATTGCAACGCCTGGTGTCATCCTACGGCAATGGCCCATCTTGCTAGCCATCACCGAATACCTTCCGTAGGAGTTCATCTGATAAATTACGGTCAACTTTATAGATTTGAAAGGCATGGGAGATTTCGATTCTCCTTTGATTGAACCATCTGTGTCAGCCTGCCCTACTTTACAAAGTGAATTCTCCCACAGCTGCCCAGTAAAAAACAATTTCCTTAACCAAATGCTAATGCAAACGCTTCTGACGATGTGTTGTTTTGTATGAGAAGTGCAACTCTGTGAACTGCCTTCTACCAGTCACGTTTGGTCGGATTTGAGACCTGTTACCAAATACAAGTCGAATACAATAGAATGCCGAAGGCGTCTACGTCTTGAAGTTAAGCCGGTCAATACCCAAATAAAGTCAGTGGACAAAGTGATACCAGTCTTAAGTCACCAACATTTTCCAGCTGTTGGCAAAAGCAGGAGAATGTCGGATACCCGACTAAAACAAGTTGGATTCTGAGAAAGCTGCAGTCTTCTTGTTGGCAAAGACTGTGAAAGATGAAAGGCTTCTTTCAAGATAATTTCAAAAAAGTTGACAGAACCAATGATGACAAAGTGGGTGAGAGAAATCACTAATGACAAGGTTGGACCTTGTCAAAAAGGCGGCTAAAGCACTTGCTGATTGAAATTAACAGCTTAGCCAAATTTTCGTTCGTAATTAAATAAAAAATTTTTGAATTCTTCATCCGTGTGACTGATCAAGAAATTCCAAACACATCTTTCCCCTTTATTAATACGAGTTTTATTGAAAAATATGTACCTTACTAGACTTGGAAAAAGATCTATGAAGCCGCAATTGCATTTGTTGATATATAGGGTCTTAATTGAAAGAATATCCAGGGCTGAGAACTCAAGAGCACAATGCTCTTGGAAGAACATCGAACTGGACGTTCAAATCGAATTTGATTAAGCAGTCGATCGTTGATGGACATAGCCTCGGTAGACTTCATGCAAGCGCCCTTGAAGACAATGCGAATAGAATAAAGTAATTGGATTGAGTTCACACAAAACCCGTGTTTCTTTTTTGCTACTAACTGTGGATTTGGATTTTTAAATTATTGTCTCAGTCTTCTTCGTCAGAGTCTGTGGAACATATTGAGACTTTCGAGACAAATTAATATTTCCCTTTAAGTAAACATAATGATTAGTCTAATGTAATATTTATTGCCGGAACCCTTGTCACTGTAAGGTTTTCTACCAGACAAAAACATATGGCTTGGGGTTAATCACAAGGTCTACTGAGGAATTTTTAGCCCAGGTGCATATTATCTCAAAAACAAATGGTACCAACATATTTTAGAATATAAGATGATCTAATCTCCTGAGAAATTTACTTCTGGAACCTCGTCTGGTATTAAATGTAAAAGATAAGAGAGTAGATATTATAGGATAATTCTGCATCATTCCGTAGTAGCCCAATGGTAAGTAGTTTTTTTGGCGGTAGGAGTGTAACTGATGATCTTTAATTTGTGCTGCTTCTGAGTTGACATTTTTGATAATGACTTTGGCCAATTCTCAATGTTTCCGAGGTTCACAGCCTTTGCAAACCTCCTCTGGACTATGTCAATTTAAATTTTAGATGGTTGCTCCTTATTACAGAACGTTATTTTGAATGAGTATAAGTAAGTGGTAGTACTTATTTACACTTTAATGCACTCATGAAATCTGATTGCTGCATAGACCTGTTTGCATATGAACATATGAAGGTTAGATAGGCTCATCATTGTTGAACTAATATAATAAGACGAGCTAACAGGATGATGAGTTATCCATTAGATCAAATAAGACTTAAAGTCATACAAGGCAGTGACTGCTTACACGATGTTTTAAGTTTATTCAGGTGCCCCAATCAAGCGATATTTATTACTGATACACACTCGAATAGAAGCTAAATGAGCTATTATTCTAGTCAAAAGCAATAAAACCGGACAAAATAAAAGAGGTGCTTGATATACGGGCAAAATTATTTCCGGTACCAGGAGTTTAAATGCCTGGAGAATAAATGAGGCCGCTTCGTCTTGATGGAAAGGAAAATCACTTGCTACTTTGTTATTAGAGAGGGTCATTAACGAAAGGGACTTTTTGACAAAGAATTTAATGCAAACCAAAATGGTAGATCCAAAGATGAGAATAGGAAATACCTAAATGGATAACTTGGTGAAGATCTCAGTGATACAAAGATCATATCACTGCTCTCGTTACTAATTATGTGCTACTTCATATAATTTGGGTTCCCTTATTCGAAATTCACATAAAAATCTTGACTCAATTTGTTAAAAAATTGAAAAAAAAACAGAAAAATGTAGTATAATTCCCTCCGTTAACCGATGCCTCTGCCTTTAGAAAAGCCACTCTCGGTGATTGTTTGCCTACTTCACCGCAAGAACATTAGTATTAGTCGTTGGGACGACCAAAATATGCATGGTTCAGAGACTGTTAGGCCTTGGGAAAAAGATCCAAATGTTTCTTCATAGCAAGAAACATTAGTGCATACGCTTCATAACTTGGTACTGAATAGAATTGGCATTTTTAATTCCCTGTTAATACAAGGAAAACTGAAGACTCATTCGTCGGCTCAGCTTCCAATCAATTTCAAATATTCCGCGAATTATAAGAACGTTTTTCTGAACTGGCATATTCATTGCTATTTAATTATTTAATTATCAAAACATTCTGATTCGTTATTGACCAGTCATATTTTGAACTCAGAATCAAGATTTTCAGCACAATCTGACCAGATATGAATCGGATACATTTGGTTCGCCTATTAGTATGAATTGGTCGGATAAAAGCTGAAAAAAAAATTAAAATCATTTGTTCCTTTCGCTTACCTAGTGGCTCAAGTTTTCATTTGTAATCTGAGATATGATAAATATGCCGTGGCCTCCTGCTCTGTTGATAAAATCAGGGCACAGGTCTAAATTTGACGGGATAGATGGATGGCTCATATTTGGCTGACTTTTGGATTTGCTGTAGAAAAGTGTTTGAATGAGTCTGGTGAAATTTTTGCTAGCATTAGTGCGAGTTGCTTGTAGTGGACACGAAGCAAAAAATGGTCCTGATTTTGTGGCGCAGAAGAAAGTTGTTCATAGATGAAAGGTAGTGTCAGGAGCAGCCTTGCGGTCTTATTTGGAAATTAATTGGAAAATTAGGGGCAAGATACGAGATGAAGCTCCAGCTGAGAGGCTGGAATAACAAATGGCCCTCACTAGTTCATTTACTCTGAAGGTACCTTTGCTCCATGAACTGCCATCAGTTCCGCGTCTACTTCATCAGATGCATCGGTACTTTTTGGTGTACGAAGAGGTGATCTAACGGATGATCCGCATCCTACGTGCACTAAGCTACGTTCATTTTCTCCATGACATCATTCTGAAGATAATTTTCTTTAGTTAAGGTCGGATCTCAACGAATCATTTCCGTTCTGCGATGAACATTCAATGGATCATCATCACCTCTGCGTTCACCAAAAGAGGCGATGAATAAAATATTTTAAATTTTTGCACTTATATCCAGTCTTCTCATTAGTGCTGTCGACTCTTTCCTCTCGTATATTTGGCTCACAGCCAGTTGACTGATAAATGACTAAATTTTGATTTTTGAATCTGTGACCATCAGAATGTATCTGTCTGGGTCAGGATCACTTCCATATAAGTTAATGAAATTCATTTCTCAATCAAGATATAGTCCCAAAGTGTCGATTCCTCTAGATCGTGGGAGCACGAAAATTGTCTGCTATGGTCTGTAATACTATAATTATAAAACAGGTTATTAAACACAAATATTTTTTAACTAACGATTCTCATGCAAATATTAAGGGAAGTGGATTACAGCACTTATTTTGGGAAGTACATCAACCAGAGTGGGTTACTATTAAATTCGTAAGGACCATTTAAAGCTTGCCAACCCGGTCAGTATGCCTAGTGGTAACTGTTATAGGAATCGTAGTAAAATGAAGTTATTGTGGAGGAATTAGGAGAATATAAGGGGACAAAGTTAGGGGAACGTGAGTGGCTACGTTTTTTGATAAGCCCTTCGTATTGAAAGCACATGTTGGTTATAAAAAGTAAGCTACTAAGTACGAGGTTCCTTAATTGGGCAAAAGTCTATGCAGATGTAAAATCTCCCTGCTCGGAGTCCACTCACATAATACTTGTTGTAAGTCAAACTGGATGCCATACTGTAGAGGTTTGGGAAGAATCAAACCCATAATATCTAGTTCAACCAAAAATAATACTTTACTGAATACCCATTCACCTTATTTAATTCATCTACAATGTCTGGGCTTTGTGACAGGTCTAAAATATAAACTGTCCACAATCCTTGCTTTTACCGATTCAGAGTTTGGGCTTTAATGAACTCAAGCGCTCCAGTAAACTGACACGGACTCTAAACTGACAGAGACAGTAATCCCTTTCTCAAAAGCGCTTCCATCATATCCGAGAGAATAGCTCTTAGGCAGTTATAAATACCCGATTCGATTGGAAGATAGCGTTATCTTTCCCGTCATACCTTCACTAAACGAATTAGGAGGGTGGAATGAGCAGGGGAGGGATGATAAAGTTATGGAACACTCCCGACTTCTGATTAATTGCCAACCTGTTTGAAATCATCATAAATTTGAGCTCAAAGAGAATATACCTAAGCCACTTTGTGCTGGGATTGTGTTTTTCCCTTCTGCCAATTCAACGAATCTCTCCCCAACAATCCTGCTTAATCAAAACCAATCAGTGCTTCTGCGCAGATAAGAACTATTGTATTTCGCCTATCAATCAAAAAATGTCCAATTATGAGGTTTTAGAATAGATCAAGCAGAAGATATTTGGACAATTTTGTGCAAAGCATAACTTAACTAAGTCAGTGAGCAAAAAGTAAAATAGTTGTATTTTGAGTAGGAATAACAGCAAATTTTTTTTATTCCTCCCCACCCTTTAGGGCAAGTCCCAAGGACTTATTGGGGGTACAACAGACATACAATAAGTTACATATTATAGCATAGAGCAGTTATTTGAGTTTATCGACCCGCTGGTATTATCTCGGCTTGGTTGTGTAGTGGGATGGCAGTCAGTTCTCCTGCTGCATCTCGTGGAGTACCTGGGATAGAGTTCTTCGCAGCCGTGATGGAGCAGATGTGTATTTCATCCTGCCTTAGGGACTTTTCGTTGCTTCCTATCTTCAACTCTATCATTTTTTTCATTCGTATTCAGCTTTTCTGCTTTTCTAATTCAGTTTGATTGTTTCCTCTTCCCTCTTTGTTCCTCCTTTTCTCCGATTTCGACCGAAGGGTGACAGTTCCTAATATGTCTTTCTAGCCACCCTTGAGTCTTGTATCTTTTAAGGCAGGCTATAAGAAGGCACTTTAGTCTAGGGTCGAGCATCTCTTCAGCTCTACATTCATCTTCTCCGTGATCTTGTCTTACGTGCATTCGCATATCACTTATTCTGGCGAAGGATCTTTGGTAGTTAGCGATGGTAAAGACAATATCCCGTTGTCTTTCTCCTATCAAACTAGGTGTATAATTTTCGTCTCGAACTTTAAGGCTTTCCTTTGGATCAAGTAGCTATGAATCTGAGTGCTCTTGCCATATTTCTTTCACATCCTTAATTAATTGAAGCATCCAGTTCCTTGTATGTGAAGCTTTCTTTTTTTTCAGCTTTTTCAAAGTTACTGTCAAGTATGGAGAGTATCAGGCTATCTTTGTCCATCTTTAAGCCTTTCCATAGGTTCAACCTCTTAGTCTGTATAAGACTTACCAGGTCACGCATTGGGAGTTCCTTTCGGAGTTCCACAACAGCTTTGGCTCTTCGCGAATACGGTCCAAGTATCATACGGCGAGCCGTATTCTGTATTGCCTTCAGTCGATTGTCATCTTCTGCTCTCAAGAAAATGGTTGACAATCCGCAATTGATTGCAGGATCGACAAAATTCCCGCCAGATGCGCTTTTAGGGTGTGTATCAGACTTCTTGAGCTCAGAAATGGTCGCAGTCGTATTGGGTGCCTTTTTGCCCTGGCTAAGTTTGCTTTTATTGCTCCGTCTGGCTCACCGGTGTCTTGAATTATGGAACCAAGATATTTGAAGTGTGAGGCACGTTGGAATGACATTCCAGCTGCCTTAAGAGGCGTTTGGTCCTCATCGTCACCAATTTGAAACCAGAAGGCTTCTTTCGCTGCTACTTGCATTCCATATTTTTGCATCGTTTTCGCCAGATGCTCTATTAATCTGACAGCTGCGACTTTATTTGGCGCACTGAGACATAGGTCATCGGCGTATTCTAAATGATTTAGCTGCCATCTTTTACCCGAGTGATCGATCATCTGTACTGCACTGTCCTTGAGTGGGGAGAAGGCTTCATCCATTATGAGTTCCCTTGTTCCCCTCAATTTTCCCTTCGGTGCGTCCATCAAGGACTTTACTGAGTGGATTATTTGCCAAGAGCAGCTTAGATCTATCATTCGGTTGATTATTGCAGGTGTAGGCAGCGGGTCAAAGGCTTTTTCCAGGTCGACAAACAGTAGCACTATTTTCTGCTTCTGGTCCACGGCTTTCTGTATAGTGGTTCGGTTGATCTTCCTTCACAGAATCCAAATTGGATTCTTGAGGGCAGTTCGGAAAGATGGTGCTTCAAACGTTGGCACAGAATAGATGCATATAACTTACCTAATGCATCTAGAAGGCAGATTGATCTATAGTTTGCAGGATCTGTCTGCAAACCTTTGCGCTTGTAGATACTTACCACTTCAGCATCGAGCCAAGCTCGAGGTATAGGAGTAGTCCCATTATAGAAGTCGTTGAACACTTTTAGTAGGTAGGCATTTAGACGCTGGTTGTCCCATTTCGATTTAACTAGTGTCCTTCCAGTTTTTGTGTTCCATGGAGAGTTTTCCTTCATTATGTCCTTCAGCAACATGAAGGCTTTACGAGGTTGTTTCTCTGCGAGATGCACAGGAAAGTTGGTTAATCTCTCTTCTTGATATGCTCTTTTTCAGTTTCGTATCAGGTTGTTCATCTTGTTTCTCTGCTCTTCTTACCTCATGGATGTTTCCTGAGATGGGTTTGAGAGCCAGTTTGCTCTCAGCTGCTTTTGTAGCTGTAGTTCTCAATTTTCCTTCTCGCAGATAGCTGGATACCATCCGATTTTCTTTCATTCAGTTTTTGTTTTGTTTTGGCAGCTGCATTTTCTGTAGATTTCAAGATATCTCCGTATGTATTAGTCAAAGGGTCCTGAGGTAGTTCCCTTTCAAGGTGTTCCTGGTAAGTTTCCCTCGATTTTCTTATTTGTTCTATGCCTTTAGGCAGTTGCCACTGTTGCTTTTGACTATTTCCATCCTCCTTCACAGTTTGTCCTTACTTTTTCCTGAGCTTTTCTGAGATGTGATCTGAGCTTGAGGATTACTGTTAGTAAGCAGTGATCTGAGTTTACGTCTGCCTTTCTAGAAGTTCGTATACCACTTATTAGGAATAGATTTGATCTTCTCATCAGAACAAAATCGAGAGCCGCATCTTTCCCTGTAGGGTGGTACCAAGTCAATCTTCGAGTCATTGGTTTCCGAAAGAAAGTAATCATCACGTGTAGTTTGTATTCTTGGCGTAGTCCTAGCAGCCTTAGGCCATTTTCTGTAGTGTCTTCTTGATCAGCAAAGGGACCGATTAGTTTGGCAGCGATGTTACGGGCATCAGATCCCAATCTGCAATTGAAATCGCCAAGGATAATTATTTGTGTGCAGTTGGAAAGGTGTTGCTTGTAGGTTTTGGCCACAAGTTTGTAGAAGGATTCTCTAACCACTGCGTCCTCCGTACACTCGGTCGGAGCATAGCATCCCATCATTCCAACTTTGACTCCTCCGATTTGGAGTGTCAGCGTTGCAATTCTGTTTGAGATAGGGTTAAATTCAGCTTCTACGCTCTTTTTGACCAAAAAGGTGACCCCACTATTTGGTCTAGAGCTTTCACCGTGTCCAATGAAGAAGAAAGCGTTGTTATCGATAGTTAAGGAGCAACAATTTCTATACCTCTACCAGAAGTCTCTTCAGCTATATGGCGGAGTTTCCAATCATTGCAGCAGCCGCGCACGTTCCATAATCCGAGTTTCAGACCATGGATCCAGGTAGTATGTCGTATCTTTTTTAAGGGGCTGTTCGTGGGCTCTGACTGTGTTTCCGTTGGCATGATAATGAATTTGTATGTCCGGTGGTTTATTAATCTTCTCCGACTGCCCCTCTCTTTAGCCCTCTCGGTTGTCCTAGAGGTTACCACGTGGAGGTAGAGAGTAGGTTTGACCACCAAAAAAGCAAATAATGTATTGCAGAACGGTGGTGATATGTGTTTGCAGGGGCTAGCTAGGTCAACTTTGTATCTAGTGCGATTTGATCCCTTCCAATCTTTTCATGCACAATGTAGGACTGTTTCGATACTAAATACTAAACGTTGACACAAATAAGAATCATCAAGACACTTTCATGTCCTCATTGACACGCCTGCGAGAAAGGGAAATAAATTTGGGGGGGAGGGTTTAATTTTAGTCCACTACCTTCTAACATTATGTGTCTACTAGACCTCCCGTTTTCTGATTTCCAAGCTACTCACCTGGTAGCCCCGCTTAAGAGCCACTAATGAGCAGAGTAGTTTGAAATGAAATCTCTGTGTAGGTAGACTTCATTCCAGGTGATGGGTGACGCATGAGATCGGGAACTCAAAAAAATAATTCTGCAAGTTTTTTGGTGAGGCTTATAAAATCTGCTGGACAGAGTAATAGGTTATTCGAATCCCCACCCAACTAAATTCGAGTCTAAAACAAGGCTAAGGCAAAGTACGTTTCGATTATTTGAGAATTAGAAAGTTGAAATCATCTTATTTTCAGAAGGTGATCAATGCATATCGGGAATTTTCTAGTATACTGTCTTCATTTTTCAACCATTATCCAGTTAGAATGAACAATGTGGGTCAGCGAACCCTTTGAATCTCAAAGAACCCTCTCCTAGTGTCCAAGGTGCTCAGTAAACATGAGGTGGTTTATTTGAATAGTCTTACTGATCTTGTCTCAAGAAATCGTTTTTATTTTCAAAAGTATGGGAGATATTAGTAAGTCTTGACGCTCTAGTCATTCGGCAGACAACTTTTACGCACAGTATGGGTATCCGTTGGCTAAATCACACTTAATTTGTTAAGTAGTCTGGCTAAATACGTAGTAGGGCGTTTATTTATCAACATCACTTCCGTATTCACTCCAAAGCATAGTTTTCGGTGGGCAATTTGTCTTGTGTTTTCCTCTGGTACCATTGCCGATTCCTCTCGTTAGGGCATTCTTTCTTCCTCGTCTAGCGAATTCCAGATGCTAGAGGTGGGCAAAGGAGGGGGTGAGACATTGTGACAAAGCTGCCAGCTGACTAATTGTCCCACCGGCTTGACACACGCTTGTGCACAATCAACACACCCATAGCTCTCTTCCCTCGTTAAAATACCGACTCAGAGGCATAAATTACCGACTTCTCTCACGTTATTCCACACGGCATCGAAAACTCTGCGCCGAACCCCAAAAACATTCTAATTAAGATGGCTATTCTGCCTGCTTAGCACTTCACTTGCCATTGGAATGGAATACAAAAAAAAAATTGCAGTGATTTAACATTCTATCATCCTCCAGGAAATGAACAAGTAGATAAAATTATTTTTCCCAAGCTTGACTACTTTTTTAGCGAATCCAATTAGGAGATTATGAAAGGGAGCGTTTGGGAGCCTGTATTCCATCATTAATGCCTAGAGTTTCTCAGAAGAGACAGCTGCAATTTTAAACCTTAGCACTTACAATAAGTTCGTGGGGTTTTCGAAATTTCATTCGAATTTTAAAGAAATCCAGGACACTTCAATAAATTTTACCGGCTGGTTAGAAAGAGCACGCATTTAATAATGCCAACAATCTGGATGATACCATCTCCAATGTCAACACTCCCACTTCTAACGTGCCTACGCTCTCTTAAAGTCTAGTTTTCTTTACATTAATCAGCTGACTGTTGCCACTTAGAATGCTGTTTTTCTCTGTAAGTCGCCGGGTCACTAATGACTGTTATTTTGTTAGGACATGAAGTTCTTCATTGCTTTTCGGTTATCTGGTCTGTGTTTCGCTAGCAGCACAAGGACACCAAACGGTCCCGAATAAGTATTCAGCGTAAACTCATCACAAATTAAAAACTATTCCACCCCTATATCTCCCTCGGAGATGGGCCTGACGGTGCCGATGTTGGTGAGGTCTACTAAACAGCAAAGTTTATCGGCAAGTTTTCTGTAGCCGCAATTCCCATTGCCCCATGAGACAGACGATACTACCATATAACCACTAGTAGCTGAGGACTAGACTTTCTGAACTGTGTGCCACAAATCCCGAAATCAAGGAACGAAAGGTCGCGAAGCGCTGTGCCCAAAAAGTTTTCTCTGATGATTCCCAAAAACTTGCTTTTGGAGGAAATGAAATCAAAGACTGAAAACTGAAAAAAGGCCTACCCGATGATGCGATTGGCATAGGACTCTAATTCCGTTTAGATTTTGGGAAAGTGTGCAAGTATATTTTATTTGCACTTGACGAAGGAAAAAAATAATCATGCAAAATATAAGATGAACATCCACTTCCGTTCTTCATTTGCCGATCTTAAGTAAATTAAGTAGACTTTTAAGCAAACAATATTTTTATTTTTCAGTCCCGAATTTGATTTTGTCTATTTGTGAGAATGGCTGTACCACCGAGAAGAAAATGAAGTGATGTAGTGATTCGCTGATTTGAAGTGGTTCCAAACAGATCGCAAAAACGTGAGATCTTTTTAGCTCTTGAGAAAATGCAAGAATTTCCAAAAGTTTTGAACGATAACAGTAAAAGTTAAAGGCTGTGGAAATATCGGCTTTTACATATTGTTCTAATGTAAACACTCAATCCGACTTGTAATAGAAGGTTCTGGAGGAAGAAATCTTTGAAATTCGGTGGTTTGAAGACTTCACATTTATATTGTAGTATTGTTATTATTCATCTGGATTTCGAAGATATATGCATGCTTGCTATTTTAGAAGCCTCGAATAAGATGAACGGAGCAGTGATTGGTCAAGCGTTCCCGCTTCACCTTACCTTATCAAAGCACGATGTATAGCAGTATCAAAAGTCTGATAGGGCCTCACTTTGAGTTTTACAGGAGGCGGATTATATTTGGTTCTCACTACCTAATAATGTGATACATTGACCACCAACCCCTTTCGTAGTCAGGGCAGCACTTCACTTAATCAATGCACATGATCAAGCGCTTAGGCTGAATTATTCTGAGATGAACAGCACTTTAGCTTCCAATCTGTGAGTTAATTAGAAAAGATGCTGAGAAATTTTTCTCGGTCTTGGCTCACCTTGATCTCTACCCACTAAAAACATCCAAAAACCTGAGTAAAATCTGTTGAAATACTAAATCAGATAGATGAACGGATCGTTCGGTGTTGATGTTTCGATGGGGTTCTTGGAGGACATCGAAGAAATCGCTATTATTAAGATTGACTCCATTTTAGTTCTTTTGAGCTAATATTACGTAATAATCACTGAGGTGAAGTAGATCCACAACGGAAGTAATTTAAAGTTTCACACAAAGTGTATTTACTCATGCTGTTAGAATCATTCTGAGCTTAAAAGTGCTGGGAAAGTTTGAAGCCGCATTTCTGAGGGTTATGAATGACAAATCAAATGCTTATATGACCTTCCAACTGTTTTAATAATTGCTGTTTCGTTGTCAAACATCGGTTAATTAGAATTGCTAGCAGTAAATAAAAATGAAATATTTAACGAATATTAAGTGGAAAACTGAATTAATTGTAATGCATTTTAAATAACATATGGCATATACTAATAGTATTGAATAATGTACCAGTGAACGATTCTCAAAGACGTTACATTTCCACTAATCTTCCATTTCGCTTTCCCTTACTGAAAGGTAAATGAGAATTCGTTTCTACATTTTTATCAGTGCTAGGAGGTCCATTGTTCATTAAGGAAAAAAATATTTAAAGAACTTGAGTTCGAAGAAATAATATGCAAAAGTTAACCAAAAGGATCAGCACAGGCGAAATGCAATGGGTTGAGGCTAAGGTGTGCAAAATTATTTCCTGTTGTTAGAGAATAAGTTGATAAACCCTTAATTTCATTGTTGTTTGCTATTTATGTTTTCAAACATGCTTTTGATAGCATTTAACTACCCATTTCATTGGATCTAAAACTTACTTTTACCTTTTCTGGATGGCAGTTTGGAGATTTAATGGTCGCGAACGGATAGAAATTGGGATCGAAAAGTGCGATGATCGCTGGGGAGTCATGGAGGCTGAGCAACTAGATGATCCACTGCGCTGCCCTCAAGTTATGCTTTTGTGTAAAGTTTTCAACCCTCAATTTCGCCACTCATGTCGGTCTATAAGCAACGAATCTCGCTTTCATAAAGCTTGTTGACACTGTCGATCCAGTTGTTCTCCTTGTGCATTAGAAAAAAAAAATACTATTTAATGGGTTTGAAGTCAGAGATCTAGCACTAGACTTTTAGACGACATTGCTAAGGGGAAGATTCCTTGCAGCACGCTGACTTTGAACAAGAAATTATCACTAGTAAGTAGACCGTTAATTGCCACTTATCTCTTACTGGTCGAGAAATATTAAAATTGCCTTCAAAAATGGGAATGAAATTGTTGAAAAACCCTTTTATCTGCTATAAACCTCGTTGCCTTGATCTAGTGAATCCTAAAACTTCAGAAATTCGCGATATATCTGGATATTTAAGTCACAAGGGATTTGATAATATGGACCAAATCACCTCTCTATTAGATTAGATTGGTGCAAACGGCTATTCGCTTCGAAGTTACACTATTGAAAGATGTAACGGTTGCAGAATGGTAGCTTATTTAAGTCCAGTAAAATTATATAGCGTTTGTAATAAAATGTAGGAGTAGGGAAAGGATTCAACTAGAGTATAATTTTGGATTGTATAATCCATTTTGATCTCGAAATTAACTGAGGCATCATCTTTGAACAATGAATTAACTGAAGACGACCACAGGTAAGTGGATCAGAGGACCACTAATTATAATCTCGCCCTTAGAAATAAACCAAAAGTTTTGGATCGAAATTTCAGGCTCTTAGAATAGGTACGTCAACTGATAAGCATGAAATGACTATTCGTTTCCAATCTTCAAATCAATTTCCAAGAATAGGAGGATTAGAGTTTCAGCTTCTAAAGATGCTATTTCTTTTCTCAGTTTGATTTTAGCTCGCAGGCAGGTGGTGCCTTCAAACTTATACTCTTCCTATGAGACTCTCCAGAGCTCAAAAATTGTCTGCTAAAAAAGGCTGCAGATGCATTCACCTTCCATTTCACCCAATGGTGTGCAACGAGGATGAAACTTAACGGTCTTCACTGAACCATAAAGAAGCAAAATGAACAACCTCTTGAATAATGTTAGACGTCAAGTGGAACTAACGGAGGCAAAAAATTGTGTTAAGCTTGTGAATTAATGGGACTCTAAAAGGGATTAATCAACCGCAACTTTTGACCACCTTTCTATCAGCTTTGCCAAACTGAAGGAGATAAACTTATTAAATTGAATTTATCCACACACCTTGTATGCAGTTGGTTCTTTTCCGAACAAGATTAACCCTTGATAATCATTATTTAGTGGGATCTGAATGTTTGAATAGATCCAAATGTGTAATAAGCTAAGGCAAAGTATCGTTTGTTCTGTTTTCCCCAACTGGGCTGGTTTTGCCTGAGAACCTTACATGAGGTGATAAAAAGCGCAATCAGACACTTTAGTCAAACTATTCATTGCAGTTACTAATTGCAAGACCTTAAGGTTTGATTTGAGATTTACTTACTACCAATACAAATTAGAAAACAAAGGAATCAAAAAAGGTATGCAAAAATAAAACACATATTTGAATAATGGACCTTGAAAAACTTTTTAAGCAGACTGAGAGGAAGTTAGATCTTGCACAATGGCAGATTGTACACATGAAGCCTTATTTTCGCAACTTTATGAGTTACTTCTAGGCAGCCTAAAGAATCTAAGAACTAGACTATTTTTAACCATTTAGACAACGTAATCCCTAACGTTGACAGAGCCAACCAACAGATAGTATGACGTAGACCTATTCTAAAATGTGACAAGCTTAGTCTTAAAGTTGAATTGACTGAGCACTTCGAAATTTCAGTCCTCTACCGCATTACTTAGAATTCCCAATAACGAGGAGCCTAAAGTTGTCTTAAATGCGACAAGTTTCTTTCAGGCTACCAGATTTCATGGAGAACTAAGATAAACCAAAGGAAATGCAAATGTAATCTCAAATACGACCATTCAACCACAGCTGGTAACCTTAATTTCATCAGCTAAAGTCCGAACTAAATAGGGTATTGCAAAAAGGCTCTAAAGAGTGACGGTAGTGACTGCAACTGCAGAGTGAGTTTGGCTGATCTTAATGAGTGAAAATCCTCCATCTGTGAATGCTTCGAATGCTACGTGAGAGAAGAGTGAATCGAACGTCAAAATCTAAAATTGTACTCTTCAACCTTTGCCCACCCTGATCATTGAAGTAATGAGACAGTGGAAAAATATCCCACAACTCAAGCTGAAGCGATAAAATATCAAAAATCTACAAATTCCTTCAACACCTATCCCTAATTTGTATCATTGTGATTGATTGCATGGGTCCAGTTCATGAACCGCTGACAAGCTAAATAAAGTCGAATCACTTAAGCTAAATTAAATAGAAATGTTCTTCATTTATTGACTTCGCCTGACCTACGTGATGATTTCAGATCCATGATCAATTCAAACCAGAGGGTCGATAACTTAGATAAGATGGTTTTGGATGAAATTTTTTAACTGAATGGAGTGAAATTATACCTCTATCTCAGTCCGTTTTAACTTCATGGTATTATCGCTAATTCCGGCATCTTTAGTGAGTTCATGTATACTACGTTCTGACAGATAATTTATTTTACCATGGAAAACCTTTGCTATTGGAACTTCGAGTAATCTGGCCTCCAGAAATTAAATTTTTACTTCTGCTGTCGAAGTGGTGTTAAGGGGGAAAGATTGCCCAGACCTGTGATTTTGTCAAAATGAGTTCTGCATGATTTTTCACAAGTTCAAAATTACTGCAAAACAAATTCAAAAATGTCCACTATTTTGTTTGAAGCGCTTTATCTCCAAAGGCCGAACCTCCTGGAAAGACCAGGAGGGAATTTTTTGAAGCTCTCTAGTAAGTTGGCCTATCTATTGCACGCAACGCGGTAGCTCGAAATATTTTTGAAGAGTTTTTAAATTATGTTTAGCCATTTTTGCCAGGACCAATTTAAGAATCTTAGCATTTGCATTGGTTCGCTTACTTCCAAAATGTTCATTTAATATTTTCACCTTTCACCTTGAAAGTGCGCTTTTTCTTTAATCTTTCGGGCTAGGATTACTATATTTTAAAGGTTGAAATGACTCCATTATTGTGATGGTTATGACTTTTCATATTATAACCTTTTTTTCATAGAAAATACGATCGAAACGATTACACTAATTTCCGCACTATGAATCGTTCATAAAACTTTTTATTTATTTTTTTCTACCCGGTTAATAATTTTCCTCCAATTATTGGTCACTTTGGATTGCCGCCTGAAAGTAGGTGTAAAATAGCCTTTTATTATCGAAAATAAAGTTCAATTGAATGCATTTTGGGATCATCCACTTTCATTTTGAGCTTTATCGATAATCGATAGGTGTGCTCTTTCATGGGGGTATTTATGAAGGGAATGTCACGCTGAAGTTGTGTACCAAATGGCTACTGCAAATGTTGTATTTGCATGAGTTGGAAATGAATAAACTTCGCCCAGTGAAATGTTGCGCTGAGTAAGCGAACCACGAAGCTGGGGGAGGGGATGCTCATCTCCCACCCATCTTTGAGGAGGAATTTTTTCCACTTCGCTCTCAACTAGACCCCTATCACCCTCGTCCCTACTCCTTTGAGCTCTTCGTTATGATAATGGCAACACATTCGCCGTGAGTCATAAGCTTTGAGGGAGTAAAGCCTCCCTCGATTGTAAATCACGGGGAGCTGAATTTCAGCTGGGTTTGCTCAACTAACACGCAAACATGTTTCTGGCCAGGACAAAAGTGAAGCACTTTTGTTGTCGGAGTGATATCATGACGCTTGAAGAAAATGTTTTTTTCATTTAACACACTCTGCCAGAATAAGCACAGATTTTCTTACTTGTTGCTGTTGATGTATTCCACCACCTATAACTTTCCTGATGTTAATCCATCGGTTGCCTTGACTTCATGAAAATCCACTCTACCTCAACAGTAATATTTTGCTTTACTGAAGCGGCTTATAATGTCTTAGTAATGTAATATTTAATTTCCTTGCCATCCCGAAATTCGAAATAAATTGAATTCTCATCCCAACCATGAAGTACTCCACAGATCACCTTAACGGCTCTTGAGTTGGAGCAAATATTCATTCCAGAAGATATGATTTTTCAGCAATGTTGAGTAAGTGAAATAGTCATTCAGAATGAAGAGATTTTCGATCTAAAAGAGTTCAAAATTCGATGAGCTTGATCGCTGAACCGCAAGCTGAAACTTTGACAATCAGAGCAGTCCCTTAGAGAAAGCCAATGGGGATAACGGTAAATATGGACAAATGTTTTAGAACACCAACTGTTTCAAATTCTTTTCCACTGTAAGTAAGGCTCTACCTTTTATGATTGGCTAGGTTTGACATTACAGTGCACTGAAGCTTTAATATGAGGCAAATTAGCTTGAGAAAGTCTTCAGAAAATCACCTTTCCCATTGGACCGAATCGTAGACTAATCACAATCTTTCATCCGATTTAGCTAGAATTTTCAAAATTGGGGATAGGTGTCAAACTTAAATGTCCAATCAGTCGTAGGAAATGTGTCGATCAGCGGACATTTATGATTTGATCTGCATTTAAGCCAAACATTTATTTTTCGATAGTCATCTAAAAGATTGGGACCAGATGATACGCTCATTATGATAGAAAAAGAAGCTATTAAATTGAAAATAAATGCTCAGGTTTGCGCAGAACCTAATTTTACTTCAAGCTTTCTAACCAATACTGAAAATATTGTTGTCTTGGGTGGAAAATTATGGAAACCAAACCTGTACTAAAAAAGGTGTTTTCGAGAAATTTGAATAGAGGAAAGGTGCTTTAGTCACTCCCTTCGCAGACCACCATTAATCAAGTTGGTTAGTCTCTCCAGTTACCGGATAGGCAACAACGTATACCATTTACAGCCGCTGCACATCCAAGCGTCCTAAATACAATTTTGGACTTCATTACGGTTACAGAGGTCCCGTTGGAAATTTCAGTAACAATTAACACACGGGAAATGGGATCCAATAGTTGCAAGTCCAAGCCAGAGCATTACTTTGCGCAGGAGATGATAGTGGTAATAGTACATCAGTGATCAGTTAGACCATACAACTATTACTATTTACTAGGGCGGAAGTCATTAGAGGGCGGTGGGTCATTTGATCTCTATCTTTCGAATAATCTCGACTATCATTCCCTTCAAGGGGTAATGACATACCTTAGCTTCAGTTTCAAACGATGATGACGATGCCCTATTTGCGGTCTTGTTAGCCCTTTAAACGAGGGCTTACTGCTCCTGTCTCTCCTTCTGGAAAAAATTAGGCTTCGCGGAGAAAGTTTCAAAGTCAGATAGGCCTATTTAACTACCGCACTGACCGGCCACTAGAAAAGTGCTAGTAATTCTAGATCATGCCTTTAGTTTGAAGTGATACCGAACTGCACTATGAAATACACATGTGAGGACTGGGCGGACGAAATGGTCGCTAGATGGCGAACATTTCATGGAGTCCTTAAGTGGATAAAAAGGATGCTCTAAGATATGAGAGGGTCTCAAAATTACGAGGATTTATTTTCTTTGAACTTTTGTGATCATTCCTTGAATTTGGCTGTTGAAATCTCTGGTATTTTAATTTAAAAAACCGAAACTACTTGCAAGGAAGAAATTAATCTTGTGCTAAACGGAAGGCTGTTTTAAATCCTTCCAAACTAAGATTTGGTCGAAGAATGTTATCCGTCATTTCAGCTTAAAACAGGTATGAAACTGGCGAAAAACTGAGCAAACGGTCTTGTTAAGTACCCCTGTTTGATAGTGATTCCTCATTGCTTGAACTCTTACTCTCAAAGTTACATTAAGATGAAATCAGTCTTGCAAATGATGATATATTAAAGATAACCAAATTTCCACATAGTGCAGAAGTGGGTACTATGATGGAATTTCCCCCACATATTCACTTCAAATGTGTAAAAAGGAGAGGGCTAAAAGGCGGATTTGTTATACGTATTGTTAGAATCCTTGTAATCATGTCTTCAAAAGTACAACTTCTATCAACGTGACCTCGCCTGGCTGGGGCTTGAGTATCCCTTCCAGCCCATAAAAGCACCATTTCAAAAAAAGTTGCCTAAGAAATGGCCTGGGAGAAGGATTTGGACAAAAATCAAGGCAAACTAAGGCATAAATTATCGTTATGGTTTGCTATTAGTGGAAGACATTTATGTGATTATGTCATAAAATTGTCACTTTTAGCGTTGATTTGCCTGGCTATTTGTCAATCTGTGGTAACAACCACGGCTCTAGTTGATTGGATGAAGTAAACAACATTCCAGCAGGAAATGATTTTGCGAAAAGTCAGAATATATAAACAAAAGAGGGAAAAAATGTTCAGAAAGGTTGTTAAATATCTGAAACTAATTAACCTATTGAATGCACGAGGACCCTTTATCATTAACCCGCATCAGAGATAAGCTTTACCTATATTAGGACTTTTTTATATTGCAACGAAATAGATAAAAGTGCGATTCACATGCTGAAGACAAAAAACTGCCATGTAGGGGCGAAATCAGGATATTGAATGGACCCTTCTAGCCATCTAATTAGAGTCTACTTACTATATCAGGACACCACTTCGTCGTCGTGGGCGGTCTCTATGGCATACGCAATGAGACCCCAGGCGATTCATTATTTCATCCTGAAGTGAATCAACTGGAATATCTTGTCATATCCATGTTAATCCCTACTCGTAAAAGTCATTGGAATTTGTCCAAAGCAATACTCGGTAAGGCCTGTTTTCATAAAGACTTGCTTTTAGACTTCACTCCACCAATAATCGTAGTGTCTTAGGTCATCAAAGAATGGTATTTTTTAAGGACTGCATTAACTATCTTTTTTTCTACCTCTGGTACTGCATATCGAGGCCTGGGTCCATCCGCCGTCACTGGTAACTAAAAGTGAAATGAGCAGAACTGAAGGGTGGTCAATAGCAGAGCGTTTAATTTGTCTGAACATTTAGGGTTCAGCATTTATCCCAACTGGCCAACTTCTATGGAGTTCTTTTAGTTCCTTCTGAAATCAACTGAAACAGAGCAAAATTCAATCACTTCCTAATATGCACTACCATCACAAACTGGCGATGGGTGCCAAATATTTTAAGTGTGTAAATGAAAATATTTTTAAAATCCTCTATAACTATGCTTCGGATTTATTTTTTCCACTCTAGTTGAACCCTAGGACACTGATTCATTTCCTAGGGTCACTTAGAATACCAAAATCAAAGCTTACAAATGGTACGAAAAGTCCACATTTGTGCAGGTGAAACGGTCAAACAAAGAGCTAGCGGTTCCTTGTGTTTAGCACATTCAAATTCATCCTCGACTGTGTTATATTGTTTCTAAAGAAGGTAAAAATAGTCATATTAGTTAATATGCTTAACATAAAGGGTCTAATGTCCCTAATGTCCCTTCATCCGTAGTGAATACGGATTTCCGAACTTATAGACAGGTCAGTGATAATTCACTATTATTCATAATACATTTCAAGGCAAAGCAAGTCTACAATCAAAGGAACTGAAAATTTTGATATTCCAAGTATGGGTATTGGAAGGCTGACCTACTGTAAGGCTGTGGATGGAGATTTTAGGGGGATATATAACTAAAATCTTATTCTCTTCGGCAATGGTGCTAAGTGAAGGCTTGCAATACTGACGTCAGAATTTGAGCCATCCTGTCCTCATTCAAAGTGAGATCTCCAAAATGATTCCAAATGATAAAAGTCTTTTGACTGAAGGTAATAGTTGGGACGCATGGATGAACAAAGAACAGATCCAGAGACATGAAAGTGAAAGAATGCACGTTGAAAGGAAAATAGGGGAAGCAGAGTTCAAAGTTAGATGGCTAGATGGTCTGTAGCTACTCACTTTCTGGATCGAATAAAATAATGCGATTCATATTTAAATCACGAGGCCTGCACTCCACCTCAAGACGCATCCTTTCTGATTTTGAAGTTTGGAATGTGCTGCAGATTTCATGCACTACATATATGTATATATGGGAGTTCAAGAGGCAGAAATACCAATTATATAAATGAAAATATAGTAATTGGAACGTTAACGAAGGCTTAGTGGAAAAGACTAGAAAGCTCAAACCCATACGCACTCATAGGCCTGTTTTGATCGGCCAATAAAAATAAGAATGAAAGTTAGATTGACATCTGGTGACTGGGCCAATAAGATCAACGAGTTGTAGCCGAACGCAGGAGAAAGGAACGGCCGATGCATTGTTTTACAAACTGCAGGATGATCGCCATTTCATATGCGTAAGTGTGATGCTAAATGGGCAGAATTCAAACTAAAACACTTCAAACATTTATATACTGTGATTATCACGGTGTTAGCAAGAATGTTAATTCAAAACCCTAATTAGATTCTACTGCTGATTATCAGTCCAAAATGCCAAGCATTTAGTCCTCATTCAGTAGAATTTATCCAATCTACTCCGGTTAAGGTCAGGGGCACAGCGAACCTCAGACATCTTTAAGGTCACAAGTGCAATTCTTACCAGTGCCTGTGATGAGCCACTTTTTCAATGAATATTGTTAGTCATTAAATTGTGAATTAGCTCTTTAAATGTTCATTTTGGTCTTATTTAACCCAAAATCTACTTTGGTCGTCACTACTGAGAAGAGCCTTACCGCTTACCTACTTACAGGGACTTTTCAACAGTAAATCAGATTGGAAACGCGGTCTAGATTCTGATTTAGTCAACTCAAAGTCATCTCACCAGATTCTACTTGTGATACACAGTGAGGAAAACGCATTTCTGTGCACATAACTCTTTGTGAAGCTAATTAGAGCAGCCAGCGGAATTTCAGTGGTCTTTATTTATCGATGACAGTCCAGTTTGTGATCAGACACCCCTTCATTGCTGAAAAAGGTGTTTGCTTAGTTAAATCACTTTCTTAAACAGATTTGGAATATAAAAGGGGACTACTGTTTTCATAAACATTCATAAATAGATAAGCATGGGCCTATACTATTCACAATTTTATTTTATTCATTGAATGTGACACAGTTAATGATTTCACAGTATCGGCTTCGAATTACACTGATTTTCCCCAGTTATATGCATCGCCACACCTAAGATTTCCTGAAAGAAAAAGTAGAAACCAACGTGTAATTTGTTATTAATACTTCTGGTTATTCAAAGAAAGCTAATTTAAAGCATGGTTCAAGTCTCAGTCTGGAAAAGAATTCAAGACCATGGTTTCCGTTTTACCAGTTACAACCCATTAGCCTAATGTGGGCAACTATGTTAATCACCGAACACTGACCCTTTTGTTTCCGACACATTTGATGTCATCTGGTGAGTTTGGTGCTCACACATCCCCTCGATCCCTCGCCGCAGAATCCAAGTTTTATTAAAAGTCACAAATAGTTCTATATCAAGATTTCAGTGGTCGTGTCTATTTTCCGCCGTTTCAATGAAGAGATTTATCATTCTTTGCTCGCATTTATTTGTTTTTTCCGGAATGAAATAGCCAAAAGAACAGTGTTAATGAGAAAACAACGGTTTTAGGATGGGTTTCGTGTGGATTTAATAAGGCTAGGACAGTACGGCTTCGTCTTCAGAAAGGGCTTCCTAAAACTTAAAACTGAATTCCAGATTAATATCCCCATCCCCCCCTCCACATCTCACAACGGCAAAACACCGCTTAACTCACCCATCTTAGAACACGATTTCTGAATTCAATCCTTCTCAATATGAAAAATTAAACCTTCCGACATCGGTAGTTTTAACATTAGGCTGAATATCTGTTACAATGTCCCACGTGTGCGTGTTTGTGTGCATGCTAGGTGTTTGTACATCCAGTGGAAGATACCTTTTGAGGAAATTGAGTCATCACTGTAGAGTCTAGTAAATAAAAACTGAGTAATCGCAGCGCTTTTTTGATAAACCACTTCGAACACGAAAGATGGTATCAGTACCTCTAGCAGAATATGCAAACTCGTTTCATCTAATCTTGCATTAATTCGTAACTAAAAGATAATCCAAAATTAAAAGTTCTTTAGCTCTAGATTCCAAATTTTCAGGGTCTCTAGCTTTGGTTTGCTATTAAGTGTACATGTGACCAATTCATAGACTACTTTTAAAACATATATAATGACAAATGGATTTATTCTTGTATCCGAAAGTAAAATTTACTTGCTGAAAGCCCTCGATCATTGATATGATTCGAAAATCGCACGAGCCATGAAGTGCAATGTGCATTAAATAAGGAACTATACATATGTTATTCATTCTCTACTTTCTTTTTTTTTAATTTTACAGGAGAACCTTTTAATTTCACAAAACCGAGCTAGGTCATTTTTGCCAAGATGAGATTTTTGGGATCCTGACCGATGTTCTTTTTCAATGACTACTTCACTGCCCTACTAGAGATATCGCTAAGGCTGCATTGTGGAATAAATGCTGGCTCTCTTTCTTGCACAATCTTTCACCAATCAGATGAGGATAACATTTAAACTGACAACCACCATCCTTGGCATTTTAATTCAGTTGACAGAGTATTGTTGATCGTTTTGATTACCATCCTATAATTGGAGTGAGAAGAATAACTGATCGAACAGCTTCTCCTTTCAGAATCTATTAGGATGCAGGCTAGCACTAATCTGGTAGGACCTGAGTTACGCAGGATCATTTTCCAACTCACCAGATACAAGATCGATTCCCTTAGGACTTTCATTCTTTCCCTGTAATTACTTGAGCCCCGATAAATTCAATAATATTTTAATTAAATACTTGTATACACGCATCGTCTAGACGATGCAATAGATTTGGTTTTCAGTTAATGTGTCGATTTCACATCAAGTTGAATGGCAACCTACGGGCCAAGAAGTTAATTTGTAGTTTAGATTAATACATCTCCTGAGCATATAACAAAATGGCCTAATTCCCATTTCCACATGATATAATGGTTTACGCAGTCCTACTCCAGACGAAGTTTCAAAAAAAACAGTTTATTGAAAGTTTCGACAAGTCTCTCTTGAAAGCTTGGATCAGATTATCACTCAGGAGGTGTATATTGCAACTTGTCTCAATTCTCGACAAGTCCTGAACCTCGATCCTTTTCACATCTACCCTAATTAGTGAATTAGGTTGGTGCCTAATGGCGAATCTTTAAGCTCTTAATCGGTTCAATTGTTCGATCACGAAATGAATAGTGAATTTATCTGAATAATTATTTTGGAAAATTTCCTGCGCCTTTTTATACAAGCACACGAATTTCCTTTCACGCTGAACAGGAGGAATGAATTAGCTTGCGTCCGCATATCAATCGCTAATCAGGAGGGTTTTGTTAAAGTAGGAATATGCGTAGGTGAAAACATCAGCTGAAGGGCGTCACCATCGTTGATAGTGAAATAAATTAATCAAGTCTAGTTAATGGGTAGTGGTGGTGGTGGTCAAACTGAGAAACAATAAATCATTCCTTCGCCAGCCTAAACCAAATGGAAATTTTATTTTCTTAAGTACAGCTGATTCTTGCCAATGATGTAATAAATTGTTCAGTGATGCAATGAGATAAAAATAACACTTTGATGTATATCGACACTACTTCTGAAAATGAATTTTGCGTTACTTGGTTTTTAAACTGAAACTTGAACAATTCAGTGGAGTTCATTTTGCCTAATTATTTGAGTAGTTTAGACCTCTATAACTCTCAGTATGAATGCCCTGTATTTAAACTTGTGGACAAGTATTTTCCAAACAATTACATTATGAACGACCTTTCAATAACATCTCATGAAAAGCCAGGACGGAATACCGCCAATGCTTGTGGGATTAATGGAAACGGAATCATTTGATAAGCAGTTTCACCTAGCATAGATGTATTTCAGAAAATTGGTAGAGTCATTAAGTTTATACATTGAAATTATCACCCTCTTTATTTATAACCTCTGGTTCCATTTGAAGCACCACTAAATTTTATTTTAAAATGGTTTCTTCGGCATCCAGTTCATTTCCTGTCCACTTCTACTTCTGTTTGCACTGCAAATCATCTACAAGCCCAAGAATTCGGTGAACTTTCAGCTGAATGCCTATCAGCTTTGCTTAGTGTCACACTCATCCATCTACAGCCGGTTCGAGGAGATGTAACTTCTAGTTAATAACTACTCAGAGAGAAGAGCAGAGGCTAGGTGAGTTGGTGGTTAGTTTTTGCTATAGAGGAGCAGTTGCGTAGAATTTATCTGGAACATTCAAAAGGCGAGAGCATTCAATATTTATGTCAATTTGCAATTCTGCATCTATTTTGATTCTATGTATTTGCAATTGAAATTCACTGCACTGACTCAGGCTGCGTTATTAATTACTTGGTTACTGCCTTCTCAGGTCACATTTTGAGTCAGCCTTTCAGAGAACTCATTTTTGCTCCAAAGTCAATTAACGCATTACCTGCATATCCCTCATTTTGGATGCAATACTCCTCTCCATCTACACGTCCGTATAACTTGTGACTCACACCGTCTCCTCCCATCCCTCTATGTTTAGCAAAGACAGCCCCCAATTTTAACAAAAATGTTTTGTTGATCTGAGATTTACTTCTTTTCTTGCAATTTTCATTTGCTTTTATTCCAAGATGGCTCTGAAATCGCTTCATTTCGCTATTGTTTTCCATTCTTCTCGTAGAATGAATCAATAATAGTCATTTGGTTGTTTTTTAACCAAATCTCAATTCGAAAGTCTCTTACCAGCTGTCCATTTGAATCAAGAAACAAATCAAATTCAGTTAGTTTTCCTTTGGCATTCGATGGCATCACTGATGTCCGTGGGCTCAAACCGAGGTATCAATTAAAAATTTGGACTTGCTAACAATAGTCTTCATAAGAAACCACCTTCAACCTGAGGTATACAGCTAAGGGTAGTAAATTAGATGTTCTGTTTAAAATAATCTATGCGAATATAAGTAGAGTGTCATTAACTTTGTGTTGCAAGGCCAAAAATTGAGTCAATGGAACGGAAACTTTTGCAAATAACACAACGGTTATTTTTGACGTTTCAACGGTTCATCCGACGCACTTGTGGCTTACATTTGTCTAAAAACCATTTTGTCGACTAGGGTAAGTAAATAATTCAGGCTACTTCAACTCCTGCTGGTATAATATTCTTATGGTTTTATTTCTTTTTGAATATTCTAACGGCATTCCCGTGTTTGAGGCGCTGCGTCTTAGGAGAAGCAATTGAATATAAAACTGGTTCAGAAACGTGCCAGTCTTTTAGGGAATCATTACAAAAATAGATAAATTTAAATTAATTCAAGAAGTCGACATCTTTCTACGAAAATCTTATTGTATCAACCGTGAAAGAAATCAACGTCACTGGCATTGCATCATAGAATGACAATTATGTTTTGATTGACTGTGTATTCAACAGATGTTATTGCTGTCAAATTTTCATATTGAGATGCAAAAACGAGCAGTAACTTGGCACCACGAGAGTTTATTTATTATCATAGAGTTTGGTATGAGCATTATGATTCTGAGCAAGTTTGTCTGAATCTAGCGTTTAATTTCTATGAAGAAAATGAGATCTGTTTTTAAGACAATGCTATGGAACTCATGTGTATTTAGATCCCTTGCTTAATGCATTTTTGATAACCCATTTTGTGTGCTTCAGGGTGTATATGGCCATCCACGGCTACCCATGACCTGGAGTTTTCATGATCGATTCGACATTAAAATCGAGTTTGGAGAACCTAGAGTAAACTTGACAAAATAATCTGATAAAAGTTCCCAAGAAGGAAATAGCGAGCCTCCAAAAGAGCAAGAGACTGTAATATTTTACTGTCGCTGCTTGTTTCCACCTCCCAGTAAGTGAATTTCAAAGGTGGCATTAGTCAAGGAATAATTTTCCAAAAAACTGTACCAATTTCAGAGCCTTTTTATTCGTCCGACCTCTAGATTCTACCTTCGCTTATCCTATAGTCACGCTATGCGATGGAGGTACTTTAACCCAAACGGGGCAAAAGTGATAAAATCTGCCGATTTTCTACAGAATAATAATTCTCTAGTAATGGCAAAATTAATTATTTTATTTGCCCTTGTTACTCACGACAGAATGAACGAAATTGAAGTTCATTCGTTACACTTTCTTGAGCTATACGCTTAAGTTATTTTAAATTCGAGTAATCGGGTTAAAGTAGCGTTGAGGAGGAAAGATGACTTGCAATCTCGGCCTTGAAAAATACATCTAGTAGAAAAAAGGAACTGTTTAGTTAAATCCATTCAAGTTGCCTTAGTTAGGGTGAATAAGTAGGCCAAGTTTCATCGAATGTTGAATAAAGTAAAAGCAACTTTCCATTCTCTTGCATTAATGAGAGAGGGCTTACAGGCAGGACATACTAATAAGATGTCGTTATAAGACTTACCTTTTGATGGACTAGCGTGTGTCCAATCGAGAGCTCTGGACCAGAAAGGGAGATGGCGGCACAGTTCTAGTTACTTTGATCCGGCAGTTTTGGCCTTTGAAGAACGACAAACATTCCAGTTTTTAGTTTGGGGACATCAGCATCTGCTCAAGCTTGATTGGCACGCAGGCAACTACTGCAAACGCTAGAAGGAACTCATTTGAAGAGGCTATTGAGAAGGAAATGTAGCAGAAAGTAATCTTTGTGTACCTGAAAGCAATCCTCTTTTGAAAGAAAATTTTCTTCTCTCTAGGAGGCTATATCTTATCTTTATATTCAGCAAAAAACGTAAGTACTTAGAATGTGCTATAAATGGCAATGCCGTTAGAAAGGACATTCAATCCTGAAGATACTCTGCTTGAATGGGTAATAGGATCGAATGTTGGGTGCTACGATCAAGAGGGTCCCAGAAGAGGATTTGACGAAGAAAGTGACAATTTGGAAGTAAAATTTAAGCTGGAACTGAGGAAGTTCGATTCTTTGAATGTCCCCAACAAACAAGGGATGGAATTTGAATATTGCTAGATGGTAGTGAGTTGGCCGAAATATGTTTGCTGCCGTGTGGGATGTATTTTGATATTTTCATGCCAAGCCTCAGTTCTCCCTTATTCATTATTCCCTTTCAATTTTCTAGTTAGTAGGAATAGAGAGGTTTCATTTAAGTTTTATAGGGACTTGACCTCGAGCGTCCTCTTCTGCTCTGAAGGATTGAGACCTCCATTGCCTGATTTAGTTAGTAAACTATATTACATCTGTACTAGGCCAGACGAACAGTAAACAGGTAGGACCATGTGCTTCAAAAACAAAAAAATTAAGGCGGAGATAAACCAAGCAGATGGGCAGACTCTCAAAGGTATAAAACAAAATATGTCTGTCGCGTATTCATATGACTGCTTTGAATTTTAACTGGAAAAACTTTCCTCTGCAATGAATATTTTTGCAGTCAGTCAACATATAGCTGATCAGCATCATTAATCTCGCAGAGTCTTCCGGCAAAACTCACCTCCTGTTGCTTGTCTGATCTTATCGAACTTAGTATACGCTTCACATACCAACGCTGAGCTTTGATCCAGCTCTAGGATCACGCTACCTTGTTACTCAAATTGTAAACAAGGTGTGCGGACACAGACGTCAGTAATTGGGCTACAAATGAAAGCCATTCATTCACAATCGGCCAATTAAAATGGGAAAAAATAATCTCATTCGAGGGACCAAGTCACTTTAAAATTTAAAGCTAAATGACTACGGTCCAAATTTATATTCGCCAGTCTTCAACCAATGATGTACAATAAATATCGTTCCATATTTTTTTCATTAATTAAAAGTTTAACAACTGTGCCTGGGGAGAGTATGTTTATTTGCCATTTGTGAAAATTTCTCCTTCAAACCGAACACAAAGACTAAAACGCATGATCTTCAAAGTAGGATCTTTTATTATGGAACGCACTTCTAGAAGATATTTCAAAGCTGCGACGCAGCATCCTTGACGACAGTGCGCCAGGATAGAAACTTAGGAAAACCTCGAACACGAGGCCCGATTCGATGGACTACTTCAGCTGAACGAAACATTCCCAATAGATCACTTAGATGTTTTTCGATTATTAAAAAAGAGAGTGGTCAATTTTTCGTGAAAGCACATGATCCGAAAGTCGGGCAGTAAACAGTGCTTGAACTGCGTTTCGAAGAGGATGTCAAAAATGGGGACAACGGATTGAGTGATCTTTCGATATTGAGGTATCAGCAAAGATGCCAGAAGAAGGCCAGAGAAGTCAAGCCTAAGCCGGAGTCAAGAGGCAAGTTCTTACTAATGGCGAATTACTTCTCCATGTACGTTAATCTCAACATGAATTAGCTTCATTCGGGGAGGTGATATAAACACTTTCACTATGTATTTTCACAAACTCAAATAAAGTTGTTCAGTAGACTACTTTATAGAAGGAATTTGTTTTTAAATTTTGAAGCTAACTTATTTTAAATGTTTAAGAATTTGGCCTAAATGTTCTGCGAAGTCCAAAGTGCACAAATGTAACAAGACATCTTTTCAACGCAATAAGGCCCCATTGGTAGGACACTGCCGAATCACGCACAATCTGAGTCTTCGCTAATGGAATCCCTTCCCTGGAATGAGGAGTTGTATAAACTCTTCGAGTTGCAACCATTCTGGATTAACTTCACCGACTCACCGAAAACATCTACCTTTCCGCTATGATCAGCTGACTTGGATTTAATTCAGTGGAGATTAGATTAAGAGATGGTTTAAAATCTTACTGTATCCACATACAGATTTATCCCACCATGTAAGCTAACTTTCGATGAACTGTGTGGTCTTCCATAGGGAGGACCGATTGCAGCATATGGAGATGATGCTAACTGAGGAATCATCAAATCAAAGATTGTAAACTCCTCAGAATTCCCTCTGGAAAAAAAATAAACTACTTACTGGAAATCTGATGACCCGCTGGAGATTTTTTCTTTATTCTTTAAGAGCTTAGGTTCAACATTAGACAGAAATACCTTGAGTTTGTGTGGTTACGCTTCTAAAGTTCAATTTTTTTAAATTTTCAACCACCTTTTTTTAATGCAGTGAATTAAAATGACCATCTTTTCCACAATTTTTTAGGAATATTTTAAATTAAATGGACTGAATTTTAATTGAACGCATGTGCTCTTAGTTCCAAGAACTTAAATGATAATTTGGATTTGATATTTTAAAAGATGACATGGGATATGAAATTTTGACCCACTAAACCAATGGAATGCAGGGAACATTCATGAATGCTGTATGGCCTGAATCAAATGACTGTTTTTGAATTGACTCTTAAGTTTAGACGACGATCATAGGTAGTTTGAGCAGCTCATTTTGATGGAGCTTTAAATGACGACCATCAGTAATTTGAGCAGCTGCATTTTGATGGGGTATGGGTGATTAATATCCATGAAAATTGAACCGATTCATCAAGCAAGAGAGAGAAGCTAAACATCTGCTAGAAAAAGTAGTACAGTAGAATAAAAAGCTGGCCAGAAGATGATACCAGCAGAGTGCCCAGGTCTTTTCTCGATTTCTTGAGACAGTTAGTAATTGTTGCATTTTAACTGTCGATTTATTTTTTTTAATAATGACATTGTCGGTTGGATGGATATACTCAATCTACCCATCAAAATATACCCACATTAATTAGGCCATTAAAATATAGTGTCATAAAGTGGCAGAGACCTGGAGATAAGACTATAACATCGTAAACAAGAATAAAGGCCATGCTACAACCTGGCAGCTCGTTTCAGAGGCATGTTCATTGTTCCAGTTGCTCGCATTGCAAGACAACAGTGAGGCGATAAGCATTGCTAAAGCCTTTACCTATCAAACGGTACTCTCGAGTGGTAGCAAGAGTCAAGGCTAAACCTACTTTCTTCAATTTTTCGGTTACATTGTTTTAGAATTTTCCATCTATGCCAAAGAATAACTAAATTTTTGTCATTTACGGGAATGAAAAGACGGCATGTCTCTAAGATTCAGGCGATGGCTTTGCTTACATGGTCCTCTACCGAAAGAGAAATGAGAAATAATAGATTATTAGTTATAAAACTAACTAGTTTTGTGCTCTTCTGATTGGTTTCTCCCTTCAAATACTAGTCCTCAGTGTCCTTCATCTTAACCAATCTATGCTGCTCTATTTGAACTTCGTAACCGTTCTCTTATTTTATCAATGAAGAGGATGGATGAAACGGAAGGTGTTGCCTTAAAGCTCTAAGTCTGGTAGGCATTCAAATTCTTGACATAATTTCAAATAAATTGACTACTTGGGCTCGCGATCACTCGCTTGCATGAATCTGCCATTTGCGTGGACTGCCAGAATTGGTGCATTAATTTTGTGAAACCGGAAATAGTCTTTAGCGAAGCCTTGCTAAATACTTGGTTGAATCATGAAAAACTTTGGCCAAATTTTATTGCCAAGTTCTAAGTGTATAAAGCCTTACTTTCTAACATTGATGAAATGACCAAAGTTGTAAGTATCACTATTTCATAGACTTTATAACTTCCTTCCATTAAAAGGCAGCGAAGAGCAGCTTGGACTTTTTACTATGTTTAGATTCTGGGATAGAAATCATCGAGCAGATATAAGAGACTTTTAGGCGATTAATACGAGGTATCTCAAACTAGACTGCTTGGTAATCGCAAGACCTTGAGCCATCGAACTTTATAAAACTATCATCGGAAAGTAAGGAATCCCTCTGAATGCCAAATTGAAAGTTGATGCATGAACTGCCATATCTCGATGTAGTTAGAAATTACAAACTAAGAGGATGTGCATTGGTGCCTCATCAGAAAGCACAAATGTAAAGCCATGTATTTGGCTAAAATCATCGTCTACACCAGTCCATCCAGATCTGATTGTGGTAGGCAAAATGGCAGGAACCTAATCAGAGGTATTCCGTAGCATCTCCCTGTTTTAAGGACAGAGGTATTATTTTTTCACAAAACGGTGTAGGATTCACATTAACTTAATGGGAAAAATTGGACTCTGGCTGGCAAATACGAGATTGACTTAGGAATATTTTATTTGTGAAAATAAATTTGCCTAAAATGCTAGCCCAATAGGGCTCTCTGTTAACCGATTTCTGTCAGCCCTTTTGGCAAATGATAGAACACTTGGTATTATTTAAACTTCCTTCCAAATGGTTGGCTTGTGCTGTATGGGGTAAAAAATAGAGGAAATAGAGTTAAATTTTATGGCAGAGTGTCGAGTATCAAGACCCCCTACAACATGCATAGCGCGATTGACTGCAGTCATGAATACGGACATCGAGGTAAGTATTACTATGACCAAAACACAAGTACACCGACTTACGTTCCTTATCTGTGGAACGATAGCAGTCGAAAAGAATGTCTTTAAACTGCGATTTCAGAAGTAAATTGTGGTCCAAAGGGTTATAAATTTGTCTTCTTTTATTCAGTGCTTTGTGCAGTTTTCTTCGCATGTGGCCTCGGAGGTCCATGCTCTTTTAATCGCTCCAATTTTTGTTCATTTTTAAACAATGAAATGAAGTTGCCTAACTCTCATTCTTCTAGCGCACCTCACCATATATAGGCAAATAATAATTGGAGATGACAGTTGGATAGCTTGTTTGGAATTAGCTATAAACATTAGTTATGAGCCTCACCAACATGACGTATGGAGCGTTATCATTGGTTGATACACATAATTCACAGATACTGCCAACACAATATCAGGGGGCGGAAGGGCAGATGGGGATCTAATGGAATCGGGTGTATTTTTATTACCAAAAATGTCAGTAGGAAATTTACAGTGGCCTTGGAACTTCGTCAAAACCACCTCAATCTATAAGTAGTTTGACATTTCAATCTCTGCTTCTGATTTTCTTAAATTAAACTGCCATTGAAACCTAGATCAGGTGCCACACTTTATGATATTCAGCGGCATTGATGATAGAAGAACAAGATGCGAAATTCGGTTTAGACCACTGTGCTCTTCTTCTCTTCTCCTGGAATAATGTTGATGTTCTATTTTCAATTCTTAATATTTTAGTATTATCTTTTAGTTGAAGCAGGTTAGTGTTAAAATGCCATCGTTTAAAACCTAGCTAATTGCCTACGAAAGGCAAGCCATGACCTCGTCGCAATAAAATGAAATATTTGACCTCGAGGAGGGTTGAAACACTTGAAGATTCCTTTCACGATAGCTGCCACGCGTCACGTTCAAAATGACACTCCATCCTAAAAGCCTGGTTAAACTGGCAAAATGTAGTGAAAGTGAAAAAAATTGCCTTTAAAATCTACATTAAAATCTATTTTTTTAAAAAAAACGGGCTTCTAAAACGTTCTTTAATAGGATCTAGTTTTATAACGAATGGCTGGCTTATTGTAAGACCCTAAATACCGGCACTTCTGACTTTCACCACAAGTGTCAATTTGATGAACGGCCAAAACTTCCGATTAACTGCTTAATTTCCTGTCTACGAGTCACGACTGAAAACCACTGCTTATTATAGTAAACTATGGATCTATTAATATATAAAGTCTAATTTCCTAAGTTTCAGTTTGGCAAATGAAGTCAAGGAAAACGCTTAAAGGTACCTAAAAATTGGAAGAATTTGAAATGTAGAATTAATAAAATTTATTTGCTTGGCTGATTATCCACTCATCTTACATTCTAGCAGAATGGGAAGATTTCAGTCACAGGTAGGCATTAGGCGATCGACAATATTGAGGATATTGAAGAACATTTAAAAGGAGTTCAGAAGTTCTTGTTGGAATTGCTCAAGTTAAGGGGAATTTCAACAATTGCGTCAGATAAGAATCGTGAATTGATTCTTTCTTCATACGGACATAGAGGCGGTGATCAAGCTGTCGGATCGACAGGATGTTATAGTTCGGCCTCTTCACATTACTGTGGAGTAATTTTATTTTTTTTAATTCTCTCCACCCATTAGGGCAAGTCCCAAGGACTTATTGGGGGTGCAACAGAAGTAAAAATAGTTTTTACAACAGGTAAGCACAACAGTTTACACAGAACATAGTAAAAACGTTTGTTGACGTCTTCGGCTGTTTGGTCTCTTTTCTGGCATGGCTTCGTCGTGGCACCTTATCCATCTTCGTCCGTCTTCATGTCACCTACCGGAAATCTTTCAAAAATCTGAAGGAGACTTCATTCATTGCTACATGCACGCGCATTCCACATTCCAGTTTGAGACCATGAATCCGGTTATTTACCTCGTGCCTGGTGCCTCTCATTAGCCCCCAGAGTTGTCTCTGGGGTTACCGGTGGTCACTGTGGAGTAATACCAATTCATTAAAGCTAAGAGTTAAGAGGTAGGACCAAGAACAGGCTGAACTTCAGATGCAGTACAATCACTTAATGAGCAAGGAAAATGTAGCTTAAGCAGTACTGGAAGGTTGACTGATTGGATCGATAGCCGAATCTTAAATTTGAACGAAATGAATTAAAAAGTTTTGCGAAAATGAATGTTGTTTCTAACTTTCGACATTTGACTCTCCTCACATTATGCTAACAAGCTGAGCTTATAAATTACCTCTAACGAACCAAATTTGGAATCAGAAATCTTATCCAGCCCTCGTCTCCATGTTCTGTTGCATCAATTTGTTGGTTATCTGACGGTTTCTGAGGAAGTTCTTGGTACATTAAAGTAACGAAGTCAATAACATACTTTCTTCAGTAGCAAATCATTTTTTTCATCTGGAGTAAGAATCCTTAAATAATGTACTGAATTTTTAAGAATGTAGATTGCATAATAGTTCATTTGCATGCCGATAAGTACCTTGTGAATAATTAATTGCACTAGGTTCCAAAAAGGGGAGTTTGTTAAACATGAAGGGACTGGTTTTGGAATCGTCATATTAACACCAACCAAATAATTTAAGTTGTTTGTTTAAATGACTCAACATTTACGAACATCTGCATTTACCATATGAATATTGAAAAAAATATTTTTTTGAGGAAATATTTTAATTTTTTTAGGATCGAAACAACTCCTTTGTCCTTTTTAGCTTCAAGGTTTTTCTGTGTTTAACATGGTTATTCTAATTGCCACGTTCTTCGGAAGTAGATGCTGTTCCAGCGGTTTATTACGAGTGGTTGATGACTATGGATAATACCAAAGAAGCGGAAGATAGCATCAGTTCTCATAGATACCAGGCTTAATTCACAATTTCGTTGGTAGTAAATAGCTACAGAAGCAAGATAAACTTTACTTAGCACGAAACTGAAGTATTTAAATTTTGCTAACAAAGTCATAAGTAATCTTTTTAGAGAATGACTACGGGCGTGGTTTTTTTATTTACTCCCCACCCATTAGGGCAAGCCCCAAGGACTTATTAGAGGTTCAACAGAAGTACAAATAGTTTTACAACAAGTAGCGCACAACAGTTAACACAGTAGACAGGAAAACCGTTTATCGACGTCTTCGGCTCTCTGGTCACTTCTCTGGCGTTGTTCCATGGTACAGGTAGCAGTTACACTTCGTAGTGACACCTCGTCCGTCCTCGACGTTGTTTTGGGCAGGCAATCTTCATACCTCTTCCAGAAGTCTTTTCAACTTTCTGGGTGCAATTTCATTTATTGAAACATGCACCCACTTTCCACAGTCCAGTTTGAGACCTTTGATCCAGGTATTTACGTCGTGCCTTGTTTATTAGGCTGTACTAAGTTGCACTTCAGCTCTCACCATCTGATGTTATGCGTCCGGTAGGTGATTAGTCCTATCCGGCTGCTAGAGTTGCCTCTGGGGTTACCAGTGGTCACTATGAGGAGGTTGGGAGTAGGTTTGAATACCTACAGGTGTGATAATGACTTTGTCTACCACACGGCAAATGCAAATCGAACCTCTCAAAAAGGCGTGGTCCGGAAATTCAAAGTTACATGCTAATTAACCCTCTAAAAGTGTATATTTTATCAGCCTCACTGAAAAATGACTCAGGTAAGATAGATGGATGTACCTAATTTAGGTACATGCTACAGGTATTTTTCACCTGTTTTCCTTCATTAATATCACATGCACTTTGTGACTACTCAAGTGCACACTGATGCACTAGATATTAAAGTGCTGAAGGATGGTCAGAGGAGAATGGTGTAATTTCTACTTTGACATTTAGAAGCTCTGTACAAAATGCACGATTTTTATGCAGCTTCGCAAGTTTCTGAGGCTTACTGAAGTGAACAAAAAGCCTAGCATTCGCTTCTGTTTCTAGGATAAATTTTTTTATTAGTTTCCTACCGTTTAGCATCAATGACATCTTTTTGGAGTCTGCATTGGCGATAACTTTCACCGAACCAATCAAAGTTATCAATTAGCTAGAAGTAAGTGATGTGCTTAGCACCTCACGTCTAGCACAAAAAATCTCTTCGGGGCAAAACGTATCTATATTGGATTTGTTGAGACTGAAAGCGGACTTATAGTAGGTTAACTTATCCACGTCTGGACGGTGAACCGCATCTGAATGCAGCAAATATGAGTTAGGCTTGAGCACATAGAAGTTTATCTTCTATTGCCATTTGCTTTTGGAAATTTTAAATCGAAAAAGTGCTCCATGGATCGAAGGACTTCGTATCAAGTGAAAATTCATGCACCTTTATAAAGGAATTGTATACCATGCTCATTGATAATATGACGGTCATACATGCGTCTGATTCACCAGACTTGTGAGTTTGAAACTCATCGGCAACCATCTATGAGGTGATGATGTGGTTTTCAGAAACGTCAACCACGTGAGATCATAGCTGGTGTAAAGCGCCGATACGTTATCGGCAGATTTCTAGTAATTCACATCAAATGGTGCTCTAATTCGAGAGGGTCAATTATAACCTTCAGAAAGTAAGGTTGATATTTAGTAAGTCGAACTCTTAGTAGAAGGCTAAAAGATAAGGCAGATTTGTTCTTAAGTCTTTTCAGGCAATAATGCTAAAACAAGAATGAGTGACCCCTGGTTTAATCTTCAGACCATCTAAATCAAAGTCAATGATGGCTCATGATTTAAAAATTTCACAGAAGTCCTTATCTCAGTTTCAAGATAAGGTTTTAGCTGCTTACTTTTGGGCGTTTCATTACATGGGTTCGATTCCCGCATCTCATTGTATGAACTGTGCATCGCAATCAGTTTGCTGATTTGTTCACAATTCGCCAAACTTTCCATGCAAAGTTTAGGCGATATTGCTCTCCTGATTAACTCTGCATTATCATGCACATTTTCAATTACTTTTCGGACATTTAGAGGTTGTCTAAAGTGACTTAATCTTCTAACCACTTTGGAGTACTGAATCCAGGGAAAAATGATTAAAGCGACATTGCGTTAAGCATTCTTCTGAAGTACGCAAAGGCCGAAATATGCTCGAACATGCTTTAAACAACTTCTCTTTTTTAGCAAATAAAGTTTATGTTCGCTTTGGATCGAAAAGTGCCCTTGGGACTTGGTTTTCCAAATGAATTTGAACCTAGCTGGCCGTGGGGGTTGATAGAGAAAGACGTCATCTGGAATTTAAAAATGATTTTCCTATTGACAAGAAGCCATCCATCGAAGGTGACTGTTATGAATCTCTACTGAGAATCACCATATCAGGTAGTACATCTGCATAGCGTCCAATTATCTAGAATGTATGAGAAATATTTTCTACAGCTCTGTTTTCAATAAATCAACCATTTCATTTCCTGTTACTAGTTTCCCTTATCCAAAAATTTTTTTTATAAAATGCCTTTCTGACATCTTCTCCCTTCAAGCATGAGATTTCCAACAGCTTGGTATTAAAAGTTAAATTATCATGCGAATTTTTCTCCTCAGCATCTATCAGAAACATCTGTCTGAACCACAGACTTTATGGTCAATCCGCTGCAAACTGATCTTCACCTCCTCCTCCTCTCTCTCTCTCTCTCTCTCTCTCTCTCTGCCCTACCATAAAAGTCAAAACATGCAGTGGTGGGGTGAATTTTTGGCTAATTTCACCTTCTTTGTTGCAATTTATCCTCATTTGTTGTAATAACTTTCATCCTATTTGGCTCTGAACACTGGCAGATTTTTATGCTTCAAATCAGCCAACAAATATATACCCTGGCGGAGTAACAAAATTTATCATTTTAGTGAAATTATCGTACTTAAACGGTGGGGGTTTGGCCTCTAAATATGAAAAGCCATGGCTACATGCAGAGAAATGCGAGTCACTGCGTAATAAAATGGATCTTCCAAACGATGTTATATATATATATTCCAGCTCGACCCTTATTTATTAAATAAGTAAATGAAAACATAAATGATCATCAAATAGCTGGGGTAAAACTAATAACGAAGAGGATCGAAAGGTCATTTTAAACTTCCAGCTCAAAAAGTCCTAGAGTCAGTAGAGTAGGCTATCTTCTCTGAACTCAATGAAAGGTAGATTGGCTGGTTGATAATAGGCGTTCACCGAAGGTCTCGGGTAAATATGCAAATTTTTAAATTACACCACCACACGTTTAGTGAGAATTACTGCCATATCTGACTACTTTATCCATCTATCTTACACACAATAAGATACAAAATGAAAACGCAGTCCGCCCTGAATGAAGAGTTCTGAAATAAGTACACTTTCAAGAGTTTAAATGGTGTCAAAATCTAGCCAGACAAAATTGTTTGCTGTAGTATTGAAAATAGAAATGTATTTGGAAAAAAATGTCTACAGCAAAGCTTTTCCATGTCTTGGCAATTAGCAGGTGGCTTTAACATCTGCACATAACTCCAGCATGTGACGTCCATTTCTTCAAATGGAATACTAAAGGCTAAATTTAATTCTAAACAATTGGGAAGAAACTTTGAGGATGGAAAGCTCAGACCATATGATGGTTTGCAGCTAGAAATTGGCATTGACTGAAAATGTATTCTTTCAATATGAGACTGACTTGAAGAAAGCCGACGTGACTAATAACCAGAACAATGTTGGAAGCCAGCAGAAACTTTAAATAATGCATCGTTGGAAGAACATGTTGCATTTTAAAAATAGCCTTCTTCTAACTACCAGCTGATTTTCTGGTTTTTTTTTACTTCAAGCAGGTTGACCTTCCCCCTGTTAAAAACTCTGGAATGAGGTAATGATATTCCACCATCATTTGAATCAGTACGTATCAATTCAAGTAAGATAGCATACTCTTACGACTCACTGAGCCATTCTTCTCAGCTCTTAGCAATTAAAATTTGCATTGTATGTGCTTTTATCATTTTTTTGCTGGCAGAGTTAGAGTTTGATCACCTTCGCTAATAAACTTCAGATGGATTAGTTGAATTTATAAAAGTTCACCGATCTCCTTAAGTAATACTTTTCCAAACTGCCTTCGCATGCAATTTCTAAGTTTCCAGACTTGTTTTATTATGGAATTTAGAGCCATTTCAAAGAGAAAACGGTATTACTATATTCTCCAACATAATGCCACATTCAAATTTCAATATTTTTATGGGGGAGTCTATCAATTAGGTCTATCATGGCATCTGCTCATATTTTCTTATGGAGAAACAGAAATAAATTAATGTTTTTATCTCATCTCGGCCGTCTTTTGATCCTAATTTAGTAATAGAAAGCTTGAAAAACACCTTCTACGTGAAAATCCAGAACCGCTAATACCAGCATCTCTAAGTGGTCCGCGACGAATGTCGCAGGTTACCTCACCGCCTCTATTGAATAACTTGAACTGATGGAGATCAAATTTCCCCATTTGTGCTGGGGCAGGAACCGAATGGATGCCTTACTTGGTGGATATAGCCGAAGGTGTGTCCATTTGGCCTCGATGGAATAAGAATAAGTGTTTCCATTGACTCAGTTCTTTTTCTGCGCTATTTCATTGAGAATCCCCTCAAGGATCCTTGAATATTATTCGTCTTATATTTTAGAACTTTTTCGTGTTTTGAGATTGAAGAGCTTTTGTTAAAAATGAGCAAAATGCTTAGTCCTCGAATTCTAAGCTTTGTTTGGGCATCTTTTTCAGTGGTAAATTGTGGTATCTGTGAAGGTCCTCGTATTCAAAATCTCCTTAATCCAATCTCCATACGAAGAGGTCGCATGTAATTCATTTTTTTTGTTTCTAGAAATACTGAGAAGTCATATATAATGCCTAGATTCTCTCTTCATTAACTCAGTTCCCTACCTTCTATTGTAGTCCGATTACGAGCCAAGAGCTCACTATTAGGCATTTTTGCTATGAGCATTGTCTCTGAGTATATTCCATTTACCTAAACAGCCCATGTTGAAAGCAAAGGCAAAATTGTACCGAAAGATGAATTGTAGCTTCAACCAGTTCACAAACTAACCCTGTTACAAAGGATGTAACGAGTTAGCCTCCATATGCAAGGTTGGAAAAAGGCAATTTAAGAATTTTAATTTCAAACTCTAAGAATTCATGTTCTACAAATCACAAAAGTTAAATGCGCTTAAGTAAGTCAAAATAGAATGCATTTAACCGGCGTAAGTTATATTTACTTGAAAAAATCTAGAAATTTCTTCAAATTTTCATGTCAGGCATGACGAAACCTCTGGCACACCTTGTGCTGCTACCTATTTTATGTTTATTTATGCTAAAACCAATAGTAACAGTATGAATCCAACAAAACAACCTATCTCTTAACGATTAATATAATGGGAAATTTGCAACCGCTATCAAAGCAAATGATACGTGAAAAAAATTTTTATTGCCCATTTGCCAGAAATATAAGCTACTATTTACTGAAAATGGGACTATGTGTGGCAATTTTGTTGAATTGAGTTTGACAAAGATTTCCTTTAAGACAGAGTGCTTAATGATTCTAATCTAGCTAGAAAAGGAAGAGAGATTAGGGAACAATAAGCCTTTAATACACAAAGGTCTCGTTTGATGAACTTGCAAATCTCACCAGACTTATTCCCTGTAAAGACATTTTACAAATTAGCTCCCCATTTTATTTTATTTTTGTTTACTCCTCATTCACTGAAGCAAGTCCCAAGGATTTATTGGGGGGAACAACAGAAGTAAAAATATCTTTTACAACAGATAGAGAACAATAACTGAAGACAGTAAAAGCGTTCATTGACGTGTTCGGTTCTCTAGTCACTTCTCCGGCATGGTTTCATCGCACAGGTAGCAATTTAACGTCGCAGTGGTACCTCGTCCATCCTCGACATTGTTAAGGGCAGACAATCTTCATACCTCTCCCAGAAGTCTTTTTCAACTTTCTGGCGGAGATTCCCTTCATTGCTACATGCACGCACTTTCCACAGTCCAGTTTGAGACCAGGAATTCAGGTGTTTGCGTCGTCCCTTGTTTGCCAGGCTGCACGAAGTTGTACTTCTGCTGGCACAATCACATTTTATACGTCCGGTGGGTGATTAGTCCTATCCGGTCGCCCCTCTCATCAGTCTCCAGGGTTGCGCCTGATGTTACCGGTGGTCACCGTGAAGAGGTTGAGAGTAGGTTTGAGTACCAATCGTTCTCCATAAAAGTTGTCATCCTTCAGTCCATGCTATGCACTTCTTTTTGCAACTCCACTCCACACCTCTCCACAAACTCGTACCTTCAAGTATTCCTTAGAACCATAGCAATGTCTGACCTGTTTAAAAAGTACCTTTTCAATCAAACCGTGCTTGAACAGAGAAGCATCGCTGAATGGTCTCCTAAAAAGTCACTACTTACACATAATTTTAAGAACTTAAGAGCCCACAACCCTATTTATATCTTTGCTATTCATGACGTATATTTAGAGTAATCGAAATGATCACAAAGACGGACTAAATCTCATACCTTCTAGAGGTCATGCGGGAGCAAAGTCAGCTTCTTAAGTGAAGAGGAACCGGCAGGTTTAAATATGACTACTCATTTCTTCCTAGCCAATCGACGGTTTTGTCGACGTGATCGACAATCTGACCTGCAATTCTTGATTTGTTTCCGAGGCAAGTATTGAAACCTGAAGCTCTGAGGTAAAGAGAAAAGGATTTTTATATAGGCAGAAGTCGAATAGGATTCAAGAAGAAAACATGATATTTGAGTAGGTCCGGACATGAGCTTTCAGCGAATTTCATAAAATTGGCTGGTTGGTGCCAGTCGAGTAAGATACGCACTGAAAGAGACCCTGTGTTCGAGTTTCAAATTCTGACACCTGAATTTTCAATTCTACTTTACCCACTCCACTGACATCTCTGTGTGTAGTGAATTGATCCAGTGAATTGTAAGAATCAATGTTTACTACATAAGAAATGTAAAGAAACTGCGTTTTCACCTCATGTGGCTACAAGAAAGACAAGCCTAGGGCAAATATCATTGGATTTCACTATTTTTAACAGTGCTTTCTCTTAATCATCATTCCTTGTGGATATAAAAATCCAATGTTCATAACACACTCCGCTCAGGGTTTTATACCAGAAGCATCTGTGAAGCTGTAGATCCAACTAGAAACATAAACGGCATGGCCATACGCTGGCATCGAATCCATTCGACTAATTTAACGAATCATAATATATTATCGACTCATGGCTATTTAAGAGAATGACCTGACAATTTCAATCTGTGACGACCATGGATATATCAAAAAAGTAATGAAATATCTTTGCAGTGCGTTAATATTCTCATAACTGAGACTATAGACGATGTGCTCAAGATGATCGGCATATCAGCTTTGTCGGAAGAAAGCAGTTGACACTAAAGTGTGGAAAATCTATTAAAGTTTTCATTGATAAGGGCTTTAAAAGAACCTTTAAGAAGAGACATATAAAGTTTAAAACCAAATGTTTATCCAAAGCATGATTTGAAAAACAGTGGTTCTAGTTAGATGATTGTTAAGAGCATTGGCAAATCCATCTTAGGCCTGGCTGAGACAGGCATTCTAACTTGAAACATGAGAACCTGAGATAGCTTATTGTTTTACCTTTCAATAATTGTAAATTTCCATGAAAACTCCCGGAAGAATACAACAATTATACTCTCACTATGCTTTTGGAAAGTGCGCTCCTGCTTTGATGCTCGTAAAGTACCTGAATGTGAGTCAAATGGCCATTAGGAGAATGCCTATCTAAGTGATGATTAGCCTGCCCTGCCTTGAGAAAATCTCATGCTATCATTAGAGTTAAAAATAGTTGAATTCGGTATTACTCGGATGTATGAACTTGTCTTATAAGTTGCGAGTATGCAGTACGGAAACCCCATCAGCAAGTTAAACAGCCAATATTCAGCTTCTGAAAGACTTAGGTGTTTGCCACCCGCACGGAGATCTATTTTGATGGGACAGTATATCGTATGTGACTGAATGCTATGTTGCATTGAAAAATCCACCCGATCGGGCGAAAGGCGGTACAAAATAGCTTTTCAACTATGCACAGTATTTTAGCCACGCCTTTCGGGCAGGAACGAAACGATTCCATTCCTTCCTGAAACGGCACTGAGTTCCAACTCCAAATGTATCCGCATTTAATAGTTTTTTTCTTCCAATTTCCAAATAGCTATTGAAATATTCGAATTGTGAAATCGATTGATAAATGGTAGTGCTTAAAACCTTTCACCCCTGGCTAAGCCATAGGAGCCATCACCGACATTCAAATAGTAACAAAAAGGTAAAAAGAGTGTATTAAAATATACAGAAGATTTGGTGATCGAAGGTGCCTACTTTTCACCTTATACTCGTTGTTTACATGCTAACTATAAAATGAAATTGACATGTTCTTTAGCCAGATTATGAGTAAATTAATGTCTATAAATTTGCCAAAATCGGCTTTAAAAGCCAAAGAACTATGTGATAACAGGCTAATGTTGTTCCATCGTAGGAAGAGATCTGAAATTAGTATTTCTTTTCAAAATGATATACACTGGATTCATCTCTACTGATCAGAGTCGTTCTTAGAATCAAAGAAAGAATTGACATCGTACTTCTCTCCCAGAGCCCTCATCCACTTCATTGACCTCACATTTGGTGTCCTTAAATAGAGGACTCCTCTCCTCGTGGGTTTCAGGCTAAGATTAAAGGCGGTATTAGATAGGTAAGTTGGACCTATTTTTATTGTCATAGGCAAATCAACAAGAGTAGTCAGCTCATTCGTGTATTATGACCATCTTCAAAAAATCAGCTTTTCCTTACGCAAATATGCTTCGGGTTGGACGAAAACACGGAATTTACAAATGTTCATAGTTTCTTCCACCCTAATTCGTCCGTAAGGAATTCTTTCAGTGACTGATTATGGATAATGAGGTTGGTACATTAACATAGATAGTAATTTAAGCTAGAATATTTCAGGGTCAGGATTTGGCAAAGTGGGATATGTGAAATATAGGGATTTACGCCTAAGGCATTTGGGTAGTTGTGAAATATGCACCTAATTTCTATTAATAATTTATTAGAGTTAGTTGAAGTGGGCGAATCACGTTTATTTAAACAGCGCTGAGTTTTGCCAAGTTCCGATTATGTAAGGCTTTTTTAGAAGTTTATTCCCATCTTTTTGTATTAAAGCAATTTAGTTTTCCATTTTCAATCTGAATCAAATAGGCAAAACATCGTGTAGATGCATAACTGTTGACTATTTTCCGCTTATATGGAATTTACAGGTTTCAACCCATATACATAAACTACGATCTTTCTATGAAGCCCTTAATTTGTTTGTTTCTGACCTAATAGGCCGTCAAACTTAACAAATCATTTATGCTAGATAAGAAGGAAATTAGGTAACGAAGAAATGAAAAGATTCCATGCATCGTGGGAAGTAGCTTTAATATCTGTTATGTGGTCAAATTTCTGTCCTTTTTCTTTCGATTTTACTTTTTTAAACTATCATCCCCATTTCAAATTTGCCAACAAAGGCCATCTGCACCACGTAGATGAAGAATTCAAGTAGGGAATTTCTTTTTATTACAGTGACAAAGTTTCTTCAGGACGCATATGAGGACACTTCAAATGATTTCCTTCTCTCTTTTCGACTGGAAGCGTGTAAAGCAGTTCCCTGTCCCCTTTTAAATGAAAAGAGGAATCAAAAGAAGAAGATATTCATTGTTCCTTAATTCTCTGAGTATGATACCGGGTTTGATCTGGTGCATTTTTTTGTAATAAAAGCTGACATTTCCGGAGTCTCGTGCATCTGGTTCTCACAAGAGTATCGTCGGTGTGCCTACACATATTTGAACTGTGTGGCTTGTCAGAAATCTACTTATAGAAGTGGCATCTTTATGGCGATTTGATTGAATCCATGATTCAATCAAGTGGTTAACTGTTTGGTCGGAAAATACCTGGATTTCTCAGGCATTTTTGCAAGTTTTAAACGCGCCGGCAATAGCAACCACGCAGTCCCACTTTTGATCAATGATGACGGCGTCATCAGCACGGTCTACAACAACATCTACAACGCTTTATTATCAGCTTCTTTGGCATTAATTACGACATGGGGGAGATTCCGATCCTCGGTATTAGGCTGATCATTTTTATTGCCAGCATTCATTATGCGTTATTCTTCATTTGAAACGCGAATTGATCATCGTAGCTCAAAATGATCAGCAGTCACTTGAGCCTCCGCCCTTTTGGAGGTTAGTTAAAATGCATTTTCCATTTCTTTTCCTCTCTGAGAACCAGTTGCCACTAATACTCGAAAGGGTCTGTAATATTATTAATAGACAAGCTTGAACTAGCCATGATCTTGACTTCAATCGAATGTCTGTAAGCATGACTCAAGAGACTTCATGTTTATTTTCCTACTCCGTTACAAATAATGATAATGGAAAAGATAAAATCTGTCTATTTGAGTACCTTTTTCCCCTTAGGGTGGAACATCAATTTGCCAACTTATTAGTTCACGTCTGAACTACTAACTTCAGAAATATTCCCATTATTTTGAAAAGTCCTTCAGGAATTTCGCAAACCGGGGATTACACCTACCCGTTTTCAGGATTACTGAATGTCATTATAATCACTGAAATAGTATTAAACAATTTTTGGAGGAAAAAGGAGCTCACAGTACCTAGCCGTGTGCCAAATGTAGATCTCATTTCCTCATTCTCGCGTGCTGCTTCTCTTCCGGGCAGACATGCCCCAGCAGTATTATTTCTCCTGTGATCGTTATCTTCGAACTGTTGCTTCCCTCAAGACTTTTGATGCTTTTGTTTCGTCTTCCCAGCGTGTGCACTTAGATGTATTCTTAGGGGCGTTTTCACCCGGTCTTCGCTTTACAAATATTTAATTTAGCTGCCATTTTTAGGTAACATCAAGTCCCTTTTCCGGTGGTATGTGCAACTTCGCATTATGAATCTGAGCAATAGTAATCAAGCGTAGGTCATTCCACTATAGCCGGTAATTGCTGTCTCCACTAAATGTAGGGGGCTTGATAGAAGCCTGGTGTTTAGCTGTCAGAAAAGTCTGACACTCAGAGACACTTCATAAAGTTGCTCTGATAGAAGATTAAGATGAATGCCACTGACGAATAAAGTGGTTTGAAAAACTGCATAAAACCGCTTAAAATAATGACTTATTAGGATCAGTATCGAATTAGTTCATTCAGATATGCGAAATATCCCTAGTAAGGTTAACTCTCATCTCCGTGCAGTAAAGCGAGTCTCCATAGCGGACTGGAGCACAATAGGCAAGACTATTGATACAAAATTTCACTTGTCTACCAGCCACATACACTATTTAGTTAATCGAAGGGAAAACGATAGGAAACGGTACTTGTTTTGAACTATAACTCAAAAGATCTTACCAACTACCAAGGTGCTAGTGAGTTGTCCCTACAAAAAACTGACTTAATTTTATTTGGAGTTCTCAAAGGGTCTGATCCATTCTATTCGTTCCCGTGTGTTAGTTTCCTCAGAACATTGTAAAAGTCTCGTAGTCGAATAAATAGTCTGTCCGTAACAACCAAGTCAACTTTCTTCCCTCACGCAATTTAGCGTTCGGCTTTTGAATTCAGTATCCCATCACATTGTCCTTTCTCATTTGATGATTAAGAGAGATCAAGCGGAACAGATTTTTCACCTTTTAACTCTTTTCACCCCGCCTCTCCCTTGCCTTCTTCTTCGCTAGAATGGCTCTTCAGAGACTGCATTTACACTTTACCCAAAGTTTATGGCACAAAAAGGTGAGGAGCATCGTCATCAACGCTTTCTTTCTATCCATTGTCCAACTAAATATGCTCACAGGAGGCAAGATTTTCAGGGAATAAATGCTTTTAGGGACAGCCTAATTGCTCTCCTAATGGGCACGATAGACGTATACTCACATTAAGATTTAATAGCCTCACAAATTAATTGCGACAAAGTAATCAGAACAACAGTAAAAAAAAAGTGAGTTAATCTTTTGATACAATATTTAACGTTTTCTGTACACACAGAGCGCAAACGAGAAAGAGACAGCATACGTTCGAGAGGTTCATACATGTATATATATGTATATATAATGGTAGGGAGTTTTGCAAACATGTCATATATATACTGAATTGCTTCATTTGTGCTATTTGAGTATGCATTTATGTATATTTGGGCGCTAATAATTCCTTGTATATACCGTGGAATTTTCGATAGAGATGAACATACTAGTGGCAACGGTGGCCCTGCGACTTCAATTTACATAATGGATGAGACCGGATGACTCCGGTAATTTGCTGAACTTTTCTCCGGAACCTGATTGGAAATTTTAAGTCATCATAGTTGACATTGGGGGTAGCTTGTTAATTTTGGGCTGAAAAAAACAGAAAAAAATAGAAGTTTAATTTTATAAGTTGATGACAAGTTTATCAAAAAAAATTAATGAACAGAATATTAATTTCAAAATGATTATCATCTAAGACTTATGAACTGAAATGGTCTGAGGATCGGATTCATAATTTACACAAATCGTAAAATTGCTATCATTTTTGAGTGAGGTCTTTTCCTTATTATTAAATACAGAGATCCTGATTGTGCGATTTGGATGTCATGAAGGTAGCCATAACATTATTGAAATACCTCCATATGAAAGGACTGTTTTTTTTCATTACTTTTGAAGGTAGAATATGTCCAGACTTCTAAACGTGCATTTATTATTGTTTCCTTTCGGGCTGCGTGTCGTTGATACTTGAAAAACGCCTTAGGACAATATTTATTCAAGCGGTATTTAGTTCTACAAATAATTTCATAAATTTATAAATAAACTGCTGAGTGATTATGGTTACCGCTGAGATATTTCATCTTATCAGAATTTAAAAATGCAATTAAAGGTCATTGTTTGTGAAAATAGCGTACATCGTTTGCAGGAAAGAAACCTCTGAATCATCTAGCAGAAATTACAAGGATGAAAAATTTATTAATATCATGGCTGTCATTTGGCGGCTAAAGAGAATATGAACCATTCTTATTAGACCCAGATCGTCCGCAGTTAGTAAAAATAGTTGGCTGATCGAATTACAGAGAGAATTTTGACCAAGTCGATATTTAGAATTTGGGCTTTGTACGCAGATATACACTTTCAGTAGTGTTCAATGATTGTAGCGTTTGAAGGAAACAAAGAGTTATTCACAGAACCAGCACCAGAATTGGAAAGCTCCCTTTAAATCCCCGGCCTTCAATCTGAGGGGCGTAACGATTTTCATGTTAAGATTGAGTTGCTACAGAGAAAACAGGGGTTCCACTCTCTTAATGTCATCTGAACTGAGAGATCAAACACTCTACCTGACAGAAGATAAGGGAGACAACTGCCAAAATAGTGGACTGGGTGACTAAACTAGTCTAAAGCGAAGACATCATGAAACATCATATATGAAATTTGACAGACGATACATAAAAATGGATCTGTTTTGAAACTTTCTGACAAATACCCTGTAATCGCAAGTTTGAATCCTGACTACTGAGCTCCCGTGTCATCAATCCTGTTTTCGCAAGAAAAGAAGTTTTAAAATTTTTGTGACCAATAAACACAATGAAAGCCAAATCCTACTAGTTTAGTACAAACCAGTGCCAATAAAAAGTGAGAAAAATTTATTGCCTTTTTAAACGTTTATGAAGAAGGTCAATTAAGCCATTGACATTTAATTCATTAAACTGATTAAAAATATAACTAAATTCTAGCTGAAAGTTGAATTATATTTGTGCTTAAAAATGCCGCCCACCGACATGATATAATTTCATCCAAATAAACAGGAACTGCGAAAATTCTTAACCTCTGAAGTTAATTTAAGATCGTGTGGCGGGTGAAGGGAGGTGGAAGCTCGAATCATAAGACGATCAGGCTTTGACCAAAATCTCCATAAAATTTTTATATCGGAGTATAAATGCGTAGTTAGGTAAGTTTTTGTCCTGCACTCCAAGAATTCCAAATTGCTTCAGACAGCTAATCATCTTGGTTGAAGAAAATGCTGATATTAATTTGATGTGCAATCAACCTAGTGAAATGACCCCACCTTTGAAATTATTGGGCAACAATTGGACTATTGGATCTTTGTCAGTTTCGACCAAGTCTGCATGAAGCTTTTTTCGGATTCCAGTAGTTTTTGTCGACATGAGATTTATAAAAAAAAACCCGTTTATGCAGTTGGCCGACATGACTTATGATCGCCAATTACAAGTTGTCGAATCGGGGCGATAGGATCCCGGCCAGTATGACTCACAATTTCTGCTAGTCTGATGGCGTCGGACATGGAAGATACGTGCTTGGGTACAAGCAGAGATGTGTAACTACGGTGCGAACACAGTCAACTGAACAGAAATTAAAGCATTTTGACCAATGGCTTGCGTATTATGTTGACAAGGAATTCAGAGTTTCTTTTAGACCATACTCGAACAGCCTCCGTGTGGATGTGATTCGATTTTCCGCGAGCCGTTTTCATCATGTTAGCTGCTAAAGGAGGTGAGGTTAGATCCTTTCTCATCATATAACTAGCCCCGGGAACTAAATATTCAATGTTAATGTTAGACTAAATAAAGTAGCAGGAATATGGACATTTGATTTTGAACCTCGAAGTTCCAGAAACCAATTCATTAGGGCATCAAAATCAAGCACTAAAATGAAATCCAACACAAATAACTTTTTTGTGCTCTTTTTCAACTTAAGGTATTAAGATGGATGGAGCCTGCTCTGTCCTATGAATGCCTTTGTGAGCCCAAGATGGACTGCCGAGGACAGTGATACATGAACTACTTAGAATTTTTTCTCTGTTTTCTATATTTGCCCAGATAAGCCTAGAAACTTAACATGTATGTCAGCCAATTAATCCAGCTTGCTCGACTCATGAAAAAACTCACAAGGAGACTAATTAAAAATACGATTCAAAATCCATCCAACTGTTAACGAGCTCCTAACCAGAACGCTTCTCTGTAAAAAGACTTTTTTTAATGAATAATGTAGAGACCAAAGTGGTATAGGAACATCTTGGCCAATTGATGGGGTAGTTAAAATCTAAAATCGCCCTCTAAATAATACCTTTAATAAAGGTGCTAACGCAAGAATTGATGAAATACCTAACTGTCTTACGCAGCAGCCTGAGTTCTACAGTGGGGTAGAAATTGGTCATCTGATACGGTAATTAGGTCAAATAATTTCAGGTATCATTCAAGCTAATATGAATATTAATTCATTGGTTGGTAAATACGCTCTAACTCTCACCTTCGTAGAGTTATATTATTTAATTATTTTGCTTCAAATTAAATATTTTCTCTATTTCATGAAACGTATTAAGTGGAAATTCCTCGTCTAAGAAACAGCTAACTTTCGTCCAAAGGAACTTTGTACTGTCCATCTACGTTGCGTTATTCGACGCATCGAATCGGAAACCCCTCGCTAAAACTTCATGATCATTCTAACATCTTGTTTTCGAATTTCCTGACCAATCAGGGAACAAGAGTACAAAGGCAGAAATCATTTGTACTTAGGTAAAGAAATTGAACCTAAAAATACATATCAAGATATGCGCAAATCCTGCCGCATGTACAGACGTCTGATTCACTGTAATAATTGTGAAAACTCGAATCCTTTGAATCGAATTAAGGATGACTGTTCTTCGTCCTTCTTTTCGAGATAGCCAAAGTAAATTCATAGGAAAGGGCACTCTGATTAGACCTGTGCCTGGTTCGCCGACCAGGGAAGCCGACGATGCTTATTAATTAAGGTCAAGCTAGGTTTTATAAGAGGATAACTTCTCGTAGGTCCCTCTGAAGCCTACACAGTTACTTTCTATACTGCTGACTCCGGCATTATTGACGGCGCTCAAGACTACTCTTCTTTAGAGGCAGGAATAGAGATCCAGTGGGAAGCTTTAAATTCAGTTGCCCGGAAGAAGATAAGGCAAGCTCGTTTCCAAGATTACAATGAAATCCAGACGTTTTTAAATGAATTCAAGGTCGACTGGTAGAAAATCCTTTACTCGATGAGCCATTTTCACTACTACTGACCTGATTTTACGAGCGCTCCAATAGGCCTAGTCCTTAGGAAGGGAGAACAAGCATGATTTCAAATAGCTACGAAATGTCGACTGTGCCTTCCTTTTCCAACCCTTTCAATTTATCATTAAAAATTTATATCAAAACTTGTGAGGAGAACATAAATTGAATAAATTACAAAATTCAGAAAAGGTTAATGCGATATGATATTAAGAACTTTTAGACTTTAATGATGAAGGCAAAACCCGAAGATTACGAACCTAATTTTGAAAAGTTGTTGATGATTAAATGATTTTACTAAAAATAATATAAAAAATGACTAATCCTTAAATAAAGCCGATCTGATTTAAAGTTTCTTTTTCTCTACTGACTATTAATCTTTTTCAAGACCTGCACGATTACAGGTTCTGTTTATACAGGGCTAATCCCTTTTTTTAGTAGTAAAAAAATTACGTCCGCTTGTTTATCCTCCGTAAAAGAGAAATCATGGCATCCAACTAATAGAGTGAATTGAACGAGGAGGAGCAATTAACTAAAAAGCTCCTCAGACTCCATTGGAAGATTGCAGGGCTAAAGGGAGCTAATTTAATTAATGGTCTTAGGCCTATGCAATCAGGATATTGCAGAGTTGGAGGACAGCTCGCCTCTAAGTCACACTCTGAGCAGGAAATTCAGAATCCATAGCAATCGAAACCTCTCGCAGACCCTCTACCGAAGACATTGAATGACCCTACCAACTAGAAGCAATCTCATAATTTCTGGAAACAACTTCGCCTGGTGAATTCTTGATGAGCTAAGAAGACTATGAAAAAAAGTTAAAATCAAGAACTTGCAGAACCACGAGGAATATATCCGGGGCTTCTCTGAATGCCATTCATATCTGCATTGTTACAGACTTGCCCATGAAGGAACTGCTTAGCGGGGCTCTGACGGATGGCGTCGGAGGCAATTGTATGGCAACCTGAGGATGAGTAAATGTAAGTTCGGCTTCGAGAAGGTTTGAAGGTAGAAGGACCGCTTAATTCAGATACTGGACCGAGCATCTGATCCATGGCTCCTTCAGGAGACGGCGATGACGCGTGTCCTACCATGTAACCACCACTGTCTAGTCCACTATCACTTTCTGTTGAACCTCCTTGAAGATGAGTGAAGTTCGGCGGAATGGCCTCTGGAAAACAGAGTTCATATTGGCCGCCGTTCCCGACCAGAAGCGGATCATACCCTGGCATTATCATTCCATCAGCTTCCGATGCATGAACTATTGGAAGCATTTGAACCTCTTTGGGTTCCACATATCCATTCGGAGTCTTTCCGATGAATGCCAAGCCACCTTTTGTATCCTGAGCTCCAGTATCTGATGACGTCTGAACAGCATATTGCATCGGATCGAGAACATTCGGAGTGTTCCACCGAATCCCCTCCAGAGGTTTAAAGGTCCCATTCCTGTCCAGATAACCTAGACTTCCATCATGAGGGTCCCTTGAAATCCCGTCATGGTAAATACTGACACACCCCGTTTGATATTTGATACCATTCGTCTGGGACGGAATGCAGTTGTTAGTATAAACCCTCAGTCGAACCCAGAATATTGCAGCAGTAAGACTGACTATGAGGGCAAAACTGCATACAATTATAAGTATGAGAATAACAGTGTTTCCAAGCCCAGATTCACCAAATCCGAATCCTGCAAAACCAAAGAATCCAGAACTAACTGGTTCGGATACATTTACATAGAGCACAAATCGGGCTCCCAATGGGGGATTCCCAGCATCTTTGAGTTCAATAACAAGAACATGAACTCCAAACGAAGGTGGTGAGGGAGGTTTTTCAGTATAATTCCCCACATCGGGCTCCTTATGACTCCCATACAACCAGTAAGTGCGTAGGTGGCCATCGATTTCATCAACTTTGAAGTAATGGAAGCCATCATTAACCAGTTTATGCTTCTGTAGAGGAGTTTCGATTCCTACAGGTCTTATTTGACTTTGTTGCGTTGGATACCACATTTCGTGAGATTCAGCCTTCCGCAGATGATAAGATATTCGTCCATTATCACTAGCATCAAGATCTCGGGATCTCAAAGTGGTCACAAGACTGCCTATAGGAGTATCAACAGGAATCGTTCGGTCATCCTGTTCGTCAATTGTTTCGTAGTTATGAGAGGGACCTGAAAGCATGGTTCCATTTAGAGGATGAGTTAATTGAGGGTAGTTATCATTTTCGTCATCCACGATTACAGTTAGGGTAGTGGTGCCAGTCAGCTGTACTTTTCCCCCGTCCACAGCAATTACTCTCACATAAAACTGTGCATTCTGTTCTCGATCAACAGACTCTGTTAATACCAGTTGCTTGTCGTTGAGAATAGCAAATATTCCATTGGAATGTGTTGGCATTAAGTACTCCACAGTGTCATAACCATAATCCGTGAGAAATATTCGAACCGTCCCGTTTTCTCCCAAATCTTTGTCTTGAAATATAAGATTTTCAAGAAGTACGTATCCCTCCTCATTATTCTCTCGAACGTGAACCTCCTTTTGGCCCAAATACTGCGGCGCGTTGTCGTTTATGTCCAGAAGATGAATGGTTACACCTGTCGTGTTAGTTTTTGCATCTCGTGGAATTTCTTCAAAATCTTGTTGTAGATCCTGATTGCCTCCATCAGCAGCTGTCACACGTAAATGAAGAGTCCCTTTCTCCTCTCGATCCAGCGCGACTTTAGTGATCAGAGTCCCCGTATCTCTGTCGATCTCAATTAAATCTAAATCATCTGGATCATCGGCACTAAGCCAGTAGGTAAGTTTTCCTCTTTGTCCACTGTCCAAATCTCGAGCAGCAATATGACCCAGAACTGATCCAACGGGTATGTCTTCGTAAACTTTAAAAATGAATGACAGGTGTTCGAATTGAGGCCAGTTATCATTTTTATCGCGGAGGCTGACTTTGACTGTGAGATCTGATGACAAAGGAGGTGAACCATTGTCCGTACAAGATAGGGCAACATTCAGATAACCATCAGCGTCGGTATCCACCTCAAAATCGAATGGTCGGTTATTGAAAAGACCGTAGAGAAGAGAGTTATATTTCTGGAGCGCAAAATCCCCACGCTTCTCCTTCAAGCTACAGGATATACTTTCAGGTGAATGTGAATCAGGATCACTGACAGAAATGAGTTTGAGTAGTCTCGTTTCTTCATCATTTTCTTCAATATCATACTGATCTTCTGTGCCACTTTGTTCTCCAGTTGACTTAATTTCTATCATGGGAGGATTATCATTTAAATCAGTAATAAGAAGAGTGAAAGTTGTAGTTGCTGTAAGAGGAGGATTTCCGCCATCTTTCGCCAACAGACTCAGCACAAATTTTCTGTCGTCTTTATTTTCATAATCAAGAACTCCCGCTACGGAGAGGTCACCAGTAATGGGATCCAGCAACCACTTATTAGCAAGTGCTGACGACCTGGGGGAGCTGGCTCCATAATTTATGGCATAAGATAGCTTTCCGTTCTCTCCAGAGTCCAGATCAGTTGCTTTGAAGGTGTAAACTATCTTACCAATCGGAGTGTTCTCTGATAATTCGATGGTATGGTCGGATTTAGATGGAGGCTGTTGAAAGACTGGAACGTGGTCATTTATATCTTCAACCCGGATTTGAAGTAGCAAACTTCCTGATAACATAGGTGTTCCATTTCCAATAGCTGTAAGAAGAAACCAATAATCATCCTGTTCCTCTCGATCGAGACTCCTTTCAGTAATAAGAGTTAGCGATTCACTTCCATATCTTGGTCTCTCATGAACAAGGCGAAAAGGGTTAACCGAAGCTGAAGAACTATTCACATGGAGGGGCTGCAATTCATAGGAGCCAATTCCGAAATCCACCGAATCCGGATCAGTAGCCAATGGCAACGAGAGTTTAGTGCTAATCTTGAGGGATTCTGGGACTGATAATTGAAGGAAAGGAAGTGCTCGATATCGATCTGGTATCCACCCCGGCAGTTTCACTAGGCCCTCTTGAGGAACATCAAATTTGGGAGGATTGTCATTTTCATCTGATAGAGTGAAAGTCACGTTAAAAACAAGAGGTTGTTGCCGTGTTGTGAAGAAATAAGCCTCGGCGTTCATGTAACAGATGGGTCGTTCACAGCAGTCGAATTTACTGCAGATTTCATCTCGATCAATAGCATGAGTGGTTGTAATATCGCCGTTAGTAGAAAGTTTAAAATTATCATCTGGTTTCATCATAGCTGAAAGAAAAGTCTGTCCATAGGTGAGGCTATTGGGTCTATTAATGAAAAGATTTCCGACCCGGTAGCCACTATCTGTATTATCTCCAAGTGAGAACTGCGCGCTGAGACGCCTTCGGCATAGAGTCTGCTGGATGAGGAGAATAACAAGGCATAAGAGACCTCGTTCCGAAATCCCCATTTTGCAGACAATCTTCTCCCAAGTGTTTGGGCCGAATGAGGCACCTTCAAAAGCACACATTTCATGCAATACGCACCCACGTTGGTTAGTCCTCACAGTAGCGTGGTTATTGGCCGCTACCGAACAGTCAGCGCTATTGGCTGACTAGTGTCCAATCAATGGCGACGTAGAAATCATTGGCACATGGCTGGGCTTACTGTCCGCTGGTACTGCATAATTAATGTAAAGTCGTTAGTTGGGGGAGTGCATACTTTCGAAGCGCAGTTTTCAAAGTAGATATATAGCTACTATATGTTCAAAAGAAAAGATGATATAATTAACAGTAACTAAACAAACATTAAATAGATTATGGCAAAAATTATTGAAACAGCTATGAAAGGAGAAACTGAAAAGAAGGTGACGAAATGGTCCTTACGGACCCCGAGGCACAATATAATATACATTAGTATCCATTCTCCAACTTATGTGAATTTCACCAATTTTCTGCCTCCCCCCCCCTCAAGCAGGTTTCTCAGATCGCAATGTCATGGTGACCCAGAGAAATTTCAGGACATTTGAGGGGTACTAATCATCGAGTGATCCTAATTTGAGAATGATCAATCTGATTGTTGGTTATCTTCTATTACCGCCTCAACATTCCTTGGTGCATGCACATGAGCCGTTCTCAAATTTTCGAATAGTTCCATTCTAGATTCACATCATTATGTTCGCTCTAGACCATCCTGCTGTTATTAGTTTGATCTCGGAATAGGGTTCTGTTAGCCAACTGCACAATATCAAAAGCAGAAAGGATGGAATCCTCTTAGAAAAAAATTCGTGTTTTACTTTCTATTCCATTAGGCTACCAAGGGGCATTTAATAGTGGGTGTAGACAAGATTATGGAATAGGTTACTTGAGACCAAGCGACAAGAGAATTCGGAACATGGCTTAAGATAGCTCGCTTGAATAGCACTGTATGAATGCCTTTCTATTGTTCCTTTCAGTGTTATTTATAAGCAATCGCTACATGAGTAACTATTTGCACTTTCCGGTTAATTAAGTAATTAATTAGTAAAAAATTTTATTCCACCAGACATACCTAATAGGCAACCTTATAGAAAGGATTTAAAAAGCTGAATGTGGAAACTATTTAGCTTTTCATTGTAGTTAAACATAGCTATGCAACATTGTACGTTGGTCAAAAGTGAAACCAAGTCAATTAATTATTAATTACTCAATTAGTAAATCTCTTTTTAGGGAAAGTAATATACTTTGATTGCATATGAACATTAACGATGTCAATTTATCATGATAAGAGCTCTCGCTCCAACATTTCGAAAATCAAACAGATGGTTATATTCTATTCAGACGAGATGGATTATCTAAATGATGATTCAAACACTTCTAATGATTTTGCATTATGGTGCCGCCGATAATATCGTCTTCTCAAGAGGGTGGCCAAGCCGACAGAACAAATCATTTCAACTGGTAAGCAGGTGGCATAAACAGGCGTTTTGAGCATAGCGAATATGTGAAGGCTAGGAGTGTTCCAAATATTAAAACAAAAATAAATTGAAAATACCATAGCATAATCTGAATCGGACCCAGGAAATGAGAAGGTGTCGCGCTCGTATTACTAGACTGATTTCGAGACGCTTAATCTATTCACAGAATAATAAAAGGTCCTGAGTAAGGAAGTTCCCTCCTATCCAGTCGATAGTGTCGTGAAACTCTCGTCTGCTTCGGAGCAAGTGTACCAAAGTTGAACGATACCTAGCTAATGAGACTTGTATCATTCTGGCCAAGTTTTTATTGTTCCAGGTCTGGGTCGCCCATGATTGATGGGTGTACCTCTTGCTTTCGAAAACTGTAGCTTATAATTTCTGCTAATAGATCTAGAAGCTCTGAGTCGTTATTTACTTAATATACCTGAAATGGGCTTGTTTTTCCAGCGGATGTGATGAAATTGTTGTGCTAATGAAAGACTCAGACGGGAGACCTAGACAAGAATTATACTGAGCAACTTAGACAGCCCAAACAATGCAAAAGATGGCCGATTTTAGATTTTATAGTAAGTTGGTACCTCTTTTAACGACTAAAATTTATCCACCTTACTCCGCTTTGCTTCATCCTTCTGAGCTGCCATGTTAAATAGAATTAAGATTCGCACAAAAAAATGTGCTGCCTTAGAAACATTTTTTTGCAATGATTACCTGGATTACGTTTAGCGGCTTGGTCGAATATCTTTGTCCGTTTCTACCTGAAAAGGATTGGTCATGCTAATTACGCTCTGATTTACATACTAGTTAGTTTTCGTCATGTTACTTCTACTTAACTGTCACTTTGGCATGGACGTTTTGACGATTTGATGAGCACCAGTATTAGCACTGGCAATCAGAGCTATTCACAAATGAATCTATAGATGCACAGTAGGGATAAAGCTGTCAAATGTGACACCTTGTCCTTTGATCAGTTAAATTTTTAGGACATAAACTTTCTGATTAAATCAACCAAGATTCTCGGGCAAGTGCGAATGAGATATAGTATAAACTTATAGATCAGTTGTTGATTAGTTAAATGATTCTTCATTTTTTCCTTAGCCCGCTTTAAGAGTTCAAGAACAATAACCGAAATTTGGTCTGAAGTTATTAGAATACAGGATACACAATCGGTTCCGATTCAAGAAAGCCGCAGCAGATAGCCTACAAATAACTTCTTTGCACTATCTCAGGATATTTGATTTACCTAACGCCAGTTTAAATTCTCATAAGTTAATCTTCATTAAGTCACTGCATTTTCCACAAAAGTAAAGCATTGTAGTTCAAAAACTCGACCGATCGAAATTAGCAAATCCACACTTTATAAAATTATTAATAGTATATTAAGTACTATTATTCTGATCAATATTATTGATTTAGTTACCGGTTCATCCACACCAAGATAGGGAATGTGCGCTTAGGTACTTTCACACCTTACATTTTGCCTCCGTAGTTTAAAATGGTGCCTTATCGAAGAAGGCCAACTTCTCAGCGTGTCTCACAATGAGCTGTTTGAGGGTCGCAAACCTAGAAGCTTGGTCACAGATTCCACGAGTCTTTAGGCACCAGTATGAGATTTGTAGCCTTTGGATTTATGAAGTCAGTATTGTGGGGGAAACTGATGTGATGGCTGATTCCTCAGCCGGCAGCAGAAAATGACCATAGTCGCTAGAGGATAAATTGCTATGCGACAGAATTGAGAAACTGACCATGATCTTAATAGGTTTCATAATCTATAGTCTGATAGACTATACCAAAGAAAATAGCACGTTCGGTGATGTCCCTGATTATGGCACCTGTGAGGATTCTGTCAAATTTTCCTGTCTGGTTTGACTCAGAAGCCTGAATGCAAAGTCGATTCTCAATTAAAACTGATTTAAGGGCTTCAAAGCAATTTACTGAAGAATGACCCATTTGACATTGAAATCGTTAATAACTTGTCGATCAGCTACGTTCAAATCAAAGCTTACTATTTGGTTAAAATAATACACCTTCTAAATGTAAATTATTAACCCTCATTGAATAGACGTTATCAAAGATGCACTTAGATGAACTTATCCCCGGCAGTAAAATGAATGAAATTTTCCCATTGAATACGTTGACAATGAAGTCGTCTGAAGCTCTGGGAAGAATTAAGTTTACGAATGACTCTGTTCATATTACGCTCAACGCTTCTCCAACCTGAATTCGTCCGTTTAGTTACCAAGACAATGATTTTCGTGGCAATCTTTTCAGTCAGTTTATGGCACCGGTAATAATTTAGTGTTTGCCTGCATTGGTTTGCTTCATTTTACGTTTTTTCTACTTATCCAAAAATCAGAATGGAAAAAAATTGTGATGGGCCTTTTCATCGTAACGGTTTAAAAGAGCTGGCAGATTAAAATAAACATTGGCAGTAACCGAGAAACTGTATATTTCATTTGAATTTTTAGTAAGTCGGAGGACTGGCTACCTTTAACTCTCTACACACAAAGGCGATGGATTATGTAATCCAAGTTGATCCCATTGATCAAAACACCGGTTGAATAGTGCAATGAGTGTGGTCCAAGAAGAGAATTTGAACTAGTTTATTAGTCTTACTTATCTAAAACACCCACTCTGCAAGTTATCCTTTTACGATTACAACAGTCCCTGCAAGTGATTATTCCTATTGGTTGTTGGTTGGTTTGGTTGGTGGTCAAACCTACTCTCAACCTCCTCGTGGTGACCACCGGTAACTCCAGGGGCAGCTCTGGGGGCTAATGAGAGGGGCGGCAGGATGGGACTGATCACCCTCCAGACGTATAAAAATTAGATTCTGCCAGCAGAAGTACAACTTCTTACAGCTTGGTACCCGAGGCACGACGTAAATAACTGGATTTTTGGTGTCAAACTGGAATATGGAATGCACGTGCAAGTAGGTATGAATGGAACCTCCGCCAGAATGTTGATTTCTGGAGGAGATGTGAAAACAGACGAATTCGGACGAGGTGGCTCGACGAAGCTGAACTGCCACCTGTACGACGAAGCCATTTCAGAGAAGAGACCAGACAAACGAAGACGTCAACAAACGCTTTTACTGATCTGTGTTAACTGTTGCGCTTAATCGCTATAAAAGCTATTTGTACTTCTGTTTTACCCCCAATAAGTCCTTGGGACTTGCCCTAATAGGTGGGGAGAAAAATTAAAATAAATAAAAAAAATATTTGTAGATAATTAACTCATCTGACATTTGTGTCAACATTTTAAATTTATGTAACAATGTCAATTTGTCGCTTGGTTTTCTCAATATGTGGAAAAAATTTAGGGGCACTGGAACTTCAACTTCCCCGTATTTGCGATGTTTAGATGTAGGCTGGCGGCTAACGAGGGTCATGGTCAGACGGAGATTGACCAACCATTCGCTCTTAGCCAATGATCATCAATCCAAAACGTGTGATCCACCTCTGAATATGCTCAAAGAATGCAAAGTGGCCACGGTGGTGATGTTTCGCATGAGTGTCTAGACACCTGCTAGGAGAAGAACGCTGAATTGGTTCTACCAAAAGTGGCCCCTTTTTCCCTGCTCTACTAGTCACCCTGCATATCGCATTTGGACCCTATCAGCTATATTGACAACTTTATCAGTAAGAAGTAATTAAGGACAGTTCTTCCAAATCCACTTTCAATTAGAAAAATTTGCTTTCTTACATTTTACAGCTTGAAGCTTTGTTAAGGCGCAATCGTCTTGCAATCTTCTTAAATGCCATGTTTTCAAACGTTCAGTAGTTAGCTATAGCTTTTTAAATTATTTGTTCAGTTAGGAGCGCTAAGAATACAACTTTAAGCGACTGGATGGAACTCGAGAAGACTATTTACACAGTGCTGGGGGCAATAAAATCCTCAATGAATGGAGGCAAATAGAACTGCACCTAATCATCGGCTTTTAAACACCGTGCATTCTTTAGCCTTAGAGAGCACTTTATAAAGTTCAAGGTCGACCACTTATTGGTTTAAACATGTCCACCGGAGTACGCATCCAGTTTACGTTCCCATTCTCCAATTCCATTAGGGAATATACGTGAGTACTTTTTTCAATTGGGGGGGGGGGGGTTCGATTGGGGTTCAATATTTTTTATCAGGTCATACGTAAATTGAATTTGATTGGCAGACTTTGAAGACTCTTATGGGGTAGAATCGAATGCTGGAACGCAGATTTTCTTAATTTAACCATGACAGACCTAGATGTAGCGCAAACTGGTTCACCAGTTTGTTGGTTTATCTACGAGCTGATCATTAATTTGAAATGTGCGAACATCTGGATGCCTAAACAGGAACAGCACCTCAAAACAGATGTTTATCTAAATCAGAAACCAACAATTTTGGTGATGAAGTATTCTGCATTTGTTGAACCCATTTTTTCATCCTGGTTGAGACTGCTGGATTTACAGTAACGTACTTGTTTTTTTTTCAAAAACTGTGTTAGCATTTACACTACAGTGCTTTGAAGTCTTCTAAAGTACGACCTTTCTGACCGTATTTAAGTATCCAGGCTATCAATAATTTCGAATGCGGAAACGCCGGAATCGTTTCCACCGAGTATCCAACGAAGCACACGTTGGACTGATGACAATTAAACGAGTCTTCATTTTAATTATCTAGATTCTTTTTTTACGCTGTTTTTTATGTAATAAACAGAATAAACTCATAGGAGTGCAGAGGCCCTTAGTTTTGAGGACATTAAGTGCGTCTACGCACTAAGAACCATGGACAAAGTTCCGAGGGAAGCAAATACTATATAACTATAAGGCCATGAAGAGAAAGTTTGCTAAAGTATAAGCCCTTCGGTGAGAGTTTCTCCATTGAGAATTTCGTTTTCAAGTCGAAATTCCTTATTTGATAAGGCAAAAAAGTTCATAATTCAAAAGGTGCTGGTCGGTGACGCAAATGTGCTTTTCAAAGTCAGGCACAAAGTTTGTCGCTCGAACACACTTCTCTGGTAGCTCCCAACTCGTGCAACATTCGTTTATTGTAATAGTTTCCTTTGTGATTGACCATCGACTCCGCCAAGGTTCTTGAACACAGTAATCATCGTGTTACCCAGGCCCACAGCGCTGTTGTCAGGGTAGACCGGAGAGAGAGGAATGCTGTGGGAGACTCCGAGAGAGATCGATAAGAAAGTTGTATGTGGACACGCTTGAGCCACAGGTTCGTGTGTCGTTGAGTATTCGTTGACCGGACCGTCTTGCTTGACTGGGACTAGTCTTTAACATCAGTGAGCCTGACACTCTCCCACATTGCCTTCATTCAACATTTTTAATGACATAGCGGTTTCTGCTCAGTAGAGTCTATTTCTAATAATTTCGATAACTGAATCAACATGAATCTGTTTAAAATGACGACAAATACCTCCGCACTTTTCCCAAATCTGCTGATTTTTCTCTCCATCAGAAGAATTCCATGAACCACTGAGCAACTTATAGTCTCATGCCAGTAACAATCCCATTATAAAAACTTTAAATATTGTACAATTTCCAAGCTTTTGGCTGGACTATTATTAAGCAGTTTAGTCGTAGCTTGTAATGGTAAGGTAATTGCTAAACACAAATCTGAGTCGGTCAGTATCCTCGATTTACATCCACATCTGCATTTTAAAGTTGGCACGGCGACTGGTTCATTTCAAATACAAGTTCATTGCACGCCCTCCAACATAGCCGAGCTACAACAGCGCAAATAGACTATATACTCCATTAGCCATAGCATTGCAAGAGAGAACACCCTTGTTATATGTACTCATTACAAAGCATAAAAATCAACAATTGTTATTGGCCACTTACAAGGTCGTGTATGCGCGCAATCACACAACTTTAATTTGCATATTGTCATTGAGTTATTAAATAATCTAGAAATAAGTATAACCCACTTTCACACCTGCTTTTTTTCTGGAATCGTTAATATGAATTATAACTGTCCATTCAAATTTCAACTGCCTAACTTATCGTTATTTAGCGTCAACGTTTCTCCACTAAAGACAAAAATTGAGTCAATTTTTGTGCTAAATATTCTAGGAATCCATTTTAACCAGATTTAATTGGATCTCATTATTCTTGTTTAAAAATCCCTGCCTCGTCTTGGGGCAATCTTTGCAGGTACAGTTGTCAGGCATTTTCGAGGACATTTTCCTACTGAAAATCCCCTTCTCCAAGCATGTAATTACTTGATAGAGCTTCAAGGGATGTCTGGAGAGGGCTTTCATGTTTCCTGAAACAAACTTTTTACTTCTGCTTTTTGAAGCAATCAAAGTCTCGGTATAATTAGGATTCAGATGGAGGTCTGCTTTCTTCTCTCTGAAGCAGTATTTTTAAAAGGGCCGCAGAACCTCTGCTGAATCTCTCCTTCAAGGAAATTTGACAATCAGCTCAGATGACTTAAACTTTAAATGCGAATAAAATATCATCATTTCAAGTTTTTTTGTAGATTGGCAAAACGAAAAAGGGCTTCTATCATTTTCAGCTGCAAAAATGTGGAAAACTTTCAGTGAAAACTATAAAGAATATATTCTTATACAGATCAGTTTGATAAAGCTGTAATTTGTTTGAGAAACTCGTGCGCAAAAAATTTGTTCAGACTTGCTCAAAGGAGCTTCATTCTAAAGACAGACAATCGGAATTGAAGATAATTCATCTACCGACAGCTAAGTCTGGAATTATACGCTCGAATAAGCTAGGATTGCGTCATGTACGCTGGTAACTAGTGCTGAAAGAAAGGTTTAGGGTAATCCCTCACTTTAATAAAAGTGAGATCTAGCAAACAGGATGTAATTAGAAGGTCTAGGATACGCCACATAAGTAGTACGCAGAGGTCGGCAAAGGTTGAGATTATGTTGAAGAACAGTAATGCTCTTTGCCTACTAAACATGATTGGGTTTAATTTTAAGTAGTCTTTGAGAAAGAGCTCTGGACATCAAAAATAGCCCTTAGCTATTGGAGGACAAGATCTGCCCCAATAGGATTTGCTAGGAAAAGTTAGGTTTGAATTCTGAATTGGAAGCTTGAGTAATTTGGCATGACGATAGACGTGCAGTTGGGCCTTTAATGTATGCATAGTCGTTACCAAAACTAAACCCACTGTTCCCGAAGTTCGGCCATCTTTTATTTCAAGTTAGAAATATTTTAGATCTGCTCTGCTCTATCATGAGATCGAGTTTTGTCGCATAATTCCCTAATGTCCGATAGAATGAATAACGTTCCTGAGACGCCGAAATGTACACAGTTTTTGCCTGAATTTGAATGAGACAAGCTGGATCACAGAGTGGATGGTCATAAAAGGAAATCTGCGTGAAAGACGGGATTATGCACATTATTCTCCTAGAGTACAAAATGCAACACATCTTGGGTCTGATTCTTCAAAATGCTTATAACGAAGGAGGAAAATCCTGTCAGAACAGCACGAATACACTATAAATAGCCTACAAGGATTGAAAAACCTCTTTTGTAGGAAATTAGTTCTAACAACACCTCAACGTGTTTTAGTGCTCTTCTGATCATCTGGTGCTTGTGTAGGTGTGGTTACTCAGATGAGCACTTGCTGTTTGTTCTATTGGACGACTGGGTATGCAGAGAGGGTTATTTTATAGCCTAAATTTTAAAAAATACATGTTTTAATTGTAATTTTTTCACAGACTATAATTATTTATATCCATTTGAATAACAGCAATTGTTTAGCGGCCATATTTTAAAAAGCAATAACCGATTTTGTTATTCATATCAGGGATTAGGAGTCTGTGTTTTATCCGACATCTCACTGATTTCCATGGTTGTATATATCTTGCAACCTGGGCTTGCATCAGGTTTGTCACATTCAATTATCTATATTCTAACTCTAGAAAGTATTTTGCATTTCTTAATAGTTGCATAGTGCTCCGCTTTCTTGGAAAGGAAGAAAAATCTAAATGTTGTACTCATCTAAAGGGTTGTTCAGTACAAATAATGTGGCCAAAGAACTACCCCAGAACTCTACCAGTAGTGTCACATTTCGAACCTTTCGAGAAGGAAGAGGTCATGAGAAGACGCAGCAAGAGAAAATGGCTACTACTGCAAATTTGGATCCTAGTTGATAACCTAGAGATGTGCTAAAATGAGCATCATTGTCAGTAGAACGTGTGGTAGAACATGACAAATTCCTCTGATGCTGGGCTCATTATCTGGCAGATTCATAATGCGAGTCACATTGACATGATCGTATGTAAACAGTCCAAGCTACTGTTAATCTTTGCATTTGGATATTTTTTGAATCCTTTATTTTAAAGCGTATTCAGGAAGCATGCGTGGTTGTAAGTCACACTGAAATAACGGCATTACAAATTCGTTTACAATCAAATAATGCGCTGATATATTTCTCGAATTTTTTCCAAAAAAAAATGTCTTAAATGTCTTGTTTCCGTAAATAGATGAAGGCTCAGTAATTATATCTTCCGGATTTTTCTTCCAAAGCTGTAGAAACCGGTGACGTTAGTGAATTTATTGCACAAAAGAACTCTATAATATTCGTTGATAGGGCATTAAAAAATACGCATAAATGGATAGAAAGTCAATGTGTAAGGATCTTCTATGTCTTTTGATGGCTTTGATCCATCAGATCCTACGCCTTTTGGTATTTTTATGCTCGACTATTTCAAGCTATTTGTTGCTTATTTAGACTTATCAATATGTGATTCTTGTATAGTAATGGAATGGAACTTTCCTTTCATCTAGCCAGATCTAATGAAACGAATTAAGAGAACTTAATAGCACCTACCCTCCGTAAGAAATCACGGTTAACTAAATATTCGCAGTGTGAATCTAATAGATGCTCATGGAATGGCAAGTAATTCCTTTATCATAAACCAGGTCAGGTAATACTTGCAATCCAGAAGATAGTGAGTTTTCTAGATTTAAAAGTGTCCAACCGGTGTCAGCTTAAATAGCTGGTAATTTCATTTTAGCCGCCCACCCTACTGATGTTGAAACGATTTTCCCCACGTAATCCGAATGTGGAGAGTAAGTCTACAATCAAACTTGAGTACAAAGATAATGCAAACACGAATTAAAGTGTAACGGCTGAGTGGGCGCCTGACAGTTGGAAACTCAGCGGGGGAATATCAAGGGATCGGAGTGACCAGCTGTGCTGGTTAATGCTAGTCCACAAATGGGTGCTAAAGGCATCTTCTCCTTTCCCAGGACAAGCGTTGAAATTTACCTTATTTCATTTCTGACTTGGATATGGAAGAGGTGCAAGTGTGTTTAGATTCAACCAGATTAAAATAGATTTGAGGAAGCATCAGAGATCAAGACACGGAAAGGGCTCAAATACTAACTAGGCGAGTCGAAGGTTTATGCAGTAGAAACCTCGCTAATTGAAAGCGGTCAATGTAAACGGATTAAGGTCAGGAGGTCAGCATCTACGATTAAAAGTAGTGTAATTAAAACGCGAAGAAGGTGAATGTTTTCACTCAAATTCATAAAATGGACATCAAGAAATCGCTCTTCTAATAATGACGTCGAAAACACTGTTTATCTTCCACCAAGGCAGAGGATATATATGAACTTACATTCCACTTTGATACGCTAATTGGAAACTGCAACCGAAGGCTTGCGATTTTCTGCCTATTTTAAAAGGGAGTTATAAGTGGTTAAGATGGGTAGAAGGACAAAGTTATGCAGATTTTGTCTAGAGACAGAGACATTCATAAAAGTAGTATAACTTTAAGAGCCAAGTTAACGGTCAAACCTTTCCATTAACGTGGTTTGTTGAAAGTGCTTACCAAAATGTCCACAGGATGAACTATTCCTTTGCCCCATTCAGTGCTGATTCGGAGTTTGACTGCAACGCTGTTGTTATACTGCCCATTTAATAAACATTTTTGGGATTCAATCGTATGGCCGCATCGAATTCTGCTGTGTTTTGGTATTTTCGACCGCATCTATCCTACTTATCGGCGCACCACTCTTCGTTTCAAAAGCCGTGTGCAGTCAGTTGCCATCGTTAAGTGGACTACTCTTTGCCACCTTTCGGTCACCTCATTACCATCAAAAGCGAATAGTTGCCATGTTCCGACGGCTTTTACATTATACATCATTCCTTACATTTTTCAAGCATTTCGTTCGTTTGTATGTAAAATCGTCTTAGAATTTCTCATTAATAGTCGAGACAGTCTCCCTGCATTCATGCAATCATCTTCGCTCTGCTCAGTTGATGTTAGTTCAAATGCTCCCAATACTATTCCATTAACTTTTTTTTAAATGCGGCCAAGATTTGCCCCTCCACTTTGCGGAATTTTTTCGCCATCGGTTCAGAGATGGCCCTTAAATCGACTCGTTCGGTGCGGAAAAGCTGGAGTCCTTATTTCATTAGCCTTTAACCTGAGACTGTTGCTTCTGTCCAAAACAATCAATGCCACTTCTACACTGTCGCTAGTTCTAAAAGAGGTATTCTGACATTTTACGTCACAAACGAAAACCGCATCTCCAGAGTTGAACGGAATAGTAAAACATTTTGACTGTGTCTTTATCACCTTTGATTAATGAGTATGCTTCGTGCTTATCAATTCTACACTTGCAAACCACTCTCCAGCAGGGCGAGAAGAATGACTTATTTTGAATCGGCTTTGAAAATAAATTTTGTCTCATTCGTATCATCGTTCTTCTGCACCATTTTAGTTCCAATGGGAACTCCTACCCTTACCTAGCCTTGGCTTCTGTAGGTGATTTATTCCATAAGGATAATTGTGATTTGCCTTATACATGCATCTTCATCGCATGCAGTTATTTGAATTTATCGACCCGCTGGTACTATCTCGGCTTGGATGTGTGGTGGGATGGCAGTCAGTTCTCCTGCTGCATCTCGTGGAGTACCTGGGATAGAATTCTTTGCAGCCGTGATGGAGCAGATGTGTATTTCATCCTGCCTGAGGGACTGTTCGTTGCTTCCTATCTTCCACTCTATCATTTTTTTTCGCTCGTATTCAGCTTTTCTGCTTTTCTAATTCAGTTTGATTGTTTCCTCTTCCCTCTTTGTTCCTCCTTTTCTCCGATTTCGACCGAAGGGTGACAGTTCCTAATATGTCTTTCTAGCCACCCTTGAGTCTTGTATCTTTTAAGGCAGTCTATAAGAAGGCACTTTAGTCTAGGGTCGAGCATCTCTTCAGTTCTACATTCATCTTCTCCGTGATCTTGTCTTACGTGCATTCGCATATCACTTATTCTGGCGAAGGATCTTTGGTAGTTAGCGATGGTACAGACAACATCACGTTGTCTTTCTCCTATCAAACTAGGTGTATAATTTTCGTCTCGAACTTTAAGGCTTTCCTTTGGATCAAGTAGCTATGAATCTGAGTGCTCTTGCCATATTTCTTTCACATCCTTAATTAATTGAAGCATCCAGTTCATTGTATGTGAAGCTTTCTTTGTTTCGGCTTTTTCAAAGTTACTGTCAAGTATGGAGAGTAGCAGGCTATCTTTGTCCATCCTTAAGCTTTTCCATAGGTTCAACCTCTTAGTCTGTATAAGACTTACCAGGTCACGCATTGGGAGTTCCTTTCGGAGTTCCACAACAGCTTTGGCTCTTCGCGAATACGGTCCAAGTATCATACGGCGAGCCGTATTCTGTATTGCCTTCAGTCGATTGTCATCTTCTGCTCTCAAGAAAATGGTTGACAATCCGCAATTGATTGCAGGATCGACAAAATTCCCACCAGATGCGCTTTTAGGGTGTGTATCAGACTTCTTGAGCTCAGAAATGGTCGCAGTCGTATTGGGTGCATTTTTGCCCTGGCTGAGTTTGCTTTTATTGCTCCGTCTAGCTCACCGGTGTCTTGAATTATGGAACCAAGGTATTTGAAGTGTGAGGCACGTTGGAATGACATTCCAGCTGCCTTAAGAGGCGTTTGGTCCTCATCGTCACCAATTTGAAACCAGAAGGCTTCTTTCGCTGCTACTTGCATTCCATATTTTTGCATCGTTTTCGCCAGATGCTCTATTAATCTGACAGCTGCGACTTTATTTGGCGCACTGAGACATAGGTCATCGGCGTATTCTAGATGGTTTAGCTGCCATTTTTTACCCGCGTGATCGATCATCTGTGCTGCACTGTCCTTGAGTGAGGAGAAGGCTTCATCCATTATGAGTTCCCTTGTTCCCCTCAATTTTCCCTTCGGTGCGTCCATCAAGGACTTTACTGAGTGGATTATTTGCCAAGAGCAGCTTAGATCTATCATTCGGTTGATTATTGCAGGTGTAGGCAGCGGGTCAAAGGCTTTTTCCAGGTCGACAAACAGTAGCACTATTTTCTGCTTCTGGTCCACGGCTTTCTGTATAGTGGTTCTTATTCCAAGTATAGCCTGTTCGGTTGATCTTCCTTCACAGAATCCAAATTGGGTTCTTGGGTGTAGTTCGGAAAGATGGTGCTTCAAACGTTGGCACAGAATAGATGCATATAACTTACCTAATGCATCTAGAAGGCAGATTGATCTATAGTTTGCAGGATCTGTCTGCAAACCTTTGCGCTTGTAGATACTTACCACTTCAGCATCGAGCCAAGCTCGAGGTATAGGAGTAGTCCCATTATAGAAGTCGTTGAACACTTTTAGTAGGTAGGCATTTAGACTGGTTGTCCCATTTCGATTTAACTAGTGTCCTTCCAGTTTTTGTATTCCATGGAGAGTTTTCCTTCATTATGTCCTTCAGCAACATGAAGGCTTTACGAGGTTGTTTCTTTGCGAGATGCACAGGATTGTTGATAAATCTCTCTTCTTGATGTGCTTTTTTCCAGTTTCGTATCAGATTGTTCACTTTGTTTCTCTGCTCTTTGTACCTCATGGATGTTTTCTGAGATGGATTTGAGAGCCAGTTTGCTCTCAGCTGCTTTTGTAGCTGTAGTTCTCTATTTTCATTCTCGCAGATAGCTGGATACCATCCGATTTTCTTTCATTCAGTTTTTGTTTTGTTTTGGCAGCTGCATTTTCTGTAGATTTCAAGATATCTTCGTATGTATTAGTCAAAGGGTCCTGAGGTAGTTCCCTTTTAAGGTGTTCCTGGTAAGTTTTCTTCTGAGATGTGATTTGAGCTTGAGGATAACTGTTAGTAAGCAGTGATCTGAGCTTACGTCTGCCTTTCTAAAAGTTCGTATATCACTTATTAGGAATGGATTTGATCTTCTCATCAGAACAAAATCGAGAGCCGCACCTTTCCCTGTAGGGTGCTACCAGGTCAATCTTCGAGTCATTGGCTTCCGAAAGTATTCATCACGTGTAGTTTATATTCTTGGCATAGTCCTAGCAACCTTAGGCCATTTTCTGTAGTGTCTTCTTGATCAGCAAAGGGACTGATTAGTTTGGCAGCGATGTTACGGGCATCAGATCCCAATCTGCAATTGAAATCGCCAAGGATAATTATTTGTGTGCAGTTGGAAAGGTGTTGCTTGTAGGTTTTGGCCACAAGTTTGTAGAAGGATTCTCTAACCACTGCGTCCTCCGTACACTCGGTCGGAGCATAGCATCCCATCATTCCAACTTTGACTCCTCCGATTTGGAGTGTCAGCGTTGCAATTCTGTTTGAGATAGGGTTAAATTCAGCTTCTACGCTCTTTTTGACCAAAAAGGTGACCCCACCATTTGGTCTAGAGCTTTCACTGTGTCCAATGAAGAAGAAAGCGTTGTTATCAATAGTTAAGGAGCAGGATTTCATTCGAGTTTACGTTAAGGCAACAATTTCTATGCCTCTACCAGAAGTCTCTCCAGCTATCTGGCGGAGTTTCCAATCATTGCTACAGCCGCGCTTGTTCCATAGTCCAAGTTGCAGACCATGGATCCAGGTAGTATGTCGTATCTTTTTTAAGGGGCTATTCGTGGACTCTGATTGTGTTTCCTTTGGCATAATAATGAATTTGTACGTCCGGTGGTTTATTAGTCCTGTCCGACCGCCCCTCTCTTTAGCCCTCTGGGGTGTCCTAGAGGTTACCAGTGGTCACCACGTGCTCTACTGAAATCATTTTTATCCTCCCTTATGATCGTCAGCTTCAATTTCTTAATTCCTACTATTCTCTGTCACGTTCTACAGAACTCTACTAAGATTTTAACAACCAAGGACACAGCTTCTGATATCTCGCTACTTTCGGGTTAATTAGCGTCATTAACAAGTAAGTCATCAAGACCTACTAGTCAAACATATCTTCAGCTTGGATCCCTCCTAACCATCAGCTCTAGGCACACCAAATGGACTAACGCTAATTTGTGACACTGCTGAGAGACAGGAGATGGTTAATTTATACTTTATTTGAGAACAACGGTGTCTAGAAAATTAGTCCCACAATCCCAAATCTGCGTCAACGTTGGACAAATTTTGAAAACGAGGGATGTGCTGGTCATTCCTTTTAGTCTTTATAGTTCTTTCGCTTTTCCCCTCTCTTGTGATTTCTGCATTTAGAGATCTGTTTCATTGAATGAATGCTATGCTTTAGCTGGTTCTTTTAACGAACTCGGCCAAAAGTTATTTGAAATTATGACTAGATTCTTCTTATTTATTAGCTTATTTATTTGAAGTTCCTCTGAGTACATCACTTGAACTAAAATTTCTTCAGTAAAATTTTAGGAGTGGATTCTTCGTTAATCCCGCTGCAACAAAATGCTACTGTCACATCGCATTATAACAAATAATTTTACACGTTAAACATTTCCATCATTAAAGTGTTTTTAATACGATTGAAGGTATTTTATGGCAGTGATGTGTGCGGTTTGAAATAAAAATTGAAATTCCGCAATAAACAGTTTTAATTTTTTTTCTTTAAAGCAAAATAAATTTAAAGCCTCGAAAAGTAACAAAGTAAGTTTAAGAGACTTTATAGAAAGCATCTTCAATGCTCATTGTGACTACTGGCTTTTGGCACCTTAAATCTCACTCTATGATACAATGTCGGTTTGGGCTTACTTCCCACTAAATATATTTGGCAAATTAAAATAAAGCCAGCAGAATGGCTACCACCAAAAGTAATGTCATATCTAAAAATAACTCTTCATACTGTTTGAAATTTAATAAGGTTTGCATGAAAGGCATTCCTGATAAATGAGTGAACCTTGCTGCGCATTCCGTCTAGAAAGGGAGAGTGGTCTGGATAGTAGACTATTATACGTGGTTTGAGATAAAAATAGCTGGATGGACAGCTGGTCTCAAAAATGCATCTGCGAAATCTAACGTTATTCCACTGTGATGCACAGAAACATGTTTAGATGCCCAACTCATTCGTCATCTTACGCTGGGTAACCTGGCCTAATGGGCTGCACTTGAAGCCCAACAGCTTAGGGCTTGGCTAGATGTTGAAAAGAGAAGCGATGGAAGAATCTATAGAGAATGCCTGAAGAATATGAGATGGATGAAGTGAACACTTGGGAAGACCAATAAAGACTAAGAAGTTCTGTTGAAAATTTCTCCCCCTCTATAATTCCAAATCCGTACCAAACTCACCTTGCAGCGGTAATAACTCTTTTTTTCTTTTTTATAACATCCTAATTGGCTAGATTTTTCATATTTTATAGCACTATTGCATATATTTACCTCACCTTTGAAATGAATAGGTTAATAAACGAAAACTCCAAACTTTTATGTTTATGGGGAAAAACTAAGATAAGAAAAGAAAAGTACAGTGTGTAATTCTCAAATTTTCTCAAATAGTTTTTCGCTGTGAACTGTAACGAAACGTGGTAGATTTCATTGGATAAGGATTGTTCAGTTTAGCAACAAATTACATGTAAACAAGCAAAATATTCGTCAAGGACATTTGGAAACTGCGTAATTTGGTTTGATGGCATCTCCAAATACATTTGCGTTTTGATTACCCTGAGGAGATTCCGCATGCCAGGATCGAGATCGACGTTCTCTGTATGTGCACTTGCATTTATTACTCTCTTACTTTTCAGTCCAGATTTGAGCTTTGAATCAGTTCACTAAATAAAAATATTAGCCCAGGCAACATTCAAGACTTATCTCTCCGCAAATCAAGATTAAAATAGTAAAGACGAAACTGAGGAAGTGCTAATAGAAAACATAAATTGGTATTTTGTCATGAAGAGTTAAGGTGAAGCGTGGAAAGTGGATAGAGCTTTCATCTATGAGGAGATTGGTATTTTATGAAAAATTAGTCAGCTAACGTGCTCAATCCATTCAGTGAGGCGAAGCAGTTTCTGAAAAGTTTTTCCATTGCATTTTCATTAAGAAGTCTACTTCATTTCAAAATATCAAGGTATGGGTGGGAAATATGTGGTAGAATTCTGGTCGCTCCAACCGATTTCACTGCTCGATAGTCTTCATGTGCTTTTCCTGCCCATAATTTCTACTCCTTTTCAAAGCAATCATTAAACATTCAAACCCATTAAACCCATTTAAACTATCGATTCAACATCAGTTAAAATTTAAATAAATCTTGTACCATTTCCAGAGTGGCAAGAGTTCAAAAATCCATCCCTCAATCCATCAAACTTCTACGGTGTTGGTAGCGCACATGACGATAGTGATTAAATGGAGAATTATTCTGTTTAAATGCTCCTTTAGACCTGATTGTACGTCAGCAACTGCTTTGGCTATTGTTGCGACACATCGTTTAGTCAATATGAAAGAAGCGCAGAAGACAATTCGAAGGGGCACTGATTTCGAGAGCGAAGCGACAAATGGTGCCTGAGAAAACAATGAATAACGATGGAGTCTCCATGAGAAAATCTGGGAAGCTCGTAGCAAAAGGAACGAGATGTTGATGACACGTTTCACATCCAATCATGTCATTTTAGTGATCAATCTCTCTCTACTGCCATTAATCAGCCCTCTAAACTACACAATGAGCACTGCATTTGACCATACGTGTTTCCTTGGTTTTATGGTAATTTGAAATGGAATGGAAAATGAATGCATAAAGTAATTTCTGACTCGCCGAAGCTCATGGGTCGAAACATGAAATGAGATCCTTACTCAAATTACTGACCCAGGTTAAAGAAATTTCATAAAACACAACTACCGCTTGATAGTCCTTCAAAATTTTGGTCCCTAAGATACAAATTTCGTAGTGAAAATTCCAATTTATCACCCTAATTAGAATGAATAAAACAAACCTATCAATCCCAGGCTACCGTTTTCTCTAGTTTGCTCTGCGTTTCGTTTTCAAATTTAAAATCGAACTTTTGCAATCCCATGAACCCCCTGGTGCAAGTTGATAATTAAGTTGGAATTCAAAAGTGAGAAAAAAGTCTCATTCAGACACTGTCCTTTATAACTGAATAGAAGAGCCTAAATGGAATTGTTTTCCACTTAGATAAATTCATACGCATCGGCCATTTCGACCTAGTGGGTTACTGGCAAAATGGAAAAAAACCATCCTCTAACTCCATCACAAAAATTCATTTGAAACAGAGGGACAAATCTGTAGATTACTGATGGTGGATATTGAGTTCTAGTGGGGATCGGGCATTTGAAAAATCCAATCTTCTTTGGCTTTCTGCCTAAATTCATTTCATTCATTTTGTTTGTCTTCAGCGCTCTCATTCCAGAAATTTTTAAACCTCAGGCTCTACCTCACTACTAGAATAATCTCCTTGATGGTAATGCTATCTGTCGATGCTTGGTGGTATTAGTTATTGTAGCGTGCTTTTCAGCAGATTTATGCTATTTTAATTGAGAAATTAATCCTAATTGCATTACAAAAACATTTAAGCTGATACATAAAATAATAATTTGGCCAAAACGGCACACAACTGCACCTCGAAATGGAACTCCTCAGCTAATCCAACTCAGGAAGCCCCTACTGCAAAGGTAGGATTCTTATTATACTACATCTGAACCCTTGTATGAATGATAATAGAATGAACTTTATATTTCTGAGCGGCTAATCACAAAAGGGTTCTAACACATCAACACTTACTGTGAGATCAGAAAAGGTTTTACTTCTGATCCGATCAAAGATTTGATCTATCATGTTCAGTCAGATTTTTGACTATTCTGGTTAGGTTCATGCAAAAAGTTATTATTCAACTGAAAATATTCTTATAAAATCAACCATTATGGAAGCGAATCTTAGGAAATGTACCGTCAGTTTAAAGTCTAAATAGTGTGGGTGAAATGAGATGGCAGCCAAACTGGAGCGTCGTCGATAGCTTCAGCTCAAAGTATCAGCCCAGCGTAAGGGCTGAAATGCGGTAGAATGACTGCCACCCTATTTCACTTCTTCTGGACTTATTTCTTTACAATGGGTTCTTAAATTCAAGATTTTCTCTAAATAAACTCGTTACAACCAGGGTTGACTTTCGAATACCGTAGGAGATAAGTAAAACCATAATGTGTTCTTTCTTATTCGGTTTGCCGACGAGTAAAAACCATATATAACTACCATGTGACCATCCTTCACTTTAGACTAACCCTTCAAGTTCTCAAATCGACGTCGCTGAAGTGGATGGTTCTTCCAATTGGTTTTATTGGTTGTTAGTCCATAAACGTGACCGTTGAGTTCGTAAACAGCTTGCCGACATTAGATAACGAGCTCTGGTCTTTTGTCTGTGGAGTCGGAGATACTAACAGTTTATGCTGCTGAAGAAGGCTCTATATTCTTCAATATGACCTCGAATTCACATCCTGCCTTTCATCATTACTCTTAGGAGACTAACTATGATTTTGTGGTAGCAGTCAATAATGCCAACCCTCTCTCTCTGAGTTATTCCAACCCCTATATTTATGTGCATCAGACGGACTCCAACCCAAGTTGTTTGTCAAGTGGGCCGATCAAGATTCTTCCATTTGCTATGCTGAAGTTGCAAGACAGTATTTGCACTGTGGATGAATCCTAACAAAAAGAGTTATGAAATCATACGAAAAAAATGATCAGAATCAGCTAACAAAATCAAGCATTACCACAGGAAGCATCACATTCTACAGCATTAATTCAAAGAATTGAGGAAACATGCGCTCGAAACACTTCTCCCTCTCATTGAATGACGTTTCTAGTGTAACGTGGTGCGGATCCCTTTAATTCAAAGACTCAATCAACTTAAGACTAAACCTTTTCAAGAAGGTGATTTTTACCACGTGAGGATCTCAGAGGCAAAGTAAACGGAAAGTTAAAAACAGTAGAAAATACCAGAAAAGGATGAAGCAGTTTATTTCGATATAAACGCAAACAGCAAGCTCTTCTTAATTCCCAATCTTTCAGAATTTGATGCTTTTTGATTGTGCAGCACTGAGGAGACCGTCTTCCAGCCTTTGTGTTGGAAATGTTCAAAGCATCTTGGGGCTTTGGTTGAAGACCTTCGACTGTGCCACCACTTTTAGATAGTCGTTAACTAGTGTGGGTGGTCATTTCAAACAGCCGATTTTACTAAGGAGTTGAACTTACATACGGTGCGATGAGGTTAACACAAACAGGAGCAACAACCTTCCTCATATCTTTATTCAACGAGATTGTTCGTTCATTGATATTATCCTATTTATCAGGCAAGCTGAGAGCCTGGCCAAATTCGAGGTAGTCAGTCACTAAAAACTCACAATGAGTCTGAAAATGATTCTTATGTACATTTTTCCTCTTTTGGTCTGCTTTGTTCTTCGTCTGTATTTTTACTAGTATGAGAGAGCACTTTCTCTTCGTCTTATGATCCTCTGTCTTCTACCTCTTCACCTCTGCCTCTTACTTCACCACCAAAGATTGGAAGGAGTTGACTATCACTTTCCGCATCGCAAGCCCCCTCACTTATTAAACTCAAAGGCTAGAGAATGGGGATGCACTTATCCTAGCACCCTTATTTAACAAAACTGTAGAGCTAACAAGCGAAGAACTGTTGCTTGTGTACCTTAACCATCCACTCGAACAGAGAGGTCACTTAAGCATATTCTTGAGTGTTGACGTCTAACGTGGGAGGGCTCATTTCGTATCCCAATATACACATCGAAATAATTAGTAATGTTCTTGGGTGGCAGTTCTCGATAGGTTGTTCAAGCCGCTTTTGATATCTGAAATTGCGATTGGATTTCAAATATAAAGCAGACAGCTGCTGGTTTCATAAAGCCATTAATTCTAGTTTTGTTTCAATTATATTATTCTTCAAGAAATGGATGTAGATATATTTATGACAGCAGTAACAAAGCAGTTTCTAAATTTTCCAAGAATGCATTGACCCATTTTTTTTTTAATTTACCGAAAATTTAGGGCAAAAAGATAACATTGTGCGATTATACGCTGGTTCTAGTTCCATTATCAATATTTCAAGATAAGTGTGCAGAAATCCAGATGGATTCAAAAAGGATTATGTTCATCTAGGCACACTATCTCTCACTGGTTTCTCCATTCTCCATGCCACATTCACTGTATCTTAGGTATCCTTTTCATGGCTCCGTATAGAACGGCTCTTGACACATGTGCTCGTTCAAACTGAGGTCTTGCCCTAAGATCATAATGATGTTTAGCTGTCAAATTCGATTTTCTACAAGGATTCAATGCTAAAAGCGAATAGTATTAATGAGTATGTTTCATCCAGACATCGGTCTTTCAGTAATGGCGGCAGAGACCATTGAGTTGTCCGACATTATGTTGTCATGACTGATCCGCGTATCAAAATAATATAATAACGGTTATTTCACGAATGAAAACTAACGCCGTCAAAAGTAAACTTCATCCAGAAAACTAGGTAAAAATAATGAAATATTGAATTTGACAGATCTAAGCTTATACAAAAGAATACTAGTTTCGTTGAGCAGGTATTTCTATGAATGGAAATATCCTCTAGTACCTCGCCCTCAAGGAGAGCATCATATCAGCAAGATGTGGTAGATAAAGGCAAGACAGAAGTATGTTTATGAGCTCAAACTCTTCGCAACAGGCACATCAGAAGCAATCCTAGACAGAGCAAAGAGGTTCCTCCCATAGGTGGCTAAAAGAACTATCTAGGGCTTGTCATCTAGTTCTACAATTAGTAGAACAAAGTGGAATGCGATGGAAACAAAAAGAGCAGATTAGCGAAACCAAAGGCTGATTCTTTATTTCTCAGTGTTATCTGCTTTCCAAACAAACAAAGTCTATTTGTAAGACCCCAAGGTTTGCCTTGGGACTTAGTAATAAGCTGAAATTCATTTTTCGTTGAGGAATCGGATAAATGAAAAATCGATAAGCTCTGAGGATAACCGAAAATCTCTGAATTAGCTGATACCTTTGGCCAGAACCGCCTTTACTAATGCATTTACCTCCATTTCTTAAAAATGCTACCAACTCACTTAAATTACCCTTCTTATTCGAAGCTTGGACACCTCTCAATTTACTCCTGAGGAATAAATTATCGGGATATACATTTGACCACTGAACAAACGGATTTTTCAGTTGGTTTAGACTCAGTTGAATGATCGGTTGAAGCAGTACGTTCCAGGTAGTAACTTCATCCATCAAAGTAAGTGGAAGTCTTTATTAAAATTTGATAGGTAAGTTGTTGATTAAATCGATTCGATTCATCATTTTACAAATTTGAAAGTTCTGTTTAGTTATTCTGGAAGCTAATTTGTTTTGCCATACAAGACCTTTACGCTTAATAACAAGTTGAGCTATACACAGATAATCGATGCGACCTTTAGACCATAGGTAAATATTCAACTGATGTATAAGTATAACGATTGTTTCAAGGCCTTATATTGTTTAAATCTATAGACATACACCGCTTCATTCGCAAGCTTCGACGTATGCCTCCCCCGATATCCGTTCAGTCTCAGAAGCTCATTCGTAACCTCTGATCACATTTATAGCTTATATTTATAGCATGGCTCGTCGAAAGGCGAGTTATTTCGAAGGATTATATGAAATCGTTGGAGTATATTTCAAAGAAAATAAGTGATTTAGCTCAGTCTTCTGCAGACAAAGTCTCAGGCGTTGAGATCAAATCCGGTATGCTTCCCAATTCTTTTTTTTTTTGTTAATTGACCTTTTTGAATTCATTAAAATTAGGCGCCTTCTTTATTTTTCTCTTCAGTTCAATATTTTTACGCACAAGATATCCTCAACTACCTTGAAGAGACTGATACGGCAAAGGACTTTTTTGGCCGTGCCAGTGCGTCTGTGAGAGTAATGATCTAAATTTAAAGTTATTTCTTTTGCCTAGACATGGCGAGATATTGTCCTACGCTATGAATCTGAACACCTAAATCTCGGTAAACAGATTTCCGTAGAAATTTAAGTGATACTTTTAGCCGAAGTCTCTGAACGACTGAACGATCTTTGCTACCAACTACCAAAGTGTAGATCAGCAATCGCTGACCGCCAGAAACTAATAGCAGTAGGTGATGTTTTCACGTTTCATTCTGCGTTTGTCTAGGATTTACAAAGGAAGATTGTCGAATTCACTGCGAATCAGCATTCAAAGGAATCCGAACTACAGCGGTTTTGCAATCAGTTTGATATCAAGGACCACCATGCGCGACTCCAACTCCTAGAGAAGGCAGGCACTCTTCCGGCCACTCTTAGCGAATACGTCGACGGCTTGAAATCACTCTCTCCAGTTGTGGATTTCTATCTGGCGTACACAAATTTCATTAATCCAAATCGAAAATCGAACCACCATGCTTGTCCAACCCTCCGACTGTTAATCGAATCCGGACACGTCACCGTTTACGAGTGGCGAATGGGTCATCCGCCAAGTTCGGTTGGTGAAAGTGATGATCGCATCCCACAAATGATTGAAATGGAGAGAAAGGAGATCGAAGCTCAGAAAGTCGATGATGCCATGGAAAATTTAGAGATCGATGTAAATTCATTTCCGTTTTATGTTCTGTTGTGATAGTGCCCAAATTTAAATAGGTAAGGTCAGTTTTGAAAGATCGGTTGGGTTCATCAACATAGTGGTAAACCACGTGAACCTATTATTTGTGGCTTCCCATTACATCGGTTTTTAAGCTTAGAGTTTCTTTCGATTGTATGTCTTGACATTTAGATCAAGTCGGGATAAATCTTTTGAAGTTACCAATAACTTCTTTACCCACCTGCATTACTTTGATCCTTTTATGAAGTGACGATATCAATGTCTTGATTTCGGCAGTTCTGCAATTAAGTCATTGCGACCTTTTCATCTGTTAGTCCCTTGTTCCTCCCTGGAAAAAAAGTTGTCTTCTCTCTTCTCTCTTTGTTATTTTGTTTTGCTTTTCGTTCATCCCGGCATTTATTAATAAAACGTGAGTACCTGTAGCTGGATAATTCTTAATAATTTAGCTGGACTTAGAACCTACTTCATATTGAGCAATGCTCATATCCGTCCTAAAGATTAATTTCAGCTATCCCTGAGGATTGTGGGACTTGAAGCAAACATCCGCTTCAATTCTTTCAAATGCCTTGGCCAGTAACTTTGTCCGGGCGTCGACAACGGGTCTTGCTTCATTAATGCATCATTTAAAATGGAGGCTAATTTTCTAGTCGTAGTTGCATTCCATTTCCCAGTGGGCCACATTCACATCATTTACATTGGGAAGCCCTGTTTACGTTTTATTCCCATCTTGGACTCAAAGTCGCTTTGACAATGAAGGCATTGGCTCGCAACACTTAAAGTCTTATTGTAGTTTGTCCCTATGAAGGCATTTTCAATTAGCGTAGCGAGTTAGATTCAGCAACCAATATGTATTTTCAGTTTCTGCTTTCTTTAATATGAAGCCAAACAGCATTCTTCCCGTCTGAAGGCTTGAACTAAGTACATCGCACAACGTTTTCATATTTCTCTGTTAATGTAAGGTGGATCAAATCCGGAAGAGGAAATCTAAAGTTATTCACGCGTTGAGACGCTTCGGAGACGGCCATAAGACTGCCTCGGCTTTATTACTGCCGTTAAAAGGGCGTGCTTACGGAAGCCCAAACTCCTGATCAATTAGCAGTGCTTTCATTGAGGCTCTACCCTGCCCACATGCATCTCTAAAGTCGATGACATTATATTGCCATATAGGCTGGTTACTTTTTGTTCCAGATTTTGACTACATATTTCATACCGTTCAGTTCCCTGATAGTCAGACTGTTCATTCGGTGGCTAACGTTTGTTGAAGTACGCGACCTCCCTATTAATTTTCTGCTCGTCGACAGTCGTGAAAAGATTTTGTCATTTAAGTTCATGTCTCTTGAAGTGGAAGACTGAATTAAGGCTTCCCTCAACTCAGTTAACTCTTGATTCATTTGACTGGACGCCTATTTATCCGCCTTACAGTATTTACTTTATGACTAAAGCATTGTTAGTTGTAAAGTATGAAGTCCTCAGCTTTTAGTTTGCAGTTGGAATTACTTTTTTATAAGTTATGTTGAGAAACATTGATCTCGTCAATCGAGGCACCACGAACTCCGCGCAATCAACAAGTTTTTTGAGTGAGCTAAGACTTGGCGATCTGTGTAATGTCACGAAATTTAAATGCTGCTAAAATGAAACAACTAGGTTTGCCTATTATTATCGGTTTTTTTCAGTTTACCAACATCGACCTTGAGGGGGAGACAGACTTAGCCGAAATCGACTTTGTCAATGACCTCGACGACATTAACATAGTAGATTTATCAAAACAATTGTCTTCTGAAGACAGCGGTGTCGAGGCCAAGGCTGGAAGCTCTAAGGAAGAGGTCAAAGGTCAAGTGGCTGGTAAGGCGGCTTCTGTCGCTACAGGAACTGATGCTCGCCTCCTCTTGGACTCCAAAGACGGTCGGAATGCCCTCATCAACGATCTGGAGGAGTTGACTGCATTTCTCATCCGTGCTAGGGAGAACCTTGTTGAATTTCAGGCTGCAGATTTTGATTTACCCGAAGAAAAGAATAAAAAGAAGGTGGCGGGATTGAATACTGAATCTCTTGCACCAATATATCATCAGATTATGCTCGTATGTTGTCATCAATTTCTGTCTGTATAACCAGCTCATTAAGGACGCGCCGGAAGTGATCAGGTCAAAATCACCCGGTGATATTGAATCAATGTTGGGAGTTGTTCGAATGGCTTTTGATGCAATCACTAATGAGTAAGTTATTAAGTTCCTATTTTCATTTATCACTTCCGTTGCTATAGAGGGGCTGTTAGTGCTTAAAATGAGTTACATGGCAAGCTTCGAGAGTAGCGCAGAAAAACAAATGGTCAGTTTTCAATAAGGTAGGTGGTAGATCCCGCACAATGACGCACAATTTCCATTATCGTTTGTTAATCGTAGGCCATGAAACAACCTTTCCCTTGAAATGCGAGGGGCTTCATTCCTTGGGAGTCATTCGCGCATTTCACTCCATTCTATTCGGGTTGTGTATTGGGAATTTATGGGTGGTGGTCAAAGGACACGATTTCAAAACCCATAGGCTCTAATTCAGTAAACGTAATAATCGTCCTCTACTAAATTACTTGTTCACAATGAAAGGCCGAATGCTAGATCCTCAATCAGAGGCTCCAGGGTAACTTCCATCTTCACAAAACAAGCATCGTATGTTGCTTTCCTTCAATATGGGCTTGGATTTGTGTATAGTTAGAATGTTTTCTGTACGTTCTCAGGGCTATAACGCACTTGTCCCTGCTGCGTCTGCAGCCGAATTATCTTGAGCGTCTTATCGGAATGATGCAGGATTTTCGTCGACAGGCAAGTCGGTCAAAGGCTCGAGCCGCGGAAATAGCTGCTGCCGTTGAACAAGCTAATGAAGAAATGAGTAAATTTCAAACTGAAATGGCTGATTCTTTAAAGGAAAGGAGACAACTCGTTTCTTATGTAAGTCGATCTGCTGTTACCTGACCCAATGTTGATGACTCAACTGCTGATTGCTCTTTCAAACGTAATTTTTAGCTAGAAAAGGAGCTGTCGAAGTTATATGAGCGAGATATTAAGCTCATCGGTGCAGCTATTGCCGTATGAGACGAAATCCGGGATTTATATAATTTCATTTATCGCGTGGTTGTTACTTCTTATTTTGGCAGATAAAATAAACCGTCAGTTGTGTTAGCCGTTTATTGTTTTGTTTTTTTTTTTTTGGAGTAATCTGAAGTGGTTATTGAAGTGTCATAGTATAAATTTTACATTTCTAGTGACTCAGTCTACTAGCCTGATGTTGAGTTCTCAGTTTGACTTTTGGGAGAGCGTGCATTCAACTTGGCCAAAATTACTTAACCATTGTGGATTAGACGGGAGGGCGGGCATCAGTAGCTTGGTTTAAGTGAAGCCATTCGCGATGTCGTTACATAGATGTAGGGCCATGGATACCTGAAAGTATCTTGAACTATTGTGGTACTTGAATCAAAGTGCAGCCATAGTGCATGCCGATTTCTCACCTAGGTAAACGAGGGTGATTTTGTGAGCAGGCAGTTAGAGGAAATTCGGGGGTCCAGTGAACGGTGAAAGCGCTAAAATTTGCTAGACAATTCAAAATTCGGTCTTATGTGCTAGGCATCATACAGCGCAATGAAAATTTTAACAAATGAGATTTAAAAGTCATGAGATGCATTTCATTTTTCATTTTGTGTTTTAATGAGTTGAGGTCAACAGCGTACCTTTAATTCGATTGATGGGCCAATAACATTCGCGAATTTCCGTGCAGGTAGATATACATCTCGCATATATTATCGCCTAGCGGAATTGGAATTTGTTTCAATTTTCGTTAGCTCTTAAATAAACTTAGAAGTTATTCATAAATTTTATCACGTACTTTAATGCTTTAAATTATAAATAAATGCACTCTTGATCGTCCGACTAATTACATAGCTAATATTACCAGGTGCCTCGGTTTGTAAGTTATCGCCCGTTTTTCATACGAAGGGTTGCCTTTATTGAATTTCTCCTGTTGTCATTATTTTCGTGACTGACTTCTTTCGGTAGCTACGAGCCCTGTTTCATTAGTCTACGTATCCATTAGATAAACCGACCGACCTTACAACCAATACCACATTGTACCATATTTCGCAGCCTTGAAAATGAACTTGGCGATTCAGGGTATTCCGATTCATTTTCCATACAAACCATACGGCTGTCAGTTATCGATGCTCAATCGTATAGTTTCTGCTCTGAACAATAGACAGGGTTGTCTTTTGGAATCTCCCACAGGAACTGGCAAGACTCTCGCCCTCTTGTGTGCATCCCTCGGTTGGTTAGAACACCAAAGAAATTCGAGGTCGAAAATGGAAGAACCTAGTAGGTATCTCTAAATAATTTTATCACTGTAGCCCCGTTAAAGGAAGTGGAACATCTCAAATGTTGCGAGCTTTCTCGTTCTGCCCGAGAAGCGCAAGATGACGACGATTTTGGTGATTTTATGGAAGACGAAAAGCCCAAGAGCTTTTCTACCTGCAACTGCGTTGCAACTGATGCTGCTGTCGATACCGAATCGCAACCGGTTACAGAAAAGACGTTCGTCTATTTTTTGACTTGATAAAATTTCTTATAGCGAGATTCCGCGTATTATTTACGCCACCAGAACCCATAAACAGATCTCTCAGGTCATTCGCGAGCTTCGGAAGACAAAATACTCAGGCGTAGAGTAATTTCCCATCCTTTTCATTGAGATTTTTCTTTTCAGTATGTGTATCCTCAGCAGTAGGAAACACTCTTGCATTAATTCGGATGTTCGCAAACAGTCCAATCCTAATGATGCTTGTCAGAATTTGGTAAACTTACCACAATTTCCGTCTCTAAATTCGTTAGTAGAAAGGAAAATGCCCTTTTGATATAGCCAGAAACAAACAGAATCTTGCTCGATATGTTCGCGCACTTAATCAGAATGGATCCTGGGATCTGGAAGACTACGTGGAAGCTATGACGAAGGTCCCTACATGTCCATACTTCTTTGCCTTCAAGATTTTGGAACGCGCAAGTCTCTGTTTCTGTCCATACAACTATCTTCTAGATCCAGTCTTTCGCGAAACTGTATGTTGATCTTGATGCAGTCCTAACCCATTTGCCGATTTCCTCATAAACAGGTAGCAAGTGAGCTCTCCAATAGTATCATCATAATTGACGAAGCCCACAACATTGAAGAGGCTGCTCGCTCAGCCACTTCGGTTACTCTTCTTGAGCGAGATGTTCTTGTGGCCTCAGATGATCTAAAACGGTTCCTCGTTTATCTGGAAGTGGATCCTACTGGTGGTGGAGCCACTTCGCAGATTGTCAAAGATGTACGGGCTCTGATATCCCTCTTGGATGCGATTCATCAGGTCATGATGCTCACGAGGTCTCGACTGGTTGTGGCTGGTACGTATGCCTCCTCGGCGCACGTGTGGTCTGGAAAGGAGATTGAAGGTCTCCTCTGCACGGTTGGACTGGGAGTGGACAGATTCGAGTCCATGAGGGTGAGTACTAGATTATTAGGGTTTGATTCTTGATGTTTGCACCGAACTAAAACACTAAACAAACATGCTGTAATCACTTCCGCATGATTAGGCTGTTTAGCGTCGGATGCTGAAGCGAAGATACCATTCGTTATTGGAGACTTTAAACGGGCTACATGGTCCCTGCTTGAGATCTCAAGAGATTCGCTATTCATAAAATAGGAGTACCATATCTTTCGAAGATAGCATCACTGTATCGAAGGAAGGTGTTGGATGTGGCTCTTCGCGGATAGGTGGGCGTTGCCTAATCCTAAACCTTCGCCATTATATTTTGCAATTGAAAATAGATCGATGACGTTTTTAGACCTCCAGGAATATTACTACTATAGGTTTCCCGCATTTTTTCATCTGGTTTCAGTAGAACTCTTCAAGAAATAGATTTTAGGACATGACCTACAATGGCTCCTGGTTATCATGCAAATAATGAATGATGGTGGAAAATTTGGCGTCTTATTCATCCATATCTGTGGGCATTCGTCTTTATTGAATTATGCTGCATTCAAGTTCCAATGATCTCGTCTATGAAGCCGCAGCATTTCTTTATTCTGCGCTAGACGCGCTGTAATTTGTTCGTTTTTTCTCCATAGGCATGTTTCCATCGCCTGAATTCGTTAATCCAAAAGGAAGCGGCAGCTAACCGTGATTCTACCGGTCAAAAAGAAGATTCGACTCCTAATTCTTTGACTGTTCGGCTCTTCACATACATTTTCACAATGCTTAAGTTTATGTACAAGTAAGCTGAACTTAATGTATTTTTCAAGGTATTTTCTGTCTCATTTGAAGCTCTAGATTCCATTTGATTCATTACCGAGGTCCAGATTTGGAAGAACATGGGATTTTAGCAGTTGAAGCGTTCATCATCCCTCTTATTGGATGCCGAGACCTAAGAGTTCATCGACAGTTTTTGTAACTTATCAAACTGTAAAATTTGTGCTTTAATATCTATCAGGAGAGGTGTACAAATACTCAATCTTATGGCAGGGCAAATTTCGGGAACTCATTCGAAGAGACTCTAGAGGCAACTGGGGCAATAAACTGGATATCAAAAGTTATAGTTTTTATTAAAGTGTGGTCACAACATGGCATAGCTACCATCCATCCATCCAGCCCTGAGGCAATCTTCCACTTGGCATTCAAAGCCCTTATAGTCTATTCTCAAATACCCATTCATCCACACTACTATAACGGAGAGCCTTGATCTTTTGATTCCATACCTATCGCCGCTGCATTGGTTGGTAAAGGTTAGTTCTTCGAATGGGAAGTTATTTCTTAATTTCTTGACTTTAAGTCGCCTTCTATCGCCCAACAATTTTTTAACATCTGCTTGAACCTATCTGAGCATGGCAAGTGGTTCAGCGCCCAAGTTTTCTTTCATTCGTCCCTACCCATTGGGCAAATCCCAGAAATTCAAAGAGCTTGTGTAACAGTTAAAGGCTCCCTGGTCCTTCCTCGGTATTGTTTCGTCATGCGATAACAGTTCGTTCTTCAATTGCACTTTGCTGCATCTCGTTCGTCCTCGATACTTTATATTTTCGTTTATGATCGATGGACCTTTGTTGTCTTCGCTTATTTGTCTTAATCCAGTTGTTCGCAGCCGAAATAGGGCTGGATATTCTTTTCTTCGAAGTCGTATTTCGTGCTTTCCACTTTATCTTTTTCCTCCATCGTGTTTAATTATTCTGTTTTCTCTTTTGCGTATTTTTCTGTCAGCCTTTCACTTTGCGATTTCAACCGAAGGGTGACATTCCCTAATATGTCTCTATAGCAAGCCTTGAGTCTTGCATCTTTTAAGGCAGTCTTTAAAAGGTCCAGTATCTCTTCAGTTTTGTGTTTTTCTTCTCTCTGATCTTGTCTCAAGTGTCTTCGCATCTCCTTTGTTGTGTCGAAACATCTGTGGCTATTTGCGTTAGTACAGACAATATCACGTTGTCTTTCTCCTCTCACTAGGTGTATCGTTATCATCCCGACCTTTGAGGCTTGCATTTGGATCAAGTAGCCATGATTCGGAGTTCTCTTGCCATATTTCTTTCGCCTCTTTAATTTCTTGAAGCATCGCATTACTTGTGTGTGAGGCTTTCTCAGTGTCTCCGTTTTCAAATTCACTCTCAAGTATGGAGAATATCAGGCTGTCTTTGTCCATTTTCAAACTCTTACATAGGTCTAACATCTTTACCTGCACAGTCCAGACTACAGTCTGAATTGTTTGTAGTCGATTGTTATCTTTTGCTTTCAAGACAACAGCAGATAATCCATAAGTGATTGCAGGATCGACAAAGATACCTACTAGGGTTGCTTTGAGCGCAGGAATGGTTGTAGTCTAGGTTCGCTTTTGTTGCTCCATCTGGCTCACCGGTGTTTTGAATTTTTGAGCCAAGGTATTCGAAGTTTGAGGCACATCGGAATGACATTCCTGCTACTTCGAAGGGCGGCACCAACTGCAAGCAAGAGAGTTTTGTTCGCTGCAACGCTGTCACCAGATGCTCTATGGATCTGACGGCTGCAACGTTATTTGGCGCAACGAGACATAGATCATGTGCATATTCCAGATGATTTAGCAGCCGTCTTTTACCCGAGTGATTAATCGTCGGAACCGCACTGTCATTGAGTGAGGAGGAGGCTTCGTCCAATAGGAGTTGGACAATTAGGCTGAAAAGAAGTGGTCCTTCTTTTGAGCCTTGTCTCACCACACGTTTAGGGGTTCAGACGTCATTTCTTGGTGTTGATTACTGACAAACTAAAAGTTACTCAATGTAATTTTGTGGTTGACTCTTGTTATCCAAGTAGTTAAAGTAGCTTTCAAGATTAACACGGAAACATAATGCAGTAGTAATAATAACATGGTAGATTACTGGCGAAAGCGCCGAGATAAAAGGGAGACGTCTGAACATAAATGTCGGGTTTAGTACATTCCTTCATTGACTTCTTTTAAGTCAAGTCTTCTTTCCTTAAAAGGCCTTCCAAGACCCTACTATGTGTTTATTTTTGGAAGAACACCTCTTCGATATTGATACGGAACGGTGTTTTTATCAAATGAATTTTTTTATTATCTTTCCTCAGAAGATAGATCGAGCATTGCGAATCAATAGCCCGAAGTTTAATCATACCGGCTATTTCCAAACTTGCCTGAGAACTTCGTTAGTAACCAGCTACCAATAACTTAAGAAAGTATTTTTTCTACTTAATTTTCTTTCTATTCGGCGGTAGACAAAAAAATGCACTAGCAAATTGATTTCAAAGTACAAGACACCGCTTTTCAACAATGATTTACTCGTTCAACAAATTTAAATCTAACATGTACAGCTCACGCTTAAAGTGCTATTAGTGTAAAAAGTTTAAGTCCCAACAGTTGCATCGTTTTTCTCATTCTTGGACCTCCCTCTTGGCTTGTGAAACTTCTGTGGATAATGAGAGGAGAACTCAACAACAAAGCACATTTTTGTTCATCCCCAACTACTGGCCAACTCCCAAGGACTTACTGGAGGTGCAACAGAAATGCACCTCTGACCTCTTCGATTCCACGGTCCTTCAGGTGCACTTCTTTGTGGCACTTCATCCGTCCTCGACACCTTTAGATTTCAGGATATCTTTAAATTGATTTGTCAAAGGTTCCTAGGCAATGCCATTTTGAGGTGTTCCTGGTATGTTTCTTCAGATTTTCTCATTTGTTCGAGGCCTTTAGGCAGTTGCCTAACTTGCTTTTAACTGTTTATGCCCCCTATCAAAGTTCTATTCTTACGTTTTCCTACGCGTTTTCTAATGTGCGATTCGAGCTTAAGGCTAAATGTTTGTTTGCGGTGATCAGAATTCGCATTTGCCCTTCTAGAAGCGCGCATATCACTTATAAGGAATAGCTTTGACCTTTTCATCAGAAAAAAGTCAAACAAAGCGCCTTTTCCTGCAGGTTTGTAACAAATTAATCCTTGAAAAGTTGGCTTCCGAAAGTAAATATTCATCATGTTTAAATCAAACTCCTGGCATAGGCCTAGTAGCCTTAATCCATTCTCAGTAGTGCCATCTAGATCAATGAATGGACCGAACTTGCAATTGAAGTCACCAAGGGCACATTCCGAGAGAAGCAATCTGTAGAATTTGGCCACTAGTTTGTAGAAGGATCCTTTAACCATTGTATCCTCCGTCGACTCAGTCAGGGTATAACATCTCATCAGTCCAACTTTTACTTCTCTAACTTGGAGGGTTAGTATGGCACTTGGTTAACTGTGTGAGACTGGGTTAACTTCAGCTTCTATGCCCTTTTTGACAAGAAAAGGGACCCTGCCATTCGGTCTAGATCTTTCACTGTCTCCAGAGTTAAAGAAAGTGTAGTTATCTATGTGCAAGCAGGACTTCATTCGATTGTCCGTAAGGGCAACAATCTCTATACCCCTACCAGAAGTCTCTTTGAGTATCTGGCGGACTTTCAATTCCGCAATTTAATTGTAAGACCATGCACCCAGGTATTACGTCGTAACTTGATTAAGGGGCTGTATTTCTGCTGGAATACTAATATATTTGGACGTTCGGTGGGTGATTGGTCCTATCCGGCTGCCCCTCTCTTCAGTCCCTGAGGTTTTCGGCAGTCACCACGAGGAGGTAGTGACTAGAATTGACCACCACTCGGGTTGCGGGCTTCAAAGTCCTGAATGCTAACTACTATACCATGGAATCGGCGCCCAAGTTACAAATAGTTTCCTACCACTTATCAACATCGCAAATTGACTCCCATAGTTTGGGTATTCTTCGTTGACCGAACCTCAGATTAAGTATATCTGAGGTTTTGCAAACCTAAATTTGCTCTAGGAATGTCTTACTTTTTTCCGAATTTGTGCCTCTACAGTGATGATATGCGCCGCATGCAGGATTACAGAGCTGTTCTTATGGAAATCGTCGAGTTCGAGAAACAGCTTCTGAAAGAAGATCTCAACAGTTCTAACTCTACCGCAAACAAATGGTTGTCCAAAATTCATAATCGAAAGGTGAATCAATATACTTTTTGATGTAGTCTACTGAAATGTAACGTCAGTAATACTTAGTCTTTCTACACAGTCCCGACTAGTAGAGCGAAAGAGTCTTAGTCTCAACTTCTGGTGCCTCTCTCCCGCTGTCTGCATGCGGAGCCTGGCCGCTAATACATACAGTCTTATCCTGGCCAGCGGTACTCTGGCGCCACTTGATGCTTTAGTGGCCGAACTCCAACTAGAGTTTCCCATTCGTCTAGAAGCTGGTCACGTGGTGCCTACTCAACGTGTTCTCGCAGCCTGTGTTGCTCGGGGTCCCAATGGTGCCCGTCTCTGCGCCACTTATGCCAATCAGAATGCTTTCGTCTTTCAAGATGATATTGGATGTCTGCTGCTGGAAGCGTCCAGGTGTGTTCCCGGTGGTGTGTTGTGCTTCTTTCCGTCGTATGGACTGATGGAAAAGATGATCGCCAGGTGGGAGGTATGTTAACTGGCTGTCTACTGCTGCTGCTTTTGCTTTATTGAAACTTCTCATTATATCTGTTTCAGCTAACTGGTATGTTGGCCAAACTCTCTAAAGTTAAACACGTGCTTCAAGAACCGAGATCCTCAGAGAAATTCGACGAATGGGTGGCTGATTTTCATGAAGCTATAGACTTGACTCGTGGAGCTTCTCAGAATGAGGTCACAGGAGCACTAGCACTTGCCGTATGTCGGGGAAAAATCAGTGAAGGCTTGGATTTCGCTGATGACTATGGCCGTCTGGTTGTGACCGTCGGGATTCCTTTTCCTGCTTTGAAGGATCCACAGGCTAGCGGTTCTGCTATTCTCTTATGCTATACTTATTCCTTTCTCAAACAGCATCACAGTGAATCTGACTCCTGAAGAAAGGGTTTCTTAGTTTAGCGAAGTAGCACTATTCATAAACGATGAAGTTTGATGCAAACAAAGTTAAAAGCCCTTGTTTTCTGAAGTGTTTTTAATCCTGAATGCATGCATTTCAGTGGGGCTGAGTTTGAAGTCATTTCCGCTGCCGTTATACATGCGATCACAAGCCATAGCGCTATCGAATACCTGGATTGGCGCCAGAATCGCAATTTAAAGTTTGTTCAATCGTCAGCTTGAGGTGGCACTGCTGGACGTAGTGCGACCGGCCGGCTCAAAGTTCGACAGAAAGTTTTCCGTAGGTAGCTCTTTGATCTTGCTCAATAGGAATGAAGTAAAGGAACTGGGAAAAGAGACTGTCTTTTTGTAAGCGTTCGTCTTCTTCCCAGCAAAACAGATCTCACAAATGGTCTCGATTTGGAAAAGCATTTTTTCGAATGTCAAAGTAAATACAGCAAGCTACACCGTTTCCTGCATGTTGAAACAAAATGTGGAAAGCGTATATCAAAAAAATTATAAGATTAAATTATAAGTAGTACTCGGCACATTTTGGAAGGTTCTGAACCATAAAAGCACAAAAGGTCCTGTTGGTGAAATCGTGAGCAAAAATGGTCTGTCAGAGTCGTGTCGATTGAGCTTTCTTTATTTTATTTTCTCGAACTTCAGATTGAACAGAAGCGAGCTTTTAATGATGCTCTTCGAGTAGTTGGTTTTTCATCGTCTTCTCAACAGAATACTTGTGGGCAAACATCTGGTAATATCTTAGTGAGTATTTTATATTTATGGGCTCTGTGCCAAAAAACGTTTTTTTATCGTTTCTTCAAGTTCAGTTTTAGATTCTTTGTTCAAATTAATGTTTTCTTTTGTTGCCTTGTGCTGCAGCTTGAATTGCGCATATTTTAATAGGATGGCTAGGTTTTGTGAGGTTTTAATTTTATACCATTCTGAAGTTCCATATCTCCAGACCTTTAGACTTTTCAAATTTTGTTTCACCCTGAGGTCTACTGTTTATCTATTTCCTTAGTTTAGTGGTGGGTAATATATAACCCATATTTTGGTAGTGAGGTACCGTGCCACTTTTCGGACGGTGCAGTGCTAAGCCGCTTTTCAACCCCTTCGTAGAACTTATGACACCTCACTAATAATGAGAGAGGATCGTGAACATGATCGATACTCACACTGAGTGCGCGTCCAAAGCAGACGATAGTTAATGGACCTAAAAAAGGCCTGGCTCTATAAAATGTTCCACCGCTTTTGTTCGATACTTCAAAGATAGACAGTAATTTTGACACCCAGATCGACGCTAGCCTCAGTAGTTACCCCCGAACCCTCAGAATTTTTTATCTGAGATTTTCACCTTCCAGACCTAGTTCGATTTCCAAGGATTCAATATAGTCATTTGACACCCGAATTAATAGATTCCATGTGTATCTAGGCGTAATGCGCTTTTCTCAAACATAAGAAGAGATATTCAACCTATTTGGCTATGGAAGTTAACAAATTCAGGGCAAACACAGGATGTCTAATCTCAACCCTCCAACAGTATAGAGTATAGCAGTATAAAGTAACTCGTAAATTTGTAACTAGTGGTTAGCATCAATTTTTTCCTTTCTTCAGAAACGCCCCGGAGATGAGACTTCCAGTAATTGGCAAAAGCCCTCAAAGATGCTTTACGTATCAGGCCTCTCTCCGAACAAGATCGTTCCAACCAAAACCAGTCTTCCAACACCTCTTAGAGCCGCTCTAGTTAGTTTCCTCATGGTATTTTCAGGAAAAAGAAACATTCTCAAATCTTATCATCTGATTGTATTTGTGTAGAGCCAAAATCAAAAAGTGGACATTCTGTCAAATTCAAGTTCTAAGCAAGTAAACACAACTCCTTTCAATCTTGAATCTTCCTTCGAGCTTTCAGGGAAGGCAAACTCGAAAACCTCTGTGGATGTTTCGCGGGTACTTTCTGGATCCGAGTGGTATGAGACGCAGGCGTTTCGAGCCCTCAATCAGGCACTGGGTCGATGTATTCGACATCGCGATGATTGGGGAGCCATAATCCTTGCTGAGGCGAGGTTTGTGGAACAACCAAAACGTTATCTACCTGGAATATCCAGGTGGCTCAGAAACCAGTGAGTGCTTTTTGCTTGTAGCCTATGGTATTGCCTAAAATCTAAAGGCTTTCCCATATCATCACTAGCTGTTGGGGATGCTTAGAGGTACTTCACTCTCAACGCTGCTCAGAGGGGCAGTCGAGCGAAGTTTGTCATTCCTGTGTTTAAAATGTGGATGCCGTCTACTTTATGCGGCGAACGACCGGTTATAATCATAACAATGTCATTTCAATGTCGGTATTTATGTAAATGAATGAATATGTTATTTGAGCACGTACAGCCTGTGTTACTAATGAAACCATTCTCCCGGCTGATGTTCTGGACGCCCTTGGACTCATTCAATAAATGGGCCTACGAATTTCATCCAGATTCTTCAAAAATCTATTTGAACGTTTTGACTAAGCCTCAGCTGTGTTGAAACCAGCCGTTTTCCTAAGTGTTCCACGGGTATCGAGGCGAGGTGCTTGGAACTATATCGATTCCTCGGCTTTTCGGCGAATTCTCTCGCATGATTTTCGAAAGATTTTCTACTCAGTGAAATATGGATTAAAGTATCAGCTTGAAAACGGTTTGGGTAATTAATACCTATTCCAGTTTTGCATAACATTAAAATAACTTAGCAACGACTTCGAGCAGAAAGTTTCTTACAGCTGAAGGTTAATGGTCGACAATTTTTGAGAAATGTATTTTAATTTATTTTTATTAGAATCAAAATAGCCATAGTAATTGTTTTTCTTTCATTTGCGTAGATTTGTCTCCCATGAACGATGGTCAAATTTGATATTGGATTTGAATGATTTCGTTGAACGGATGACGCAACCCTCGGAAGTTCAATCAAGATTTGTATAAAATTATACGTTTATAACACTTAATTAGTACCTTTCTCTGATTAAAAATATATATACCTACACTCGAAATATCTGTATTCATTATTTCGCCTTCGTATTACAAGTAAATTCGTTATCATCAACTGTGTCCTCAATTTTGTATAAGCTAAATTTTACGAGAACAATCTGAAATCCTAGTGGCTGATGCCTAATGATAGGAATGAGCACTATGTGTCTGGCGAATGCTCAATTTATCCTTAAAACTGCTTGCAACATTTATCACTTAAGGAATGTTATTTGTTACCTGTATTTTTTCTGATTGCCCGACACTGAGCTTGGGAAAGGAGCCAAGCAAGGGAAAGGCTAAGCCATTATAGTTAGGTTCGTAGGTGCTGGGGCCCAAGCAAGTACTGATGACCGTTCATGCTAACTTATTCGTAAATAATGGTGACCAAAAGTGCCATTCATTGTGAGTTGGCAGTAATAGTAGCTTTTTATTGATCAGTTAGTTAGCGACATTGTCATGTCTAATGACAGTGTGAAATCGGATGAGTGAAGGACTTCGCAGAGTGGGTAGGTTGTTCGAAATCAAAGTCTTCTTTAGTGTACATATCAATCGATTCATCCTGGTCGGCGCTTCTGTGGCAATGTTGCAGTCCAGAAATGCCATCCAGATTCATCTTCGAATCACTGCTTCTTCAGGCCCCTCCTGTACGAGAACTACCGCCCAGTTCGTGTACTGTATGGTACTTCACTTGAGAAGCTCTTCGCTCTATTGGTCGGTTGACAGAATGCTGATCATTTTCAAATCTATTCAGAATCATTGCCGGCTGTTCGCCCTCTTTATCGGCTGACGGCATCATCACAAATCAGGATGTTATTATGGGCGGCACAAAGGGCCTTTCAATCAGAAGGAAGCTGGTTTTTCGCGAAGCGAGCTATTAAACAAACGAATAGGAAGACAGTTTATGGGGCTTATTCCCATGACAAAGCAGCTCACGCTTTACATTTTGAATTAATTTTACTTATAGTACTTAAGTAGCGCTTTTATTTTGCTTGATTTACGCCAGTCGGTATCTGACGCTAGTTAGCAAAGTTACTGGCCAAATACCGTTAGGTTATTATTATTCTTGAGGGCTGTTAACGAGTGCCATTTAATTGCTATCATTTTGTAACAAAAGAAAATAATTTAGAGGGAATTTAAGCATAGGGAAATCTAAATATTACTTCTACTCCACTTGCGTCACTTGATCTAAAATTACGATATGACTCTATGGCTTGGTAATAAGGATTCTTTCTTTAAAGTTAAGCAATGCATGCATCACTTTCAGGCGTGGGGTCTTAGATTTTGAAGCTCTTATTCGTCTAGCTCCTGGAAGATTCCGTCTTCGAGAGTTTTTTCGCCTCAGCGTATGGTTAAAATTGCTTGAGCCTATAATGAAGAAAGGTATACTTAACTCCTTATCTTTGGAACTAAGAAGGCTTCTCTGAGCCTTATCGTTTTTCACCTGTTCTACCATTTGTGCACCAGCATTAGCCCGCTCCATGAGCTGGATGCGATTGCGACTACCAGGCCACTGATCGCTATTTGTATCCTCGACGTTTTCTATTCTCTACTTTATTTACAAGGACATTATTCATCGTTAATGACATTGCACCTTAGCCAACGGGAGCTTTGGTGACATCTTTGCTGAGGACGCATTTGCACTGCTGTCGTTTATTTTCATTAAAACCCTCTCGGGAGATGTGATTTAGCTTGCTTTGAGGGTGGTGGTCACTGTGGTGTTAAGACCCACCATTTTGACTCTATGTAAAAATACCTCTTTACTTTTCAAAAAAACTGCCTAAACAAAGATTTTTAAAATCTCCTCCATAGCCCTATTCCGTTATTTAGCTAACTGAACAGGGTGGACGATCAAGAACGATTCTAAATGCAGAACAGAAAAATCTCGAGTGCTAGAGGATGCTAAAGAAGAGCATTGTAATCTATCAGCAGCAGACGCCCTGAAAGATCTGCAATGCAATGAGAATATCCGAGAACAGTGGGTTCAGCTTGAGCAAAGTTGAGCGACTGTGGAAATGTGTATATGAAGAGTTCAGCAATTCCTTCGACGCCCCAGTGCTAAAGCTCTACTAAGTAATTGTTCATATCACTTTGTCTCATTGGTCCAAACACGTTTTACCAGTCTTCTCAAGGAGTTCTGAGGAGAACGAGACGGAGGCTAGTCCCAGTAACCATCTCTGAATCACTATAGTCCGAGCCGAGTCAACTTCATTTCACATCAATCTTATAACCGCTTATAAGTAATCCCAGAATACGGTTAAAACTTTCTGATTAGCCGGGTTCTTGGTGTAATCAGTGGACAAATCGCAGCTACAAGAAACGAAATCCGAATCACATATTTTTTTACTACGTGCAGCCAAACGTGGCCAATCTTCTAAAAGGCTTTTCAATTTCTCAAGCAAATGCTTATACATTTGTAGGGATGTTCAGAAGTTTAAAGAGAAAAAATTTTTGTTGAAATTGAATTGTAGCAAAAAGAAAGGTATCTTGGCGTCTCCATAATTGAGGCTTTGCCATCTGGTCATTTACAGGTAGATCAGGGTTAATTATTCCATTTGATGCAATGAGACAAATGCCATTTCATCACAAACTAGCGCGCACGAATGCATGTCCATCCTTAACCATCACCTACCACCACGCCTATAATTTCTGCCTTTGTAAGTAATAAGAATGAAAGAAGAATCCACAGAGTTGTGCTGCCCTCTGAGTTACAACTCATCTGCACTTAAGAAATTGGCATATCTGTTCATAGTTTGTTCTAAATGTTAGCACAAAAGGAAGGAAGGTAGATATCTTCAATAACATTTAATGCTGAAATTGTTCCGGACCATCAACAATGGATATATTTGTCCCCCTTTCTGAGGAGTTCCGGAGACCTGCAGTAGACGGAAGAAAGGACGTCCGATGAGAGAACCGGCAATCCAAGTGCAAATGGCTATTCCAAATTCTCGTATCTCATCCCAAGTGACTGGTTGCATTAATCTCCATCCTGATTATCTCAAAATCAACTGTCGCTGAATAAATTAAGATTGCCTTCACACCGTTATTTAGAGATTAGAATGAAGTCATTGTGGTATGAAGATTTTAAATTCCCTCCAGTAGTTGACGTTCACATGTATATCTATGTGTTTTGAACGTACACTAATTAAGATTTATTCTTGCCGCACGCAATTTTTCACACTTTCTCATTTACACTCACTGAACCCACATGGTGGCCTACCGCTTGTGTGCCTGTCCGTTCTATCCAACAACTTCAATTGAATGGAAGAGAGAGGTAAAATAATCTTGATTCCTCTCCAAACCTGAATATTTTGCACTTTAGATCACATTATCTAAATAATTTAAACTACTATAAAGCACCTTTAAGCAGCTTCTCAAGATGGAGGAACCAACTTACTTTCTAGACATAGCATATTATTATCTCACAGATTGGTATACAGCATACTTTATTTTGGTCCGCCAACGCGATCAGCACTGAAGTACTTTCTTGATCATGCCGTTCAACCGGTTTGTGCGAGGTGATATTTTCAGAGCCACAAATATTTGATCTCAAATTCTCACTCAGTCCATATTTGTAGGACGTGTTTCAAAAAATCGACACTTAGGGAATGGAGGTAGTGATGGTACAATGCGTTCAAACATCACCTCTCTCGGTGCCAAGAAATAACAACAACTTCATTATCAACCAACAAACATCGGAACCTGTAAAATCTTGGCAGAATCAATTATATCTATATTCTGATTATCTGTAACGAAGTAACTTGATTTTTTCACTCATTTTTCACAAACACACTTTAAAAACAGCACCATTTTCTACAAAAATGAACAGTATGGAGAAGCTTGACGAGACCATTGAGCAAATATAGGGCAATAGCATGAATGAGTAAAGGTGGAGTTCTGTGAAGACTGAGATAAAATTTTTGCCTTATTCAACTGACTTGCACAGACATGGAGTTTCTACACATAACTGAAAGGCTCTAAAGTTCGCAGGCATAATCGGTTGCACCAAGCCTTGCCATCTATTTCGATCGAAACTCGGTGTAGTACTTTGATATCCCCTCCTTCTACATGCAAAAGGCTTCTAGGATCCCCCATGAATTGAAGGGCTTCTGTACAAAAAGCAATAACTAACTATTGCAAATTCTTCAACATGAGTCAACGTATTTATGATTTTTGAGTTTAATTTTGATTATAGAGGATTTTTAGTTCACACATCGGCATTCCTCACTATATCCGTCCTGTTGATCTGCGACAAGGTCGTTCGGTAAGTGATGCGTTCAGCGTTGTTCTTGTTGCTAATTCACTGCCTGTCTAGGCAAACAATCTAAAGATGCCTTCTCCGGTAAGGAACAATGAACTAGCCATCACCTATTAAGTAAACCAGCCTCTAGTTGCTTATGAAGATACATATTTGAACAGTCAAAAAATCCCAGAGAATTTACATAAGTAGCTCGTTGAAACTGTGGTATAGAAGGGAGTGAATTTCATGGAAGTTTCAACGGAAATCTTTTGAATTTTTTCAAAATTTTACAGTCGGGCAATCATAGATTGAAGTTCCATTCCATTCTTCGCGAACGCTTAGAATCCTGTACTTTCATACCTTTGAAGCGGCTTTCAGCTGAAATGTGAAAAGATTCATTCTTAAGAAGATTCTTTAATTTAAACCGTAGAAGTTTGTTGTCTATTTATCAGACAAATCGGATGCTTTGAAAACTGAAATAATCGGATTAAAAGCAAGAATAAAGAGAAGAATAGTTCCACTCTCGAACGACACAATATTGAGGGTGGCGGCCCCGTTGGTAAAATTATTCATTTTGAAGTGTATTTTGTTCTCATCTCAAACGATTTTTTTCAGATCGTGTGTGAAACTGTGTGACAATTTTGCAGAATAGGTAATAGACCATGATTTCAAAGACCATTCGTTGCTGGCTTTCGTAAACAATTTAATGAAATCAAATAATCCATTGAAATACATAATCTCCAGTCCGATTAAAAAAATACCGGCCACCTTGGAGAACCTACCACTTGAATGCAAAGCCGAATTTATGGAATGGATTGCATTCTTCCTGGTATATATTCCCAACGCCATCCAAAGAGGTTATATGGCTTAGGACTTGGAGAGCACAGTAATAGTAGGAGACTGCGATTTGAGAGACTTATGTAATAGATTTTCTAAGTACATTATTCAGGTTCGATGTCGTTACGGAGGTTGCACCATATTTTCGAGTAACGAAAAATTGAAAGCTGTCATTCCCGCGATCGAACCATAAATGAACCAATTTAATTGCTGGAGTGAGAGCTAATGGGCGTGACACCGAAAATTATATAAGGAAATAAATAAACATTCCTTGTGGGACATAAACGCTTGGTTGGGATGCGCAACGCTTTCCAGTATCCTGACAGCACTAAAGTCATTGAAGTAATGAGCTCAACGATTGGATTACTTGATTTTTAATATTGTGAAACTATTAAAGTAGGATGAAAATAGAAATGGTAGCGCCTACTGTAGGAGCCGTTAAATACGAATACATTAGGTAGACATGGGTCTACTTCGCAAGTTCGATAGTAGCAATGGTTTTACAAACTGGCAGTTGATTCAAGATTTTAAAGTTCCAGTTCGTACACCAGTCATCCCAATTTGCCCGCTAGGAGGAAAAAATTTCGGGTTTTTTTGATGTGTACATTGGAAAACACACACGCATTCACCCTTTTGGACCATTTAATGATCATCTCGCTGCAGAACAAACCTTACTTATTACAAGTTTTGAATTGTTAAAATTTTAAGGATTCTTATTATGGGCAAGTTAACAGCCTTAATTTATTATAATAAAGTGAAAAATATTTTTAATTGGCAGCACTTTGATCCGAAATGGCAGGAGGTGGTTAAGGGCATAATGGGTAGTCCACTTAATCTAGACCCTAAGCAGTTTTTTTCTTAATTACTTCATCTCTTGATTTTTCTCTCCCGAATACTTTCTGCCAAATGTAATTTATCTTCGATTCCAGGCATCACCGACGTCTAAGCTTCGTCTTTTATCTTTTGCCTCCAACCTGCTTTTGATTTGGGCAATGCTCGTCAAGTTCCGTATGTACCATTACTCACATGTGTGCAGATCCCGAACGTTTTCAAACCATGTAGCTCGAATGTTGTCGACTAGTATGACTGCCAGACAGAGCAACTCTTTCAAATGTGTATCGGCAATAGAAGACTTGATAAAGAATTCAGCCTGTGGTAGAGAATTTCAGGGTCCAATAAATTTGACCAGCTGGGAGACGACAAGCTGTTTCAGGGCATCAGTGGAGAAGGTTTTGGAAAGCACTTTTCTTCAATGAAAACTAGAATTGTGCACCATTTTATTCGGTAGATATGGGCACAATTCAAGGTATTTATTGCTGAATGAAGCTATCGTTTTCAAAATCTGACCCTCACTCTTAACTCTTCACTACCACATATTCAAAAAAAATTTGGTGATGTTAATCTATTTAAGCAAAACTGAAGCTTCATGTTGTTCTGAGCAAAAGCGCTTCATCATAAAAATGGATCATTTTTAATGCTTTTCATCCTCAGTTTGTGTAAATTTTGATCAGAATTTTCCGTTTTCGTTGAGCTTTACATTATCTGATCTTATCATCTCATATACTATCATTCAAAGGCATAGATAGTTGAGTGAAGAAAACCTTTTCAATTTTTGAATTGACAATATTAGAAGAGTGACTTCGCTTGGTAAAACTGAATAAGTTTGAGTATCTAAATGAAAAGCGTTCGTCTCGCTTAAATGTCAGTCTCTGCTCACAGTTCCTTTTTCTGTCATGCAGAAACCACATCTGCTTCCGTTGGAAAGGGATTAATCTAAGAAGGTCCGTGATGAGTTGATCATTATGTATGGTTTCAGAGCTGATTTTCACCTCCTGAAGGTGCTGTAATGAAATCCAAGTCTTCTGTACGGATATAATTTGTAGGGACCGATTAGTAAGTACGCAGTGGAATGTGCCATCAGCCCCTTAATCCGATCAATTGAGACTATTCCGCGATCAAAGTAAGAAATCCCTAAAATTGCAGTCCTGGAGGTCTTCAGTCAAGGGTGCTCTGGGGATGGAGATGACCCACGGAATACTTATGCAAACATGTAACTTCCATAGGTGGTCGAGCAAGAAACTATGAACTCGAGTAAAACCAAATTTAGGCAGCTGTCTATGGAAGGTATTTAGTGAAGGGTACCTAATGATTAATTTTTTCTCCTGACTGCTTACTTATGAGTTACGTCTTATGGTCCTAGACTGCAATCCTTTTTGTTCTTTGTAATTTGATGTGTTTTAACTAATAACAATGCAGGTCAAATTATAAATTCGACCATTTAACCAGTTAAAGAATATCTATTTGATGTTCTCGGTTAACACTATATCGAAGTCCATGAACTGGATAAATTTCAGCTTTTAAATGGATTTTGAAGAAGGTGTGAGCAATAGTTATTCAAACAGATTGTCTTACAATAGAAATATTCATGTTCTGATGATGGATATCACTACCGTTTCAACTCAGTGAATTGGGCATATTCTACGGCCTCGACAATATTTACCCAATTTGAACGAGTGATTTTAGTCTTGTCAAACTGAATTCGACAATTCCTTCCCCCCAAACACGACCTTTGGCCATGAAATCCCTTGCGTGGCATGCAACTCAAAATAGCCAGGTTTTTTGAGCAATTTATGAATCAGTACACTCAGTACCACAAATTGGTAAATTGTATTCGTCGAATTTAGGGCGAAAACTTATCAAGAATGTGATTTTGGAACCCAAACTGCGCAAGATTTTTAGCTGCATGAAGAAAAAGTGGCCTTCAGGAAAGACATTCCAGCAATGCCTTGCATTCAAAGATAAAGAGAGAGAGAGATAGAAGCTGAAAATGAAAAAATTAAAAGAATTAGCACAAGTTGCTTATTTCTTTTTACCAGTGTATCATTAGCGTAGCAATTACAAACTCATTGAAAACGGTCTCAAAACCCAACAACACACATCCGGTGTTCAGAATGACCCATGCACTGAATAATATTAGCCTCAGAAGGATGTTCAGATGGAAGGTCTCCAACTAAAGAAACATTCTTACACCTTAAATGTTCTTCACAGGTCTACTTTGTTGCTTCCAGTTTCTAAGGGCCCATCTTTACATTAGAGTAATCTTTAGGCTGAATTTCTAGTGATGGTTGAAGTAGCCGGGTACAGAAATATCCAGACTGACAGCCAGGCCATAATGTGGATTTTTGACAATGGACGTTAGGCCTATTATCGAGAAAATTTCACATGATGTTCAACCGTCCTGAAATTCTGATGAATTTGCTCCACAAAAATAAAAAAAATAAAATGTATATCAAATACCACGTTTCCAAGATCCAATTGAACTCTCTGTTGACAATACTGGTGAGTACGTCATTAGATGAATGGACATTTTGGATGGGACATGGATGACCGCATTTGGAGACAACGGTAAAACTTCAATATCAAAAGACTAATTTCATCATGCTCACTTTACCTCCTATCTTGAAGATTTGATGGCCGATTAAGATCAGGATCTATCCTACGTAATCTCCTATCTGATGATCAAATATTTTGATATTGCTAGTGGACAGTAAGTCTTATTATGTCATGACTAGGTTCTCGATCATTGCCGAGTCAGTATACCGTTTGAAGACCTCGTCATGGCCAGCTTCTGCTGAACAGACAAAACTGCAGACTTAAATTTAACGTGGACTTAAACAGCTGCTTTACTGCAGTATATCATACAACGCTCCGATCCCGTAAGGGACTATCCGTCATATTACCGTGCTTTTGTGAAAAAGCTTCGGTACATTCTGGATTTATTTTATGTGACCATTCATGGTTTGATACCATTGAAAAATTATTCGAATGTAGATAAACAGCGGCTAATCGGTTTGGCATAAAATCGGATTATGAAAGCAGAACTACAACCGCGTACGCCGTGGAAAGTGCGTGCTTCTATTAATAGTTGGAATCTCCTTCAGAAAGTTGAAAAGAATTCTAGAGGAGGCACAAAAGATTGTCTGCTCTTAACACTGTCGAGAAGCGACCAGAGAACCGAAGATGTCGATAAATGCTTTTACCATTTTCTGCATTAAGTGTTGCGTGCTATTTGTTGTACAAGCTATTGTACTTCTGTTGTACCCCCAATAAGTCTTTGAGACTTGCCCCAGTGGGTGGGGAGTAAATTAATACAAAATCGGTTCTACTCCTTACTGGTTGCAGATTAAACTCAGCTGTTGGTGCTTAGGATTGATCTCAAAGTGTGTTAAATGTAAATCGTTGTCGGTTTTGAAGGATAGGATCTTTCAATCCCTTTCTTTTAGGGAGCGAATATACCCATATACGATTAAGGACATCTAATTTGCCGACTCCTGGAAGTTACCATTGTCTAGTCGAACTCGGGTCACTCAGTGTGTCAAACGGGTACATGGCCATTGCAACGCTGAAGTAAATTCTTCTAGATCTAGTTTCTAACAAAGTGAAAGTCACCAGTTTTATACCTCAGTACCCCTTAGGACTTTTTGAATGCTGGTAGTATCTTGGCCAGTCCATGTGCCAATCCAACGGATGCGTTGGAGATAGAAAAAAACCAACGATTCAAAATTCTACTGCCATAGAAGTAGCTTCTTGATCAGTTGCAATTGATCTCAAGATTATGTGCCGTTTTTCTTTATTGAAATCGTGAATTCCACGATTCACTTGCTGTCATTTTGAACAATGGAATAGGCTTCAGTTTAGATTTCTGCTTCAAACAAGAAGTGCGTGCGACTGGTAAACTTCCGCGCGTAGAATTTGAGAATTCGTTTGACCGCAAGTGGTCCAATTTTAAACCTGAGATCATGGCTTGCTTAAGGCCCATCAGTTTGTTTATCTAGTCATTTTGCCTTTTCACTATCTCACTTTTCAACTTGGTGCATCCAACTCAAAAAAATAGATGATTACCAACCAGCTTTGCACTTTGGAAAGTAAGTCGTCATTAAGGGATCCTATGGAAGAAATATGGCGCTCAATTGTTTTTACACTTCTTGTGCTATACAACTAATTTCCTCCACTACCTTGGATGCATTTTAGTAAATGCCTCGAATTTTTCACCCATGACAGAAAAAACGGCCATCAGAGAGCCATTAGCACCAAGGACATGTGCTATTGATGAATGAATCAGCCGCAAATAGACGGCTTAGATCCCTGGTTATCTGTACAGGACAGAGCTAAGACCACCCACTCAGGCCACAGTCAACATGTTCTATCCGCGCTCAGTAAGCCAGGCGGTTGGGCCAATCGAAATGCAACTGGTCTCACGACCAGCCAATCCTCACTTTGGACATATGTATGCACGCACGCAAATTTGCGCAAATGTAGTGCTAATGCCTTCGCTATCACCTGCCTTTGGCGTCATTTTACCACCCGCGTCGTGAACGCGAGGCCCGCAGTGTTCAAGCACCCCGCAACCACGCTGAGCTTCCACCCTAACATGAGATCTCGCGGCATGCCCGCATGAATTTTTGAATTCTACCTCACTGACCTCAGACACTAACGTAATCGAACCACTAATCGCCACTATGTTTCCCAATATCCTACTCTCTCTCCTGCTATTAATAAACGCTGAAACTAATATTGCAAATGATTCAGTAGGGAGTTGGCATCCCTACCGTCAGCAGTCACCCAAACATCGTCGGGAATCGGCATTCTTTGGACCCCATCTGCATTCAGGAAGTGGACTTGAGCTCTCCGCCTGCCCCTCTGAATGCCGATGTTTTACCAAAACTATTCGGTGCTCCGGTCAGAGCTTAACGGATATCCCAAAAAACCTTCCACTCGACACGGAAAGACTGTAAGTTCCAGATCACGAATTAGTAAAAATTCAATGCATGTGAAACCAGTTCAAGCACCGCTCTCGAACGCAGATGGGGCATTAATTAATTTAAACACCAAACTTCTCTGTCCCACTTGGATCCAACAGCAGGTATGAAGGAGCAGTGGGAGATTCAGAGGAGCGCTTGTCTCTAGGACATATTCAAAGAACAAATTTCAAAAATGTCATTGAGGATAGCCGTAAAATTGGGCGGACCGAGTCGGAAATCAACATTCGTGCGACGCCAAAAAGTTTGGGTGGTCCAGATATTTCGGGCCATAAATCATACTAACTTGCAAAATTATTGTCGGTGTAGGTTGTGTTTGGGCAGACGGGAGTCCATTAATTATCTTTCACTTAACTAATCGAACAGCACCTCTAGATGTCATCATTGAATATGAGCTTTGGAAACTAGTTCATTGACTAATGAACGCCCATTCATATTAAACTGCTACCAGGTTTAAGTTAAACGTGGTGCGGTGCTTTTCGTTTCCATTTATATTCTCTACTTCTTTTGACTTTTTTTGCCACAAATTCGGTGTTGGAGTGTGTTTGCTCTTGTCACTGGGCTGGTCACATTTGCAATATACCAACTTAAGTCTGGATCAAAATTGAAACAGAAAAACACTTTCCCATTGAAATTCTCCATCTCAAGCTGTTGTAAATACTACTTTTTCTGGGTGAACATTCGGTAAAATTTTTGGTTCGCTAATATCAACGTTGTTTGCCTACCAATGTTTTTTCTTATTTAGCTTGGAACCCTTTAATTAATTTAATTTTTGGCAATTGGATACCCACAACCTAAGACTCTACTCTATCGGCACTGTTTTTGTCCTAGGCTGGCTAATATCATTTTCGGACCGCAAAGACTCAGTAATAGGGTGATAATATTTGTGTAAATAAATAGATCATTCCTTCGATTTTCTCTTGGTTACTTCCAAAATAAAAAGATTGACTGTGATTAGTGTACCTGAATTGAGTTGTAAGTACCAACGCCACTTACGCTGGGCATAGTTTTGAGGAGACCGAGGTAGCCGCCCCTGACCACTTGAAGGACGTTCGACGTCGCTTACATGATTCAAAAAGCTTACCCGTGTCTTTTTACAAGTGGCAATTATGATAAGAACTGCACGATGTCTCTTAGAGTAGTCTAAGTAGTTTCATAACCTCAAGCGTCAGGTCACATTATTCCAGCAGTCGTTGTGACTTTGACCTGACACAAAATCGCAACACCTTGCGCCCCTAAGGGGCGGGGTCATCGGGGGTCAGAGTGGTCAGTTTAATGGCCTGTTTTACGTAGCTCAGTCTCCACGCGAAAATGGGACGAATGATCTGCGTGTTGAGGACCACCTCTGGGCTTGCTGACAAAGTCCCACCGACTTTCTGGTTTTCATATGCAAGCAACCATCATATTCGGTGATTTCAATTTCCGGAAGAAGGCATTTTTCCGATCTTGAGGTAAATGGTAGCAGCTCAAATTACATTTCTCATCTCTAGACGTTGAGGTTAGTCGGAATATTATAGTAGTTCGTTCAAAGACAATGTAAAGTAGTCTTCAACCTACCCTTATACCGGTGTAGCAACAAATTGAGTTCAGATGTTTTCAAGGACATATTCAGTGATCCTCAGTGAATGTATGATGTTAGCTTCTCAGACAAGATGAGTGATTTGAGATTGCGATTTGCGCAATTATTCTCTTTGCAAATTGAACTAATGTGCCATTACACTGTGGAGTGTTGGTCAAATTAGATTCCTTCATATGTTGATCTTATGATTAATAAAACGATTTACTTCTAGTTGGATGTGAGCATGTAAGAATTAACAGGGAAATTAAGTTTGAATTGAGATCTGCAGAGTCATTCTGAATGAAGCAATACTGGCTCCATCTGATGAAGAGGTATGGATTCTACTACTTGTGGTGTAGCTGTGCTGAGGATTGGAAATCTGAGTTTATTCTCAATGCCTCACCTTTTCCACATTCTGAATAATTGTGAATATATGGGTGGTTAACCCTACTTAGGAGCACTCGGCGATTTCGAGGCCATTGACTAGCTGACCCCTGACTTGTACAAATCTATCAATCACATCCGAAGCCGTTTACAGACCACTGGAAGCATAATCTCACTGAATCGAGGTGAAGCTTTATGGCTGAAAAAAGGAAAAAAGTTAGTAGTCAACAGCCACCCCTAAGTCAAGCTTTTATCTACATTTGACCCATGCCTATAGAATGGTCTTGACAATTGAAAGCATTACAATGCTTATCATGAAATCGTTTTCGATATTGGCAATGATAATCAATGTGAATAATGGCTGATCTCCTGCTGCTTGGTCAAATGCAGGAAATAAAGGCTTGCTCTCGATGGTTGACTTTAAATAGTTGCATTCCTGAAGACTCGTCAACATTCTGTCAGCCTAGTCGAAATGACCCTTAAATGATAAAACCTCTGAATCTAAACAAACTATTCTCTTTTGTTCATCTTTCTACGTTTTCTATCTCGTTTGAAAACATTCCTATCAAGTCTGATCAGAGCATGCATTTATGGTTACATTTCACCTTAAATCCTGCCACCCTTCTCAATTTTTGGTAATGCAATCATTTAATTATTCTCCATTGTTTCGTTTGAAATATAAAAAAAAGTTAACGAAACTTTTAATTAAATATTCGTAGTCACTTTTATTTCATCGGGAAAATATGTCGTTCTCTAACCAGACCGCCCTGATTTCACCTCAAACGGTGGGCAAATTTTATGACTTTCCTGGTGGTCTTCCACGTGTGTGTATATAGAGGTTGGTCTGGAATCGTCATTTACTAGTTTGATTCTCTGAAGGTGATTAAATTTCTGGCAAGCTTCGCCTGACTGCAAAATTAACCCCTTTTTAACCTCAGTACATTTAAGGCTTGATTACGGTGTCTAACACTATCGCTTTAAATACAAAAGTGATAGCCATTTATATATATTTTGACTCTAGGCTTGCTGCTTGACAAGATACATATGAGTCACAATTCTTGCTATATCGAATACGAAAATGCTGCTCATAAACGGATTGGTAACTCTTCAATCCTATTCCCATTTCATTTCAGATCAGCCCTAGACGGCGGTCACCCAGAATTTTCTCAGCCTTACTTACACATCAGTCAAAAATACTTCCTATGCTTGACCGCTATCTATAAGGATCTCTCAAATCATTTCAATAAGCGATATGAGCTCGGGTACAACTTCGTGATTTAGAGCCTGCGTTGATCACAGACATTCTAGTTGAAGATCATGCAGGCCCACCAAGAGGACGTGAGAGTAGTTTGACAGTGAATCAAACAACGAGGAATCTCGTCCATGCGATCTTCATGATAGATCTGCCTTGGGGTGAATTGAGAACTTTTAGGTTAATTAGTGCACTTCACCCTCTCAATGCAGCCATTTACTTCTGGTGTTCTTAGTGATTTATAAGATCACATGAGCAGGAAAAACATTTGTATTCCCCCTTTGCAAAACCACGTTTTTACTTCCATCATCCATAAGATTGAATATCATCTTTTTGGAGGCATACTTTAAGGAGCAGGTTGATCTCGACTCATGCTTTGTTCTTATTTCTTTGTTTTGAACGCATCTGGTAAATAGAGATCGAAGAACGATTACTGAAGTTTTCGAAGGCAAAAAGTTAGTATCGAAGGTAGAACCTTAAAGCTCTTTTGACTGAGAGATCCCTTATCCCGTTGTCTCTCAGTGCTGGCCAGCGCAAGTTGTCAACCAATCACTGGGGTCACTCACTGTGAATAACATTAGGACAAAACCTAAGATCAAAGTGATATGTTTACTGGTGATCGTTGTTTCCACCATTTAATGAAGGATAACAACATCTTTTTAGAACGAGAGTTTAGGCATCCAACACAGCCAGCACAATTTTCATAAATTATTCATAGTAGTAAGGACGAAACGAAGAACTTCTTTAGTAATTGGCAGTCGCATTGATAGTCTTCAAGCCTGATCCTCGGAGAAGGAGATCTTATCATCTCCCATTTGAGCTTTTGTCCACTTGCTAACTACATGAGCTTACGGCCACTTCTGAAGATATATCATCGAGCAAAATTATTGCTCAAGTACGTTTCAGACCAAGTCTTGAATCAGACATTGTAACGTGTTGAACAGCAGTGATGAAGAATCATTCTGCGTATAATCTAAGAATTTCCTTCTAGCTCCAGAAAACCAACAACCTCCATAATATTGAGTGCTCCAAGCGTTCATGAAATTTCTCATTTATGAACTGAACTTTCCAATGAAATTTTTAAACTTTCTTAGAACTGATCATCATCAAATACCCCCTGTCAATTTGCAAGCATTCAATGAAATAAATCTCCCTAAAAAGATCGAATCCAGTCTTTATTTGATATAATGTAAATAAAAGATATACCACATTCATTGAGTTTTCGTAAGCAAACCAGTCACGTTCATGGTGGTCTCGTCGGTCGCGTAGGATGCATCGGGTACATACTTAAGGAGACATCACCTTCAAATAAAAGTCGGCTTGGATTTACAGCGCAAATAAAAGCACAGGCTATGTGACAGCTTCATTTATCGTTAAATCTCTGGCCTGTATCTGGGCCTGATGGAGTTAACAATTTCCAAATCTGGTACAGAGGGAATCAGGCTGGTATGCCGACTACATATACGTGTTTTTCATCGCTATCCCAACGTAGTTCTTCATTTTATTGCATGAATCATTCCTTTCCGACACACTAACGGCGCCAAACCACACAAGGAGAAATTCGTCCCTCCTCAACCTCCTTCCTCAGTCCCTGCTGATAAAATGCGGAAGGCGATAGGAAACAAAGGACGCCGAATTTCGCCGGTGACCAATGCAATTTATTTTATTTTGGACGCAGAATAAATTTAGGACTTGAATCTACTTGTTGGTACATTAATCGAGTTTTCATTGGCGAAATCGCTTTTATGACTTAATCTAATAAGGTTGCTAACGTAACTAACTAAAGTAACTAAATTATTGGATATTGAGGGTTTTTCTTAAACTTGTTTTGATCCTTTAATTCTCACCCAACAATTATGCCTATTTTCTTTGCGGAATCGTTTATCCGTCAGCAATCGTTGAGGTGAATATTTTGATGTTTTAGAATCATATCTCAATCCTCGATTACCCAGTTGAAGAAAGAAAGCTTCCAGCGACTTCCAGCTGTTACACAAATGTAAGTTGGGGCTTCACATAACTAGAGGTTCCAAGAATTCATTCTCCGATACGCTAACAATTAAGGTATATCTAAGTCCCGGTTGATTAACGATGTTTGGCTACTGCTTAAACTGGATTAAAGTAAGACCACATCTACCACAGTGGCTGCTAATGCGTAATATGATACATTAAGCGATTTTTTTTAAATCAGTGTCTCTTTCTTTCTTAATACGAAAGTCTGGTGACTTTTCTTCTGTTCATTTCAGAGTTCTTGCTCACAACAATATCAGTGAAATCGAAGACGGTACATTTGAAGTTGCGAAAAACTTACAATATTTGTAAGTATTTTACGAAGAGTCCTTTTGAAGTTATTCTTATCAGCAGAAATATAAGGATATTCAGGGTCAACTTCGGTATCATTTTAGAATATTTCAAATAATTCTTCAATTTCCTGTCAGCTGTGTAAAAAAGTTTTATTCCAAGCACGGAAAATACGAAATGAGTTTTATTTAATAGTTTATTTAGTTTTCAAGATAGAAATTTTGGATAAAATACTTGTAGAATTCTGAAGCTCTTGAAAGCCTTCAGTTTGATTCCAGCAGCGCAAAGGGGAAGGGGCTTGTTCGACTTGGATTCATTTTGCACGGCCTTCAATTTTTTTAGCCAGAACGTTTAAATGAATACGATGGCTAAAGGGGCAAAACTTTGAACGTCGTGCACTACATTTAGAAGAAAAATAGGGCTGCGGCCATTGACAGACAAGGAATTTTTTCAGACTTTAAGCTATTAGGGTTTCGGATTCGTCGCAGAATGCACGTAGTGGTCATTTACCATAGTGGATAAAAATCAACAAAGAGATAACAAACCTTCAAACTGACTTGATGGCGAGAAAACAGAGAAGATGTGCACTTACAATCATTGAAAGTTGAATCGCAATAGACAAACTTTACAATTTTGGAGACTTGATGTGAAAGTACGTTAGTAAATTTTATTCAGTTATCAAGATCCACATTGTGCAGCAATGTGGATCACATTCTTGAAATATGTATTCTAAGTTTGAGGTTCAAATTACCTTAGATAAGTATTTCATTTTGATTTTGAAAATGGCAGACTCAGCTGCAGTCAATGTAGTTCACGTTCTATAAACCTACTCTTAACAATTCTGCATTTGTTCTGTCTTCGTAATGCTGTCTGCAGGAATTCGTAGAACTTCATGCACTAACGGTGATCGTCGTTCGGCGATGGGCTGCTTTTAAGATTTGAATCATGGTTTTTAAATTGTAGATCTCTCCACGTCTAGCGGATAATTTTTTTTCATGGACGAAATGATATTAACATTTTTACACTACATATTGGCATATTTTTACTTTATATGGATATGGTTGAGCATGTTTTAGCCTCTTCGGATTGTCCGCATTCTTTTCACATGGAAAATACTATCATATTTTATTGTAACTAAATCATTCCAGCATTATGCGCAGCAGTGTTCCATTCTCTTTCTCTCGAAGTATTTCTGCCCCACCCAGTGTAGCCATATCAGATAGAGTCAACTACCTCTCGAACAATGGAGCCTGATCTAGTGGAGTTCACTATACAAAGCTCTGATTAGCAGAGGACGAAAGTGCTTTGTTGTCACCGACTGCATTCGCAGCGTAGAATCAGCGAATCCTGCGGGGAATTCGCATTTGTTTGCTGAGTTCTCTCTAAACAGGGACACTTTTATTCTTAAGTTGTGTCTGACCTGCTGATGGGCAATCCTAACTCAGAAGAATGATAAAACAAATCCTTATTTTAAATTTAGGTTATTTATTCTTATATACTCGGTGAGAAAAGCACTTATCCTGAATACTTTGACTTTTGATATTCATTTGAGCAAGTCGGTTTGTCATCCAGAGTAGATTGACGATTTAATTTACTTTGGGCTTTTCTCCATCCCCACATTAACTTCCGCCGAGTAATAAAGAGTACCTAGACCGTCAGTTGACTTAACTAAGCTCTGCGTGTTGTCAGCTCCTGCAGCTCTGGAGAACAAAGAACCGGCGTAGCGAGCTTTTTTTTCTGCCTGCTTAAAACAGTCAGCTTTCTTTTGGCATCCACATAACAAAGCATCCATTTGGTCTCATTATTACCGTTCTGATTAATTTTACAAAATCATTCTAGGAAGTTGAGACACATTTTCATGTCCTATTTGGTTCTTCCAATCTAGATATCGATAGACAAATAATATATGAAGACCTTTGACATCAAGCTAGATTAAACGCATAGCATTTGACTGACTTCCGTTTGCAACGGCAGCAACACGATCCCATCTTCATTGGTACATTAATATAATTAATAGGATCTAAAAGTAACATGGAAGAGGGCGGTCAGTAGGGGCGTCAAAAGGGTCAAGGTATTCATGAAGGTGATTATCAAATAAAGCGCATTCTCTTTTGGTGGGTTTCAACTCGATATGTTGACTTCTTTAACTACCATTTAGGGGCTGCACAAAATCTTTATCTCGTCGGTCGCCTGGTGCTTTACTACTCTTTCCCTCGAACGGATCGTCATTCAGCTCGCGAATTCGGTTCCTCTTTAACTGAAGATCCCTGACCTTTCTCTCCCATAAACAAATCAAAGGTTGAGGATAGATGGATGTACCGTCTTGGCTTCAATATTTTCCTACGTGTTGCCATCCACGCCATGAGAACTGAAAAAAGTTTTGGTTAGATAAAGCTGCTTGATCAGAAATACGGCTTGAGAACCGACTCAGTGACAATTTAATTGCTATGTTGCACCAGAGAGATTTAAGATAATCGTAAAATACTGAGCTCGATGCACATTATTCCCACCTGTAAAGTCACCACGAAGGAGATGTGAAGTATAGAGGCCATAACTTGTGAGATTCTTTACTGCAAATGTGAGAATAAGCTGAGGGCTGCGAAACGAGAGCCATTAAAAAACTTCCGGTATATGATTTCGTTCCTGCGTCAAGCAAGAGGTCAATTAATGACCTATGAAACTTGGATTTGTTTAAATAACACTGAAAAAATGGCCTCAAATCTTTTAAGCGGAAAAATGGGTCCTAACTGTCAATCGGCAGGACTAGGGAAGATCATATCTTCAGGATTTCACCTGCTCTTAAACTCAGTCCGTGCATCTTCGTTCATTCCAAGAACTAAGTTGGTTCTCTCAAGTGAAAACAGGTGTTATCCTCATTTTTGAAAGAATCAAAACAGGGACAATGTTTTTCGTTATCTCTCTACTCTCGTTTCCCATCCAGAATATCTATCTATAAAGGACACATACTGCAGCATCTCTCGAGTAAAATCTGCAATCTGCAGCACGAAACATTGCTTGGTTTTCCCAGACAAGCACATATCCACTCGATATTTGCGTGTGGTCGCAGACTGGACGTTCTGGTGAGGTTTTGCAACACACTGGAGTGATTTAAAGCAAACAACTGTTGGACAGGGGTATGGTGATCTTAATATCATCTTGCGTGGGGTCGTCTTACCTCCCCGTCCACTCTTCGCATCGTTCTGATGCATATTTATGCATCTGCGTGGTTTTGCCATCTGTGCTTGGTCTCCAGAGTTTTGCGCTAAATCTCGATAAAAATCTCTCAGTGATTTATGCATCAAATTACTATCTTTCCCTCATCCCCCATTACTAGACCACCGTTTGTTTTTTCGCTTTAGAGATCTCCGACAAAACCGTCTAAGCTGCGTCTATGATGGCACCTTCCAAGAGGTCAGAAAACTCCGAGTTCTGTACGTTTTTGCTCATATTTCACATCTCTAAGGCAGTATATAAAAGTCATTTTCGGTACATTAGCATAAAATACGTCCCAAAGTTCGGGACCACCCAGGTTTAGGGTTAGGTTTGAAAAAATGTTGCGGCGGCCGCGCCATCCTATCTTGTCTATTCGGGACGAAGAATCGGCTTCCCATGTGTGCCAAAAAGCGGCTTGTTAAACTTTTGTCTACCCTCATACTTCTTTAATCTATCTGCCAAATCAAACATGTAGATGTACAAGGGAAGAAGTTGCTTTTACAGCATTCTCACGAAACGGGGCTCTGGTTTGGCGCTAGAAGAATCGAGGAAATGGTACAAACCGGTGGATTGTAGGTTAGCTGAACTTGCGAGCGAGCTAATAACGTATCCAAAAGTTAGCTCGGTTATTGTAACACTCGTGTGTCCTTCAGCTAGGTTCATGAAAGCGCGAACGTTTCAGTCCCATGAATTAAGTAGAGATTGTCAGCAAATGGAATCTGGCGATATCTTAAAAAACGATAAATTGTCTCATATTTGGCCCACGCATTGATTGAGAACGCATTGATGACAATGGTTAAGGCCAAAAACGGAAGTTTTTCTAATTCAATAGGTTTTTTCCAAGGGCCCACTAAGATGACTCTTAATGCTATGATGTCCACGCAACTGAAGCTAAACAAAGAGCATCTAGATTTAAGGAGGGAGGGAACCGATCAGGAGAATTCGGGGGTGATTTTTGCCGGGGTCCCTTCTGGTCCCACTTTCAAGTCCCTTGCTTCGACGCACTGCCTCTCTTTTGGACTTTGAAGGATCGCTGCATCTCCTGTCAGCTTTCCCCAACTTAGCCGATCGGGTAGCATTAGTTAAGTACGCATAAGGCAGGAGGAGATATCTGTCGGTAGTACTCTAAGTCAAGGTCAATAGCCGAAAAGCGACGTGACTACTATTTCAGGTCAACGGTCTACACAGCTGGTGAACTAATGCGAATCGACTATTTCTCATTGTCTTTTAGCAAACTCGATCAAAACAAAATATTTTGGATTTCTCCTGGTGCATTCAGCAGCCTCGATTCTCTGCAGCGGTTGTAAGTTTATTGAATTTTAGCCATTTACTTGGGCCTCTTCTAATTTTTTTTTGAATATAGGAATTATAGAAATTAAGGAATTAGTGGAACTTATTGAGGAATGTCTTAACGTAGACCTTCCTTTAAATCAAGCCTGACTGCAGATAAATGCAAGCGATCGTCAAAAGGAAGTTCAAATTTATGAACCTTGCGATTTCTAGGACCTTCACTTCCTCCATTTATAACTGATTTGTTTGTGGGTAGTTAAGACTGTTTGCGTGTGTTTGTTTGAATGTGAGTGCGCATGTTTGGTTCATCAGAGCCTGGTTTTAATGTCTCCTTAATTGCTTTTTATTACTTGTGGGCGACCTACATCCGAGGTGGTTTGTCTTAACGTTTCCCACGTTTCACTACTGGTTTAACTATCAACTTAACAATGAGTGTCTTTTAATTCATTGGGTAATTATTTTTATTGAGCCGATTTCCTCTAACTTTAGTATAATTGTTCTGACTACGATTCCTACATTTATGGAGTATTTATCCCTGCCCTCCTCTCCTTCACACGTACTACTCTGAAAATGCTAATCTCACAAATACCCAAACACCGCTCCTTTCTGATCGGCATCTCTGACATGCTACGGCTATGGCTAACATATCCGCTACCTTGTCCCATTTCTATTAGAAGAACGATCAGACTAGACAAAAAATTCATGGCTTTTTTATTAGCAACAGTGGTACATCCAGGTGATCTCTGGGACCAGATTTCTAGTTGTGATATCCATAAATATCAAATTTGTCTGTTATTTTGCTGCTTCAGAGGCTAATGTGACATAAGAGGGTCCTTTAGCCAGCTAGTCGATCATGAAATTCATATAGATAGACACACAAAAAAGGAAATGATGGTTTAAGGCTATTTCATTGAGTGGACTAAGCGCCTACAAGGCAGCATAGAGACAGCTAAATGGGGAGTCCTCAGTTATTACTTGGACAAGAAATGACTTGGTATGGAGACTTCGGCCAGTGTTATGTTTTGCCAAGTGAGCAAGATTAAAATTAATAGGATTCATTCAGTTGGTATGGTTAGCGTGAGAGCCAAGTAAAAGGAAGACATAAGGTGTATGGTTGAGGACAAAGATAAGGGGTGAAAGTACTACATTTGCATTACAATTTTAAGACTAAATATTGGCGTTAAAGTAACATTTTCGACATTTTTTCTACAATGTCAGCATATTGAAATGTCTCATAATAAAGGCGAGGTTCAAAAGATCAGAAAGCTTAGAAGGGTTCTCCTACCTTTGAAGACGGATAACTACCCTTTTATTCCGTTAGCTCAATCGTACAACTATGATGACTTCTATGATAATTCAAAGTTACTGGTTATACATATTTCATGTACTAGATGACATTCGTTTGCACCCATCTAGTTGATGGAATGACCATCCTTTTGGGTGGTGCTAGTCCATGAGACAGTGATTAGATGAAAGTTTCTCGATCAGAGGAACCGAGGTGCATTCTCTCTCACCAAGGAAAAGTTATGAGAAACATTTCTCCTATGCAAGCTTTTCTTAATTTTGACTACCGCATATATTTGCATGGTTACTCGCTGTTCATTATCTGATGGTGAATTCCTAAATGCGAACACTTAGAGGTCGGCTGGAAACTCGGATGTCCACAAACGAGAATGATTTGTTTTTAGTATCGTCAAAAGGGGTTGTAGTGCTGTGCTTTACATTACATGGTAAGTGTAAGTGTTATACGCAATTAGTTTTAAAGCTTTACTGATTAAGCTTTATTGGCATTTAACTGGGGGCGTTATACCTCAAGCCGACTTCTCGTGAAGCAGCCGGAATTTCATTTGAATCGCGCTTCCTGGCCAAAACATTCCAATGTGCGTGATGCTTGTTTTTCCTAGGTCTCTCAATGGGAATCCACTTCAGTGTGACTGCCACTTAGCAGCAGTAATGAGGAATTTTATGGAGACGAACCATCAGAGCGTTTTCACGGCCTCAGGTGCGATTTGTGATACAAGTAGCAAGCACTTCCCCGGCGCTGTTGCTGCCGAAGTCCTGGGATTAATCTTCTGTCCCCGTAAGTATTACCCTCATAAATATTTGTGCTCGAAATGAGAAAACCAACACTTGATCACACAGTTATCGGTCAGGTGTTGCGAACTTATTCCGAAGTGAAGACGATAATCATGCAGTACTTACAAGTCCAAAGATGGATGTTTACAGTTATAGCACAATGAAACTAACTATTGTGTATTTATCTTACGAAATACATCTTTATTGAATGAGCTAGAAATTTCAGTAAATTAATTTCATAACGATGGTAATTTTCGATCGGTGCCTTCGGTTTTTCCTTACAAATGACTTCTTGGTTATCTGATTTGAGACTCCGTTAAAGTTTAATCCCCAAGCAACAATTCACAGTTCTACACTAGTGTACTGCTTCTCCCCAGCCGAAAAACAGGAATATCAGAATGAATTACATGATGTATTGCTTTCACACAGGACCGATTATCTGCCGATTGGTGCTCCTAACGGTTAATTTGAGACGAACGTTAACATACAGCACCTTTCCTACGATTCGACCTTGTTTGAATAGCAGTGAATGGCTCACGAATGTACAAGTTTGACAGTGGTTTCCGCTTTTACTAGATTCATGACCTGTAATTATATAAAAAAAGGAAGTTTGAGATAAAAATAGAAGATTAAACGTGCTTTGATTTGATGGCCCCATATTCATTGCAATTTTTATCTTATTTACTCCCCACACATTAGGGCAAGTCCGAAGGACTCATTGAGGGAACAACAGAAGTACAAATAGCTTTTACAACATGTAGCATACAACAGTTAACACAGAAGCTAGTAAAAGCGTTCACCGACGTTTTCGGTTATCTGGTTGCGTCCCTGACACGGTTCCATTGTACAGATAGCATTTCGACTTCGTAGTGGCACTTCGTCCGTCCTCGACATTGTTAAGGGCAGACAATCTTTATACCTTCTCTAGAAATCTTTTCGAATTTCTGGCGGAGATTCCATTCATTGCCACATGCATGCACGCTCCACAGTCCAGGCATTTACGTTGTCCCCCGTTTATCAGGCTGTACGTAGTTGTACTTCTGCTGGCATAATCTAATTTTATACGTCCGCTGGGTGATTAGTCCTATACGGCTTCCCCTCTCATTAGCCCCAGAGTTGTCCCTGGAGTTACTGGTGGTCACCACGAGGAGGTTGAGAGTAGGTTTGACCACGGTTTTTTTTTCCAGATCAGTTCCAGGGCTGAAGAATCATATTTTTTCTGCACATTCTCTTAGGAAGACTATTTATCAGTTCAAATTTCAGAACCGTTCTTATATTATACAATCGTACTTCTAATTCAAAATTCGAATTCATGTTTGTAATTGTGTTCATTATTTTATTCCCGATTCAAAGTGCAATTCAAACGTGATTTAAATAAGCTACTTTTAATATTTTTTAAGCAGGCACCATTCCATCAGTACCTCATACCTGCCAAGTACGCCAACCAAACCAGTCACTTTCCTGTCAATCAGTTTGCTCCTGTGATACCTCTGGATTCGTCTCCTGTGTTGGCAAGAATTTGAAGTTTGTACCTCAGGACCTGCCGGATAATATCATCAGTCTGTGAGCGACTTCCAAAGCCATGAAGCTTTACTTATACAGATGGTTGCGCTACCACCTATATTTTAAAAATGATGGCAGGAATTAGGTGAAAAGTTAGATTTCTGGGGTCATAACGGAGTTCAGTCTAGATGACCGCATATTACTGATATTAAATAAAAAAATTGAGTAACCATTGAACATGGTTTCCTTTGCTCTCTGTAATTTCGGCATAGGCCTTTCCTTTGATATACTAGATGAATTAAGTTTGGCGGAGGAAGGTACGCCTTTTCTCAAAAAAACAATTTCATTGCCTGTTTTATTCAGACAAAAATGCTTTTACAAGGGCCAGAACAGACCAAACACTCTGCTAAAAGCATCCCTTATTAAATGGTTCTGCTTATCTTTTAAAATCAGAGCTTATTATTTTACCTCTTGATGATTTTCATATTCAAAGACAAGGAATTGAACATAAAATCTCCTTTCAGGTAGAAATTTTTAATTCATTTATCTGGTGCTGAACTCGACGCCTAGGGAGTAAATCAGGCAAAGCCTGAAAATTTCCAGAAGTGGAAAAAGATGCTAGCCATCTTCAAAACTTGTAGCAGTAAAAAGCCTAGCAAAATCGCCTAATGACAACCATCCGTCAAACGACTAGGCAAATACTTGCAGATTTGAGGTGAAACAAAATATATTTAGGGCTTAATACTATCCCATTATTCAGAGGGGCCTATCACTTAATACTATTTGCTGTTTTTCAACCAGGAACATCGCTGAAAATCAGTTGACTCGACTGTCCACAAATGCGTTTTTAAAGTACCCCAGTTTACGAAAACTGTAAGTTTTATTTATACGCTTTTTATTTGATGAAATAATTAAAAATTGAAGAAACAGGTAGAAGGAGACACAAAGAAGATAGGTAGGAAATTCAGTTTGTTGGAAAAAGTGAAGGCTATCGAATGGTTTTTAACTGTTGTGGAATATAAAGTGTAAAATTCTACGCCTATATAGAAAGAGTTTAATCGTCAGCGTCTAGTTAAGATTTTTTACTAAGAATTTTCCCCAGAACTAATATGGATTTAACCCTTACCTCAAAATATCTCTCTTCGTACATTCAACTGATAGGAGGATAGATCTTGATGACTTAGCGAAATACTAGAGTTAATCAAGTTAAGGGAGAGGGATTTCAATTTCATTTCTACAATGATAGAGATGTAAGTTATTCTATTGAATGGGTGACTCGCATGGTCATCAGATTATGTACATCGAAACAAGAACGCACAAGCCAAAGCCGTTGTACAAGTTCTTGTTGTAAGCTCTTGTAGGTTTTAAGTGTTAGGAGAATAGTAACGGTCAATTTCGGTCTCTGCCCAAGTTAGAGTGTACTTCTCATCGGAGTTTACGACAGAATTACCAAGATTGGTAAGTATTAAAGTCTCTCATATCATGTCCACCTCTTTGAACTGATACAACAGAAACCAGAGGCCATGGATGAGAGCTAATCAAAAATTCTGAGACTGTCTCACTTTCACATCAATGGAAAACACTGTTGCGGGCGGTTTATAATCTCTTGGGATCTGCTCTGCGCAAGGATTCTTACTGCAACGGAAGAAATTAACAGGCCTGCGTGAAGTGGCTATAGGTCAAAATTCTTTCATATTTTAAGTGGATACGTGCTTTAAGGCCTACAAAAATATGATTTGAATAAATAAAAACTGAAAAGTTGACTTTTATTCCATCAAATAGACAAAAAGTGGCCAGCTTTCAGTCAAAAGGTTAGATAAAAATGTCAAACTAAATGCAAAACAAGAGGTAAAAGAGGGTAAAAGGGGGACTGATCCTTATTTTCTTTGTTTTATTTTCGTCTTGAGCGTTTGACTTTTCTGGATTAAGCATAAATGCTGAGGTGAAGGAATCGCAAGCAGTCCTCTATTTCTTTACCTGCTTATAAACTAGTCAAGGAGATCAAAGAATTTGTTGATAATCCTATTAGAGATCGCAAGAAGTCAATTCTACGAAAACTGTCGAGGCCATACGATTTAAAGAATTTGAATGTCTGTCTATCTTACACGACAGATAGTTATAAAATGGCAGCTGGCTAATTTCTAATGTGTTTTAGTGAATGTATGTAGGTAGGGTCAACCAAACTTCTATTATCAACTAAGAATTTCGCTTTGGTTGAAAATAGAAATTAATCGTGGTTTTAATTTTAAAGGTCTGAAAGGAGTAAGCTTTCTCAAGTCAAAATACACTGCCAGTTTTGACTCCAAATAATATGAAATACTACTTATCTTTTACTGATACTGATGTCTTACAGATGTCCATAACTTTGGGCGTCAGTGCAAAATGGAGAATCCTAGTGTAAAGTGTTTCTGCTGGCGGTCGATCAGTTTTGAAACTGCTGGGATGGAGTAGAAATTTGCCCGCGTAATAATCTGACACTCTCCACTTCTTAGTTCATTAAACCCATATTTTGTTACTGATTTATTTGTGTAATTATTTATGGTAGGCTATGTCATTGGTGTTTATCTGGACTATCTAGAAGCTAATGATAGGGGAACGAACCCTACTTGAATTAAAACAAGGATCAGTTCCGCGTATCTTTCGGGTGCAGAGTAAACCATTTTTCTTAATCCTTTAAACGGGATCAAACTTCTACTCCTTTGCACTCAATAAAGTAATAGCTATGCCACAAAATAATGCGCTTAGAAGAGCATCCTTTTTAAAGCCCTGGAGCTTTCAATAATTGGATGGATTTGTGACAAAGTATTCGTTAGGCTTGATATAGAAAGCTCGTCTAATTAGGATTTTGGCCATGAAAGGTGAATTTCTCTATGTGTAATTGAAACCCTCCCTTTCAAGAGTCTGTCCATTACAATCCGGGTGACCTGGGAAGGGATGATGCGATTGAATCGTTAAAATGCCTTTCATTTACATTCAGAAACCTTGAAAGAAACAAAATATCCGAAGTTTCTCCCGACGCATTTTCTGGACTAAAGCGGCTGTCTTCTCTGTGAGTCCTTGCCTATTGGTAACAAATTATCCTAAGGCCTTTTTCGGTCATTGGCTCAAACTGTTTTTCGTTATTACAGATACCTTACTGACAACAGAATCCACTACTTCCCTCCGGAGACCTTCAAAGAGCTCTCTTCTCTGACGATCCTGTAATTGTTGGCTCTAATTTGGAGTTAACATTCTTAAAATGCGACCAGATGACAATTCTTGATTTCTGTTTTGTAGATATCTTCAGAAGAACAATTTATCCTGCATTGGACCAGAGTCCTTTGAGGGACTCACAAACGTTAGAATTCTGCAAGTGTTTTTTAAAACGTCTTACTGAAATGAAGCGAGAAAATTATTCTCACATTCGTTAGTGTGCCGGTTAGTGTGACGAAGACCAACTTATCTGATGGGAAGTCAAGTCACTCGAGGCCTGTCCAAAAAAGCTCCCTTTTTATTGAAATGAAACTGTGCTTAAGCATAAGTCAGCAATCAAAACTGTAACTTCTACTCCTTCGATGGCTCCAGAATCTTCCACTTTGAAGATTGGCACAGTATCAAGGCTTGAAAGTCCCATTGGCAGGGTCCTTACGCTTCTGGTTGGCAACTTATGCTTGGCGGGTGTCTTTTCAGTTGGTTCCCTTGCACTTTCATTCGAAATGAGCATGAACTAAAATAGAGAAAATCATATTATCTTAAGCAAGACAAATTCAGTAAGGGAGTTGCAATTGACTGGGGTTTGGAGAATCAGGCAATTCTTAGAAATACTGAGTCCTTTTTGGTAACCTCCTAAAACTTGTTTCTATAGGTTTGCTCCTTTCGAGGATTTCCGTCCATAAGGTTTTCCGCCAATGACTTCTTCGAGATTCGCACTATTACGCCTGGAATTCCGCAACTTTTTTCTTATGAATTCTGTTGGGATGTTCAAATATTGATATTGGTATGGATGTTCGGTGGCTTGTACATTTGACTCCTCAGTTGACACTGATTCAAAATTAGTCGTAACAAATCCAGTAACTTCCCACATTGGTCAATTCTGGTCTGTAAAGGAACAGCCAAATTGAGGGTTCTCGATCAAACGGGTTCAAGTTAACATTTCTCTACCCATCAAGAAGATTAAAGGGTTATTTCTTCAATTGAAATACTGTTATTGTTACTACCCATTTCTTGGAAATCAGCAGCTGATTTAATACTCAAATTTGTCATAAACGCCATTGTTCGAAATACCAACATGTCCAAATTTAAATCTAATACAATAATTATTTCTTGTCCACATTAAGTTGTTTTGTCCATTGTTCCAACCTTTTTTGGTAGGTTCTTCTTTAGTTCGAAAACAGTTAATTCAATTATTTTCATCTCTTTCGAAAAATTTCACTCCTCTTAGAATCCATTCCCTTTGAATGGATTTGTTGCTTCCCGTTTCTTGGGCTGTTGGGCTCATTTTTCCTTCGTTAATTATACAGTTATCATTCTCCATCAGGCGTCGTAACCAAATATAGTAAGACCATGAAATCGCAGCAAAATTCCCTGATATATAGTTTGTCGCGTATTTTTCACAACTTTCATGCTGCTTCCAAGTTCACTACCTTGCACAAATTCCACTGAATTTATTGAATTTGTTGCTTAACTATCGTTCCTAACTAAGTTAGAATTCACTTAATGGCCAATTCCAGTTATTAAGTAGAATGGATGCTAATGTGATGCAATACTCGCTTCTCTTAATTATAAAAACCACGCAATTCAGCCCCTGGCTTTTGGTTTGATCGGTACTAACCATGGCATCATTGAAAGTTAAAACTTACACCATTTAATCGCAGAGAAAGAGAGGATTAATGGAGGCATTAAATCACCTGGACACAAATTTCCCATTCAATTTACTACTCCGATACGCTCCTGGTCATCACCGTCTAACGGCAACCTCATGCCTTTTTCAGCCTCTTCGACGATAGCATCGATCTAGATCGTATATACTGACATCCATTCAACCAGTCTGATTCATGTATGTGGTCAGTCACCTCTAATTATTGGAATTCGCCCGATCCACCAACCAGCGACTTTTTCGAATATACGATCGATGATCTCAGGTTATGTCCTCTAACCCAGCTTGCTAAATAGCATCAACAGCATTGAATCTGAATGGATTTTTTGTGTATGCTATGGACCGCATTTGAATTGGGCACTTTCAATTTACACTAGATTTATTATATCGGCAGAATTGTAACCGGTGTCCTAAAACTGGAAATCCTTTATTGATATAATACAGTTTTATGCGAATTCTCCTGAGGTGTCGTCACGGAAAAATTATGCGTTCCGCCAACTATTCGATCATTTCTGACGCGGAGCCTATTAATTACGGTATTTCAAGTAGAGGTTTCAAATTTCTGTTTGTCTATGTGCGTCGAATCGGTATGGTCGACGTTGATCTGGATTTCTTGACTGGCATGCAAGATCAGATTCGGGCTACCACTGTAGAGGAGTTAAACAATTTAAGACACGGTTTTAGATCCATCTAGAACAAGGTATATTTCCGAATTGCAGTTGCATTTCCACATTCAAAATCCTATCAAATAGGAGATTGCGAAATGATCACTGTAATACTTTGATGCATTAATATTCCGCGAATATTTTCCACCTGTTGGCCGTATGTTAGTGTCTTATGGTGACCCACAGGATGTCATGGATGTCCCAGACCTAGCGTTTCTGCAAAGTAAGCAAATATGAATGGCCCTGCAGAAGTGTTACAGCACATAATCTTCAGAACCTGAATGATTGCAGGTGAAGGTTCCATCAGTGCTTCCTATTCTCCACTTGTTCCGCGTTTGATACAATGTCAAAGTCGAGTTCCTTTGAAATCTCATAAAAATGTTCTGTTTTGCGATGGCTCCATTCATCATTTTTTATACAATCTAACCTTCTAATTTCAAAATGGAGACAAATGGGGCCAACTCGTTGTACTGTTACGCATTAAGATGTCTTGCAAGGATTTAATACTATTAGTTATTAGGTGCTTCTCTGAAATCAGCTATCACTTAAAAGGAGTTAGATTCAATACTTTTTATGTGAATCGCCCATTTACCGTCAACAGGTTTCCAGCTTTTCAAACCCATTCACTATTCCATTTCTCATGATGTTTAATCAGTGATAAGTCCCGCTAAATTAGCTAAGAAATTCACTATTGCAAGCAGATCAAGTCGGACGAGCAAATCCAAGCATTTGATTTAGAACTTATAAACGCTTTTGATCCCGAGAGAGTAAATTTAACAACAGAAGAAATGCATGATGAATTGCAAAAAAGTTTCCAAAGTCTATGATTCTGAAAGGTTAACGGTTGTGCAAAGGATAATGCTATGTAAAGCCGTTGATAAGATGGAATGACACTTGCTTGTACCAGTCAGAACGAATTCAGGGCGAGTTCTGGCACCCGTTAGGACACAGTTGCTGCCTTGGTAGATCTAAATTTGGGAAAAAAACTTGGACTTTAATAAGTAAACTGCTGAATGATGTTTATTGGTTTATTGTTCTCATTTTAGCCATCTTTCTGAGAATGCCATTGAGATTATTGAAGAAGGCGCCTTCAATAATCTCAAACAACTGAGATACTTGTAAGTCTATGACCATTTTGGCATTGGGCTTCTTTACTACCGATTGAAACACTCTTGAACTTAAAGTTGGTTTGAGAGAGAACGAAGAAGCATTTCTCTGTTATATCAATCAAACTTGATTGTATTTGTCTGATTAATGCTTGTAAGAGGACATCTTGATTAAAATGAACAGTCTGAGTTTGTGTTGGGCCGAAATGGATCATATTGCTCTAAGGCTCTCATTTACAACTTCGCCAAATCTTATTATTCTATCTAATCTTACACATCTGATCCTTCGAAGCCAATTTGGGTACTTTAATAGCCTAGTATGCCACTGTTCTACAACTGGATTTAACATTACCTTTTAATGCTTCGATCTTTTTTGAATGTCTGCATTTGGCGATAGTGAAGTAAGGACCAGTCTCATGAGTTTTATAACAAGAACAAAGTATGACAAAACAAATGCTACTTTTTAAATTTTTTGTGCCATCTCATCGCTTGAGGTAGAAAACATGAAACAGACGCTATCGAATTATCCGTGAAAAAATATTATGACTTTTGAAACCCGAATGCAAGACTTCATTTAGATGTAGCTAAGGAATAGAGAAAGCAATGACTAGTGTATTCATTCAGAAAAGCTAATTTTCCAATTCTAGGTACTTGGCAAACAACCAACTCAATTGCGACTGTTCCCTCTACTGGCTGCCTGAATTTCTCAAACGCAATGAGGCTGGAGGAAGTCATTGGACGACTTGTCACATGCCTGCCAACTTTAAGGGTCAATATGTTCGAGACATAAACTTAGTGTCTTGCGGTGAGTTTGGGCGTTCTAATGTTCTTTTCATGAACAATTGAATTCTACTGATTCAATAACTGCAGCATCTGCCAATTGAGAATCTATTTAAATTATTGCATTCAACTGTAAACTCCTAACGCATAGCAAAATCATTTCGGATATATGTTATTGTTAGCCAATAGATACGCCTGAATTAATATGAAATATGACCGAGAAATGAGGAGATTCAGATAGTCTTCCTTTTCTAGTTTAGGTCGGTGCTCTTCTTCATTTAATAAATGATTACTTGAAATACGAATTGAGAACTTCTTGATAGGTGTGAATGTGTCGAGGCATTCATATCTCAGAAATTTTATTTTTTTTAATTTTATTTATTTACTCCACACCCATAAGGGCAAGCCCCAAGGACTTATTGGGAGAACAGCAGAAGTACAAACAGCTTTTACAACATGTAGCATACAACACGTAATGTAACTCATCCGTCCTGGATAATGTTAAAGCAGTCAATCTTCATGCCTCTTCCAGAAGTCTTCTCAACTTTCTGGCGGAGATTCCATTCATTGCCACACGCACGCACGCACGTTCCACAGTCCAGTTTTGGACTATGAATCCGGTTATTTACGTCGTGCCTCGTTTACCAGGCTGTACATAGTTGTACTTCTGCTGGCATAATCTAATTTTATACGCCCGATGGGTGATTAGTCCTATCTGGCCGATATCTCAGAAATAAAGTCTTTGTCATCAGCCACTTGATGTAACGAGGTGGTTCGGGAGTATTCTAGGATCTGTTCTATCGCATTATTGACCTGTTACGTCCAAGACAATCGTTCCTGTGAAGGTGCATCTTAATGCCATGAGCACCTGGCTTTCAGCCCATAATCCAGGAGTGGAAGCAAAACACACCCTGTTTCTACTGTGTTTTGACTATGGTATTCTCAGGGACGTCTTGTTCGGGCAACCGTTTCTCTCCTGCATACACCCCATCTATTTGCCCCTAAGTATTAACCGACTGAAGAACCCTTTTTTAGCTTCCTTTCGGCAAGACGATTGAATGTTGGAATAGAGCGGCACAAACCCATAGTACTGTAAAGAAGTAGCAATTAAATCATTTCCTGCAACTAAGCTGATAATAAATGTTTCGTGCATTTAAGCACTATCAAGGTTACTGAACATTCTGCAGCCAGAGAATGAATACCTGCATCACCTGTATTCCAGATCTCGGAGCAAAAATTATGTGATCTTCGATTAACAGAAACGAAACTTACTAAGTAGCAGAGACTTATTACTTGACTGGGCTCCACGCTGTTCTTGGCATAGTCAAATCACATGAAAGCTGTTCGAAGTGAGCAGTTTGGTTAACAAGGTTGTGCACATTTAGACAAGAGAGCGCAGAATACGTACACAATAGTAGTTCCTGTTTTTACGTCACGTTAAGTGGTAAAACAAACCCATCGGAGGTAGTCCAGTGAGTTTATTGGCAGGAGCTAAACCAATAGCAATGAGGGAAATGTACTCGATAAACACTCAAGTGTGGAGAGGTTAGTAGATGAGCCTGTATAAAAGGTTAAGGTGCCTCCTTCACCTGCATGGACCCTAATAAACAGCTGCTATTGTGAACTTATTTAAGCTCATTCTCAAATCATTATTTTTCACTGATACAAATACTTTAACAGAAATACTCGGAGCAACCGAGAGGCATTAAATTAAATGATTTGCAGTAGTTAGAAAAAGTGATTCTTTTCCACAGAAACATTGTAAATTACTTAACTGTTATTTTTATATTTTTGGTAAAAAACTCAGTATAGGAGTGGCACTGCAGAGTCCGCATGAAGCCACCTGTAGACGACCTGAGATGAATCGTTTTCTACATTCTAGAACATGCTTATGCGAGACTACCGAACTGTATCGACTAAACATTGTAAAACATGGCATGCTTTCATCAAATCTACCAGTAGCCTATTGAATTTGTACTAGATGAACGCATGAACAACGCGAGTTTGTTTTAACCATTCCATCGTTGAATGAAAAGTTTCCTAAACTTCTACTCAGCAGATGCACAGGAAGTTATGGAAAACGGCATTTGGAAGGCAATTATAACGATTAGAGCGCAGCTAGAGGTTTCCCAAATTAGATAGAAGTTACTGCCCTCTCTAATTGCCTTCTACCAACACCTTTCTCAAAGATAGCGATGATCTTTCGATGGGTATTTCGTAGACCTTTAATGGCCTTTCAGATCATGGCGTGCATGGGTGCGTTTCAAACCCATGTGGTCTTGTAAAATGAAAAGTATACATGACTGCTTCACTACAAAAAAGGCTTTTTTGTACTAACTTGACAACCGATATCACTTACGATATGATTTTCAATAATGGGGAAATCAACAACTTTGGAAACTCGATTATGAGGCTTTTTCTCTATAAAATTCAAGTCGATTTCTCCGTAAACAATTTTTATTCTCAATTATAGGCTGGAAAAGCTTCCATGCATATGTGGATTTTTTGAAGCAGCTAAGCCTCCCACCCCGGTTCGTTTTAAACTTTTCAGATCGAACTTCGGCGAGGCTCAAAATGTTTTTACTATGGAGAGATTTAGATCTCTAACCTTGCTTCTGAAATAATACAAAGTTCATTTCGGCAAACTGAATCAGAATCTTACCAACTGCTAATCTAATTTCATTCTTGTTTTTTTGGATCCATCTTGTTTGATTGTCCTGTTTTCCTGACGCTAAAAGTATCAAACTTTGTTAAAATGCGATGAATTTGATATTCTACTCATGGCTGAGACAAAGTAAGTTTTCTGGGTGACAGTTTAGGTGACAAAAAAAGTATCGCTAACCGGCGACGGTGCAAATCCAAGGATCTGTCTGATTCCGCTGTTTGTCGACCGGGCTGTCACGACCAGAGCGTCGCTGTGGCGTCATGGGTGGTCTACGTAGTTTGTCAAACAGTCAAACTCACCCACTTACCCATAAATTGCGAGTATGCGATTGGGACAAGACCGCCAGAGGTCTTGAATGCTTGTCGATATTAATTAATAACTGTGTTATCGTCCCTGGTGCTCCCTCAATTAATTTGCGATTGAATCATTCCTGTTTTTGCCATCCAGAGTAGTCTACAACATTCACAGCCAATTAAAATGTTTATCAAGTTTCCTAAACATCTATTTCATAAAGTCTGTTTTCATCTATTGAGGAGGAAAAACAGAAGTAAATGTTTAATGGCCAGTTCGGGATCTCCTTATTTTAAAGAAGCTGAATCATCAAGAGTCGAGCCCTGTCTCATTCAGGAGCGATGAATTGGTGTATCCTTTTCAAGCAAAGGATCGATTGAACACCTCTTTTAAACTCAGCTGGTGCAAACATTCCTTGGTTCGTCGTCGAAGAGGTTGTTTTAGGCATGGAAAATTTGTTGGAACCTTATATGAGGGAAGAATTCAGTATGATTATGCGGTTTTCTGTCCTAATATTTCGATTAAATTGCAACCAGGATGGTCTTTAGTAGCCACAAATCATGTTCACTTTCCCGCTTTACCATTTACCCTTTCGCATCGCGAAGAGTTATGTATATTGCAAATCCACCCCCTATATCTGCTGTTCATTTTATTGTCTAAGTCATCTCTTTGCAGACACAAGGTTAGCCAAAGCGGCAGAAAAAAGGTTGGTTTTAGCAGATGAAGGGGTTTGAATCTAAATTTACCATAAATCACATTGCTTTGTCAATACACAAATTCCATTTCTCGTCGTTCCCTCGTGACTTTTGACTCATCAGACACCCCTCGACAGTCCACGCCACTCAGTGCACCTCCTTGTTTTAGAAGGTAAGAAGGAAGCTCACTCTTTTTTCAATATAAGCCTTTAGTTGGATGTGGGATTCTGTGGAGGTTTCATTGTAATGAACGAGTGAGGAAGTTTTTAAAGCTGGAGTTTTAACACAGTTGTATATCAAACCTTCTCTTATTTTAGCACCAGGAGAAATAAAGCCACAGTGTAAACGCGAACTGGATTGGCAGCACCAATTCAGACCCCAACAAGATCTTGACATAGCCCAGGATTGTCCAAAAGCGTGCACTTGTACTGAACTCCCAAATCGGGTTCAGAGATCGGCGGATGACGTGATCACCTTCACCGCTCTACACCCCAACGTTGTTGAAGTCTTGGAACCCAGTTTAAAGGTTACTTGTGCCAATCTGGGTTTGACATCTATCCCAACTGACATTCCAGAGAACACAAAAGAATTGTAAGAGGGTGAGAGGTGACATTAGAAATCCATTTAGAAACCTAGTTAATTAATATTTTGTGCTATTTTAGGTATTTGGACCACAATTTGATTCATGAAGTACACAAGGATAGTCTAGAGCCTTTGAAAAAACTGGAGGTTCTGTAAGTTCATCAACTCTTACTTTCTGATTTACTCCTTTTAGATCGCTTCATCATAATCATATTTCGTGTATTCGAAATGCGACATTTACAGGCCTGCCAAAACTGAAGGTGTTGTAAGTTTATTTTTTTAACCAATAGCAATTTAGACAACTCCATTCAAACAAGATCCGTTGTATCGGAAGCTCAGCATTCGATGTGAAGTCACTAAAACTTCTGTAAGTTCGCTATTGTAGAGTTGGTTTTGGAGGAGCTAAAGTGAAAGCATATTTTCCAGAGGAGATATATCGGATGCAGTTTCTTGGGCAAATTTTTAAAATCTCCACCAACAAAACTGGAATAATCTCGCATATTATTGACTGGTTTTGGATTTTAGAGAAAGTAAATAATAAAAGAGCAAATGCGACCCGTTAATTGGGCTTGGGCTTGCGAAGACGCAGCCTTTCTTCTTTGAAGATGTGAGGACTGCCCTACAGTATTTAAGAAAGATGGAAGAGATGAAGGCATTCGCACAACACAGAGGAACTTGAAACTAAAGCGGCATCCGCACTCAGGACTGACGTATAGGTCTCAAAATGTTGATAGGTCTGAGAGAATTCAACAGTTACTAGTCTTGGCAAGTGCTCCAACTTAGAAAGTCAGTGATTGAAATAAGCCACTGTTATGTCTTTTAATGATTAAAAACTTTGGCAAAGGCTTGTAGAAAAGTTATGACTTTTGATTGTGCTTTCTCATTATGACATTTAGAAACTATATACTTGTGAAAGTCAGATGACCATTAGAAATATGCATATATCGCTGAAAATCATCTTCTTAGAGATTGCTCTATTATTTGAACCATTCTCCTAATCGTTTGAAATCGCCTAATAGGTTAATGAGGCTTGTTTTGCAATTACTTTAGATATGAGAGTCCAGAAAAAGTACAGATCAAAATGTGCAGGACATTGGCTTATGGTGCTAACGTTTAAGGTAGGCATGCGCGCATTGTGGTTCAGTGCAGACAGAGTCATGTAGACAATTGACAGCATAAATATGGGTGGCAGAAGGATGGGTTCCTGCTGCACATTCATGATGAACGGCGAGCTTCAGTGTTACTTTATTCCAGGAGTATTGATGCGAATCCGCTTAACTGTGGTCCGTCCATGGCCTGGATTAGCCATTGGATCCGACGGAATCCGACTGTAATAATGGCCGCACCCACTCTCCCAACCTGCGCTGATCCTGTCCATCTGAAGGGATCCCCTATCACCAGTCTCTCATTCGAGGATTTCAGTTGTTCGATTGGAAATTCAACGGATGCGTCTTGTGTGGTTAATTGCTGCTCTAATGACGGTTCGTGGCCTTCTTTTTTGATGATTCCGATGAATCTAAGCATTTGTTTCCGCTTTAATGCTTGTATGTTTTCAAAAGCTGCCGCGTGATGTCAGGCTGTCTAATGGGCACTTACTAAAACACTAGTTATCTGTAAAGTTGCAGTATGCCTGGCTTCTTAGAGGATTGCATCACGCTCTTTAGACGCAGACGAGGGTCCTAATTTCGATATCGTTGTCATGGTTTAGAACCTAAAGCAAGCAATCACTGTCCGGACGTTTGCGTGTGCAAAAATCAACGAGTCGATTGTTCAGGAAAGGCTCTGACTGAAATTCCAAAGGATTTACCTTCGGATACTAGAGATTTGTAAGTTTCGTTAGTTTAAATGGATTGTGTTCTCCATTTAAATTTAATATTCTTTATTGACTACACTTAGATTCTTGGAACACAATTCGATCAGATCAATTAACTCAGAACGCCTAAGCCACTTAAAAAACCTTGAAACTCTGTGAGTTTTTTAAGCTTGGTGCATTTATTCTTATTTTTTCGACTGAACTGATGCACTGATATTCTTGTTCGCAGACTTCTCAGTCACAACAATATAGCCGAATTGAACGCCAGCGTCTTTGAGAACTCGTCCAATCTCAGATCACTGTACGCTGCAAAGCTGTTGTCTGTATTTCACTCCGATCGTTTTTAAGCTTAACCACTTTATCTGTTCTTTCAGAGTCTTGAGTAGCAACGGTTTGAAATGTATTCACCCCTATGCCTTTAGAGGCCTCAAGCAACTCAAAGTTCTGTGAGTCTTTCGTGTAGATTCAATATAATGCCTTGGAAATTCGCGTCATTAGTCTTCCTTAACCGCTTGAAGTAGTTGCGAAGCTAATACTATGTCTTAAATTTATGTAAATGCACATGTGAACTGACAGTCTACGCAAATCATTAATGAATTCCTCAAGCAATTAGATACTCATATAATGGAAGCTCAAATAATGAGCTTTTATACCTCTTGTCATCTAGGATTCTGCAGAATAACGACATCTCCACACTGGTGAATGGCACTTTCCAGGATTTGGAACAAATGAGTACTTTGTATGTTTCCAATCTCCTTTTCGTTATTTTCGCTCTCCCTACATGGAAATAAAATCAAAATTTGCTTACTCAGAGCCCTTGGCCAAAACCCCCTTCAATGTGACTGCAATCTCCGTTGGTTGCAGGATTTCTTCCAGGCTAAATACTTAGACAATGGGGTAGCGATATGTACCAGTCCCAGGCAGATGAAATTTAAATCCGTGTTCCACTCAAATCCGAACGATTTCATCTGTTTTGATGGCTCAGAGCGGACGCATGCGAAGTGCAATCCTTGCTCTGAAAACCCTTGTTTAAATGGAGGAAAATGTAAGGCAGTAACGGCGGTGGAATTCAAATGTACCTGCGAAACACCATTCTATGGTGACCGTTGTGAAAAGCGAATGGACGCCTGTTTTGGAAAACCGTGCAAGAATGGCGGCATTTGTAAAATGACAGACAGTCTTGGACACTATAGGTAATTTTACATCTCCAATCTGGTTCATGCCGAATAACCTTTAAAAACAAGGTTTTTGCGACTTTTTTACTTTTTATTTTAAGTAGACTAAAATTTAGATTTTCATTTCAGATGTGAATGTCCAAAAGGATTTGAGGGTTCCAATTGCGAGAAGAATATAGATGATTGCAAGAACTCAGGTTGCAGAAATGGTGGAATCTGCATTGATGGAGAGAATAACTACACCTGTGAATGTGCTCCAGGCTTCAGAGGTAATGGGCACTTAACCGGTATTTCAGTATTAATTTCTTTTCTCTGGTTACACGCTACTCTCGAACCCGACCAAAGTTTTGTCTTTTTCAATGTCTCGAGATTTTTATTTGGAGTAATCAACAAGTGGTCAGCACGAGAATCAGCACATGCAGAAGTCCGGTTTTAGAGTTCTTTGTGTACCCATGTTTACTGCATCAGCCTCTTCTATCTAACTCGCATGCGGAGAACGTTCCACGAAACGAGCCTCATTTAAATTGAAAAATGCTGTCAGCTTGCATTTAGGCAGCAGACTATTGTTAACACTAATCTATTTTTTATCTTTCTATTATTCAGCTGATCCGTAACGATCTTTATGAGTCGCCAGTCCTATTATCCCGAAATTAGGCGCTCAGATGCAGAATTCTGTGCACATTTAAGGCGACCTTCTTCCTTATTCAGTCGATTCAGCCAGTTTAGTGAATCGACGTTTATTCGTTTTGGTGGCTGAGTCTCATTGGCGTCTGTGCCGACTACACAGAGTTTGTCAATGAGTTTCACTTCTTAGAATCGAGATTTTTCAAATATATTTTATATTTGCTCCCCACCCATTAGGGCACGTCCCAATTACTTATTAAGGTTTCAGCAGAAGTACAAATAGATTTTATAACAAGTAGCGCACAACAGTTAACACAGAAGACAGTAAAAGCGTTCATCGACTTCTTCGGTTCTCTGGTCACTTCTTCGGCACGGTTTCATCGACCAGGTAGCAGTCCAACTTCGTAGTGGCACCTCGTCCGTCCTCGGAGATTCCATTTACTGCTACCTGCTCGCGCTTTCCACAGTCCAGTTTGAGACCATAATTCCAGGTATTTATGTCGTACCATGTTTACCAGAATGTACTTAGTTATACTTCTGCTGACATGATCTAATGTTAAACGTTCGGTGGATGACTAGTCCTATCCGGCCGCCCCTCTCATTAGCCCCCAGAGTTGTCTCTGGAGTTACTGGTGGTCACCACGAGGAGGTTGAGAGTAATTTTGACCACCACACAGTCGAGATATTACTTTTTCACCAAGAAATGTCACCCACCAAACGGCTTATCACCGCCCATCTGATTCAACGTATAGCAGGCTTATAGCAAGCAATAAATGCACAGGCACCAGAAACTTTCCGCTGCTATTTTCAGTTGAAATCGCCTGGCTTTGATATCGCATGCACATACCCTTAACCTCACAATTTTTATTATGTCTTTTGTGTTTATTTGTCCCATTAATTACCTTACCGAGCCACTCAGTTGATTTATTTAAGGCATTGTCACTAACCCCCTATTTCAACTCCATAGCATCTTGTACTTAATTTAAATTTCCCTCACAATTTCAGGGAAATTCTGCGAAACCGCCTTTCAGTATTGTATAGACGAGAATCCGTGTCTGAATGGCGGAGTCTGTGTGATGCAGAGCCCTTCCGGGTTCAAATGCATCTGCCCTGAGGGTTGGGGTGGAAACGACTGCTCGGAGAATTTAGACGATTGTGAATACAGCAAATGTCAAAATGGCGGGGTATGCAAGGACAGAGTCGGTGGATACGTCTGCGAATGTCCTCATGGATTTTCTGGTGATTAAATCGAATAACATAAATTATATCACTTTCCTTACACCTAGCCGTTTCCAGAAAAAAAAAAGGAAAATATCAAGATTTATTTCAGCTGAAATTCAACTTGAAAAGTTGCAAAACAGTAGGGTGCTGGCAACTTTCAGTAAAAACCATTGCGAGAATTCGCTCTTCCAAATAATAGGGGCAAGGTTGTTTTCTCCAAGTTCGATCTGATGCCTGAAATTTCAACCAGGGATTTGTTTTTTTTTTATAGGTGAGTATTGTGAGCATCTGGTACCACCACGTATGACCGTCGTTAAGAATTTGGCATCATTCGGTTGTGCCTACAATCGCTGTGCGAACGGATCTGTGTGCCAGCCAGATATGTCTTCCATTGGATACCGCTGTAACTGCCCTAACGGTAAGTATTCCCAACATTCCATTTAGACCAGCAGTTAACTTTAGAAACAGAGATGCTTTCATAATATTCAACTCTTGCTAGGACACGGAGGAACCTTCTGTGAGAAAGTGTACTCGTTTTCAACCGCCTCTACAGATATCCACGTACCAGTCCAGCCTCCTAATCGAGGATGTTTCCTGCCTCGAGGAAATCTCAGCCTCGTCTTTTCAACAAACCAACAACAGGGAATCCTACTTTTCTTCTCTGAGACGAAGGATAAAACCCTATCCTCTCACCGATTTCTGATCGCCGAGCTTTATCGTGGACATGTGAAAATCAGCTTCGCTATTGGTGCAAGCGAGGTGGCCGTTGCTTACTCAGTGTCAAAGGTGCGCTTATTAAAAGCATCTTTCATGAGCGAGTGAATCGGCACTTTCAGAGACATAATCAAGTTCTTAAATAAAGGGGTTCTGCCTGCACTTTTATATACAGAGGTTTTAGTAACAAGTCCTATATTGAATGTTTGCGATAACTTACGCCAAAAAGAGTTGTCTAGAAAGGCAAAGCATTTGCTATTTATTGGAGCCAAAGTCTGTTAAGCTCTGAGATTCATTACCTCGAGAAAAGCAACACAAATAGATGTTTAATCTCACCTTGTCCTGGCTGGATTCAATATAGGTTATTCTCTGGGAGCTAGGGGCGTGGGAGAACAATTAGTTTAGGATGAGCGGTCACATTGTACTTTAAAATGATGAAGTCGGGTGTGCATGTAAATGAATAACGTCAACACCCAAGGATGCGATATGAGGATAGATAGGGGTAAGAACGTACTTAAACGAGTGGATGTCAGTGCTTTATCCGCGATGTTTTCTCAAGGTCATAATGAAAAAGCTAGCCCACTTATGCGTCGAGACGTTCAGAGATAATCTCAAGATCACTTCCAGTTTTACCAAAATAACATGGCTCTACCCTATCGGCACTGCTACTTCCCAATGCTATCGCCTTCACGCACCTACATTTCCGACGATTGATGCCATCATGTTTAAGAGATCTATGGGACTTACTGACTTAGTCCTTACTTTTCGAGATTGATAACTTACGGGCGTCGCTAAAAGTTTTTCAGATGATATATGGCGCAATACAAGTCAGTCGTTACGCTGAGGCGTCTCGGGTGATTCTGGGTAGCCACATGTGCCAGACTCACATATGGTCAGCCTCTATGTGTCATGTTGTCTGGCCCCCTAACTTTAACAAGCCTCCACTTTGCTTTTAGTTGGCTGATGGTGCCTTCCACCGCCTGGACATCATTGTTATCTTAGATCGGGTTGAATTGTATGTAGATGGGTCAAGAGACGCTCTCATCCAGCCTGTCATTCCAAAAGCTGATAATTCAAACTTGAAACCCCGAGCCCTGGTATCTGCTGCTCCTATCTACCTGGCTGGAGCTCCTAAGCGTTTGATAAAATCCGCAAGTCGAGGTGGAATAGTTGGAAGTCTAAATGGAGTCATTGGTACGCTGTAACTTAAACGGCTGCCTTCGCAATGGCAGGATATTTCATGCTGGAATGCTCTTATTTTCAGCCTGTGTGGAATCTTTTTATATCAACGATAAACCGATGGACTTCTCTGCCATTTTGGGAATTTCCAGCAGCTTGAGATCAGGATGTGGATCACCCTCGGGCTCAATGAAGACCCTAAAAGTGGAACACATTTCTAAAGCAGTTCTCAGCCGAATAGAAATGACTCAGCCACATAAAAATGCTACTGTAAGGGTCACTGAAGACATTGGCGATTGTCGAGTCCCGGATTCAGTATGTCTTAACGGAGGTGTCTGTATACCCGAATATGCCTTGCCTGGTAATGTCCAAAATCGTCAGTGGAGTTCATCTCCACGTCGAAATATTTGTAGATGTCCCAGCGGATTCGAAGGCGTTCGATGCGAATCCGGTGAGTTCCACACAAATAGCTGGTCCTTTATTTTCAGAATACTCTTAAAATTCAACGTCCGTTCTCTTATAGCAACGTTCTGCAAGCGTCATTCCCGTTATTCCTACATCTATGATCCAGACACAGGCTGCATCTCAACTCGTAGAATCGTAATTCAGTCTTGTTCAGGATCATGTCAAGAAGGAGTTAACACATCTCTAATGTGGGAATACGAAGAACGTCAACGAAAACGTCGGCTGCGAAAGAGGACTCGACGGAGGGTTCGTCGACATCGCAGTCAGTGGAGTTCAGGGCATCCTGCGGAAGTGAATCGCATCTCCCGAAGCATTTCAGAGATCTCTGGAACCTGTTGTCAACCAGTACGATTCAAACAGAAGAGTATCCAATTTCATTGTCCGAAAAATGGTGATGGAGTCGGTCGAGTGTACTCTCGATGGTTTCGTTTCGTTCGAAAATGTAGCTGTACCACAAACTGCCATAGCAATGACAGCAGCGTTGGTGGCGAAGTAACACCTCCTGCTACATTTTGAGAGGACTGGAATGACTATCCCTGTATCATCTTCCTTCGAGTAGTATTTATTCATAAAAATGACGTCACCCCTTGCATGAGCTCCTGCTGTTGTCCTCTTCATCTACTTTTACCCTTCACTCTTTCTATCCACAAAGGAATCTTCTGCGTTTCCTGAATCTCCGTTACATACAATATCATCCATTTAACACCCTCCTCCACCCTCCTAGGCCCCTCTTTTAACTACTTTTCTCCGATCTTTTCAACCTTCCTTTATTTCGACCATGGGTCTCTTGTTTTCCACTTTTCTTGAAACGGATCTATTTTAATCAACCCAAAACGAGACGTTAAATGCAGAATGTACCATATAAATATATAAGATTAAAGGATTTGCTTAAAAACCGATTGCATTGATCTTTTCTACTTCCTGCTAGATGGAGAAGTAGGAAGGAGTACGCATGAAAGAACACGAACAATTTTGCTTGATTTCCGGAATATCCAAGATACAATACAAACTTTCTTTCATCGAATCTGCATTACTTATGAGTAAGGAATGTTGTATAGATGAATATTTGGAGATCTAATGGCTAATTATAGTATTGGAAAAGGATTATTTATCGAAAGTTAGCCCTATCTGGTAATGCTATTCTATGACGACTCATAAAATAACTAATGCAATCTACCAGTCATCGACTTTAAATATAGGTGAAATTTTCAGCTCAGATAAAAGTCTGACATTTCTCGGCGATACTGATCACTGCTGGAGTGCATTCAGAAGTGTCCTTGTAATCATTGATTGACGACCAATAAAATACATCACTCAAGTCCTTTGAACCCGTTTAATGCAGAAACTTTCTTATCTTTGCAGGAACAGGAGGAATCAGGAATGACGATGGTTTCTTTAAAAACGAGACGGTAATGTATGATGCACATCAGACTGTCCATCCGTAGTAGTTCCCTCTAATCACTCCGCATTTATATGGCTTCTGTGCAAAATTCCTAATCTTTAATAGTAACAGCCTGTGTCAGACAATAACAAAATAATTTTTTGTAAAATGTGAACTTTAATTCTCATTTCTTTGGTGTATTGGTATGTAATGAACCGTTCTCTTCAAAGGACCATTTCTATTTTGTGCACTTTCCGTTGCCCTTCCATTTGGTAAAGAGTTTTGGCTGATAACGTATCCATCACTCAAGTTCATCAAGATATAGCAATATCTTCTTTAAGTTTAAAGGAAAAGGCTTTGGAATCCTTTTGAATAGATGAGATAAAGAGGTTAAGCATTACTGCACTGCGTCTCTTTTACTTCATAATTAATGACCATGCTACCTCTTTCTATTTTTCCGATAAATAACTTTAAGCAAAATTTGAGACCCTCTTGGAGATGGAGAAAGGGAGGCAAATAATCGGCCTACACTAATGCGTTTAGAGAGGCCTAAACGATAAACAAAAAGAAAGAGCCTACACGAATTTTTTGAAGTTCACCTATTGTTTTCACCAAGCTGAGTTCCACCGATTCCACTTACTATTGTTTACTATCTAAACTCATAATAACCATTTTGTAATGTAAATAGCGTTGTCAGTATCATTTAAGACTCAAAACTTTTGTTCAGCTCACGAAAAAGCGATTTCTCAACTGGCTGATTATCTGTTTCCTAAACAGCCTTATTCAAAGCTATGCCCTACTTAGAGAATGAAATCTGACAAAGAGAAGCTTATTCATGCTCTAATAAGGTTTGTAGCATGTGAATAGTTGTGCTTGAACAAAGTCTGCCTATAGGATAGTTGTTTTAGCTTTAAAATTGCGAAATTGAATTAAAAAAGACTAAATGTTGAGTTCTAGACGAAGAACTAATCAGAACAGAAAATCAAGTAAAAAATTATTCAAGTAGCTATTTCAACTGATAAAATAACTTTGTTTCTTGAGCGTTGAGAGCATAATCGCCTTCCTCATCTTAAGTGGGAACTCGATATGTTCTCAAATATTTCATAGTTTCAGCAAATGGGATCTTCTGGATCAAATTACAACACAAACAATAGACGGGATATGTATCTGTTCGGGAAACGGATTATGGCTCTTGCAAGAAACATTGGCCGGCCAACGTCTCCATCGATCACATCGTGCTTGATATGAAGCCACCTGGGCTTCTTAGGAGGAAATGTTGTAGGGTTATCTGTCCATTTGGTTGTATGCTTTTTTTAAACGAAGGGATCGTATGGTTTTCCAGAGGGGAGGTTCCGTAAATTTACTAGCATTCCAGTGGTGGCATCTACAACGTTGCCTCCTCGTACCGATGACCAAGTTTGAGCTGAATTCTGGCGCACGGAGTTGTAAAAAGACTGGGGGTTCCACCAGGCTTTTGTTGTTGCAGATTTATTATTTATTGAGTTGGCAAGACTGAAAGAAACACCGTTAATTGCAACCAAACTACATTTAAAGGTGGAAAACTGCAAAAGCATATCGACTTACTTGCTAGTAGGGGTAGAAACAATTTTCCAGGCAGTAGGGTCAAGTCCATTAGTCTGTGGCCACATTCGAGGTGGTATAAAGGGTCTTCCCGGGTTCGGAGGCTGGGACCAATTTTGCCACTCAGGTTGTTGTTGAAAGTTTCGGTGCATTGAGCTACGCTCCGAAGTGCAGAGATGGGATGGTTGGGAAAGGATAGAGGGAGGTGTCTGTGGCTGAGGTGATAGAAGTGGCGGGGGTAAAGGAGGTTTTGCTGGAGGAGGTCTTCGATAATCCCACCCATGTTGAGATTGATAGTTTCGCTGCTGGATCAGTGGAGAAAGACCACAGCTTGGCATCTGTTTAAATTGATGCTCGTAGGATGTGTTCCACCTCTAAAAAAATTTTCATCAAATCTCAGACCCAAAAATTCCCTTTGACAATTCGAATGATTGACTCAACATACATGTCGATCTGCAAAACTATCTCGTAAGGATTGACGTAGTCTCTGTGGACGAGACTGTGGATCATGGTCTTCAAAGATGCTGTGACGAGGTGTCATTGGTTGACTGGAAGTATTTCGATCGCGATCATCAATCTGTGACGCGAAAAATACATCATCATCATCATTTTCCTCAAATCGATTGTCGTCACTTCCATCGAGTCGCAGGTTCAGCTATATTTGGATAAAAAGAGAATCAATATTCTAGGCAAGAAATTAGAAACTGACATGAATTTCTGTTAAGTACCTCCCTCTTGAAGACTGTAGGGGTGTGTGCTATGGTCCAGGCTCCGGGAGAATCTGATCTCGGTCGATGTTTACTGTCCTTTGACCTTGACCTTGCAGTGTCTAATGAGTGGGTGGATGGTCTGTGTTCTATTTGTGCCAAACGGCCTTGCAAGATACTGGGAATTGAGGGTAGTTGTCGACGATGACTGTACCCTTCGGATGATGTTAAAGATTTAACCTAAAATCATCGATTGGAGCAATTGAATATGATTTTAAATGTAAAGGGATGCGTGCAATTCGTGAATTTATAGGCACAACCGTCGCCGTAATTTTGTTGCTAGCTACATAAATCACCACTAAAACATTTAATTGCTCCCAGTAGCCCATTCAAGGCATTTTTTGCACCAAGTCAAATAATCTGACATGAAATCGCCCTTCCAAACAGCGAATAGGTAGAGGATGGCCTTAAGACACCTTGAAACAGACAGCTGTGAGAACTTCTGTGGCTCCGTAGAAAGGAGGTAACTGTAAGGGAGGATATTTTTGCCCACAAAACCTGCAGTATGAATCAAAACATATCGAAATCATACATTCAGCATTGCTGATAGTATGAAAACAAAAATGACCCTATAAGTGAGAATGTAAATGCAAATTTTGATCAACCATTCTTATGGCGAATAATACAACCGGTTAGGTGTGCTAGAGACTAGGCAGCACGACTTAGTGCATGCGAGTTCATGTTATGCAATTTTAGCGATGTATACTTTAAGAGGTCCTCTGGAATAAGAAAACTGAAGAGATCATTCAGGGAAGACGATCTTCACGTGCGTTCAAATCTCTTAAAATACCAGACAGTGCACCGAAAATAAAAACCATGATTTAAACATCAATTTCTTTTCCTAATGTGCTGTCTGTATTTCGTTTTTTCCGGCTGACTCTCTGGTACTTTGGAGGGGGGGGGGGGGTTTAAGCATCTAAGAAAAGTATAGACTGGGAATTGACATATCCTAAACTTACCACGAGTTCCTTAGTTTACAGGGTGAAACTTACTAAAGGAGTTCTCAGACTGCGAAACGCCAAGCCCCATATTAATGCGTAAGTAACCAAAGTGGAAGCCGATACAGAGAAAATTTAGAATGGCCACTCCAGAAAGCGTCCACTGAAGACAGCAAATATTGACTAGATGAGACGCATGGTTCGACTAACGTCCTTGCACTCTCAAAACTGCTTCATTCATCAGTCTTTTCCATTCTTCATTTATGAATACTTACAACTGTTTTAGCTTGTCCACCCAACAAAGAATATTGTGTTTTTTTAAAATCTCATCATCCCTAGCAAGATTTGGCAAAACGCTCAAAGGTCAAAGTTAAAGAAGCCGATTTAGGGTTAAAATCTGAAAGCACTGTCTGAAAGATTATTCAAAAAAGGGGAACTGTTAAAGCAAAACAAAAATAACAAGAAACGTACCGATTTTCGGCCTGGACGCATCCATCCACTCTCTCTTTCAGTGTTCTCTGGCCACTTAGTGAAAGCTGGAGAGACATAAACAGATGAGGGCACACTAATTGATGGCGCTGGACTAGGAGTATCTCCGCGAGAGAAGTAAGAAGCGTCTAATTCCAGTTCTTCTTCTTCTTCTTCTTCGAAATCGATTTCATCGACTTCTTCTATAAGATCAGCTGGCTCTACTACACCGAGTTCCAGATCTTCCTGGTAAGAGGGTAGAAGCATGGAGGTACTCGAGACTTTCGATACTCGAGGGTAACGACGTTCTATCTCCGAGGCGTGGAGAAGAGGGGCGTTTCCATCCTCCTCATCCACTTCACCGAACCGTTCAGAGTAATTTAGCATGCGATCTTGCTTTTTGACGTAAGTGTACCGTTGGGATGGATTGCTAGCACTTGATTTCCTGAAGGGAATTTAATGAGAAATGATTTTCAATCATGCGATCCATGTTTATGAAACAATCATTCACGGTTTTCGGTCAAGCAAACTGAAGTCTGTTATTTGGATTAATTTTCCCTAGCGTAGACAAAAGTTGGCTGGGTTGTTAAGCAGTTTGATGAAAAGTTTCCAGAGGAACAGACAATGTAGTTGTCGATGCTTTTACAATGTGAGGAAATAATGTACAGTAACTCCAATCCCCACCTTTTCGAACTGCAATATCCATCGCTTCAGATTGGTTGGTAGCTTCGAAGAACTAAAATAGAAGACTGGCGTTTGAAGCCACTTCTTTCTATCCTACTTGTACTTGATGGTGAGCAAACTCACTGAATACGCAGACTTAAAGGAGTCCCAATTATAGGAACGAGTTGGTTTGAAATTATAGGAGCGAGCATTTACGAAGAGAGTATAATATCTGTGATTGAAATGAGGTGCAAAGACCATCGAGAGAGGTTATTTCGTCCTAAAGACTGCTTCAAAACTCATCGTTAATAAATTAATACCCTGCTGTTACAATGAAGGCCAGCATGGCATGAGTTTTCCAGGTCTGTGTTTGCCCACACATCAGAAATGAACTGCCACAGATACGAATCGAGCCTCCTCACCACACCATCCACGTCGATTGGGATGCAAACCAAACGAAGGTCTTGGCATGTATACGTATGATCTAGCCCAGGTGATTGGTACCAAAGTAATATTTAAAGAGTTTTTGTATTTGTGAAATTGAATTGTAATAAAAAAAAAGGCGGTTCGTCATTTTGTCGCAAAAACTGTTGTTCCTTGAAGCAGTATTCTTCTCTTATCAGGTTGCGAAATTAACTGGAATGGGTAGGATGGATAAACAATGCGGAACTCGAATTCGCAATTTCTGTCGCAAAGGAAAACGTACTCTTTAAGATTTAAAAATGGTTTGCTCCTTGAAACTTTGCCAAAATAATATACAATCAACCCTTTGATTTCAAAAACGTACCTCTCCACAAATTGAGCATCATCAATATTAGCAAGGCTCTTCCTTGGCAAATGCGGAATTACCGGAAATGACTTCCCTGTGTAGTCAGGTCCATGCTGCGAAAGAGAGCTTTTAAAAGCCTAAAGAGGGACAAACAATACAATGTATTATTCAATCAGATCGAGAGCTCCTAAAATCATTGAGTTCCATATTTATCTTTAGACTGTCGCCTTCTGCATTAGAGGAGTACCTATAGCAGCTAATAACTAGCTAAAAGAGGAAATTGGGTTTCATCCGCGTCAATTCCTGCAATGTAGCTGCTTAAATAGCGTTAAGTTTCTTTTTGTGCAAGAGAGATTACGGGACATGAGGCGGATGCACGAGCTCTTCTTCTTCATTTAAAAAAGAGGAGCGAAAGCTCAGTCAAAAAGACTTACTCTAGAGAAAAGTTTTGTGTTAGAAGAGTCAATATTTCGAGAGCTCACTGAGGCAGACAGTCTAAATCGGAAAAAATAATGGCATAAACGTCAAAAGCAAATCGTATAACTGCCTGAAATTTCGTATAAGCCTACTCAGGAAGGTTGGAAAATTCGATTTTGTAATTGCTTGCTAAATATCCATTGTTTTGATCTCTAGAAACGTTTATGAGTTTCTCCGAATCTCTCCTGCCTCCATGGAACTGTTTCAACGGGATCTCCTCAGATAATTCACTACCGCCTTCTGCATCCTTAGCAGCCGCTTGATTCCAGTGGTTTTTTCTCTGCACCTAAATCGATAGCAATAGATTGGTGAAGAGAAGTAATTAATACTTTTTGATTTTCTACAGGTTTGTTCAAAGCTGGCTTTCTCGCTGTGGGGCCTACAGTTGGCTCCTGCAAGGTTGGAGAAGGTTTTCGATGCTGAGGAAGTTCGGTAACAGGAACCTCGGTTGTTGAATTTTGAGTCGAAGCGATCGACGACGTTGGAGGAGGCAAGGAAATGGTCCCGGTATGTCTAAGGGATGGTGGGATACTTGAAGGAGAGTTAGAAGACCGTCGATAACTGCCAACTCGTTGAAGTGCATGCATCATTGATCCGAGAAGACTTAGTTGGCGCTTAGGAGGCAAAATGGAGCAAATAATTAGATTTAAATGACTAGCCTTGAAGCACATGTCCCTAGAGTAGTACCGACGCATATAAAGAATATTAAGTGTCTACTACAATCGAAAAACTATGTCAAAAATGTGGACTATCAAAGAAATCAAAGATAAGATCGACTGAGATTCTATTAGGTAACCTAAACTGCAGACCTAGTAACAAAAGCCCACGAAGGAAGTCGGCAAGGCACCAATCTAAGAAGATGCTCAATGGGAGGCAGTCAACATAAGTCCACTGATTTTGCAATGAAAAGCACTGCTCGGTTCTAGTGTATTGAAACAGTACATATATACATACATACATACATACATACATACATACATACATACATACATACATACATACATACATACATACATACATACATACATACATACATACATGGGATGTACCCAGCTCAGAAGTAATTGGTTGAATGCGTTGAAAAACGTAACTTAAGAGTCGATTTACAAAAAGAACAACCGATGTCAATCAAACAGGCCCGTGAATGATTTATAGCAAAAGCGGTGGCATTAGGAGGTTAGAGCGTAAAACAAAAGAACAGTATGCTTTTTCGAAGATTTAAAAACTAGTTGACGGACATCTCAAACACAAGCGGAAAAAAAGACAAAAACAGGATCGACTCGAGTTTCAGTCAAAAGGCTCAAAAAAAACTGATTTAATTCAATTGATCGTTATAGAACAATCATTCGGATGGGCAGGTGTTACGACCTAAACGTCTCTGGCCAGAGAAGCACATGAATCATTAAGGGTCACTTAAAAAAGCGAAATGTGATTTGCGCACTTGATGTGGGCTATTGATATTTCAAATTCGAACGGGCTTAACAGCAGGGATCAGGGCAGATATCCTCGGTTGAATAGCTATAAAAGAGTCTTTCAAACTCATCGCTTTACTTGTTCGCATAATAAGGGGTTTAAACGTCAAGTTCACTTGGCCAAAAAAATGCGAAAAATTCACCTTTTCCATGTTTGTTTTTGAAGAAACAAGGTAGCGGAAACATAAATTTAAGTCTGTTTATGATGCATGTCACAAGTTCTCACTTGCAATGAAAACGATACTGCTTGTTTCTGCGGTGGCCTTGATCGCGATCAAGCCACTAAAGACCATAAACAACGCTACCACTCTTTTCTACCAAATACTTTGGCATTGGTAGCCCGGAAAAGGCAAATTGGTAAATTTGATTTGACCAAGTTATATTTTCAACAAAGTTTTAATTGTTCTGATAGACGCGGAACGTTGAAAACGAAGCTGAAGTGAATTAGCAGAAGAAGAATTCGTTCGCAGGTTCGATGTCAAACATCGAAACCTTCGAGTGAAACGAGATGCTGGTGGATCCTATGCGGGACCAGTTGCTATGGTTGATGATCTTCTGAAGTCACGATATATAGATGTTAATCGACCTGACGAGGCATAATTTTTTATTAATCTGGATCTGAAGAGCTGAGGACCATAGAATTGGGTGCTCTTCACTCTCAGCTCTCACATAAACGTTTGCGTTCTATCAGCTCAGATTCTTAAATATGTACCAGCGTTCTCATAATATTTTAGGGGCGTTGACCAAGACGGATCAAACAGGTTTCGCAATGCACTTGTTGTTTGTGCCATATCTCGTCCTCAGCGCCATTTCACAACCGAGATCTGTTTGAACTTTGAAAGATGTCTCACTGGAGGGTGAGTGCACAGGATTCAAATCACCCGAGGATTGAGCGTAACAATCGGAACTATAACATTCAAATTAAGTTCCTCTTTTGTCAGTTATTAAATGTCAAGTAATTCTCAATCTACTGCATTGCGTTCAAATCGCAGTGCTTTCTAATATAATATCGAGGCATTTCCTCGTCTTATTAGTCCTGTGCTATTCGGTTCCATAACCATCACCATGGTTATCATCGATGACCCCATGCACCGCATGAATTGATAAAACCCATCATCATGAATTAAACCATTTTTTGCTCTTCATACCATGGTTTTTCAACAGCGCGGCATATAACTAGAGGTGATATCCATCAAAAAGTTCAAACCTAAGGCCAAATGCTAAAATTCAGATGTTGAAGGATAAAGAATCATTATGTTTGAAATTGGACGCCACGGACTCATTATCTACATGTTTTGGAAAGTAATTTACAGTCAATCTTCCATAAAAATTTGTAGCTGAGCCTACAATTTTGACAATTTAACGAAGTGTAGGTACACTTATGAGAGTCTACTCTTATTAAAAAGCGTTTCGACAATTGTTATTTTGAACCATCTGCGAAATATTTGTCATTTACAAAAGAATGCGTTCAACACTCTACCATACCTTTAACTAATTTAGAAAATACGATTCCATTAAGCATGTGGTTGCGCATTTGCCCATTCAAAGTGTTTGGTTTGATCAATTTAAGTTTAACCCATAAATGTACAAATAAAATTTCGTGCACAACATGGGTGGAATGATCCATTCAACCGGTTTTTTTATGAAGATTGGTGCTAGTCTAACAAGCTACGAGATAAACTTACCTTATCGTCATTTGCTGACGTACCGCCTTTTTCGTCCTCTGGTTGGATCAAAGATGATCGGCCCTAAAAAAAAGGATGAGATGATATCACTTTTGAGGCTAAAAATACTGGTAACGGTAAGATGATTTAATCTTTCAAGTCAATCATTGATTTGAGATGGAGTCTACGACAGTTAGGATCGAAATGAACAATAATTTAAAATTGCAAAATAGAATGAGACGGTTCTGCTCGTCGACTGCACAGTCAACATGTTCCACAAGCATAATACCATGTTGAAAGAAAATTCTAGCTAAATTCAGTTTGTGAAAGGAACAAGACCACAGGAATAGTTTTCTGAAATTCTTGCTGTCGCAACTTAATGACAGACATGGAACGAAACATTCCTTATTCTAATAATTTACAATCGCAGTTCAAAAGATTTCTCCAAACAAAATCAGAAGGTAGCCAGTTTACCTCCACATTCACAAATTCTGGTGGCCCTATTGCATTTATTGTTGAAGGATATACATCCTATCGGCAATTGCGCGATACCTCCTGAAGGAACCCTCAAACGGCCAGGTTGAACTAGATCCTGGGTATGCTAAGTACTGGAGTTTGAAAAACTGAAAGGTGAGACAGTCACATTCATTGAAATTCGTTACATCTGAGTGGTAACGATCTTATCAATGATTCCAGAGCATTTCTTTCTTTTCAATGAACAACTACATGCAGTCGATATTACTTATACTTCATTGTTATCATCCGCATTCGTTTGAGAAGGGAAAGTCAATTTCGCATTTTTCAAAATACGCTCATCAACTCTTAGTACTCGTGGCCTTTGTTCCAACTCAAATGCGTAACTAATCAAACCTGTTAACTTTTCAATGCTCATTTATATGAATCAAAATATCAAAAATCCAATTTGATTTCCAATGTTATTTAAATAAGTCTGAATGAGCTCAGGTAAGATTCTTGGAATTTTGGTTTAACAGTGAAAGAAATATTACCAAAGGAATTAGAAACAGGATATAGGCTGCTTACACGCAGAATAATGAGCTCACATAATTAGTGTCGGTCCAGCTTTTATGTCTGCGTGTGAGATTTAATCTATCCATGCGAGAGATATTAGTCCCTACTACAGAGAATGCATAGCTGTCTGTCTAATGTATTTTTCGTCCTGGAGTGATACAGTGGTGTCGGTAAAAAGAACGACCGCCAACGCTTTTTTCAGTGAGCTGGTGTGGCACTTTCGTTGGAGTTTTGGAAAACGTGGACTCACTTGATTCGTTTTATATTTGCGTAAACCATAAATATGGCACTTAACTGATACTTCAAGGCGCTTTGCTGTCGAAATAGATATCAGTGAAGTCACTGAGAGCTGATTACCAACCCTCATCTCTGGGAGAAGATATAAGAGATTAAATGGTCTTTAACATTGGTGCTCGGTAAACAATAGCTTATAGAGCAATGTCTAAAACGCTGTTATAACTTCTGCTTATGAATTAAGACCTGCCGGTTATTGCCGCTTGATCACCTGTTGTACGCTGATCAGAGGTCAACATAGATTCGGCTGCTAATAAACAAAAGAATTTTGACTGACTAGTTGATTTGGTCAGCCAAGACTCCCACACTGGGAACGGGTGCACATATGTGTATTCACATATATGTAGTGTTTTATTAAATTGTCACACGTTTGATAAAATGGTAGGCCCTCTTCGTGCATTTTAAAGTCAAAATTGAATGCTTTAACGGGCCATATAACAAGGCAGTAGTTCGAAGACAATTTCACTGCTTAGCTTCTCGTATAAAATCAAAGGAGATCCGAGGACTTTCGAAGTAGACAGCACAAAGATATTCATATTGCAGTTTTTGAAAATAAGAGGAAAATCAAATTGAATTCATTAGCACTATTGATTAAAAATAATCGAAAATTGCATGACAGAGCATATGCTAGACACAGTAAAGCCCTTGAAACCGAGCCAATCAGTTGCGCTGTTTTGGAGTGCACTAATCGATGACCTTCATGTATGGCTTCATCGTAAGTCTTTTATGATCAAAAGCAGTAGAGCCTGCTCTTATACTGACGCATTTTATGGCATGGTCCTGATGTGTCTTCTAAAATCAAGTGAAGTCAAGTGACAAGTACGTCGCTCTAAAAACTAAAATTTGTACTTTATAATTTCCTAAATAGAAGGCAAATGAAGTAATTGTAAGTCTGGATTCAATTAAGATATTTTCAAGTTAGTGTGCTAATTGCTTCCGAGTTCTGAAGAAGATCATGGGGTGACGTGGAGATAGACGAGGCATCAAATCCCATAGGCACAAATGGACAAATATTGGACACATTCAGAAAGGCTAAACTAACCCCAAATGAAATGTCGAACCCCGATTGGAGTCAAAGGTCATTTCCTAAACCAAAAGGAGTCTGCGATTTTATAATTACTATCAGGCCAGCCGGCATAGCCCAACACGTCCGAATTCACGCTTTGCTTCCATGCAGCCTGCGTATCAGCCTAATTATTGAGTACTATCTTTATCCACCGTAGACACATCAATGAGAGTTGGAAATCAAGTGCAAGAGTATTTTGTTCGTGACAGCCGGAACAAAAAGGGTATTAATGAAAGTTTTCCACAATGCCACCTCGAATTAGTGCTCTGTTTCATTCAGTTATTTACCATAGCCTTCCATGACTTGTTTTTACAACCAAATCATCTATTAGTGATTCATTTTCATCTCCTCTCCCTTTTTCTGGGTTTTGGCATTTGCATGGCTTCATCGTTTGCTACTAGTAGGGAACTAACTCAGCAGACATCACTGTCTTTATGGGCTACTGACAGCCAACGGTAGGTGATCTCCACTTCACTCGATGTTTTAAAATTAAGCATTCCAGAACCTATGTACAATGAACTCTTGGTGTAAGATTTAATAATTTTCGTAGTAATCATCAAACTTCGTTAAGCAGGCAGCATGGAAAAAAATTGCTTTAAACCTTTACCATACTGTGCGTACTAGCTTGGTTGAATGGACCCACTGAGAAGCCATGTTTGGATTTACATTGCAGTGAAGATGATCCATCGACTCGTCGACAGAATTAGTTCAAGAGTAACCGAAATGGAAGCTTAAAAAATTCGATTGAGCGTGCAGCTCATTGTAAACTTGTGAGACACCTCAATATCACAAACTCAGAGAGGTGAAGTACATATTTTCATTTTACCCAGCAACTTGCAACGTTTGCGAAGCTCATTTAAAGAAGCCTATTTTTCAGTTGAGAAGGAGGCACAAACTAGTGAATACAAGACAAACGGATTATACCAAAAACAGTTTTTAATTAGTCCAATAAATTATCTAAATGAGGAAAATTGGAAATAGGCCATTCAAATTGATCGAAAAAGAGAGCTCACTCACTCGGAAAGGCATGATCGAGTGTCGTTTGTGCTGAAAGGAAAAAAAATGTTTTTAGCTAGTAACACAGTAGTAAGTACAAATATTCTGCATTCAGTAGACCAGCACATCTTTAATAACCACTTAGTGTAGTTCCTCGGGTTTAAGACGTCCGGCTATTAGTTTTATGCCTCAACCCTAGTCGAAGTACAAATTGTACCAAATTCGGTAGACAGTAGGGTGATAGGTCTTAACTAAGGGCTGTATCACGCAAAGACACGACTTGCAAAAATTCTAGGGTACAAAATGATTCGTAGTATGAGCAAACATTTAATAGGCTGGTGGTCAAACCTACTTTTAACCTCCTCGTGGTGACCACTGATAATCCCAGGGCAATTTTGGGGGCTAATGAGAAGGACGGCTGGATAGGACTAATCACCCACTGGAGGTATAAAATTAGATTAAGCCAGCAGAACTACCACTTCGTACAGCCTGGTAAACGAGGCACGACGTAGATGCCTTGATTCATGGTCTCAAACTAGACTGTAGAGAGTGTGTACATGCAGCAATGAATGGAATCTTCGCCAGAAGGTTGAAAAGACTTCTGGAAGAGATATGAAGATTGTCTGCCCTTAACAATGTTGAGGACGGATGAGGTGCCAATGCGAAGTGGAAGTGAAGTGTAACTGCTACCTGTACGATGAAAATATGCCAGAGAAGTGACCAAAGAACCGAAGACATCGATAAACACTTTTACTGTCTTCTTTGATAACTATTGTGCGCTACATGTAGTAAAAGCTACTTGTACTTCTGTTGTACCCCCAATAAATCCTTGAGACTAGCCCTAATGGGTATGGAGTAATAAATAAATAAAGTGGGCTGGAAAATAGTGGTTGATATTACTCCAGTCCCATCATTCATAATGCCAAACTTCAAAGGATAGTAATTGCATATGAATGTTCACTAAAAGCGAGGTACTTTAGATAGGATCGCTGTGGTCCAATGACCAGTATAAATTACTTTTTGAGAGCTTCTCTACGGGTTATGGAAGGCAGTGAAGACTAAGAAATACATGAACGTTGTTTGCTCGGTTTAACCAATGATAGAAGGAGCATATGAGACAGTCGGTATTGTTTTGAAACTCTGTTTAAAGAAAAGTCAAGTCCCATAGCAAATGTCAAGAGTGTAAGTTGTGATATTGAATGATATACACATTCGCCAAATTGATATATCCACGCTAACTCATAAACGGTTGACCTGGCCTGAGTGAGATTTTATCCTGGGACAGTTTCATTTTAATCTACATCGCGTCAATTGTTCACTCTTATGGTTACCTTTAATAGGAAAAAACTCGATTGTTCATTATCGCCTGCATAGCTCCAGATTAAATGGCAAAATAATGACGCCCCTCCACGAAATATCAAAAGTATTCAATTGTCAAAATTTCTCACAATTTTAGTCTTTGTGATAGAGGCTGAAGTTCAATCTAACAAATTTTGTTAGAAATCTGTAAACACTAGAGAATCAATTCCCTATAAAAGTTCGAGAGGTAGTTGACAAATAACTATAATCAGCTTAAATACTGGGTGTGAGAGGCCTAGGTTGATTCAAAAAGACTTTTGGGCAATAATGAAGGGCGTCTCTGGATGAAAGGCCGTTTTAAGAAAAAAACTAATCTTCAATGACCCAAATGGACGCTACTACCGGTAGGGAAATGGAAAAACATAAAAAGCGGGTCTTTCATCAAAGAAAGCGAAGTTCAAGGCTAGTTTAAACGATACCTTTGAGGTCACCGTCCATTTCCTCTAACAAAGGAACGGAAATTGTATGAAACAAAGTATAATACATTCTTTGAACACGATGAATTGATGTGCGGAAATCCACGGATAGTCCGTCGTCGTGTTATTGATCTCAACATGAACAAGGACTGAATTTGCTTTAATCCTCTTCCTTTCAGTACCATTTGGGACGTCAGAGGACGGAAAAGCGTATGGGATACTTACAGTTCAACGTCAAGAGTAAGCGACTAACTTTTTCTTACCATCCGGGTGCAGGTCACCGTTATAACAAACCAAATATCCAAACCTTGTTCCGGAGAGACATAAGCTACCTCAAGGTGTATCGACCAGAGCGTTTTTCATCTATCGTTAATTAATTTAGGCGCTTATTCCAGTCTCTAGGTGATCCACATCTTATGGTAGACCAAATGAGAACTCGACTATCAACTAAATTACATGACATGATCGAATGGAACTTGCACCCACTAATTGAAATAAAACGTACCTGACCATAGGGAAGATGCTTATGTACCTCAGCCTTCTTCATTTTCCACCGTCGAAACCACTCTTGTATAAGAAAGGTGGCATAGAATTTTCCAACGGTGACATCATCGTTGCCTAGGAAGACAACAAAAGATGAAAATGATTGGAAGGTCGACTTGACGGGTACGCAGCTTTGGCACTGACAATGTAAATTTTGTGAGCATGCCGACACTTGAAGGTATTTCTAAGAAGCATTTTGCTTCTTTAAATGACTTTTTATATAATAAACAAGCTATATTTTACACAACTGCTGACCTTCTTCCAAAAAATATTAAAATCTTACTATTCTATGGTTAAACTTAAAACATGCAAAAAGTGAGTACATTTGAGCTCAGCCCCCAGGTGTACTCTGCAATCTTACCTGCAGGTGCCAGATTCCGCAGCAGCATGTTCCTAAATGCGTTACATTTGACGGCGATTCATCAAAGAAACGGCAAGGAAAGTAACCTTAAGTCCCTCTATTTATTCTAGGCCTCAATTGACTTGAAAAAGAAAGCAGTACATACTAAGCTTTAAAATGTCCTGCTTAAAATTTACTTCCTATTCTACTTACTGAAGATTGATCTCGTTCTTTCATTGAATGACATCACCTTAGATGTATTTTGATTCACTCAAATCGAAACCGACTTTGAGGCATTCTAATTTTCGTAATCAAAAGTAACTTTTTTTGTAGAAACATTCGTTCACCATAGCACATGTTACACTTTTGTAAGGGCTAGAAGTTTGATTATTGAAAGTAATTTATCTGATGTAGATTGGACTATGGTTTTTTCCCAATAATACCCAGCTTTTTTGTTGAACGGGGTTAAATTTGCATTTTGCCTGAACATGACAAGTATAGCACCCACAGGTTAGCCTGCCTTTCACTAGTTTTCTTTCATTAAGCACTCCAATTTAAGAAATTTATTACTGTAACATGTTATGTAGAAATTTAAACCAGCCAGATATTACTAATAAACTTCAATTTAGACTCAGACCAAAGTGAAGATATCACAATGACTACATTCCACTCACAGAGCTCCTATATGATATGGCTATTCGCAACAGGCACAAACATGAACTGCAACATTAAACTAGATATTGGGTTACGTGTTTGAGCATTACATGGCTGAATGTGAGTATTACAGTTCGCGTATTTAGAATAGTCTTAGAGACTACTAGAATCCTTACTTATTCCATTATTGAGAATAAGTTTAACGTTACAATGAAATGGAACTGTCCTTTCTGCTAGTCAGTTAGAAGGACAATTTTAATTCATTTGAAGAGCAAGGGAATTCTTTCTATGGCACTTTTTTCCAGATGTAAAGTGCACTATTGCCTCAAATTTAGAGTAAGATAGGAATGAGAGAAACGATCCTGTGACGGCCAAGTGTGGCACAAAAAACCATGCAATTAGTTTTGGATATAAAAAAGTAGATTTGCATCTTCGCTTCTTTGCAATTCAAAATAGAATCCATAAGAAACAAGTTAGAGGCAATCAGGGTTCTTTATGACTATTCATTTATGGGGGGTAAGCTACTGGTTTGGTGACGAGATGAAAGGTGTGGGTGACGCATTGCTGAATCTCCTCGGTGCTTGAAAAACAAGTGAGGAGTCTATTCAGGCACAAAACTGCAATTCGTAATCATACTGGGAAAACAGGAGTACCACTGAGTCTAGCGAATGGCATTTAGTTTTGAAGCGAAATGATTAGAGGAACGTTTAATTAATAACTCTTACATTTGAGAAGAGCAAACGTTGATGAGAACGCCATTTGTTTGTTTGTTTTATGTATGACTCATGCCCACATTTGTGTAACAATGGTTTGAAAGTAAATAAATACCGGAATACAGAGCAGTCTGGATTAAAGCATCCCCTCTTCATGTTTTCCTAGGCAGACCGCACTAAAAATCAGCATCGTAGAATCACGAATTTGAAATGCATCAGATAAAACAACCAGGTCCATCATGGCTAAAGGGAAGCCGCTGTTCCGAAATTCCCTCCACCAGGTTTTAGTTCAGTCTCTCCCTGTCGTCTTCTTATCCACATACTATTAAGAGTCTCCTCTTAGTCTCGTCGAGTATCTTTGGACGAATGCAGGATAATTTAATTCTAGATGCCTTAAAGAAAAATTTATTGTGGTCTCTAACAAGGAAGTATTAACCATTAGAGAAAGCTCCATTCTCGAGTAGTTAATGCGCATTTGCCCCTATGTCTCATTCATGATAAAAAAATCAACCAGTTACGAATTTTTGTTGGCTACCTCTGATACAAGGTCCAATTTTCGGAAGTTAAGGAAATCCGTTCTTTTTTTACTTACTTGACGATTTATACTGTTTTGATTATAGTCTTCACTGATCGTCTCCGTAAAGTAAGCCCATTCTTGGATGAAGTTTTCGTATTGCGTAACTTAAGTTTCTATGCAAATGTCCATGAGGTCCAACTGTTTGGAGCAAGATGAGCTCAAACAGTTGTAAACAGGTTTTTCGACATTGATGTAAAGATATGCGTCCTTAGAACTCGAAATGATCAATATGATCGTGTTTGCGGTTAGAGGCAATGAATAGAGACCACACAACAAACAATAACTTCGGAAATTATTTCGGTCTGCAAACCGAGTTGTAATTACTTAACAATTACAAAATTTTGCCATCACTTTATGGGATAGTGAACTTCACAACTTCTACTAGCCAACGAAAATCAAGACTGGATTTTTGAAGTATTTCCCTAATTCACATGCTTCACAGATGGTCTACTTCGTCGAAATTAACAATTTCACCGTTACCTTAAAAAAATTTCACAACAAATTTTCTCACAATTGGGAAAAAAAGGTGGAAGGGTTGATGAGATCTGAGACATGCATAACTTACACTTTCTGTGGAAATGCTCAACGATAACTCTGAAATGTGAGAGGAAGATGAGCAATATGATTTGAATCCATTTATTGGATTTTCCTGTAACCATAACCTTTAATAATGCAGCACTTCCTAACAGCCGATTAAGGCTGGAAACTAGGCATTTGTATTTCAATATTCGCGTTAGTTGAATCTATTGTGTCCTATTACAGAAGAGCGCTCTGTCGCCTGACACTGGTAGCCGAAATCAAACATTTTACTTTTGTCACAAAATGGCAGAGAAGTCCCTACTTGAGCTAATAAATTACTTCCCCATCGTAATGCCAAAAATAATACTGATTTCACTTTCTTCTGTCAAGGAACAAAAGTCTGAACATAGTTGAGAGGAGAGGTAACTTACTACCAGCAGGAGGTACAACCTGATCGAGGAGTTTTGGACTTGTGTGCTTCCAAATTTTCTTTATAACAGTGCGAAGTTCCTCATTTAATTGGTCAGGTGTTGATCCTGAAGTTGAAAGATGAAACTTTTTTTTAAAAAGCCGAACAAATTGTCATTAATTGAATGTCAGTTGAAACGAGGGTGTTGGCGGGATTTCCAAAGTGTTATGTTAATAGGTACATGCGATAGTCCACTTTTATCCAGATCAAGTACCAAAATTCACCAACGATTTGTAAAAATTACAGGAAAAGTAGACAAGGAGCCCAATTCCGAATAAAGCCTAAGGCGTAAGCACATTGATTCTAAACCTATCGGCACACATTCGGTAACTGGAACGACCAGTCATAGTTAAGCAAAAATTACCCAAGACAAAATAATTTTCTTTGATTTAAACCTGGATAAACATAAAACATGGAACAACGGACTATTTTGCTATCGGCAAAATGTTTGCTAGAACTTCTCTATTACTCAAAACCTTCACCTTGATCTTATTAACTTTGCTACAGTGTACACTTAGGACCATGAAAACATTCGCAAGTAGTTTACTGTTGGGAGCCCAGATAAAAGCAGATGTTTACTTTGGTTTCTAAAAGAAATTGTTTGAAGTTCGTTAAAGCTAAAGAGTGGACCAACTATCGAGAGTATCATTTTAAGCGAAGGATATTAATAAATAAACTATCCCTCCACTTCTATTAGCCTTTGTCAAAATCTATTTTGGAGGGAGCATGTAAGCAAAGAATGGTATGGGATCTGCCATTAAAAAAAATTAGCAATAAGCCTCAAACTTTCCTTCAGTTTTGATTTTTAAGTTGGTTCGAACAAGAGCGAAGAGAGTTGCGTTGAACATAACTGTCCCATCGCTATTCAGAGGCATGTTCATCCGTACGAGAGTCTAAAAAGTTATGAAAATCTAATCTGGATAATGTTTTGCAAATGTCTATCCAGGATAATACACCAAAGCAACTAGTAGAGAATAGAAACGCGGTTGATTATCCTTGCTGTTAAATGTGATTGGTAAATGAGCCAAAATTTGTTCAATAAGTAGAAAATATGGGAATTTTCAAGTTGCCATTTCAGAAGGATATGGCTTGGGATACTTTTTGACAATATCAGGTTCTCTTCAACTCTCACAGATGAATTCATTGTCGATTCTAAGTCGGTTCAAAGATAACGTAGTTCGTTGCTATTCACAACACAATTCCTGTTTACTTCTAGGAAGATACCGGTTCGGTAATTCCTAGATATTTGTATCAAACTCATATGAGACGAAAACGTTGTTGGATTTTTCTGCCGAAACTAGGGTGCTTTATACATTCTATTTTACAAATCTTGAAATATTAAAAGCGAAATCTCACCCGCTGATTATACTAACCGTTTCGTGAAATAGGTAGCAAAATCATAACAGTTACTTCAAAGAACTACAAATATAGACGCCGTAGCTGGGGCACTTCGAATTAAAGAATTCCTTAAAGCAGAGGAAGAACGTTAATATATAGGAAATTAATGGAGTTGTGAAGCTAACGAAATAGTTTGGTTTGAAAAAACAATATAACAGCACTCGAGTTTCGAGATACCAATATGGAACTGTGGATAGCAGCGTAAAATTATAGCAGTAATTCTGGAGTCAGTCGCAAAAAGCCGACTGGATTGTGATGGTGCTCTATTAAATGCATATGCATAAATACATTAGGGCTCAGATGACAAAGAGGGTAATCTTTCGATTGTCTCCAAACAGTTTTGACCTCTTTCTTTTTAAATGTGGTCCACGTTTTACCAATTCGTGGAGCAAATGAGGTCAACCGCACCAAGAACAACAAAAAGGAGCTCAGTGTTGTCAATATTCGATGTCAGCTAAATAAAGAAGCTCATACTAACCACGCAAGCAGTTCGATGTGGACAAAGCTTTCCAAATCCTAGAGGTGGCGAGATCTTTCGAAGAAGCGTCACCACGTCAAGGTGTTTGATTCTGCCTCTGAAATATACACAAATATTGTTTTCGATCAGCATAGATCTTAACTTAAGTAAGTCTTCATTTTATGAAATGTTAATAATAGAAATGCTGAAAATCAAAATTTATTAGGTGCTACAATGAAAAATTGTACGGAACAAATCAAATCCTCTAAATGCTCCGCGCTTTAACAAAAATCAGCTTTATGATCGCATGAACTCGTTACTTCACACAAATGACGATCTGTATGAGTGGGTTTCTATATATTATCTTATGAAATATGTCGATCTTTTTGATAGAAAGGAATAATGGTCTATCTTGAAACCATCACCAGGGAGTTGACACCATGCCTACTCGGAGGGAAAGCAGCTCTTAACATTTGCTGGAATCAGGTTTCGACATCTAATGCGATGCCTTGCTGTTTTGAGGTAAGTCTACTGTTACGGGGAAAATCTTAGCCAGTAATTACGCATTTAAATATGTCTGGCCATTTTGCTTTACGATGGCAATTGCATCGAAGGTTCATAAATACTTGACTTAGCTTTGATGGAGGTCTGAAGGATTGGTTGAAACAGTCTCTATGGGAAGATGTTTGTTAGCATATGTCCAAAAAGTAACGAAATTCTTGCTGCCCATGAAATACCACGCAGAAGAGGAAACATTTGTACTCAGCAAAGACTCCGCCGGGTGAAATTTTTAGTTCTCAAACTATTTAGTCATACCCCAAAAATGGAAGTATCTCCAGACCCTGCGGATTCCTAATTTCGTTTAGCAAATAACCTACTCCGTCACTCGATTAAACTTGCTAGCTACTTAAAACACGGTGTTCCAGCGACCTGAATCAACAACGCTGGGTTGATTTTATGAAGCGCCGGTTAAATCAGTAATTTTTCTGCAACTTTTGTAGCGCATTTGAAATATACCTTCAAACCATGTTAATAAATGCCAGAAATAACTTTAAATGTTATATTAATAGAGAGGTAGAATCTTACTTTGCTTCTGGATCATATTCTGACCAAAGACGAACGAATTCATCCAAATGATGTGGACCCAAGATTGACCAATCACGAGTGAGGTAGTCAAAGTTGTCCATGATGACGGCCACAAAGAGATTTATAATCTGAGGTGAAAAAATATGAAATCATTTCGAGATGACCTAGTAGTAATCCGGTACAAATGAGCTATTCTAAGAATTCAGGATGGTCCAAGCTATTCATGATTTGAATTGCCACTGTGGTTCACTTTCATTTCTGTTAGTTCAAGTGACGGTTCTCAAACATCAACAGAGCTGAGAATCGGTAAAGAGATATATTTTTACACTCTATTCAAATTTAAAACCTACTCCCTGGATTTTAAAATCTTAGAAAAGAAACCTAAGATAATGGTGAGAAGGAAATTCACAAAACTTTTCATCGGGATTCTGTACAACAAAGGTATTCAAGCTATTCGGATAAGAAAAGCTGATGAAACAAAAAAAAGGTTAGTTCTGATTGAGAATGTTGAATGTTGAAAATTTAAAATAACGGCGATAAAAGCTTGCCACCATCTGAAGGGGCTACTAATAACAAAGCTAAGATGCAGACATTCAATAACTGATACCTGGGTCCTCAGAAATTTACTTTCTTCACTCTCCTCTTTAAAATTTGACCAATGGTTACTTAAGTGGGGAGAATTACTAAATAAACCGTCGAATAATGTCGATTTTCTATTTAAATGGGTTCGATTTTATTCTCGATATCAATTCCGGATTTTATTATGGAGACTGAAATGTGAAACTTTCAGGTTCGAAACCTGAGCTTTCTTTATGACCATCATCTTTATCACTATTTTTATTCCAAGAAAGAAATTGAGCCTTTAAAGTGACCTTTTTGAGCAAAAAGTCGTGACTTGTCTCTACGCAGATCTTGTAAACTTCATAACAACAATCACATCAAAAGTGATAAAGAGAGGGCGTTTTTATGTTGAAAACCATAAGAATACTTTAATCCTAAAAAATGAGGCCTGTTAAAATTAAAATTTTGTCATGCTCTTAATTTTAACATACATATTTATTCTACCAAAAGCCAAAGTGAACGAATGATATATCTAAGGGAGATAAGATCAGCCAATACAGTGAACTGCATAGATCAATCAACCCGTAGAATGCATTTCTTTGCGCAGCGGTTAAAAGTATCCTAGTAGTACTGAACAGTTAATTCGATGATTAACTACTTGTCAAGCCCATAGTGATGCGTCAGTACTAGCATGTCTTCCGAAACCGTGCTCAAATGAACCAGAAGAAATAGCCAGCTACATTGATATAAGCCGGTTTAAACGTCATGTTATACGACGAAATACCACTTACCAGGAATGAGCATATAATGTAGAAGCTGATGAAGAACGGATAAGCAAAGGCAGATCCGCAAACGTTTCTTTCCTTAGTTTCAGTGGTGGCCCGACTTTCATCTGATTGTTTGTCACAATATGCAGTTTCTAAAATGTAAAGCAGATAATACATTAATCTGTATGAAATTGTGCATCTGCTAAGACAAGAGAAGTCAAATATCTGCCGTGGTATATTCCATTTACAGCTATGGTTATTTTTACGGCAGACGATTGGTTACTGCAACTGTTGAAGCCGCTGTTGCTCACTGCTGTAACGGAAATCCATCATTAGACAAGGACTTTTTACCTTTTTCTTTATCAACAACTTAATCCAGGACTTGCCCACCCTCATTTTTCGGGCAGTCATTATTCTTGGGCTCTAAAACTATACACTGGACAAAGCCCTAAAGAAAATTTTACAATTGTATGCACTGAATAGACGCTACCTGTAATGCTGCAACACTGTCAAGAAAATTTTGGAAATGACTGACGGCCTACGATTTTTCTGTCGAATGCTCCCGAAATGCACTAATTACAGATCTGAAAACTTTAACATGTAACGATGATTTCTCCACCTCAGAAAAGCAGGTATCAAAATCACCTATCACCCTGACCTCCAACAGTTACAAAAAATCTAGAATTCAATAACTATTTACAAGCTTGGACTTTGATGTATGTGTTTTTGACGTCACATATTGAAACAGTGGAGCTGTGAAATACGACTAAAATCCACATTATTTCTCCCAACACGGCATTGAGACTTCTCATGCTATCAGCAGTAAGGGTTGAGACGAAATAAAACCCCATTGGAATGTCGATATATAGGCGATTGTATTACAATAAATGATAAAAACCACAAGAAATGTGAAAGCATTTTTAATTAATAAGATCGGGATGTACAACTGTACCTTATCGGTAGAAACGAGATGAAAAGTATACTTAGGAGGCTGGCTTGTGAGTATTATAAACGTGGGTGTAAAGTAAATCCAGTTTTAGCGTAGATCGTAAGACATGAAAGTTAGTACTGATAGTAAAAGGCTCTTAACCGATGTGGTAGCTTGGTGATAAGGCTATGCCTTGTGTAAAGATCACAGGCTCATAGGTTGATCACGTGATAACCTATCACTTATAAGCTGAACAAATGCCGAGTCAGCGCGTCAAACCTGTGAACCAACAGTGAATAAAGAAATACCTTCAATATTTATGAATCAGAGAAGTTACATTTAAGCTCTTAAATGGAGAGATTGATCAACTGACAGATTTCGGAAAGAGGCACAATCAGGAACAATGTATAGAATTCTTTTAGACCACAAAATCAGCGACGAGCTTAGGTGGTTCATTGAATACTACCATCTGTGATTATAAATTATTCTCAAAATAGATTCGAAGCTCTAAATAACGAAAATGAGGATAGGTCGGATACATAAGTCTTGGCTTAAAATATTACCAGTTGCGAAGCCTTGGCAACCTTATTCGAATATATTAAGCACCATTAGTTTAAACACAAGGAACTGGATAAAAAGAAGCAAAATAAGATGTGGAAAGAGTGAGAAGGAAACAGAAAGCAGGATTAGAGGAATATACTAAACACCGGTTTTGACAGTTTTCCCGATATACTTCTTCACAGAATAGTTTGAACTGTATTTTATCTCCAGTTTCGACATTAAATGGATTATTATTATATCAAGAATGCAAATGATTGAGACGACATCTACTATGAAGCCAGCCGACATAGAGCATACACGTCAATAATGACCCGAGGGACTACAACCTGCAATCAACAATGATGTGCTAACTTCCCTGTGCGGGTACAATCATACGGTTAACAAAATGAACCCAAGATCCAAACACCATTGCATAACGTTCCTATTCAAGATTTGTTGATAAATACTGTATCCGAGGAAATGGAAGGCCACCTGAAAAGTGTCATTTCTCGAGTAGGATCTTCATAAAATGAACTAATGACGGAGTTAAGATTTGTTTTCTCAATTCAAATCTGCTGGCGAGGCAGACGATATAATCCATCGTATTTTATACCAACTGCTGACGGAGGTAAGTTCAGTGCTCTCATTTTACATCAGCGTGTGATAGAGAGTAGATGCAATAACATCTAGTGTTACCGGCAGCTCTAATTTCTAAACCGTAATGCTCTTTATGCTACTAACTATTTCCTCAACATTAGGAGGTATAAACCAAACTAATGGATGCATGTTTCGGGTCCGCAAACTTCTATCAATGGCACATAAACTGAATTGCAATATAATTGTTAACCTGAATAAGTGATTTGGCCTCGTGGTTGTTTAAGTGGAGTTCTTACATCTAATAAAAACAATGTATCGTATATCAGTTTTTGTAATTTGCATAAAGGTTGGTTGAGATATATAGAGGTCAATTTTCTCGAAGCCTATAACCAAACTTACCTCCAGCACAACTGAACATGATGTCTTGCCAGGCTTCACCAGTTGCGGAACGAAAAAGGATCAATACGGCCTGAGGAAAGGTCTGGAAATTTGCATTCACGGTGATGGCGCTATCAGGATTATTAAGAGCTATCTTGCCAAACATCTGCATTCCAATGACCGCATAGATGAAAAACAGCATGAGAATTAGCAACGCTACGTAAGGCAGAGCCTGTGAGAGACGAATAAAGTATGATTTAAATTCATCGTAATAAGCCTTGGAAAGTAAGAAGACAAGCGATCTTACCTGAAAAGACTTGACAAACGTCCAGAGAAGAGTTCGAATACCTTCACCTCGACTGAGGAGTTTGACCAACCGCATCACACGAAAGAGGCGAAAGAAATTGATACTGAAGAACTTGGAATTTTCCTGCATATTTGCAAGCAGTTTTAAATAGTGAATGACTAGCGCTAATCAGCCACTAGTTATGTAATGATTTAACTTAATTTTAAATCTAAAATTTTCTTCTGGAGCATTCAGAGCAGGTTTTAAAGATTGAGGCAATAAAACCTTAGATGAAGTTTAAGTTCGTAGAAACTAGTTGAATAATTAATACAGTGGAGCAAATAACAGGAAGAGAATCTTACTGCAATATGGGAGAGTACGATGTCAACAAAGCTACCCACCACAATGATGAAATCGAATACGTTGAAAAGGTCGTTGAAGTAATTCTGAAGAACCAACAAATGAGATCGAGAGAATGCTATTATTCATGAGGCATTTTCATGAATTCAGTTAGTAGCTAATATTCTGAAATACAGCTGCTATATAAATCAAAACCATGCCCACATTCAGGTTGGCCATTACCAAGTTTATCCATGAATGACCAGATCCTTTCCATAACGGTAGAAATGGAACTGGCTGAACTGATCAATAGTGGTTACCGATCATACCAGCGCAATCGGTGTTGCTGATTTTCTTATACAAACACTGCAAAAGCGAACCATTGCTCACGAATTCTAGGTTCCAAAACTTAAAACAATGTCAATTCGCAGCCTGCAACCATCCGATCAAGATCGTACTTTACGTCTTCAAGGATTCGATTCAATCTTAATTCGATTCAATCTTACATATTTGAAAACCAACCTATTTGCAATATCTTATGCTCAAGGCAGTGATCGTAATCAAGGCTAGATGCTTTCGAATTCTGAGATGATTTGCAAAATTTTATTATCAAGGACTGACTTTCTTAGTTATCGCGGTCTGCCGTCAGACTAAATCTGCAAAAGCGTTTGGATTAGCCATACATCCATACTATTTGCTAATAAATAAGTTTCAAAGTGTAAAGCGTTTTTGAATTTGATTGGTGACGCTTAACCTAGAGTTAAACTAACAATCCTGATTTTGATGTCTGAAACTCACCTTAAATCCTAACGCTGTTAACTTGAGGATAAACTCAACGGTGAAAACACCGGTGAAGATTATATTGAGATAATCAAGAGCGTCAGCGTACACTGGCGGTTGTCCTTCAAACTAAACGCAGAAATAAAAGTCAAATTCACCCGAAAAATAAATCATATCGGAGAACCATTTAGGCTTCTGGGTTAGTTTTTGCGGTGGTTATTAAAAAGAACTCAATGGGGCAGACTGGTGAAAAGGCAACCTTGCTGATACGTGGTGAATCATGGGGGAAGATCTGTTGTGGCCAAAGTCACTTCATTTAACTGCCGATTCGAGCCAAAAGTACCCTAAGTAATATTCCCCTAGTCAAGAAAAAACTTGTTTTGAAAATTTAGAATTGTTTAATCAAGGTAACTACGTGCATGAAATATCCAAAAAGGAGCTCAATCTATGAAGCACCTACTTATCTACAACTTGTGCGAAATTCCTAATGCGTTCTAGTCTTATTTGCTGATAGGATGAGCTTTGGTATGGCTCAACCGTGGAATGGGCAATAGTGAAAAAAAGTTACTTATACACTTTATTTTGGTAGATACTACCTTTGATCAAGTCTTAATAAGGTTGCTTCCAATCACTGATTACGTAACAATACCTGATACCCACACGCGACGACTTGTAATTAGTGTTAATGTTGCCTTTCTTCGTGATCCTGATCGTCAGTTTTCAACAACAATCAAAACTCCTTTATGGCAAAATTTCAGTGAACTCTGTTGCTCAGAGCCTTAGTGCGGATAGACATCTAACACGTCTTCAAACTTTACGTTGGTTTCTGACTCTCTACAAATCTTTGAATTCTCATGGATTTGACTCAAGTTTATAAGGAAAAAATATTTCGTGATGCTGATTTTTGACAGCTCCTTAGCGATGTGAATACCCTAAGTGTATTTGATTTGAAATAGTTTCAGACCCTTGCAGTAATGAAAGGACCCATAATTATTGATGGTCCTTGAAAATTACCGGTAGGTACAAAGAAATTAGAAACAACTATTTCAGAGAGTAGATTCACAACGACTGTATTTGAGCAGTACAAAACAATAATTGAGATGATAAATCGCTGTGCGATTATGCCCAGTAAAGAGTTAAATCTGACAGTGTCATGGAGAATGGAATCGAATGGACTGCTATTTAAACACTATTTTTATCTTTATGTACAAATGGTGATGGAACTATTAATTTCATGATGAAACGTAAGACAGTTTTTATGAATCAACGAGTTGTAATATCTTCAAGAATATCATTAGTATTGAATTTCAAGACTTTCAACTACGCCAACAGAGAAATACGGGTGCCACGCTAATGTAAACATTTCTTTTAGTAAAAAAAACGAAGGGGTGGAAACAAAGCAAAAGTCACTTTGGCAATTAACACTTAAATGTATTAGTTTATATGAAAATTTTGGGGAGAGTAAATATCTTGCCCTCCACTGAATTCGCGAAGACAATTTCTAATGAGTTCGGTTGCAACAACCCCATGTTTGTATTCTTGTTAAAACAGAATTTGTGACTTCGAGGACTGTGATACTATTTTTACACATCAACCCTTTGCGAACTCGAATTCTGAATAGATTATTCAATCGATAAATCTACATGACTGACAACCGAGGAGAGTCTGGATTCAATTCCAGTTCGCTTTTGACTAATGGCATATTCTTCAAACTTCAAACCCATTTTTACTCAAAAAAAATAAATAAAGAGATAAAAATTAAAAGCGAGATAGCCAGTTAGTTTGATGCGATGGAATGTCAAGAATGATATATAAAGCAATTCAAAAGCAAACTTTACTAAGACCTCTGAATTTTCAAGCGTTTGCAAATAGTGTTTGAAGCTGCACTTCTGCAAGCGTCATTACTTCCTTTGATACCCCACTTCAATAGCTGCATGTAACTTCCGTTACATGTGATAAGGTTTTATAAACTCCAATATTCTTACATTTCTGTCAAATTACTGGCTAAAAATGTCATTTTCAGCGGCATTATCGGCAGAAAAAATCTGAATCAGATTATGGTGGATAAGTTCTCCACTAATGAAGTGCCACATTATCCCTACACCAAGAGATTTGTTAGCAAACATAAGCGCTTTAAAACACCAAGCGCTCTAGGTTAACCACTTAACCATTATAGCGTCCGACCATGGAAAAAATGCCGTGCTTCTTAAATTTAAACAAGTGGAGAAGCTCTAGGCCTCCTTTCAGCCTAATATTCACTAGACTGGTCAAGCACACAAAACCAATACTTTTATCTTGGACAATAGAAACCTATTCAAATATCTTCATACATAAAAACTTGTTGAGGTGGACTCCATAACCGATTCGACGCTTCGTCTCTACCTGCTCATTTTTGCGGCTTTGAACAGAGCTGTGGAGTGCAGACCCAAAAAGTCAAACAGTTATTTCCCACCAGAGATTTCATCTCCATAGCTTATAGAGTACGTAAAAATCAGCAGCTAATTGCCTGGGTTTCTTGATGACAATTCGTTTGGTATTGCTAGAAAATTTCCCAAAGATAAAAGCTGAAAATCGCACGTACGTCCGGCCATTTTTTCTGTATTTCAGATGTCTAGTTGGCATTTATCTGCTTGATATAGCAACCTAGATGGTACTGCATTCCTAACATTTTTTGCATAAATACGCTGTTTTTCCTTTTTGGACAATTCAAAGTAGTTAGAAAGCTAATTCTTGTCATCTTAGACCGCTATTTCTATATAAAGTGCAAATACAGTCTAGCATGGAAACAGCTGCGGCACTGGCTCGCGCCTGGTGAGGAAGAAAAGCCTTAATTGCTTTGTTTAAATCCTGTGCGCTTGACAGCTCAAATTGCGGCCTTCATTATCTGTCTCAGTAATATTCCTTAAAGGATCAGTTCGAATAAAGAGTTTAAACTTTTTTTTTCAAATTGAAGTTTCTGTAATGTTTTCAGCAATGAATTCTTTAACAGTGATTTAATAATTTATAAAATCAAATAGTTCGAGGCCAAAACCATCACATGAAAAGTGGTTCTTACTCCTGCGCGTTCACCCAAAATATGTCATTCGCAATTGGTTTTACAAATTTTATTGTTTATTTTTGATCATAATGGTCTAAGGTGAAGTGGATACCGGTGAGAACACTTCAGACCGCACATCAATGGTATTAAAAGCTGGGGTCAATACTTCTGTAAAGCTTTGATCAATGCCCAATTCCTAACTGTATTTTCACATCTGAACTTGGTCTGGTGCCCTGCATATTTACGGCATTACTTAGAATCGATGTCTAGGATCCAGTTCAAACATCCCCCAAAATGGGGTGCATAACCTAAAATAGCAGCGCAGTCTTTAGTTTTAAATAGAATAAAGTATAATAGGCATCTGTGATTTGTTCTAGCGATTGCAAATATTTGAGCTAAGAGCAATAAGTGTCTTAGAACCATTGTCCTGTTACCTAATAAAGCGTTATGTAGCCCGATCGAACAGACATGGAACCAGTAAGCGCAGTTTAGCCTGACATCTAGGTCCTACACCTCGCCACCGTCTAGACAAGAGACATCAAAACGATTATGATTTTAATGTTTATGAATGCAACAGGGACTAAAAGATACTTATCAGTACGTCAATTAACTATTAGTGGGGGAGCACAGGAGACAATAAAAGAATTCACGATGACAAATGTAAACTTTATTCTAGCAAAAGAGGTAACGGGTAATTTTTGCTGAGATTAATTTCACAAAAATGCTTGGGTAGAAAAAATTGTTAGGGCTAAGATAACCGTAGTTGTATCAACGATGAAGAATGCAGATAAGACATCATATAATCTCATGCTAGTTATAAAGATGCTCACACTAGCCCCACCTATGTGATTTTTGAAGGCCCCACATTAAATATGTCTTCTAGAACAGTCAAGCCTCCTCCATGCCTGTCCTCCACTAGAAGCTATATCATGGCAATCTTCATCCAATCACAAGAAGCGGTTGAAGACCTCAAATTTCCGAACTCAAATATAGTAGCGCATTTCCCAGTATCCTGGGCGACAGGTTGAGAAATCACCCTTTAACTTGTAAGGTTAATTTTTGCTCTAGAAGAAACGTTCACATTTGAATTTCATTTGAAAATAAAAATATCCACATAACAGAAACATAGTTTTCTTATTATGTACTCATTTATTAGCTATTTTAATAAAGCAGTCCAAGAGGGTTAAAAAAAATTTAATTCCTTCACAATGAATTGCTCCAAAAGTATGAGCTAAAAGTGCTCAAGCGTGAGGACTGACCTCACACCTCATCGGTTGCTCAAATGTTTAGCTGAGTTCAGAGCGTGGTTTGAGAGTTAATAAGGTCCTCTCTGCATAGCTCCAAATGAACAATAACAGTGTGTAGTGCCACTTGACTGTGATTCAGCGCTACTGGTCGCGCAAATCGCAAATAAAATCACACTTGACATAGCTACTGCCCATATTTGCTTCTTGGCAATGGAACTGCTTTTAATGGGTGTGTGGATCATTTCAGGCAGGGCAACGGCGCTCACCGCTAACGGATCATTCGACTAAATTATCCAGTGATTAAATGTTTGGTAAATATGTTCATAATTTTCTACTAAACTGCGCGCATCCGGAGTTTTTTTGGGGTAAACTTTCATCTTACCTTCATTCCCAGGCAGATTGTGTTGATGAGAATGAAAATGAAGATACAGTATTCGAAGGGCTGGGACGTGACAAACCACCAGATACGGTATTGAAATCTTTCTTTTGGGATGTAGCGTCGAACTGGCCTAGCGTTCAGAGCAAATTCGATACATTTCCGCTGAGAAAAGAAGGATAAGTAGGCACTATGAGGAAACAAACATTTATTTTACTCTCTATCATATCTCAATTCCTTCATCTTCTGTTTTTCTGGGGGGTTAGGGACAGGAGAGGAGAAAATTTTTGTACAAGGCAGGAGATGGATTAGAACAACCGCTCTTTTTGTATGCATAATCCGGAATTTGGTGTGGCTCTACCTTCGAGATTACCGGTTTTAACTTCCTGCGCGTTAGGGTTGTATGATCCAAACTTTGAACGGCGTTTACGGAAATAGAGATAAAGAAAAACGGCTGCTACAATGAAAACGACAAGAATAATAGGAACTGCAATCGCTGCAGCCAATTCTCCTGAGCTTAGTCCTGGAGAAGGAGTTGTGGTAGTTTCCATTGAGTTGTTTGTTGCCTCACAATAGTGAGATACTCTTATGGCGCTTTTAAAATGGGATCAGAATTGATATTTATTCCAAGTCAGTGATCCACAGCTATCGGAAACATTGGATGTCAACTGGTAGCAATTGCGTGATCACACGGCTGATGCGTCAAAATCTATGTAGGCGCTTGCCACATTAAGTGCGGCTGAGTGCAAGTGTGTTGACATAGCCAATCAGATCATAGGATCGAAATGCCTATACACCTCTGATTGGTGCCTAAAAACATTACTTGACCTTGGAACTCGATAAATCGCTGTGGATGAGATCCTTCGTATGTAAGCGCTAAGCTACCTACGTAGTGTTGCGTAAGGAAGTAAATTCCCCTAACTTGCACTAGTCCAATTATTGGAAGGCCCAAATAAAACAGATCTGAAGCGTATAACATTCGGCCTTGAAGTAGGAGAATCTAAGTTACTCTTTACAAACGTTTATTTGTACAGAGAAAAGGAGTGCAAAGGCTTTGAAGTGGAAGGATGGAAAGGATGTAATTCTGAATAGAGACTAGACTGCGGCACTTGTATATCCAATTGAATGATAATAATGGGCTTCTTCTGCATGAGGACTATATGTAGCTTCGTAGCCTTTCCGTTTCCAGCAGCAAAAACAAGATATGAGAATAAGAAAGACGAATATAATAGAACCAAGTGAAATTCCAATAACGATTGCGATTGCCTGTTTGTTGTCACATGGGGGTACTTGAGTCGGAGTGACAGAGGTGTCAGTGGTGATATTTTCGAATGAAGGAATCGGTGTAGAATGACTATGTTTGGCACCCATTAGATTTAAATTTGATAACCATCCACTGTGAACAGAGCAACAGAGTACCCTCTTCCGCTCTAAACTGCCTCGATGTGATTTTGAGCTAACGAACTTTTATTGAAATAAATGACCTAGCTGAAGCCTCAACAGTAGCCAATAAAAACCTACTAAAGTGAACCGAAGAAAAGATCACATCGCATTAAAGTCTATGAATGAGGCACAGAAGTGCACCCTAGAAATCACCAATTAATATACTCTTTCCTCTTTGGAAGATTGGCCATTTAATTGGCAACTTTAGGTTTTAACAGGGCTGGCTAGACTTTTGGAGTTCTTGGGGGATGATATGATAATATACACTAGTTCTCACTGATTGCTAAATAAAGAGGCCTCATTAGTGTCACTGGTTTTTGCCCAATATTTACTTCCTAAATATTTGTGATTGAGGTACGAAACAAACTTGATAGCCTTGAAATTAATGTCGTTTCTATCCAAACGCATCCTACTCCGAGTTGCCTAATAAGTGGGTCTCTGTTAGTTCCTACTTTTTCAAATATTGTGACTGTAAAATAAGCACAAAAACTGCAAAAAAATGTGGCCTGTAACTTGTTACCTTCTTCCCAAAGTATCCCAACTGGAGATATGTTCATTTTTTCATGCGCTCACAATCTGATTTAGCAATTTGAAAGCAGTCGCATGTGCTGAATCTCTTTATCCAGCATTTACGTATGCTGTTGACAACCAAATCTATATTTATGAGCCGTACATGATTTCGAGATTCAATTTGACAAAAGGATGAAACGAAAAACAGACCTGCAGTAATGTAGTTCAGTGGATGATTTGATCGTTTGCCCCACGGCAAAAGGGCCCAAAAAATCACAATGGGAGTAATCCGCAGTCAAATAATAGATTCGATGTAATGCAAAATCTGATTAACAGAAGACGGGGCAACTCAAAATGAATGCAAGAATGACTGCCTAATTTGCATAATGGTTAGCTTGACCCGCAGAACCAATCCAAAGAGAAAACTGTCGCCCGGGAATGAGTAACAGCTTAATAGGAAAACACCTACCTGATTTTTGTCAAGCTCGCATCCCTTGTACTCCTGTTCACCTTCCTGCTGGAATGTGACAATGACAAAACCGACGAATATGTTGACCATGAAAAAGGCTACAACAACAATGTAAGCGACATAGAAGAGCGCGACAACAGGTCGACAATTGTAGACTTTTCCGTGATCCTCGGCATACGAATCGATAGATCTGAGAGTAATGGGCAGAAAGAGAATTAACGTTAAGACTGATTTCTAAGGATGGAATAATGCATTTGTCTTTGTTAACTCCTTGACGCCATGGAAACTATAAATCGTTAAGACTTGGTGATGTAGCTTTTGCTTACGCTGACTAGACGGCGAACTTTGGACCGTTTTGCCTAATATACATTATAAACTGTGCGTACATTTAAGCATATGCTCTTCAGATTAAAAAATAGCCAATATAATGCTGACCTCGAACATTAAAATTTTGCTTCAAATAGAAACACTCGCAGGCAGCATAGAGCTTCACTATAATTATACGAAAGATTCCGCAAAAAACCTACTTGGTGAATATTTATTATTCCATATTGAAAAATAATACCAGTGAGAGACATATTACTTCTATGCCCAATTTTAATGATTCGGTAATGGGATGTACGAAAAGTATTCGTTCAAAATCACTTTCTGGCAAAAAAAATAAGCTCTGATCGGAAAAATCCATTCTAAAGCACTTTGTAAATGAATTTCAGATAAAGCTTGCATGTTTCGAAATTTTGCCGGAAATGACCGATTTTGAAATTACAGATCATGTCAGCTAAAATGAACAAGAGAATCTGCCTCAGCCAAATATCCATCCGGAACTATCCCTAGATTGGTCTCGTTAATTGGTTTGACAACTTATCAATAACAATCGTTTTAAAACCATCAGATGCATCGCAATTTAAAATATTACAGTTGAAGATTTTGAGACCATCTTGATTTGAAACAAGGCAACATCAATGATTATATCGAACAGCCGATTTTCTAGCGTAGGTAAGGGAGCCCTTGGAAACATAGGGAGAACTGGTAGCACCGTCTGATGCATGTTGATTTCATTTCTGTATATTTAGTCCAATATTTGCCTATCGAATATGGAGGATATTTAGCTTTGCTGATGTAGAGGTCCGGAATGTGTCTGACTTGTCAAAGATGCTTGTTTAGAATCTGTAAGCACTGCTCATAACAGTGACTATTAGTTGAGAATTCCATCAAAGTACCCTTCATGATTCCGAGATACGTTTAGCATAGCTCTTTCCATATCAGTTATATCATGTTAGAGACCGCATCAATTATACATTCAAATTAGTAAGCGAGAATAGAGACTAATAATTACATTTGACAATGTTGTGCGATGTTCTACCACCTGGAAAAGAAAGCATTCGCTTATCATTTTCACTTCACATAAACTGATATAGAGTCGGGCGAAATGCCAACGCAAATCATGAATTATTAATCCAGAGCCGTAGAAGCACAGCCAGTTTAACTCGTAAGTCAAAACACAACGAAAACTTTAGTTTTGGGGACGCACGTTCAATCACTTCCGAACTGTTTTCATGCACGAGTGGTTTGATATAACCTGTGATTGTGACTTTCATCCTACCACAGAAGTGCATTTCTACTCAAAAAATCATAATTATACAAAAAATGAAAATAAACGTGTGGGTTATTACACAATAAATTTACATTCTGGTTTGTTTGTTTCAGAAACAGGACTTAAACTACAGCACAAAAAAAACATCAAGGCATATTTAGGTACTAAGAAAATTGGATAATTATTAAGGTAAATCGAGACATGCTCTTCAAAATTGCACGGTAAATCAGGGCAAAACATTATTTAGCCTATAATGATTTTCGTTTCAATAGATTTTGAAACTATTTCTATTGTGGTAGGCCTAAACCAAAGCATGCTAGCAGGGATAAATGAAAAATTTTTAGGAGCTACTGCTATTGCATAACTAAGCTGATAGCCCAGAATTAGAAGTGGCAAATCTTAAGAGAAGCATACTTAAGTCAGTATTATAAGAAAAAGCATTTTAATCTTCATTTCAGGGATAGAGAGGAGAGTATCACTTGTCGACTCTTTGGAGGCCAGCTTCTGCTAGCATAGGCAGTCACATCAGTCACACCAGATATGGGTCAATGATACATCAGGAGCTTATTTCATCACCCAGCAGAACATAAGGTGCCCAGCGAAATTCATCTGCTCACCATTTGGAAGTGATCCTCTCTCAGCCTACTGTTAATCAAAGCATAACAATAGTTGCTCACCCTTAGCCTCAGATACTCTGCTACTATTACCTGACTTATATATTACATAAAATTTACGTTGAAACTTAATTAGATCTGTTCTTCCGCACTTGAAATCAAATCAATCCGGATTTCGAATGTCATCCCCCACAGTAGTTTAAGCAATGTTTGGACGTTTGAGTATATTCTTTCATAGAATCTACCTTTCTATGTTGACCCATCTAGCACTTTGTTAGGGCGAGCCAAGGTAAACGTAAATACGGAAAATTTAAAATAATGAACAAATACGGGTAGAATTTATCGTTTCCTAATAATGATTTAACATGCATTACCTATGCCTTTCTACTTAGATATAGCAGATTAACTGAACATCACACCAAGCCTCTACAGCTTCTTAAGTATGGAAAAGCGGTTCTAAACTAATAGAATTTGACGAAACCACTTGCGTTAAAGTCTTAATTCATAGGAATAAAGTGAAAGTTTATTGAAAAATATTCTATTTTAATTTGTTACAATTGGGCTTTACTTACTGATATAGCAGAGCTGGCCATCCTTCGAAAGTGGACGCCACAAAAAGAGTTAGAAGTCCATTTGGGACGTTGTCGAAATTGAGAGGATAGTTCAGCCATCTTCGCTCTACCAATTCGGGTAGTTCCATATCCTCCGAATCATACTTTATGAATTGTCCCCTACGTAAGAGGAATGATGTCACGTGTATAATAAAGCAAACATCACACTGAATCATACGGCTTTATTAATGAACGCATTCAAGAACAAGAAAAACGAGTTATTCATTAAAAGGCTCTGTTACCTTCTCCAAACCGTTACACAAAGAATGAGAAAACTTACGCGCATTCTTCTTTGTAAAAGCGGGATTCATCGTTACAGTACTGAAATTTTCCAGCGAATAGTTGGACACCGATGACGGCAAACATAAACTCCAAGAGAAACGTCACCAACATGATATTTCCAATGCTTTTAACTGCAACAACTACGCATTGGACGACATGCTGAAAAGACGCAAAATATTTTAATAGAAGAGTCCAGTTTGCCAAAGCATTCGATTTGAAGAAAATATTAGTCCACATGTAACTGTCGGCGTTTATATTGCATCTGACCAAACTCAATTGCCAAGCTATAAACAGATCGCAAAGGGATATCCAAGTAAATACAATCTTGAGTTTCAGCCTAAGTGTCTAACTTCGAGATGCTGCCAAAGTTGGCTTAGGAGTTGAAGGAAAAAATATATAAATTTACCTTGAGACCCTTGGCTCTATTGATAGCACGAAGTGGCCGAAGAACACGAGAAACTCGGAGAATCTTCACCACGGAGATCGTATCCAAACTGATGGGAAGAAGTGGCGATACTTAAATTTATTCAAACAGTATCTAGCATATTTACACTGGCAGCCTGCAATCAGCCTTCCCAGACTCCATAAAAGGTGACGAGGACCCAAAACGCTAACTGCGACCCCAGAAGTCGAAGATTGAGGCTTGAAAATCATCTGATCTAGGGTGTGAGCCCTTCTAGATAAACCAGTAGCATTTTAGCTGAAAGAGTAGCATTCTGGTACATTGAATGCTTTCTTTAAAAGATAACGAAGCTCAGAGACCCGAAAAGAATGAAGCATCCACGTCAATTAAACTACCCAAAGGGAATCTTAGTTCTTGAGTTCTCAAACGCAGCTCGTTAATCTAACATTAACAAGCCAAGTGTTCAATAAAACACTTGGATTCTTAGGCTTTCACTTCTTGCACTTCCTTAAAAACCCGTTTGTTATACAAGCGTGATTCCTAGTTTCTGAACTCTCGCAGTATCGACAATGAAATTTGTTTCACGTTGTCATTGTTCAACCTTCAAAGAATGTTTGTTTGAACCACAAATGTTATTAAGCTTTCGTACAAGGAGCCTTTCATATTTCCTGCTCATGAATTACTCTTAAAATTATCTAATCGTAGCGCTTCCGAATTTCACCATGCTCATTCAATCTCTGGTCATTTAATTAACTCTGAAAAGGGCTATGTTCTCAGAAATTAACTAAGCAATCCAATTCTGCCAATTATATAAATTCCCGACTTCATAATCAGTACGTTTGTTTTTTTTTTCACTTGCTACAGCAGATCCGGTATCCATTTTAAAAGAAACCGATGCTGCTGTCCCCTATGTTTTTTAATCTGACTTAGAGTAGCCAGCACCATGACTCGAACAATCAGAGGATCTTGATTTAATTCTTTGATAATAGACAGTAGTGGTTTCGCAGATGCAGCACTGCCATCTTAGTGACTGTTATGAAGCCAGCCGGCGTAACTCAACTCGTTCAAACACATTATTTTTCCCATAGTTGAAGCTCTTCTGCATACTTAAAGGGTGTCCTCTTACCCGATCTTTCAGAGTTTCAATGCTTGCATTGCAATCGGCGGAACATGTTTAAATAATGAAAACTGGCAGAGATTTTTCTGTGTGCCAACTGGAAAAGCAATCTTTCCAATGCGTTTCCTAAGTGAAATTCAGCAGCCGCGGAGGTAAAGTTTATATTTAGATTATAATTAGATTAGAGTTGGATCATAATTAAATTAGTCAACCACTTCGATAAACGTGTCGAAGAAGAACTTGGAGACGAAGCACCCCTTATTACTAGTTCACCCAATCCTGGTGCTTAAGCGATAGTGAAGGGGACGACAAGACATTTTGAAAATAGATAAATATTTGAAAAGGTAGTCCGGGGAATATTAATTGTGAAGGGGGTGAGAATTCAATAGGTTGAAAGTCCACCTAGTTCTTAAAACAATGTTTTTTTTAACAAAAGAGACTAATGTGATGCGTGAAATCTTATGAACAGCTAAAATGCACAAAAATTACATTGGATAAAGTTGCGTTTACTATGGCTTCCCTCTAATTTTGGTGTTACAAACGTCTTCATAGCTGCTGTCAGCCATCGCAAATTTTTGGTTCAGATGGGCCCGTTAGCAAATTCTACAATGATCTGAGGGTTATGCTAGGTGGTTCATATTTCTAAGGAATTCGAGCCGTGTTCATTTTCCTTTTTGAAACACGCAGTGCATCGATCTAATCACTTTAGCGGGAGACTCATTTCGAAGGAGAATTTCAGTTTCAATTACAGCTGCCCGAACGCGTCAGAGGAGGCGGCCCTGGGGAGTTCGAATGTTGTTATTTGCAAATTCCTCCTATTGAAGGTTCACTAAATTTTAACACTCTATTTCTACCGTTTTTATCATATCCTTCATTTCATTTCCGGATGGGCTAATTAACCTAAGTTATAGATCTGAGTGATAACAAGAGTAGTTTCGGTTCTAGAGCTACGGAAATTTGATAGCCGAGCCCTATATTATCAACGCAAAAAATCCCACTTATAAGCAAGCAGTAAGTCACCCCGAGGTATTAATTGTATTCAATAAGAGAAATATATCGTTTCAGAACTGAAGCTGTGCAAAATCGTGCTGGTGATGAGGTAAGTGGACACCACAGAATTAATTGTCCGTGATACCAAAAATCGGCAATGGAATTATTTTACGCTCAAGCGGAAGATCACTTAAACACACAGTTATCCGTAAGAACATGTGAGAGAGCGTAATCCACTATTTGAACACAGTAGAGGAAGGAGACAGCCTAAGCAGTAGAGTCCTATAATGCGGAAATTTCTGGTAAATGTAGTATTGCGGTGTCATCTCACATATATATTCAACTGAGGACTAGATATCTGAACTGCTGATGCTGACTTACAAATATTAAACAGGCAAGAAAGTACCTTCAATTTTTCTGAGAGTCTCTCTCACCATATGGACTTGTGCTCATACTTTTCACCCTTTGACCTCAACAATCAGCAAATCTCAGTGCCTTTCAAAGATTGTATGGAAAAAAAGTGAGGAGTAGAAACACGACTGCTGCAAGTCTCGCTTCAAAGAAGATACAAGATGTCTTGCTTTTTATTTCCTATCCTATCAAATTTAACAATTGATCGTGCGTAGTAGCAATTAACAATCCTCTAGTCACCAGAGCTAAATGATTCTTCTTCGGATTATTACCTGCGCTTTGTTGAGATTTCACAATCCTGAGTTATTTGAAAAATGCCTTTTCTGGTTATGTCAAAAAAGGCACAAAATTTCTAGTAAGATAATTTGGCGGACTTGAAAGAACAGAGCCTCATGAATAATTGACAAAAGCGCAGATTGTCTTATTAGCTCGCTTTTTGAGCTGAGACTTTGTATTTAAAACTTTGTTGTAGAATTCAAGCCTGAATAGCAGCCATCAGCACCGGAATGAGGACAAGTCAGCCATCAAAGTTAGTTATGAGGTGAACGTCTCAACTTCCATTAAACAAATGCTTTTCCTAATTAAAATCAGGCAAAAGATAGCAATTTTGTTCGGTAATATGATGGCTTTTTGATAGGTACAGGACAAACTCAGCCGCTCGGTTTTTGAGCTTCGATGCCATTGCATGTGTACATCAGGAGACGTTTTAATCAGCGCTTACAACTGCCAATCAGGGGCCACTAACCAAAAGCCTAGAGTTGTTTAGATCTAGACTCAGTTAATTTTACGGAAGAGATTGCCAAAGGACTGACAATGAGAGGGAAAGGCACTTGAAGCTCTTTTGCATTTTCGTTTTAAATGCCATTGAAAAGACTGTGTACAGTAATGAGAGGTTCTGGATGAAGAGCAGACTATATTATGTCTGGAAGAGGATAATTTGTCGGACGATGAGCAGCCGTTAGAGCAATAAATGGCCAGTTGCTTCAGTCTCGCATTTCGCCTGTTTTTAATGTCCCACACAGACCTAAACTTGTCGGATCTTCTGATTCTCTTGCGAGAGTATGAAAAATCGTACTAATCGAACACAAAAAGTGAAAGCAGTCGCTTAATGGTATTGTTTCCGCATATATTTTCACACTCAAAACTTATCAATTTAAAGTGCTGAAACAGTAATAATAGATTCTTTCAAACATTCCTGCATATATGGAAAATTACTTCTGTGAAAATTAAAAAAAGGCAGATGTTTGAAATCAAAGGAGAATGTCAAGAGAATGGTATATAAATATTAAAACGAGGATCTAAGAATCAATTTTAGCATTTGTACCTCAGATGAAAGAACAAAACTATAAGAGTTTTAGATATCCGCTATTCATGTTGTTACCTACCTAACCGCAACCCTTAGTGGGTCCGATATACGACCTGAACAGCATCAATAAAACTAACACACCACAACACCGACAGATGCAACTCACGCAATTGGATATGAGATGATGGATGTTAGAACAACCATTAAGTCGAGTAGATTGTTTGCGCTACGACAGAACGCACCTTTGTGGAATACAAATCCATAGGTGATTACCTGTACAAGAGCAATAGAAGTAATCAACTCGCTTCGGTGAGTAAAGTGGATTCAGTGTTTAATGTCTGCTCCCATTGATCACGGGAGAGATTTTCATCGATTTAAAACAGACAAAATCTGTTGGGCAAAGCATGATATCTAACGGTTTCGCTAAATTTTGTATCATATTTTTCTGGAGCGGTTGGCAATTTTGAGTGCCATTGTGCATTTGAAAATCAGAGCGTAGTTTGTGAGTTCCTATTATTAGAACCAATGCAATACTTATGGATATGCTACTTTTGTAGAGCTGATCAACACGCAGATCACGAATTCAATGACGAATTTCCCATACCCGAGTAATAAAAAATTAGCCAGTGACTATTAGGCCCCGACAATGCGATACCGATACAGAACCAAAGGCAACTCAAAGACAGCACTAACTTTACAGAAGCGATACTGCCTTAATGGTTTATTTTTAACGATAAAAGGTGGTGGTTTTGGAGCCCCCCATAAAACCGTTCCGCCTTCACCTGATAGATCGTATGTCAACCTTTTATCTAGTTGACTCTTGTAAAGAATATAACCTCCCTCAAACTGAAAGAGTAGCCAGTGAACTGCATGATATAAATGGGCCAGTTGAAAAGGGCTTGTGTGTGAACATCACGGCGCTGTAGTTCGTAACCATTTACACGCAACGGGTTGTCAACTTGATTAACTTACAGAAGTCTTCAGTTATCAAACAAATTCTAGAAAGTTTTAGTTTGTAAACAGGCTCAAAAACAGTAAACTTCCGCTGTTGAGTGCAAATATAGATTTATGCAATTGTTTCTGTTAAGTACATAATCGTGGCAGATAAATCAAAATGGCTCTAATTAACGCTATTCAAAATCCGCCCATTTTGAAAGGAACATACCTTTAAGGTGATTTCCACGGTGAATACGGAGGTAAAAAAATAGTCGAAATAATTCAGAATCTAAAAGAAAAAAAGACAATTTTACCGAATATACTACATAAATCATTCAATATATTAAAGCACGAATTATCCAAAAAGTTATCTTAGAATTCTGCCGAAGTTAACTAGTGCGTCATACGAGGATAACGTCCGCGTTTTAATTCGTGAGGAAATAAAACAGCAGTAAGGCTCACAAAACGATAACTACATAGAATATAACTTTTTGGGAAGTTGATAATCAGAAGCTTGTTCTATGCAAATCACAAGTGTCCTTTTACAAAGTTGGCCGATCATAAGCTGTAAAAGCAGAGTGACCTAGGCCCGGCCAATTCGCTCACAATTTTCGACAAAATGATGTCGCTTGACTTCGGAGATGTAGGTATGGGGTGAGGATTCGTGCGTTTAACCGTGGAGTAACTCTTTCAATGACAGCCAGGGTGCGAGCACAAAACCGATTTGTTGATACAGAAGTAACAGTGTTCCATTTAAAACTTGAGAAAAAAAATATTATTATTGGATAATAAAATAAGATGATCTTCAAAACATCCCAAGGCTATCCTAGCCACACCAGCGACCTGATTCAACGCTCCGCAAGTCTACTTTGCTTCAAACCACAAACAAGTCCAATTTCGTAAAATTCCAGAGTAATGAAATTTGAGGATGAAGTAAAATCTCAAAGTAAGGAATTTTCGTTTCACTATTGCCTGCTAACTCAGTTAATAGTCATGTTTTAAAATGTTACTTTCAGCTTATAAACTGGATTCACCCTTTGTCAGATGGAGACTAATACTGTCTGTTTTCAGCCCTTTGTCATTGAAACTCTGAAGGCCAGTCGTAATCTAAGTGCAATTCAAATATTTATGCGAGAATAAGCAAAAGAAACCACTTACTATATTTCTATAGGAGTTGGCCTTTAGCGGGTCTTCGGCAGCTAACATAGCACTGCTCACCAAAATGCAAATGAGCACTATGTTGTTGAAGTAGGGATGATTGCAAATGTAATGACAAAATACCCGAAAGCTGAAAAATAAAAATCGTTAAGTTACTATCAAAACTTTCCAAACAAAAGCAAATGTTCTGAATTCCGCACGAAAGAGTGAAGTTCAGAGTTTGAAAACTTTCTCAAAAGTTGAAGCACTTACACATGAAGTACTGTCACTAAGTATCTAGCACGATTCTCATTCAAAGGGAGAAATTTAATGAAAGTGCCAGGCGAAGGTGAATCAAAACCATTATATGTTTTATCACGTTGATTGAACACATGCATGATTCTATAACACGTCTATCTACATGCATTTAATATATCACACGAGAATGCCTTCGTTTGTGTCCATGAGGAACCAGGACATCACTATATCTATAGGAAGTTTAGATGGTGTCAATCTTATTTATTTCGAAGGCGTGGTCAAATCAGGGATGGTTAAGCACAGATAGCAACCAAAAGCATAGTCTTTTTAACGATTTCATAAGGATAATAGAAAGAATCGTGCAAGAGGAAAGGGTAACTACTTGAACACAACAATCCGCCTACATTTACTAAAGAAATTACTTCAATCCTGTGAGATTTTGTGCAATGAAATCAAGAGCAACATATTTCAATAAAATTGTTTGCTTTTATTTCTATCAATTCATAAACCATCTGTCCTACCGTAAGTGCACTTGCACCCGCAGAAATCACTAAAGGAACAGGAATGAACAAAGAAGCTTACGGGTTTCTCGGTCCGAAGATGAAAAAAGAAGATGCTTCAGGAATGGGCTTGATTTTTGGTTGAAGGTCCTCTATAGAACCGCGCTGCTCGTCAGAGAGGTCTGAACCAGATTCGTCTTTCCTACTTTCACCATCGCTACCATAATTTTCGGTGTCTGGATCTTCTGAATTGAAATACACTGGTTAAACCGGTACACATCGGAGAAGCGGTCTGAAGCGTTAATGATGTGACTCTAAGGATGACACGAATATCCTCACTTAGAAGTACCGCTTACGAATATGAAAGATTGAGGTTCATTACTAAACCATACATGTAAATTGGTTAGAAGCCTGGTAGACAATTCAATATCTCATTCTGATCATTAAAAGCTAACCCAAAAAGATACACGTTTTCTTAGAAGATGCAAAGTTTTAAAAAGTTTGTGAATCTTTGAAAATTCATGACTTTTAGCATTTTTCATGGAATTTCCTTCATTCTCAGTTCAAATTTGGAAGCAGTTGCCTGATTTGTGCTAGCATATTTTGGGATGTTCTGCTTGAGAAGAATTTCACTGAGGTGGTTGACGATGCTGTTCCTTGCCCTCAGCACCCTCTCACAGTCTGAGATCGAGCAATGGTAAAGCCTCTTGGAGGAATATTGTGGCAAACTTGGTGACCCGACATTTTAGGCACTTTTCTACCATAAAATGTGAAGCAACCCTTGTTAGATTAGTTGTATTTGCTTAAATTGACTTGATCTTATCCATGAATATTTGCATTCTATGAGCGTTGCTGAACCTCAGTGGGGTCTGGTTTTGAGAAACTCTTGATCGATTCTTTTAGATAAAGAAAACTTAATTGACTTCTTGGTTAATTTGTCTAATTCCAAATGTTCGTTGATTCTAAGATAAGGCAAAATGAAGATCCAAATATTACGTTCGCTCAAATGAACCGATAACCGATTGTCAACCCTACCAAATAACGTACCTCTTGAGAAAATTTTAAAAAAATGTTTGTAAGTGCAATAACAGTCTGAGATTAAAATAATGCAAAGGTGAAAAATCGAAGTAACTCCATAAAATAGTTAGGACTTGGGAAATAAAAATGAACACTTACTTGAATTCGCAAGAGTATCGCTTCTGAAACAATAAGGAAAGAAAAAACCATCGTATCATATTGCTAATTCACAAATAAAACTAATGTTTTTTAGTGCATTTTCAGATAGACATAATATCCCGAAAATGTCCAATCACAGATGCCGTTAAAGCCGTCACAGTATATCATAACTAGATTACCTTTTCTCCTCATCTTCATTTGCAATGAAAGTATCTCCGTCGATGGACTTGGAGGGATCCATTGCTGTCGTATTATCGTCGCCTTCCTCACTGGTCGCTTCTGATTTCTGCTTCTCTTTACCTTGGCCAGTATCAGCCAAGTTGTCCACAGCGATGGCCAAAAACACGTTCAGGAGGATATCTTTTCGTCAATTTGAGTTAAGTATAACAATTCGATTGAAAGCCTTATTCGTTATTGCAGCAAAATTTAGATAAGAAAGTTTTAAACAGGAGAATTCTTAAGACAGCCCTCTTGTTTGTATAAAGGTGTGGATCAGAAAGATGTGAATCCAGGTAAGAGAAGTTTTTTGATAATCGAATACCAACCAGGTGATCATCCGAGTTGTCATGATAAGGACGCATGCAGCGCTATTCACAAGCCCTGACAAGATTGTCATTTGAAGAATACCGGTAGAAATCTATAGCCACAATTTGCACTTCAAGAAGCAAACGCAATGCCAACGTGCCCACGTCATGTCATCAATAAGTTGGTATACAAGCACCTTCTTGCTTTGATAACGGAACGCAGCAGTCTAAAAACTGCCTCCGAATCGTTTCAACTATTTGAAGAGCTTATTTATTCTTTGTTTAACGAGAAAACCAAGAAAATTTTCATACATATTTCAGCGGATGGAAGGCGTTGTAGTAGGCTTGATTAGAGAAATTGTCTTTCAAACTGACACCGAGAGCCTCAATAAGTTTTCTAGAACTCAGTTTACAAAATCCGGTTAATAATTAATTAGGCTATTTGGATTGGAATTTTAGTTTAAGTGAGGTTCAAATTATCTAAATGAGTGACTTGCGAAGTTACATCCAGCCTTGTAAAAGATCACATTGATCATTTAAGTAAAAAAAATAGACAGTAACTTAAAAACCTCTTAAAGTTGTCATTTTGTGAGCGGATGATTAACTTCGGTGAAGATTAAAATGCAATTCGACTAGTCTTCCGGATAGCCGAGGCAAAACATCAAGCCAATTTCAAGTAATAGTGTCGTCAGACTGATCAATAAAGACCGGACATTTCAGATCATTCAGAATCACTTTTAGGAAATTTTGTTTACAGAGTGAATGGAAATTTAGAGCATTCAATAGCACAATATGTGTACTTCCAGTTATTTGCTGCAAATTCCGGTGCTATATTTCCTATTTTGACAGACGATCATAATCGTTTATCGAAACATTCTTCAAGAAGTCAAATGAATACGTTTCTCTTGCTCAGAAAAAGAATTCAAGTAGCTAAATATGAGTTGATGACCTAGTTACTATACTTAACTCTGTGACTTGCGAAAAAGGATACAGTTGCCACAAATGAAGAGAACTACATAGTAGAGACAAACAAGGCTTCCAAAAGGTTGATTGGAGTAGGACTTTATTCCCATATACATCGCCTCATTCCAATCTTCACCGGTCAGAATCTACAATTCGATAAAGCACAAATTTGGAAATCAGTAGGTAATAGAATAACTTTGAATTATAAGGATGAAAACTGATCACTTGACGGCATCGAGTTCAAACCTCATTTTTGTGGGGCTGTGAGTAAACAAGTTAATTAAGCAGACTAGTGAGCATAGGGCTTCAGAGTACGAGATCCACTCGATCGGCAGTGAAATGGTAATAATTACAACCTAAGTCCCTGTTGAAGGAAGGCATTAGCCAAATTTAACTTTGCGAGGGGGAATGTACCTTATATTTCTGACGGTGGATCTCTCATTCAGACATCTCTTCATGGATCACTCTTCAATCACAATGAGTGATTATTTCTGTAATCGATAAATCCTCTAAATGAAAGAGACATTACGAGAGCTTAAGCTGAAAAGACTTCAGGTATGAGAGCTGGGTGGCCACCGTGGTAGTCATAGCGAGAAGAACTGTTTGCTGAATAAATTAAATGGGACTTCCCAAAAGTTCTTCAAGTTTTGCCTAATTCTCGATGGATATGTACCTCCTATCTTCTGCTTGATCAATAAAAAGTTGGGGATTGAACACTTGGTAACACGTCACCTCCACTTCATGCAAACAACATAAATGATTAGACCGAGAATTTCACCTGAAATACGGTGATTATGGCCTGGTGGAAGTTGTCGAAATTTGAACGAGGCTTTCGAAGATGAAGGAAGTTAAATCTTCCACCAAAGATCTGCATTCCGAGGAGGGCGAAGATGACAATGAATAGAAAGAGTAAAACTAGCAAACTTGCAATTGACCTCATACTGGCTAGCAGGGAACCGACCAAATTTCTTAGACTGTTCCAATATCTAAAACCGAAAACGCATTAAATAACAGTGTAATTCGCATCGTCTGCGAACCACCCTGCATTTGTTAGTTTTGGGGACAATAAGATTTGCGGTTAATTTGAACGAAGCATCCACTGTTGATTTGAACTAGCCAGAGTTACAAATAGTAATATTACAGACATACTAGGCAGACATAAATTGTTTCCTTGCAGCAAGATGAAACAGCTCAGAATATGCATATCCGCAAATGAAGTAAGGCCAGTCAATCAGATTCTGAGCATACTATTTCAGCGAGCAATCGCAAAAGGTTCTTTGGCTTTCCAAATTTCAGGCTACAATCTTATAGTCCAGCTGTATCTCAAAAGTACGCATTTTAGGCTCCATTCCTCTCACTAAACCGCGATTCTGCTGAGATACGTCTTCTGAGTGAGGGCGAATATGTACCCGTTATGAGATCTAAGATATACTTGCGTCCCCCAGCAGACGATGAGCCTGCATTAGAATGGAACAATCGGCTTAACCTCGGCAGCTGTACTGATCTGGATAAAAAGCAGATGAACTTGGATTCTGTCATTGGCAGCTGGAAACAAAGTACCTTAGTGGCAACCCGATATTGTGCCTTCTTTCCTAGCGATTGGCGCAAACGCGTCTAGCTCACTCTCCTCCAGGATTTTAAAAAAACTCGGATCCACCTCTAAACTGTTCAAACATGTGAGTGATTCGACCGACCACTTCTCACATCATATCAGTGCACAATACAGAAGGGTCTCTAAAATTCGTGATCACGCGGCAGTTAAGGCTTGGTTAATTTGACTTATGAATACAATGTAAAGCAAGTATTTTAGATACAGTAGCCTTCATACTAAGCTGCGTATTTACCTTGTGACTTTGAAGACTCGAAGAAGACGAGCGCATCGAAACACAGAGACTCCGAGAGGAGGCATCAAACCAGTCATTATGAAGACGATTTCTAGTATACTACAGATGACCACGAAGCAATCAAAGCGATTGAACATGTAGTCAAAGTAGCATCTCACTCCCAGGCTATACATCTTCAACAGCATTTCGATTGTGAAGAGAATAACGAAAACGATGTTAGCATAATCTGAAGAAAGGAATAGCTTGCGTTTTAAGTTACTGGCACTTATGAATAAAATACTAAAGGACAGAATCTACTTTGGAAGAGATCGAGCCATTTTGGCTGGCCATAATGCTCGGAAGTGAGGACGCCGGTATTTAGGAAGACAAGAACGATAACTGCCCAGTAGAAGGCCTGCGATTTGACCATCCTTCGACAAGAACGTCTAACTCTCCGATTGAGTCTTCGAGAACGTCGACTATAATAAAAATGGAGCTCAAATATAATTGATGCATTTAACTTCCCAACTATTACTCAAATATCTGGATTACCCTCTAATCGGAAAGCAGAAGAAATACTGTTTTTGTTGACTTGATTGGGTTCGATAGTCATAATCATCGCCTCGATCTGAATTATCATCATCGTCGACTTCGGGGCCTTGACTTCGTCGACAGAGGCCACAAAAGTTGAATCCTAAATAAGCATAATGTGCAGCCTACTCAAAACCGCTTTAAGTAGTTGGGCGCTAGAAAATATGAACGATGGAAGTTGGGGACTTAGGATAACACTCACGTTTTTCTTTAACATCCAGTCGATTGGCGTTGTCTTCATCATCACTGAGATCCTCAGCTGCTCCGATCCAATCGAGATAGCCCTGAACATCTTCAGCAAACCGCATCTGTTCTCTGGCTTTTTGGTATTTTCCACGTTTCTTGGCCTTTTCTCTTTCTTTGGAAAATTCTCTGTCGATGAAAAAGTGTAAAATTGATCCATTTGTTTCCAGAGGCAAAGAGAAGTCTAATTTAGATCAAATTCAAGTAATGATCAACCCATTTAGTTCTGGTAAGAACTGCACACACTTTTAAATTACCGGTATTCCTCTACTTGGTGATTGATTTAATACCTGAACTCAAAATGCACAAAAGTGAGAAGATGCCTTATATCTTTGAAGACTAGCATTGACCAGTAGGAGTGAACACTAACCGAGGATCCTGATATTTGCTGCTACTTCATTCATTTAGCGCAGAATTGGTTGGCAAAATAATGTAGGCACTAAAGCTAAGAGCAAGAACTCGTAAAACAGGCGAAAGAACGAAGCACCAAAAGACAGTTAATGATTTGTCAATTCAGAAGCTGCGATCTCCCAGTTTTCTGGATGAAAAAACGCAACGATTTTTTAACCAACTTAGGGTTTTGTGCATATTCAAGGGGCTCTGTGTTGACAGCTTTCACATGCGACCCTTTCTCTAGGCTTGGTTCGATTTCTCACTGTGACCCAAAATATTACGTACTACCTATATTTATCAACAAGATTGTAACGCTAATCGTTCCTTGAAGGTGAAATGAATTGGGAACTTTTAACAGGCCTCAAGCTGCTTCCCGCCACCTTTCGGTACAGGAATTCCCAAACAAATGGAAACACTCTTAAGTTTTCGCTGCATCAAGAGGTTAAATTTCTTATATTAGCCTGGACTGCAGTCGATACGTAACTTAAGAAGCAATGATAGACATTAAATGTCTATCCCCTAAATAAGTGCCATTCGACGATTGGCTGTGTAGGATAATTGCGAATCAGACGTAAACCGGTTTCAAGTGACCCCAATCTCTATTAAAATGTTAAAAATCGTAACTTCTAAGTAAATGACAAACGAACTCTTCTCCATGCTCAGAATCTACCACGTTTGTTTCTGTTAGCCAAAAACCGTGAAACTGTGGATTTCTCCATGTGGAGTTCGAGGACTCAGTTATTCTTAGACAACCAGGGGTGAGTGAAAGGCGTTATACTTTTGCATTTCGCATTAAGAAAATTAGCATCTATTTTGTCTTTATATCTGTCACATAGGATATTTACCCTTAATTTAAATATCCAAATGAATGGAGCTCGTCCATTCAATGATGTTTTGCAATACTGATGTCTCAGATGGACTAAATGATCAAAGGAAAATCAGTAAAATTTTCGCTAAGATCTAGCGACTTTCATCACTTGTCACTAAACTAAACTTGTTATTTCATTGACTTATAAAGCAACTTGTAAATAAAAATATCCAATGATCAATTCAGATTTTTGCGGCTGAATAGCAATTTTGGAAGACATTGTAAAGTTAGCTTACAATTTTCATTGGAAGGGAATATCATTCCAGATTTTGCAGCTTTTGTAGGTTTACGCCATTACCGATTTAAATTATGCCATGGTAAGCACGATGTAATTTATTTTGTCATTTGCGTCGAGAAGGGGAGTAACTTAGATGCTCTGGAAACCAGTGTTTAACCAATATAAGAAGTCATTCCATTTGCAAAGTTGGAGCCAGAAAGAATAAACCTCAAAGAGTCAAAATTGTACGCGATGGGTACAGCATCGCAGCATAGGTAATCCATTCTAATTTGCCCAGAGAAATAGTTGCTGGATGGAGATTGGATTTGCTGCTCAAAATAAATGACTGACTTATGATAATCTCGGCTTCTTCTAATAGGCCCTTTATAATTATCAGTTCTGTATTTATTGTTGGTGTATTATCCTAAAGGCAAGTTATTTACAATTTTCTTGGGTACAAACACAGCTACAGTGACAAAAATATGTTTCAATTTTCTTAGAGTTATTTTCTCATCTGAAAGAATGCACTATAAACAGTTTTTCCATTTCCTCATTGCCAATGTATGAATGCGCAACCAGCATTTGCTAATGAGTTTCACAACCGCAACTACCGTAGCTACCACTCTTATCAGAGAACAGATTTCCGGAGAAATGTTTCAACGCTGAAGGAAATCGACCACACATCCGTAAGTAAACAATATGAAAAATGAAGATTCGCTTACCCACTCAGAACTCCTAAGACGAGGTTCATCACGAAGAAGGAGCCGATTATGATGAGACTGACGAAATAAATGAATGGCCACTCCATTCCCTGCGAATCGTTCATCTAGAAAGGAAAAAAATGCAGCAAAGATGCAAAATATGTTTGATAGTGGTACTCATGGATTTGCCAAGACTAATAGTTTAACTTTTAAGAGTTAGAGAAAAGGAGATAATCAGCTCCTTCACTCCACAAGGCTAGTATGCTCTAGCTGTCACCTATCTCGCCATTTTATAGACATCTAGACATCTCATTAAATCTACCTCCTCTAGAATCCTTCTAGCTTGTGAATCTCTCGTAATGCCACTTATTTAGCCTTCCCTTTAAGCCATTCAGACTGCTATACCTACTTTGACGCTTTTGAGTGCATATACTGTGCACAAATCTCCAAGTGTTCGGACCACAGAAACACTATGGTGCGCATGCTTAAGACTTTCATCTGGGGTTTTCAAGCTAACTATCAGGATGATGTAAGGCGCCTAAATTCATGTTTAAAACAATGACACCCACTGTGATATTACCGCGCTAAGCCTCATTGAGATGTGACTTTGTTATAGTCGTAGATGTATACTATACGGCCAGATTTAAAGACCTTGACCTTAACCAAACACTAAAACTTACAGGCTGGAAGCTGAATCCAATGTCACACCCTCCTGACAGACTACTATCACATCAGACATCACAAAGGACCGCTCCGTTTCAGCCGAATAAGAATTATTTGACCATAGCCAGCAAAGACGTGGCAATGCTTCTTATTCAAATCACAGTGACATCAACGCATATTAAATGTGTCTTGAGAGTAAATTCTTTTTTATCTATCCAATAAAAATAGACTTAATTTTTTTTCATTAATATCTGCCCATTGATAAACGCTACTACGATAGGGTAAACCGAAATCAAGTAAACGTCTCCCTTTGGCAATGGGTAGACTTTTAGAGCAGGCTGTTTGATGTATGCATATCTCAAAACTGCAGCATCGTTCGTACACTATAATTCACCTTTTTGAGCTACAAGTTGCTCACTGAATCAATGGTTTTTAACTTTAATGTGCATCCAAATGTCTAAGCTATTACTTTGAATGGCTTTTACCTGGTACTAATCTAACAAAAAATAATCGAAGCGATGTGGAATTCGCATCAGTCCTATGCATCTGCTGGTAAAGAAAACGTTGAACAAGAGACCGGTTGACCATCTATTTTCACTAGCAACGTCTTTATGCGATCCTGAAGGGAATGACCAGAAATAACAATGTATCACCTGTCTGATATATGGGAGTATGATGGAAAAATTCTGGGCCCAAGAAAAATAAGAGTTCAGCTATATGGACGTGCATAGAGGTTATTAATCTGAATTTCGAAGAGAGCATTGAAAGTGGAAATCAGAAGTAGATGAAATAGGAGGAAATTCAGTTCCCACTTCTTCCTGATTTTGTGGTAGCAATGTCAGCTAACTAGCTCATGAAAGCTAATGTCTAACGAAGGTTCAGTGCCTTATTTTAAAAAAAAACATCCATCCCTTGTTAGTCGGCTAATGCCTTACCAAGTTAATCCATAAGCACCTAGTCCACAACGTCTGGTTTGTCTTCGAGGTAAAAGGCCCTCAGTTAAGGGGGTTCCCCATCTTGTATCTGCACAAGCACAAGCCGAAGATGAAGTTTCAGCGGAATCCATAGACCATAATTAAGAAGGCCATATTATGCGAGACGAACACTGGCTGAAGAGTGTTTCGGAAAAACTCTGGGATTCCGTGTTCAAGTGATAGACCCGCCACCTGATGCCTTTCATTTTATATCGCCCCATCAACATCATATCTACGCACCACACTTTCACCTTAATAGCTTTATTAACTAAAAGTGAGTGGAGAAAGACTATTACTATCATTGATTTAAGCTCTTTCCTTCTCTTTTGTTATGTTTTGCAGATAGTTTTCCTCCTAACCTTTTCTTTTTCCTAACAAATAGAAATATTGATCTAGGCTGATAAACGTGAACCAGTGACCGCTAAGAACTCTGAGTGGAAATTCTAAGGAATTTCTGACCAAATCCTCCTCTTACCCAATATAGGACATTGGTCCACCCTTCCATAGTGACACATTGAAAGACAGTTAACATGGAAGCTGCAAGGTTGTCAAAATTTGTAATCCCATAATTGGGTCCGGGCCATCTTTCAGGAGGTTTGATGAATCCCGTAAAAGCATAGGGGTCAGCACTAATATTTGCCTCAATAGCATTCCTTTCTGCGATTGCAGCTTTCGTCATATTTGGTCGAAAATCATGGCAGATCAGAGGGAACTTGCAGAGGTACCCATGTCGACTTAGACTGCATGGCGTTGGATTATCCATTATTTCTCCTAGATCAAATACAGCAAACACAAATTACTGTCGATCGCATTCACATTCATATGGGAATGGCTAAAAGCGTAATTAGTTAGAAGAGAAATCGGATAGAAAATAAGGCGGCAGAGCTGTTTGGAAAAGCGTTAATGGCAGAGCTGGGAACATGTTTCAGATGAGGTTTCACGCAAAATCTCAGGTCCACCCCATTTTTGAGTAAGAGTAAGAAAGAATTTTCTTAAAAATACCAATTAGTTAGGAGGGGAGAGAAGAAGTGCGAGTCAGGGGAGCGGTGGGAGGAAAAGGAAAAAATGGAGTTTGCGAGAGTATCTCTGAGAGCATTCTTGTATTTACGACAGGCGGTGCAAAGCAGTGCGCAATAAATCTGTACCCCCATTCTAACCTTCTCCAGCTTCTACTAATCCATTGCTGTGTCTCTACATGCGCCCTACTCCATGGCAATTAGGCTACTACCGGTCTTATTGGCTCCCGGCCAGGTAGGAGTGAGTTAATATCTTACTTTCCATAGTTTTTCCGAGGCTCATTTGATGATGACTGGATTACGTAACGATTTGAATAAGAGAGGAGCAGAGCTGGGTTTCTGTTGTAGATGTTGATTATATTGACTCTTTTGACAAATAAAGGCTATACCAACCTGGTTTGTAGCGGAACATTCGTCTGAATTCTAGCAGAACTCATCGTCGACTCTAGTAACTATTTACCAAAATTAACTTTGAGCAATAGACTGATTCAGCTTAAAGTTTAAAGCTAAAAGAAAGTGAACTAGAAAGAAGGAAGTAGCCCAACGGATGTGAGACGATTGGAGAAAAACTCACCACGAAAACTGCCTGGTTAAAGGTGATTTAAGTCTATTCTGTACCCACGCCTCCTAAAGACCGCCCGTGATACTTGTGTCCAATCTTTGAATTAGCGAAATAAAAGTGCTCGATAAATTATATAAACGAAAGTAACACGTCAGCCATAGCAGAAAATAAATAGGATGACTTTTTTGCATAAAGTTCGATGACCTAGAATCCTGTTAGATCAGATGGAAAACTAGACTATCAATTTGCAAAGTTCACCGAATGATTTCTCAGCTTTCGCCCTAACGAAAAATTGAATGGATGGATGGATAAATGAATGAATGACTGAATGAAATGTGAGGCATTTGCATTGTCAACAAGAGTTACTTAATTTGCATGTTTCTCTGATTTTCCCCAATATCTCTCTCTGGTTCTCTGATTCAGTAGTTCCATCAATTTTAGGCTGTGAGGCAGATCCACTTTAAAACCTTTGAAATCGAATTTTACGCACATCCTGCAATGCATCAAGTCAATAAGAATAAGCCTCCTAACTCACTTAAAAATATAAGGAAAGACCTGACTGTCAGCACTCAAGGAAGATATTGCCTCACGTGCACTGGTGCATAAAATGTAAGCATGTCCACAGGCAAAAAGACTAGGAATGTCTCTTAAAATATATGATACACATAAAGATAAGCTCAAGTGCAAAGCAACTTTGAAAAAAAAGCCTTGCCACTCATTTTCGGTAAAGAAAAACGCCTTTGTATTGTCAATATATAGATCATCAAAAAACCCATAAAGATGGCTTTTCAAAACACTAGTAGCACATCTATATTTTTAGAATTTAAATCTAAAAGTTAAATGTGCAAGAAACCGTTGAACCACTGACACCGATTAGCAAAAACCCGCCTAGAGACTTAAAAAATTTGGTCTCATTGAATTTGCTATTGGAAAGATCTGTTACCGAAAAGGTGTCTCAATATCTTACCTGCATTATCATTTAAATTTTACAACTATGACATTACATCATCGTCCCTTAGGTAATTTTTTTAAGTTAAGAGAAAAATAGAATTTAACTCATGTTTTCGTGTAATACACACTGGCGGAAAATATAATATGCGTGTTTACTTGTAATATTCGCGCATAATTCAAGATAACTAAAAAAGAGTTTTTAAGCGATAGAAGGAACTTCGAGACCGAAGGCCTTAGAATCAATTCATTTTTTTCAGCCATATTGCAGAGACTAGTGCATCAACAGTGTATCTGCTCTGACTGAAAGTGTTCGAGGCTCATTAACAGACAGTAAGAAAAACAGAAAGCTGTCGATTCTGCCGTGGAAGAGAGTCTAAATTCGGTGTGATAAGGACCAAACTAATATGGCTCATACTTCAGTAAGGCGATATTATCTTAACTCATCGATGCTGGTGTTGGAGTAAAATTGATTTAGGCATATCAAGCATGAGGCAATATTAGAACTATCATCAAACCTATCCGATCACATAAGCGAATTCATGGCTGTCGACTGCTATTTACGGCCACTTTACCTATCATGAGCATAGAAGTTGACTGACTAAAAGCAGGGCTTAAGCGAGACATTAACTCAAAACTAAAAGGCGACAAATAAAGAGGGCGGGTAAAATTGACAGCTCATTGATCCTAGGTTTCCTCCATAATACTTAGAGTTTCTCAAGACTTTCCTCGCTCCTAAGCCGAGTACGAATATACTTTTCCTTCTTAGTAGAACAGCAGTTTGTCGACTAGTTGTCGTGTAACTTTCGGAAAATAAAAATGATATGAAAATATTCTGAATACTTTTCCATGCGAAAACAGTCAAAGAAAGAACGCCGATCGCTAAGCACGATATTCAGGTGATGTGCTCTATGGAGTCGAAATTCAAAAGTGATTTCCATAATTCGCTACTTACCTAGCAGCACTGAGATCATACCATAAGTCTCAATTCGCGCGTAACTAGAAAGGGTGCAAGGTGAAATCGGTACAGCAGAAACACAACTATGGCATCAATCAAATAAAGGAATTCGTCCACTGTAGGTGCAAAAGCAGAATCTTTTAGCCCACCGTATGATTACCATTGCACATTATTCTCAGTTCTGTTTTTAATTTATAATCTAAAGTGCTTTACGTGGCTCATATACACACCGAGTTAACCAATCGTGCAAAGTATACACTTAAGTTTAAAAGGGTCTGCGTGGCGTTTTAATAATCAATCAAGATGGGCGTTTGTTATGTCAGCATGAGACATGGAGGTCAGTCAAGAGTTCTTCGAATCTGGAGCGGCATGACTTAAAAGCCTCGAACCTCGAAGACGCGGGCGTGGATGGGATCATATAACTCTAGAGCGTTCCTTTCGGAGCCAACCACGCTGCAAACACACCGCCGATTGGACTGGAGTTACTGCTTGATTGACGACTTTGCATGCGTTTCTATTAGCTTTGAAAATTAGAAAGGCGAGTTGAACTCGTCCCTGAAATGTTTCAGCTAGCTCTAGTTCATTTGATATAAACCTCGCCTTGAAACTATGAATCTGCAGGTCCATTATTCACACAGCCCTCATTAATGGACGCACAACATAATTAACGGCAGCAAAAAACCCCGAAGACCGATAGTCTAACAGTTCGTACTTTAGGGTCTGATGGTCTTTTGAAGCCTCTCATCGGAGTCAAACTGAAGGAAAATCATTTGGTGTTCACCAGAGTAAAGCAGTTCTATGGAAAGGCGCTGCCGAACATACCTTTTCAAACTGAGAGACACAAAATTTATCTGAAATACGATGCGCTCGGTAAATTTCGTCCAAAAAATATCAACGCTTGAGATCACACTCCAAAAAATAAACTACTTCACAATTTACAAAAAATGTATGAGATGTGTGGTGAGCGCTTTTCATATTTCTGCCACAAAAATACGATAGGGTAAATAAACAGAGCTTTGGGAGACAACTTACCAGTGTATATATCATAGCAGGTTGCATGTAATTTCCCTGAGAATAATTCCAAACCAACGATGGCGTACATTGTGATAACGAAGATCACGAGAAGTGCTATGTGCAAGAGAGGAACCATTGCCCTAATGATTGCGTTCAGCACGACTTGCAAGCCTTAACCAAGGTAACGAATAGTTAGCACTTTTCAATATTATCAACTGAACCACAAGTCTGAATACAGACAGATGGTAATAAAACACAGCAGTAACGGTGAAAGCCTTTAAATTTTTTGGAGATCAAATCCACCTTTTGAAACTTTTGAGGAGCACGATCGGACATATAAGATTAATGGCTCGAGTTCCCTTATTTCGACTCAAAAAAAGAATATGGCAAGACAATGTGGCGAACAATACTTTGGATTATTAATGACGAGAGGAGTAGAAAGGGAAGGGAGAATGCGTGACTCTTCTTAATTAGTGCTGCTCCACGCCGCGATACCTCGAGTTATCGCAAGTTAATTTTTAAGAAAAAGAAACTTCGAGGGTTAACAGGAACTTCTAGCTTCAATGCTTAAGCTCAGATTAACAAAGAGTATATATATGTGGAGAGTACAGTTATTACCGACGCGCAAGACTATACTTTTCTGCCCATAAAACCCCACGAAAGCTACTGCATCGCGATGAATTTCCATCCAAGTGTTCTCATTCCAATTGACATCGAAATCAGTCGCGTTTTTGGTGGATTTTCTCAAAACTTAAATCTACCGAGTTGGGAGTTAGTGATGGTATGAAAGGGAATACAAGGAGTTTAAACTGTGAGAACTATATTAGCTTTAACTTTAAGGAAAATCTGATGTCAATTTTGGCCTTTGTCTGCAAAGAACCTTGCATGATTCAGATTCAATTATTGCCCGGTTTGATTGGAACTTCTGCAGTTTTCCGGTCTTTGATATTCTCCTGATTCGTACTTAACCAAATAGCCAACATTTTTACTTAAGAATAAGGGCATCAATGTTATTGCATACTTTAGGACTTTCAAATAATGGATCTCAACCATGCGCATATCTTGGCTTATCTGCTTACTATTTGACCAAAAGGCGGAAACTTCTGGATCCAAATGGTCCCTTCAGTTATCGAGTTGATATAGATATGGACAAATTTATTATCGTGCAAGAACTTACTGTAAGCCTTTTTTTCTAATGAAAGACAGAGCAGTAAAACAAATAGACCCTTTCAGTAGGACGAGCTCCTAAAGCACCCAGGCCTCCAAGCTTCAACCATTTATTTCATTTTAACGGTGATGTAGGTTTAATCTTTCAAAATCAGATCGATTGTTGTGGGTCGCATTAATTCATTTTCTTCGCATATTATTTTTATATCAAAGTTCTGCTCCTTAATCTTTATAACTTGTACTAACTAAAAAAATCAGTGAAGCCTGATCCTGAGAGGACATGCTTCTCAGTCACATCCCAACGGCGATCCCAGTATATTACAATCAATATTCAGCATCTCAAGTGAGATTTTTTTATATAGTGGTATGAAAAGTTGCTTGTTGTGATTAAGTATATAATTCTACAACGAGGAATAAAGATTTGAGAATTGGATTCTTTAAACTCTTGCACTATACCAAAATCAGGAGTAAATAATGTAAAATCGTGTTGCTACGTCAAGGTAATCCAATCGTCTTAAAAAAAAGAACAAGGTTTTTTTGCATGAAAATTAAAAGGCCGAAGGAGCGACAGATTGAGGAGGCGACGCTATGAAAATGGGAGAGACAAACTCACTTGGCAAACCCGAGACAAGTCGTAAAGGCCGAAGCACTCGAAATGCCCGAAGTGCCTTTACATCCACTCCCGAGCGGTCGAGCATTTTTTGCAACAGTGGTTGGAGCAACCTATTATTTGGCACAAAAAAATGGAAATGTCATCACCGTTTTCCCCATAAATTGAGGTTATGCCATAAGATATTCGTTTAAATTTACCTCCACAAATGTTTGAAAAGCTATTGAATGCAATCAGTCTATTTTGCAGAAATTGAATTTAATAAAATTACAAATGAATGAAATTGCTATGACATTGACTTAGATAGTAACAATCAGATCTTTCAAAAAGTTTAGATTTTAAGATGAGGAGCGAAAAAAATTGACAATTACCTAGATCTGAGAGTTAAAAATAAATAAACGTTTGGAACTTTTCATATAAAATATATTCGACTTGATGGGAAAACGGTGAATAAGGAGTTACCCGAGGCAAACAATGGTGAAATCTAGAATATTCCAGCCGTTGCGAAGGTATGCTCCTGGATGCATTACGAATCCGAGAGCAATTATTTTGAGAAAGCACTCAATCGTAAAAATGACAATGAAAGCATTTTCAACTTTTTCCTAATTAAGAAAAGTAAAAGGTGATTTTAAATTCTTCTGATTTGAGAATCTGTGTAATTAAAACAACATCCGCAACAGTCAATTTCAAATCGTTAAGGGCAATCAAATCAGCCTAATTAAAAAAAACTCTCCGAATCGCGAGTCAGTTCAAAGCAAACAACAGCAGAAAATGGTATGGCATAATTGAGGAGAAGAAGCGAATGAAGTGCCTTGAAGATGAACCATGAGAGCAGGTGAACTTCAACGAGTTTTTATAGAGGACAAATTGAACTCACCAAAACGGAATTCATTGCGTTGGAATCGCCATCTGGGTATGGGGTATGAGAGCCCAGGGCGAAGCAGTTACTGAGGATTGTAATTAATATGAGATATTCGAAGGGCCTTTAAACAAATTAAGGAATTTAATAAAAGAATTCAGAATATAAAAAATGGGATAATTATATGTAAAAAAAGGAATGCGCTAAGAGTTTGGTTTAACTTGAGGAAAAGAACGAGCATCCAACAAGAAAGAAAATTTAGACTTAAAATGCCAAACAATACTAAAAGTTGATTCATATTAGTACATTTCAAGGTAAAAGATTATCCTTTCGATAATTAAATTTAACAGGTAGTAGATGAGTAAATCATTAAATAAATAAATCATTAATAATCATTGCGCACTGTATTTGAAGGATTGAAAAGCGAATATTTATTATAACGCAAATAAAACTAGATAAGGTACTGAAAGTTCATGTGGGAAAAAATTCTCAGGCCTTTTCCTAAATGAACTATTTATTTAAACCATCTCATTAAGGGATCATCTGTTTGATTTAAAAAAATTTCCAATGATAATGAAAAAACGCAGCTATAAAAGGATACTTCCACTCTACAATTCCAATGCACATTTTACGAATAGGGTTTCGGAGATTTAGACAGAAGAGTGCTCTCTGAGGCCTAGCACCAGTAGCTTGAGACCGTGATGCTGGCCGCTTTCGAGCATTGGTCTGTGCTGCCAAGGCCAAACTTGTAAGATTTAGGGGTTTCCCCTGTTGGTTTGCTGCGGCGGCCGCTATTCCAGCGATACCACCAAGCACTGGAGCTCCACGAATAGAGGCACCAAGAGAACCGACAATAGCGTCGGAGTTCGATTGCGCTGAATTCTGTGGCGGCGGTGTTCCCGACTCGGAGGGAGGAGCAGGTGATGCAGGAAGCTCAATTCGAGGAAGAGACTTGGTAACAGCGGATGAATGGTTCTGATCAATGTTGCGCCAACGGCTAGTGGTTGCTTCGTGGTCTTCAACGTCATCTTCGGTGGCATAAGTTTCATGGAGATGCGCACCGCAATTAGCCGTGAAATCAGGCTGATGACCATGATTTTGCATGTCTAGAAATAAATATTCATGTGAGGAACTAAAAATCATGCGCTTGAATCTGATTTTCAAAAAAATGAGAGCGAAATAGCAAAATAATATTAAATGACCAAAGGCCCTTTCGAGTGTGATGCAACAAACCAATACAACGTCATGTATTGAAAAGTAAGCATTTGATTTCTCGAAAGTATTTCACTACCGACTGAACAACTAATAATGATATATTCCCATTTTCTATCTTTTCGGACGTGTACAAGGATAAGCAGGACATAACATACTATTTATTTTTGATCCTTTTGAAAAATATCCGATATTATGGGAAATATATTTCTATTTAATGTGGAAAAAAAATCTGCACCCTATTCTTCCGATTTTATTAAAGCCGCATTCGCGGGAGTAATCTATGAAATCTGAGTGAACTTTTAGTTGATTTAATTAAACAACCATGATCTCACTTTCATAAATTAATTATTAATGCTTACTAAAGCATATCGTAGTGTTTGATTTGTTGAGTTTATTTAACGCTTCGATTTTTCATTTAATGGCCAGGGAATTAGCAGTTAGTACCTTAATAATCCAATCCGTGTCTTGTCATCAAAGCTAGACATTAAGCTCAGTTCTGAAATTTTCCTTGCAAAAATAAAATTATAGAGTAGTACATTTCAAACCATTACAAATCTCTAAGTCCCATGTTAAAATTATTTGTGTGGAACTGAATTGTTTTATTTTGTTATGGTTATACTTAATCGTTCATGTTGCAGTCCATAATGAAAGGGCTCATTCCCTTCAGAAATGTAATGCATTCATATTGGTAAAGATTTTATTTGCAGCCAAATTTCTTGCCTTGATTTAATTTTCACAGCTTTAAGCTTAAGGGGCTAATGAAAGATCACTAGAGATGCCAAAACTTACTTACTGGGCCATTGGTTAGTAACATTTTCATCTTATGCATTGTGGTATGGAAACGCTGATATTTTAAATTTTTGGCCTGTTTCATTTAGAACTCGACTGAAAATTGCTTTTATACTCAGTTGCCGCGTTTTCGATGCTCAAAGTTACGTATATATTGATTGGTAAAGAGAAATTTAAATGATTTCGACTTTGAGAGAAGTTCTCATAATAGCCTTCTTATAAATGCCCTGCATTTAGAAGCAATACTGACCTCGATGGCCCCTTGACCTCAATGAAGTTTTTAAGTGCATAAGAACCAGCTTTTAAATTACTTGAAAAGTTGTTTCCAGCAACGTTTGCGAATACTTTGTGCATCCTCATTACTAACTGTCTAAACAGGTTTCAATGCAACAGCCAATACTAATCCGTTGGTCTGAAACTCACGGTCGAGATCGATATTTCATCCCTCATAGTTAAAAAAAATAAGAGTTGCGTCACAATTTCAGTTTTTATTTTTGAATATTTTTTCATTCATTTGGAACTCGTTTAAAATTGCTTGCACATTTGAAAACATTGAGAAATAACGGGTATGAGATTAAATCCATACAAAGAAATTCTTCGCTGTCATTTTTGCTGAGAAATTGCTTAATAGACATAAGTTTCCGGATAAATTGATGTATTATTGGGAAAAAAGGAAGGCGGCAGAGGAGGTCTACGAAAGTATTTTCTGTTATAGAGAAAATTAAACTGGTTAAGGTAGCTCTCTTCCTTTTTCAACTGCCTCACAATTCTGATTCTAAACCGGACGGGATTAACAGCGACATTTAGTTGATTTGAAGAGCGAGGCTCGTATTTCGCTGATTCATTATCAGATGAGTACAACGTTCTACAGTCTCCATATATGCCAGAACTAATGTAATTTTCGGTTGGTATTGTCGCGGAACTCGTTTCCATATCGCCAAAACTGGATAATTTTTTGTGGCCTATATGAGATTTCTTCTTTGCATCTGGATTGCTTCGACTTGCTAAATCTAATTCAAAGTTTTCGTTGGTCGTTTCGCTCTCGTTGGCATCCACAACGGTGTGTTTTTTCATAGGAACGGTAACTTGACTTTTACAGGAAAATAACTGGCCCATTGTTTGGTTTAAGGTTTTCTACCAGTTTAAACACATTTTAACGAAAAATCGATTATTAAATGATGCAGCATATTAAAATCAGCTGATTCAATTTACGCTGAAATGCCTTTGCTACAAATCAGATAAAAGCCAATAGTATCAACTAGCCCCACTAAGAAACGAAATGAAGTGAAGAAAAAAATGAAATTAGTATCAAAAAGTGCTTGGTAGAACCCAAGTTCAGATAAGTTATTAAGAAGATACGCCTTTTTTTTAAATCCTAATAGCCTCGAAAAAATCTGTTCATTTAATGTTCAGCAGTTCTTTCGTTTTCTCAAAACTAATTTTTGGGGCAGCTCCAGAAAAAATCCCATAGAATCATAGTGCTAAAATAGACTTTTAGCCATTTCTGATTGAAGCGTTTGACGTGCATTAGCTTGCAAGGTGCTAATTATTCTCCTACATTTCCTGAAGTGAGCCTACTCAGTTCCATTATGAGTTGCTTCATCTCACATTCAATGCTCATATAGATTTCAATCCCAGTCAATTCCTCCTGTTTTTCTAACTTATTATCTTATTAAGAAATTGATAAAAAATAAGTGCTTGCACTAAGTCAACAAAGTAAGTTTCGACACTATGAGTGATAAATACAAAGAGGGAATTCGAACGATTGTTGAGAAATATATTGAGGACTCAATTTATGATTCGAAATAGATAAAAAATAATGACATAATAACACAATGGTGAACTAAACATTTAACATTTACAAATAAAACATTTAATGACAGTATTATCTCTTATGCATTGATGTAGACTGCTAATGCTATATGTTTAAGTTAATCTCTCTCCTTTGTAAGTAAATCGAGATTTTGTTTAAGCTGGGTAATGTCATCGGATTTGTGAAAAAATATTGGGCGAAATTGGTACGGTAGAATGAGGTCCGGGGTAATTGTAAATGAGAAGGGTTTGTGTTTTTCTATTTTTATTTTCAAAGGTGAGCATGTAATCCCGTCTAGCCGCCGTCCTGATGGTACATGGCGTAAGGAAATTAAAGTCAAAGCTGGATATATTCCCCAGGATGAAATGCCTGCGTGCGCCAACATAACAGTATTTTAAGCATTCTCCTCTGATGTAATAAAATTTTAATTATATTTTATACGCATTTTAGATACAAACCGAAGGTGGTTGAAGAGGTGAATAAAAAGCGTGAAATGTTCGTCATTCCTGGACTTTCCAAAGCTGACGCGGCCGCCATCACAAGCCAACGAAAAAAAGTGGAAATCGCTGGTTTTCCTTCTGGTGATTTGAATAAGTCTTCCTCCAAGAAGAAAAAATCAAAAGGGAAAGCTGCGTCGGGTGAAGGTGCTCATTATTAAACTCGTAGTGCTGTTTATTTTAAGACTGCTTGAAAATTTTACGTATTTCAGGTGCGAAATCCCAGCAAAAAATTCGGACTAAAGATTTAAATCCCACTCAGAAGACGCATCCTACGAGTACCATCGAAACAGCCCCGGATAAATTTGGTGAAGTGGAGAGACAGCATCAGCTCAAAGTTGAAAGAAAGCGTCTGCGTCAGATTCTTGAGTTGGAAGAGAAATCAGCCGCAGGCCAGTTTCTTAATCCTGATCAGGAGGCAAAGTTAGCTCGAAAATCGGAAATTGAGGCTCTCATTGCCCAATTGGAAGCATGTTCGGCCTCTTGCAGCTAACATGGTTACGTATTTCGAAATGGCATGCTTCTCATGGTCACTAAATGATTTTTTTGTACTGATCTACTTTGCTAATTTTTATATTTGACTCTTAATTAGCCGTTGGTCTTTTATTCACTTTTATTATCGCATTGGTTGCTTCTAGGGCTACGTATTAGTATCTCAGAAGCTGATTTAATGCGTTTGGCCATGAAAATTTTTTGAGTCGAATGTAGATCAATCAAAGCATCTATGCGATTAAGCTCATCTATGGTTAAGGATTCGTGTAATGCCTAGTTCATGCTCATGTTTGGTCACTTTGAGTGCCTTGAGGTGGGCCTAGTCAACTCTCAGCTATTATTGGTGGTCTTTCGACTCTTGAGTATTGCGTTTTGCAGCTTGGGGCGAGAGATTGAAAGTGCTTTTTCGGGAGCAATCTTGCAATATTCACTTTGTGCAGTGAATGGCTGTATCAATGTTAAAGTCGCTCCAATGAAATGATAACGAGGGCTAAATCCTAGTTGACCGGTGCCGTAGTAACGTGCGACATCTTCAATGATGCGGAGTTCTTTCACCTCTGTATCAATCAACAGACTGTTTTATGGATACAGAATCTCTCAAGCTATTTTATACGTTAGAATTAATCCAATAATTTGTAGATTAAGCTGATTTCAACGTTTGGTGCTGAAATGCTCCTCAACGTCAACTCTAAGTAAGGGGCGGCTTCGATTGATTTCTAATGAATAAGACAAATACTCACCGAAATCTCGCTGCATAATTGGATTCCTTTAGAGTTATGGACTTTCTCTGTAATTGACAGTTTGGTAAATAATTTTCCGTTCTATTGAAAAAAACATACGCATTGAAAAATTCACTTTCAATGGATATTTTAATGTCAAGCGAAATAACCCGTATTTTATCAAAAGCATCTGGGTTGGATTAAAAGTTCTAATCAACTAAGTAGAACGCGTTTATTCAATTTGTCGTTATCTTTCACATTTGACCCCTCGAGCTATTGCTTTTATGCTTGTAGTTTTCATTTTCATTATATTTGTTAAACACTTCTTTATTCATCACAGGCCAATATGCCACGAACGATTACGTTTGAGAGAGAGAAGCTGAACCAAGCAATGTATCAAAAATTAAAAAAATTTATAATGAGTAAGCGCAAACGCGAAGCCGAGGGTAAGTTAAATCGTTTGCTCATTATCCTAGAGCGCGCCCAGGCTGACTATTATAAACGGCTTAAAAAGGAGCGGGAAGAGCGTCGAAGGCAAATTAAATTTTCGACTGAATCTCTGGAGCACGCAAGGCGTGAAGTATTATTTTTTTTTAACTAACGATGCAGATTTACGAAACGAAGAAGAGACTCGTCAGTCTCAAAAATGATAAAGACGCACTCTTCACTAAATTCAAGCAAATCACCCAAGAGTGCAAATACAGAGAAGCCGAAATTCGTGCTCGTTCCCAGCAGTAGTGTCAATATTTAATGGGCACTAGTTTAATATTTTAGAGCTCAAAAGGAAAAATCCGGAATGTATACAGACCAATTTCAGGGACGTGTTCCTCAAGAGGCCCTTCTCATGCTCTCCAAAGCCCCTCACAAAGGATTTGAAAGTGGCAAATCACTGGATGTTATAAATCAAGCCAACGCTTTGCGGAAGCAAGTTGGGCAGTTATATTGTCCAACACAGGTAGTTGCTTTCCCCACTTTTTGACCTCCAAAAATAGTTCCCTCCAACTTCTGCAGCTCATGGGAGTCATGAATCCTTCTCGGCCAATTCAAATCTTAATTCATCTGTCTTCTCAGGGTTTGATAAACGGCAGGTGGCTTTATATGGTTCGTTGATTCCTCAACAGCAACAGTTTGTCTCAAAAGGTATCTCCGATGCTACTGTTGGCAATTTGCCAGGGAACCGTGAACTCTCTCAGTTGGAACTTCAAACAATCTCCAAGTACCTCGCCGAATATGGAGCTGCTGGAGGAAAGCTGCAGTCAGGTAAGTCGTTTTAAACTATAAGTGGTCTCTTGGTGCTGTAAGTTTAAGTTTATTTGATCTAACTGACTGATTTGAAACGGGTTAATTTTTAACGAATATGCCTGTTTTATTACATTCTTATCATTGACGTTGAAATAAAAAAATAGAGGCTTTTTTATGCTTAGCTCTCTTCTAGTTGAATGCAATTCCATTCGAAATTTACTGTGGAATATGTACTATAGGTATTGTTAAATCTTCAAAGCTTGTAGAGTGGCTGATAATGTCCAATAGAAACGCTGGGATCGCTAGAACAGAATAAAATTTTGTTGCTAATTTAGTTTAGTAACATATTTATTAGGTCGTTCTGATAATGTGTACTGTCAAAATGTGGAAGCATGAAGCACTCTTATTCCAGACGTACCGTGAAGAACCGATGGTTAAAAGTTCTATCTAGCCCTAAGACATCAGTTGAATTTACTATTTGAAGCTTGAGAAATTCTTATGAGACCTCTGGACAGTCAGAACCAGTATAAAAATACTAAACGATTGTGTTGGTAAAATACCATCTTTTGGAACTGGAATGACAGTTTTGAAGAGAGACCAAAACAGCTATGTAGCTCCCTGAAGTGGAAGTTTTTCGTATTGTGGGGTACTGATGTAATCCTTGTTTCTCCGACTGTTAATTTTATTGTAATATTATGTTTACAGAAAATAATTACTACTTTTTGATCAAATTTTATACCTTGCACTTATTGTTAAGCGAAATTTAATCAAAGTAAGGACCATTATGTAAAAAAAAACTCCCTTTTGCTAACCCATCGGCATGCCTGTCCTACGAATGACTAGAATGAAAATTTAGCTCCCTGAAGTGGAAGTTTTTCGTATTTTGGAGTAATAATATAATCCTTAATTCTTTGACTGTAAATTTTATTGTAATTTCAGAGCTCATAAGTCCTTTTAGCTGAGCACTTTTCGCTACGAGTTAACAACTCATGCTTGGGGACAATGCGTCGTCCCCAAAAGTTTTGAACTATCACGTTTGCAGAAAATACTTACCACTTTTTGATCAAATTTTATACTTTGGACTTATTATTAAGCAAAATATACTAAAAGTAAGGACCATTATGTAAAAAAACTCCCTTTTGCTAACTTATTGGCATGCTTGTTCTAATGAAAAGGGGTACTCTTCTAAAATTTAATGACTAGAACGAAAATTGTCTCTGTTTCAAGAGGTCGTTTGCCAGAGAAGACGGTGTGAATGTAAAATCTATTCTAAGAAATGACTTTGAGAAGGCCTCTAGGTTGAAATCGCTTGAAGTGAAGTGTAATTTTCTTATCTGTCCCTCTTTGCCAAACGGATTCATACAGAGAACAAAGGTATAAAGGCTTTCGAATGGTATTACTGCATGTTCAAAAGACAAGACGAAATTGAAGACGCCAATGCCACTAGACGTGGCCATGCAAAGACGAAACTTTGAAAAGCAAAGCCAATGAAAAGGAAAATGACTCCAGAATCTGTCTGCCAGAGATTTGCGCACGGTTAATACCTCTGAATTCGGTGCTTTTTAAGTGAGGTGCCGAAGGGTCTAGTCGCTGTAGTGCTCCTGACAACACATTGCTTCAGGTATGGTAACACAGATCTCATATGTTTTTCATGAAGGTTCTAATATGATTCCTCCCCACCCATTGGGCAAGTCCCAGGGACTTATTAGGGGTACAACAGGAATACACTGAGCTTGTGCAACAGTTAAACACATGCACATAGCGATAGAGCAGTTGAATTGACGTCTTCGGCACCTTGGTCCTTCCTCGGCATGGTTTCATCGTGCAGTAACGGTTCATTCTTCATTTACACTTCTTTGCGGTACTTCGTCCGTCCTCGACATTTTTAATGTCGTTTATGGTCGATGGGCCTTTGCTGTCCTCGTCTGTTTGTCCTTATCCAGGTATTCTTCTCCAGTAGGCGACCATTTGTGTGGGTAAGCGTTGTTTGCAGCTGAGATAAAACAGCTGTGTATTTCATCTTGCTGGATATTCTTTTCTTCGTAGTCGTTTTTCGTGCCTTCCACTTTATCTTTTTCCTCCATCGTGTTCAGTTCTACTTAGTCTACTGGTTCGCTTGGTCCTTTCCTCTTCTCCGTTGGCTTCTCATTTTCTGTGATTGCAACCGAAGGGTGACAATCCCTAATATGTCTCTTTAGCCTCTTGAGTCTTGTATCTTTTGAGGAAATCTGTAAGAAGGCACTTTTGCCTACGGTCCAGTATCTCCTCAGTTTTTTGTCCTTCTCCATTGTCTTGTCTTGTGTGTCTTCGCATCTCCTTTTTTTGTCAAAACATCTGTGACGATTTGCGTTGGTATAGGCAATATAATGTTGCCTTTCTCCTATCAATCTAGATAATAATTATATCATCCCAACCTTTGAGGCTTTCCTTTGGATCAAACAGCCATGATTCGGAGCGCTCTTGCCATATTTCTTTCGCATATTCAATTAAGGGAAGCATCGCATTCCTTGTGTGTGAGGCTTTCCTAGTTTCCTCTTTTTCAAATTCACTCTCAAGTATGGAGAGTATCAGGCTATCTTCCATAGGTTCAACCTCTTTGCTTCCATAAGACTTGCTAAATTACGCATCGACAGCTCCTTTCGCAGTTCCTCTACAGTTTTGTCTCTTTGCGAGCTAGAGATTTCAAGATATCCTCATATGTAGTTGTCAAAGTGTCCTGAAGTAGTTCCCTTTTGAAGTGGTCCTGGTATGTTTCCTTCGATTGTCTTGCTTGTTCGATGCCTCTAGGCAGTTACCACATTTGTTTTTTGACTGTTCATGCCCTTCATCAATATTCTATTCTTTCGTTTTCCTAAGCGCTCTCTAATATGTGATTTGAGCATGAGGATAATTGTAGGCGATGATCAGAATTTGCATCTGCCTTTCTAGAAGCTCGTATGTCACTTATTAGGAATAGATTTGATCTCTTCACCAGAACAAAGTCAAGAATAGCACCTTTCCCTGTGGGATGGTACTAAGTCAGCCTTCGAGAAATTTGTTTCCGAAAGAAAGTATTCATCACGTTTAATTTAAAGCCTGTGGTGTCTCCTCGATTGGTGAATAGACCGACTGGTTTGGCGTCAACGTTACGGGCATCAAAGCCAAATCTGCAATTGACGATCTCCATACCCTTGCCAGAAGTCTCTTCAACTATCTGGTAGTATTTCCATTTATTGCTCCATGCACGCACGTTCCGAAATCCAAATTTAAAACCCTGAATGCAAGCAATGTGTCGTACCTTGATTTAGAAGCTCCTGGTAAACTCAGGCTGTACTTCTGCTAGCATAATAATATTTGTACGTCCGGAGGTGATTAGTCTTATCTGGTAGTCCCTCTCTTTAGCCCTCAGGGTTGCCGCTGCGGTTACCGTGAAGGTTATGATATTACACAACATTTCAGTAGGCTATGTGTTCAATCTTGCATTATTAGCGGAGGCCCTGAACGCTATCAATGCCGGTTCTCTGTCCGCTTTTCTGAGCAATCCCAAACTTGCCACAATGCTTGCTGCTTCTTCTCTCGGTGCAAATGTTCGTTCTCCGTCTACCTCCTGCCCTACCTCTGCCGTTGCGCCCTCGCAATCCTCCCTCGTCAGTGGTGGTGGTGGTAACAGTGGGAGCACATTTCTCCCCCCAGCTCCTACCGGATATCGTGGAAGCATCACTACAGGTCAATCAGCTCAACAGATTCAGCTCGCCCAGCAATTGGCAGCTCAACAACAAGTGGCTGCGTTGTATGGCGTTGGACGTGGTAATTCACAATCTCAACCTCCTCCTCAGTAGCCGTAGCGGTTGCCGTTTTTTCTTTCCCCTGTCGCACTTTAAATCTGTGTTTCGTGTAATTTTATACTGGAATTTGATGCTTTTTGCTGAATGTCGAGACGTAGTCGCCAACATCACTCTACTTATTTGGTTCCAGTAGCTCAAAATAGACGGTTCTGTTAAGTGAGGCGAAACCGTTTTGCTCTTCTGTTAAGCCTCGCGTTCATCAATCAAAAGTGGATTGAGTGGCCAATCGAGCTTTCCTCGATGCTCTTCCCAGTAGCTAAGTAGCATTTGGTCAGAAGGGCTTACGCGCGACAAACTGTAGTCCAGTGGTATATGCCATGGTAACGCTTTGGATTGGGAGTTAGGATTTTACCTAGTGAGGATTTGTCACCATAACCCTATGGACTCCCCTTCCCGGCAAATGGATGTCGTACCAGGATCGTGCCATCCAAAGTTTTCCAATGCAAACATTGAAGTGCCAAGCACAACAGAGGCAAAAGAAGACGCTGCCTCCTCCTTTATAGCTTGACGTTGATGTACGCCTTAATGATCAGGCGGAATCGTTGTTTCATGGGACGGGAGGATGGTGTGGAAAAGCGAATAATCTGGCGTACAAATGACACAAAATTTCTCTGATTCACATTGGTATCATAATTACCATTCGTGATTAAGTAAAGACTGGGCTTGTTTCGCCCAAGTTCGCGAAAGTCCGCATATTTCCTATCGGTGCATTATTCATGGTTGTCACGTAGGTTGACTTGATTCGGAGGTTAGAGCTGACATCGTTTGCCGTTAAGTTAGTGAATGTTTTAAATAAATAGCACTAAAGTGTCACACTTGACCATAAATTTCGGTGCTTGGATGAATTAACTAAGGAGAACGAGCTGCCGTAAATAATATTATGAGGATTACGCCCAATTTGTAAAATAACCTGATGAAGTTTCTAGAGATTTATGCCTTTTGAGCATGTCGGAGTCCACTTAAATTATTTTAGCAAGCAAATAGGAAGCTAACATTACATAGCTATTACATAGCTATTGGGCCTGTTTGTATTACAAAGTTTTAGTTTACAGACTGTTTAACTGCCACGAGAGTGTTTCAGAATAAATAGGACTAAAACGACTCAACATCGTCGCTGCCTAACTTAAACTGTGTCCTCTTCTGAGACATCTTCTGAGTCATTGCTTTGGAATTCCCGCTCAAATTTCATGTCTGATTGCGATGGCCTCCAAATATTGCACTCATCCAGTTCATCGCCATAGAAGGTTGATTTGACGTGTACTTCGTTTTCACATAATTCGCGCAGCAACTCTACTCCTGAAAGGTAAAATTGAAGGGAAATCCTGACACCAAGCTATGAAGATTTTAACGTTCACTAAAGATAGAGGATTCTGATGCCTTTTTGACACGACCCTATTTCTTTAATTCTTCAGGATAGAAGGATTCAATGCAAGGCGAACCATTCAAAATTGATATCAGCTTATTACATTTTTGAATTACTTATACAGGATTTAGTAATTTTTGGAGAAGTTTTGTTTCACACTGCGTTCATGCGAATTTAGGGTTAATGGGATCAAATGAATGAGGCGGCCTTCAAAATAGGAAATGCTTCAATAAATTTAATGAAACCGGTCTGGCAATGTTTGATTAGACAAATTATGCTGCGTTGGAGACCATAATTTTTATCAATACAAGCCCAGGAGTGGTTCCAATTAACTCAAGATTTATAAATAAACGCGTCTTCAATCTTGGATTAAGAAAATCTACTCTAAAATTTCAGAAATATCGCTTGTTGGACAGGAAAAATCTGAATTTACAGTAATGGTTAGCGGCGAAAAAACGCCATGAAGTCACTCTGTTTGAGGCAAATAATTGAGTTTGATAAGATAGATATTGAACAAATGCATCCTCTGGCTCTGCAGAAATAAAGAAAAATTCAAGAACTGCACTAAAACAAGCGACATGGGTGTGCAAAGTCCTCAATGAAATACGAATGAATTGCGATTCGCACGAAGACCTCAAGCTCTCAGGCTCTCAAGCTCAGGCTCTTAAAACTCGACTCACTATTGGTTTGAGTCCATGTGATACTCATAAAGTAGCAGAATTCATGTCTTTTAATAAATCGCCGAATAGCAGCGCAAGTGGTACTTCTCTGACCACCTCAAAGGAGTAGCTTTTATTGGTACCATACCTCTTATTATATTCCTGTTATGAAGCATTCAGATGCGTGCAAAGGAATCATAGAGAAAACGCTCGGCGTATTTATACAAACACACGTTTCGTGGGCATTCTCCTCTGTTAGCCCACTTGGTAATCAGTTTTTACTTCTACGGGTCTGCCTATTAACGTAATTCGATTCAAGTGTTATTATGTTTGCTCGCTGCCCAGTCTGTAATTGACAACTTAAGTCATGGTTGTGTTTCATGAGCTCCACAAATCACTTAAATTGAAAAAATTTGACACAAATTTCTCTGGAGAACCTGGTTCCAAATGTATAAGGATAAGAATTAAAACTTAGCAGTTCTTTCCACGTTGTAAAGCTCCCTCACCAGAAATGGCATGACTTTTGTTTTCTTGACTGATGGGAAGCCTCTCAAGATAAGTGTTATCTGTCATAATAAAGCAAATAATTCCCATTTTCAATAACCAAAAGAATATTCACCATAAACAAATCAATAAATAAATAAAACTAGGAAAGAGCCCTCGGACCTTATAAAAGAAGAAATGAGCCGCCGAAGCTTAATATAAAGTAATTCTACGAGTTCTGCCTTGCTAGTTGGTAAACACGTGAATAATTTTTATAAGGTCATAAATTGAAAAAATCGAAAGAATTTACAATTAAGAATGAAGTTATGTGGAGGACGGAAGCAAACCATGCATGATGTTGGAAGAAATGAGATTGCTTAGGCCATAGGTGGCTCACCTGATTGGCTATTTACCCCATAATATTTGTCTAGGTATGCGAAATTTAGGAGGTTGTAGTATCGTGGACCTTGAAAATATTTTAAATATTTGGCAGTTTCTTCGGATTTTGCAGAAGGAAAGATGAGTTGAAAAGCACCTGCACGACTTCTCGAGTCAAGCAATTGAATTAGGCAGCGCAAATCAGCTGGCGTCAATTTATCCAAAATACCTTTCACAGCATAGCGATAAAAATCCAAATCGGGGCTTGTTTGGGCCTGGGATACACTTTTCAGCATTTGATCTTCAAAACCGGCACCTTAAAGGTAAAGAGTAACAGAGAATAAATAGCGACAGTATCACAGAATGTCTAATTCAAACTTCCTCAAATCAGAGTCACGAGGATGCCTTATTCTGGAAATTAAGATGACTCTACAACAACATTGCTTTGATTTGCGGCATACGCGCAGTGTCAGACCGCTACACATTTTGCTTCGGTAAGCATTTGCGATGGGTCAAATCGGATAGGTTCAAGAGCAAAAAACACACCTGGAACGAGTCAATAAGTTTTGGGGGAATCGACACAATTCTATTCGTAAGATATGAGTACAGTTGGAGCAGACGTTATAGACTAGAACATTTGACGACAACGATCTTAGATGACATCGAAGATGGCTTAAATTACTTTTGACTAGAGCAAAACATCGGAATAGTGACCTTACCATTTCTGATCATCATTTAGACCTTAGTTTCTCCTATCAGACACTCATTTTCGCTTTTTAGCGTCTCGTTCTTTCAGTCTGCTTCTTTAATAACCGATTTGAGGACATTTTGGCCACTTCCCACTTAAACGTCCTGACGCGTTTCGTCTAGCAACTAGGACGTAGGTCATGCTCTCATATAAGTTTTTTTTTAATTTTGATGAAGTATTTCCAATTATATGAGGTAAAACGTATTCTTTAAAAATAGTATGAAAGGACTGTGAAAACTCCCAGAGTGAACTTTCATTCTCTCGTACCTGTAGTCGGATGTCCCTGCCAAACGAAAATAGACTTCTTTTTTTCAGCTCTCTTCAATTTCATTATCTGTTTTCTTGCCTCAATCGATTTTACATAGTTTTCAAAATCATCTGAGTCCGGACCGGCACCTTGCGAGATGTTCTGTGGAGGCGAACTGGGCCTACAGTTCATTTCCTGCTGTGAAAAATTGTGAATTTCTGGTTTATTTGGTAGCGTAGTCGGGACCATTGATCCTTCATTAGCCTTCAAGACTTTTGCTCGCCCTTTTCTCGCTCGAAACTCGTAATATCGTTGCTTTCTTACTTCATCTGGACCTAATTTTGTTAAGATAAGACGGCGATCTAAATGCCATGGATGGATTGGAATGGGAGGCCGAGTCAATTTAGGAGCCGAATTCGTCACGCCTGAAAATTTAATACACAGTTCATGAGAGTGACACTGAACAGAATACTCCATCATCATGACAATATCTCATGTGTATAAAGTTTCACTAGTGTAAAACTGAAGTGGATGTTATTTATTTTCACCGTTCCAATTACTAAAGCTCGATCATCACCTTGGTAAGTTGTAGTGGTTTGAAGAGAACATTGCAAAAAGTCATCTGGTTTTGGATTGATATTCAAGTGCTGATAGGGAGGAAGCTGTGGCTTTTCACCGTTTGGGGATTGGAGCAGCAGTTTGGCGGCTACCTTTGATGCATCATTTGCCGATGGAGGATGGATTCCTGTTATATTCAACATATCGACAATCACTTTGTCTTTTACTTTCCAATCTAGTATCGAGTCTATATGCATGCTAAAATTAAGACCATATTCCGGGTAAATAGTTATCATCTTTCCCTGCTAGGATTATCTGTTCTCTTGATTAATTTTAAGTGAGAAGCGAATTCAAGGGATATATATATATATATATATATAGATACTTACATTCATATACACATGCATAGACAAACAAACAAGCAGGCAGGCAGACAGACTGACAGACAGAAAGACATACATACATACATACATACATACATACATACATACATACATACATACATACATACATACATACATACATACATACATACATACATACATACATACATACACACGTGTGTGCATGTGTGCGTTAGAAAATAAAGTTACGAAATTAGAACCATAATTTGAAAAAAATTTTCGTCATCTATTTCGTACCTTGGTACAAGGTATTATTATTCTGTGATAATATAAGCAATTCTGACCTCGGTGACACGTTGACTTCCAGAAGCCAAGGCTTGAAATTTTCATCAAGAAGGATATCAAAGCCGAACAACTCATGGACATTGTAAGGCGAAACACAATATGTTTCAACCGCTCTTTTGAGATGATCTTCAACAGAGATACATGTTTTGATGATAACATCTTTAATTGCACTCCAAATTGGTTTCCAGTCAATATTAATGTCACTCAAATGCTTCCAGAAGGCCTTTAAAGTCCTAATAATGAAGAAAGTGAAACAAACCATCATTATATTGCTGAAAAAATCCTCGTTGAACGGAAACCCACCATTTATGACCCACAGCTTTTTCAATGCTTGAATTCGGTCTGTAGTCCGAGTTTTGACGATTGATTGAGTAGTTTGTGAGGTGAACGAATCGGTTGCCAACAAGCCGTGTTGAGTTTGTGTATCTGAATCCGACAGTAGAATGCGATTTAATTTAGTTGCCTACTTATTCCTTTTAAGTAAAATAGATCATCCAATGCTCTTGCTTACTCGTGCGAAGCGAATCTCACCAGACCCTCTTCATGGACGTACAAAATCAATGGGTAAATGGAATAGATGAAAACGTAGATCCGAAGGTCGAATTTGGAGTTGTTGATTAGGTAAGGGTTTTTGATGTACCTAAAATATACAGTATATTGGTATAACAGATAAAAATGTAATAATTAGCGTATTCAAAGGAGAAAAAGCACAACGAACTTCTGCACAACAAGACTTGCGCATTTGCTTATTTGTGACCACTTGGTTACCACATGGACCCCGAGCCCTCTAGCGGAAGCAGGCTAAGAAGTAAAAAAAGTGAAAACCTCTTCGCAGCCAAATTCGATGGCTATAAAATACACTAGCAAAACTTGCAAAATTACATCCACATTTCTGAGGAAAAAATTGATTGAATTCAGTTAAAATAATACGCGATTGTTTAGAAGGGCACTACTCAACGCTTGAAGCTCGATCATAATAAGCTCACATGCTCCCTTCCCCCAGGTGCTGTTTATATTTTTAAAACATTTTTAAATTCGATTTAGTTCGGATAACCAAGTACAATATTATAAATCTAACGAATATGGGTAGAAAGAAATAACGAGTAACAAGCGCAGATAATTTCATTATTTACTTCACTTAGCTATCCCTTCTAAGGGCGCTGGAAGGAATTTCACATCCGAAATGAACTTCGTGCAATGATTCTTCTGCAGAAATGGCCACAACCTAACTGATTTCCTTTGGCCTCAGGTTGCGACTAACATGACAACATAGGGACTCCATGATAACCTTGGTAGAGTTGGTTTTAACATCCCCCGGCGTGTGCCATTAGTGAGGGCTCACCCCCAACTGTACGGAGATGTGTTTTCTCCATTCCATCGCAGCTGCCATAACAGGGTAGAACTCTCTTAGTAAGAAGAGCATCTAGCACCCAATCTGAAGTTTAACCTTAATTGGTAGAGAACCTCCAAATAAAACAGGTCACTATTCTTTATTACTGGCCATGTAGTAGGACTGTTTTTACATTGCTGATTGAATGACTTTGATCAATCACTTGGAAGTTAATTTGAACGATCTATGAGGTAAAATTCAATTCGAAGTTGTAAAAGTTGCAAACGAAATTTACTGTCTTACCGGTTTAATAATCCAGTAATGGTTTTGGTCTTCTGCCTCCCACTCAGCCCACAAGGCCGAAAGTTCGCTTGGAATGCAAAATGTCTTTGGAGTGAAATTAAATTCTTCAAAACCATACTTTTCTTGCATATTTGAGATACTTTGCCATAGTCGATCTTTTCGTCCCAAATAAAAGGCGGATGGAAAATGATTCACCTGAGAAATAAGATTTTAGAAAGAATCATCATTGCTGTCAGTAGTAGAAGAAACCAACAATGACACTATGAGTGCTTGTTAAAAAATACCAAATCTGCAAACCTTCTGGAAGTCATAAATTTTGGCATAGGCGTTGGACTTAAGGTGCTTCCCAAAGTAATAAATCCAACCTGGAGATTCTAGAGTCGATAGTTTGACAAAATCTTCTTAAATTACCAGCAAAATCCATTTCACTTAACAAAGTTTCTGTAATTATAAGAGCAAGCCAGATGAAAAAAAATTAAATTTACTGATTCTCTTTGAAATTTAGGTCTGCTCACGGTTTGAAGGACGGAAATGCGATCTCCTGAGTGCGTTGGCAACAACTCTGGGGGTCGTGTTAGAGGGCCTCCAGCGAAGCCACTTACGGATTGACCATGGAAGAAGTTCAGCTAAAATAACACTGAAAGATTTCAAAGTATGGCAATCACACGTTCATCAAGCTTTATTATGCATAAATGCTAACTCTCCATTCCTTCCACGTGAAACTTTAGACACGGTGGAACTTTGGGAAAGAGGGAAACGAACAATGCGTCTGGATATCGATGTGGATTGACAGGTTTGCACCCCTTTTCCGTAAATCCTTCTGAAGATGAGACACGCTCAGAAGTGGCCAGGTTTGGGGTCTCTTTTGAAAATAAATGAGGTGAGCTTATGTTCCCAGAAGACGCCTTATTGGAACGCGGAAAATTTATGCGCCTCGATAATGCATTAGAAGATTCTATGGAGAGACAATATTTAGTTTTGATGCGGATGGCAGGAAATTCTGACAATGAATAACACGATATTAACATTGTCGATTAAGGTAACTTAGTAATGACATATATGAAAAGGAAGACGCAAAACTCAACTGGGTATCTGATAATATTGTGTCTGATTTGCGACTTACAAACAAAACCTCAATTTAGAGAATCATTTTATCTACATTTGTTCAATTTATTGACCCTAATTCTTTACCAAATAAGAGAATGGACAACCTTAAATTATTGAAAAAGTAGATTCTGAGGTGGATCCCATACTGCAATCCTTCATCCTTTCAATTACCGCACGAAAACGGTTTTTAGTTAGCCAGCTATTTTATCGTCCTCAGACATATTTGAAAAAATGTGGAAAGTGGTTAAAAAGGAGACGACAAAGAAATTCGGTACATAAATAGTTTCAGTCCATGTTTTATTGGGACTTGGCCTTCAAATCATATCTGTCTGAAATATTGTAGAAAGAGATGACTTGACTTAGGATCATAGACCTTTATCACCTTGATTAGATAACGGATAATAGATGGAAAATGGAAACAGAATAAAAACTTAAAAGAGCTTTGACCTTACCAACCTCTTCCGCAGAAAGTGAAGAAGAACCATCGTAAGCTGGCCTTGGATCGAGTGAAAGGTCATGAAAGGGTGGCAGAGTTATGTTATGCTGGTCATGGTTAATGTCCTTGTTGCAGCTCATAGAATCCCATTTATCAGTGGTAAACTAAAGATGCATTGCCAGCAATGATACAATTTTGTGGTATAAGAAAAGTACTTAATAATCAGACATGGGAAAGTACTTGAGCGTTAGAATACCTTTAATTATTTTACTAGAAAAATAAAGGTGGGTGATTATCAAAGTATGGATTTGGAAAAGTTACCGAATACACCACTTGGTTTAAGTCAGTCATGCGAGCACTTGAAGGCTGTCCTGTGTTTTCTACGCTAACATAAGATCAAAATTGGGATGATTAAAACTGAAATACACATTTCTTTTCTAATAAAGTTATAATGTAAACCACCTAAATTCAAATGGAAAACGGCTCAATACGCTTTAAGATGTCGTTAGTAGCAAATCCAGAATTTGGAACATATTTTACCTGGCTGGTGGTTCAATCTTTTCTTCGTGATGAAAGTAAGAAAGAGCATGGCGTTTCATAGAGTTTACAGAATAACTCATTTCATTTTTTCCGCTCGCTTCCTTCTCACTGTCGAATTCAAGTGAATTTCTATCAAAACCTGAGTGGAGTAAATTAAGGCTCTGGCGGCTAGGTGTCTTAATTTGTGAACGGAGCTTTCGCAGAAAATATCTAACAGGCTCCTGCAGATTTGCATGAATTCTGCAGTTTTTCTTCCCGCTATTGTACGTAACTTCATTACCATCAGATTCATTTGAATCATCAACGAGAAGGGGAGAGTTTTGCCGTTGCGAAAAGACTCGCTTAGAAGCTTCAAATCGATTTTGAAATTCCGGCCACTGTTTGATTGGATCCGATGGCTTGTGCACTGATTTGAATGTAGGATAGTCAAAGTAGAAAGTCATTTCGTGGTTGACTGATTATCCAATACTTAACTTTTATACAGAAGAGAATACCGTAAAAAATAATGAAAAGCAACAGAACAGATTAGAAACGGGTTAAATCGACTATCATTATTCAACTAATCAAAAATATTTTAGTTAAAAATGCTTGTTGAGCGATACTACAAGGTTAATGCTTATTAGCACGAGTGAAAATAAATTAATCTACTGCTTAGTTTAAAGATATCTATAGAGGTGGCCATCTTTTTAACGGAAAAATCGCGTTAATACAAAAAGCCTTTTATACCACCCGATCCAGTAACTAATATAAATGACCTTGAATACGCTCACACATTTTAGTAAAATTTATTTCAGAAAATAGTAATATTATGGAGTGAAATTAAAAGAAATGTATGTAAAAGTGAAAAAGGGAAAAATTACTTCAAAATGTGACAACTAATGCCAAATATTTTACTTAACCAGATCGTCATGCACTTTATTTTTTTTGTAATTACATTGTGTAATACGAAACCATGATCTTCCACATCCACCGACGCCAACAGCAGCCACTAGAACTGGCCGGATTCAAACACAGAATTGGACCTTAGGCCAAGTAATAGCCTTGAGAATTACTTTTAACCAGTGGTATAATTGAACTTCAGTCAAGAGTTTATCAATAGTAGGACGATCTACTTTACACCCATTCCCTCGTTAAGGGCCAATTACCTTCCCGACAGCTTACTAACCTCGATAAACAGCACTGTTATTATTGTTAGTAGTCAGCACATCCGTTCGGATTTAAAATAGGTATTTTAATATAATCAATGATAAGTTCCTCATCAGGGCTTCGGTTTATAGTTTGGCTCTTACTTTAGGTGCTAAATTTGTGTTTGATTGCCGATTATTGAAGGGATCATCTAATGTGGTTCTTAAGACGATGGCTACACGAAAGCCGCTAAATTAAGCCGTCTTCTTAGTTCTCGCTACTTTTCAATAAAAAATTGATTGGTCTGTTTGAGGCACCATTTATTTAGAATCAGTATTGTATTTTAAATATAGATATATTTATGAATTATTATATTCGTGAATGCTTGCATAACAAATGAACAGCCTTTAAGTTCGCTGATAATTTCATTGTTTGGCTGTTAAGGGGCAGGGTAAATTGATCATATGCAGTGGGTTTGGGAATTTGGCAGGTTTTCAGATTTGGATTTAAAACCTCGAAACTTAACCAAATGATTTATTTACAGTATTAAAAGTTAAAGGCAGTTAATTTAGACAAAAGCAAACGTATGATCCACCAGATGACCGATGAAGAAGGTCCTTTTACGACTGAGGCCGAGTCTAGCTGTACGCATAGTAGACCTAATTGGTGTCGAAAGTGCGTTTTCAGAGGGTTATATCTCAGAGCTGTGAAACTAAAGAAGAGTTTCATATGGCATATGGAATCGAAGGGTAAAACATCGTTGTAAAGAATTCGAACCCATATACCATATAAAAATGAGCAATTAAGGTGAAGCTAAACTCTAACATGAGTAACTAATGATACCATTGGCCTAGGGAAAATACCGAAGTAGTTTCTATTGCTGAAAAATACCCAGGTCAAATCCAAGTAGTGAATGAAATTTTTACTCTTTGGTTTCTGGTGAAAGAGAAGAATCTCCCGAAGCTAAATGGCTTACAAAGTGCTAAATTTTCTCCCTAGAACTGAAGTCAAATAATTTGGTGGCAGTCAAATGAAGAGAAGTAGGACGCGTTCCTTTCCTAATCCAAGATTTTGTAGATCGAATTATCCACCATCATTGCTTCCTTTACAGTTGTTGCTTCATGCGTTACGTATTTGAACAAGGAATACTAAAAGAGCTGAAGTTTGGTGATTTTTTTGCAGCATTGAAATGCATGACCCATTAGCGGAAGAGACAGAGACGAACTGAAACAGTATAATCCACTAGCTCTAGAGACAAGAATCTGCTTATTCAGGGTATGTAACATTCAAGTATTGAAATTAAGAAAACATCATTGATTAAATAAAGAAGTAGCTTTAATTTTAGCAGTTCTAAATAAAAGGCATTTGTTGATTAGCAAAGTCTTTTCACAGATGTATTAAACAAAGTTACTCATTGGGGTAGGTCTATCAAAGGGATTTACCATTTGCTGTCCCACCTACAACGCCCTCGGTGGTTCACTGCACCATTCTTCAATATTGCTTCTTAACTAACAAGTTGAAATAGGTCGATCTGGCTGAGTTATCCGATCAGTGCATCGCAGACCATTTCAAGTATTCACTCAGAATTCACCCGTACTTCCATCTCGAAGTAACAAATTTCGACTCCCAGCACTGTTAATTGGAGACTGAATCACTGCATACATTAAGTGAATGACTCTGACTGTACGGTAACTTTAGACGATTATTAAGATCAAGCTTTGAAATTAATGGGAATCAGATGCATAGCACATATCTTCCTATCATCATCTCTGCTATATCATAAATAAGACTAACTCCTGATGGCAGATTTTCTGATCTAAATGACAGCTTAAAAACACTTAAAGTACACAGATTTGAACCGATTAACAAACCGACAAAAATCGGCGTGTTGATCTGCATAGAAGGACCGAGGCACATCTTGTAGCAAGGAGCAACTACTATTATATTTGTTCTACACCATTTTTTTCTTATAACAGCAGCGGTCTGCGGGAAAAGTTCACTTTGCCGGAGATTTCAGAATTTGCTCTTGTACAAGGCCTGCCATGCAAAAGCTTTAAATTTTTTCGTTAAAAGGGAATCGGTAATGGTTGTTCAGCTTCTATTCTTATTTTAATCAAAATTAATCATAAATATGCTTTCCATCATAAGGGGTTGTTTGTATAGCAAATATGGTAATTTTTGCCTGGAACTGCAGGCTCTAGAGGCTCAGTGTTTGACAAAAATGACTTATTGAACGATCGCAAGAAAAACGATTAGTGGGATCGAGTTAGGTCTCTTAGACACTGTCACTCTCCCATCCCTATGCATTCATGGTTACAATTGAAGTGAACAGAATGCACCTCAGACTCATCAAAAGCAGGAACTATAATCCTTTCCTTTTCGCTGTCATTTTGGCAAAATTGTCAACCTTCTAAATAAATGTAAATGTTAGCCGACAACAGATATACTCTTTTCATCTCCCTGATCTGTCAGCGCAGTGGGTTAGCAGGCCTCTGCTAACTACATGGGTACTTTGTACAACACACCTATTTTATCGAAGAGAGAAATATAAAGACGTGACTTCCTCCAAGTTTACAGACAGGCATAAGCTGAGAAGGATACTGACCGAGGATAATAATTCCGTCAAAGTTTATTCCTAACTCACAGTCACAAAAACACTAATGAACAACAAAGCAAAACTACTGAAAATATTTACTTAAACTGCTGTAGCGATCATTTCATAAAAACTTTCATGTGCCCACGCAACCCAACTCTTGCGTCAAGTTTGCCAATCTGAAATGGGAACAAAAGGAGAATTAAGCAGAGCCTTTCTCCTTTGCAGTAGCCATGACAATGGCAATCATAAAAAGGTGTTTTCTTCGTAAAAAATTAAGCATAATCGGTCTCTAGGCGACCATGTCAACAGTGACAAGGATGCCAGAAAATCATGCCATAATGCTGCTTATTACCTGACCATCAAATCAAAACTTTGATGCCAAGAAAATTTAAAATTCTTAATATTTTCATTGATTTTCTGCGTGAAATTTTTTGATACTCAGTTTTATGAATTTCAAATTATAAATTTCAATATTGAAAATTTTTTCTAATAAGGATGGTTCAAACAAAAACCTTAAATTGTTGTCATGCATAGGCAGGAAATTGTTGATCAGACGTAAATAACTGTTATATTCATGCCATCGTTGCCATCAAATTTGTTCGTTTTATTACAGCTTTCAATTTGAGTTTAATATCAAAAACAAAAATATTTGTTTCTGATCTAAATTTCCCGTTGTTCCTGTTGCCTTATATTTAACAAAATTATAGCGTAACAACGAAAACAAATTCCTGCATAAATTGTGAGAAGCATGAAACAATGCATCCTAGAAAAAGGGGATTTAATTTGAACGATTAATGAGCATGAGAGCTGACTAAGTAGAAAAGAAAAATGTGGAACGTTTCTGGACGAATTCTGATGAAAACCTAGTGTGATGAGAATAATAGCACCAAGGGCAACAGTAAAAACGTTTGTTGACATCTTCGTTTGTCTGGTCTCTTCTCTGGCATGGTTTCGTCGAGCCACCTCGTCCGAATTCGTCCATCTTCATATCTCCTAAAGAAATCAACGTTCTGGCGGAGATTCCATTCGAAGCTACTTGCACGTGCATTCCATACTCCAGTTTGAGACCATTAATCCATAATGCCTCCTTTACCAAGCTGTAAGGGTTGTATTTCTGCTGGCATAATCTAATTTTATACTTCCAGGTTACCGATGGTCACCACGAGAAGGTTGAGAGTAGGTTTGACTACCACCATGGGTTGATACCAATTTTTACCCTTACTTGAGCCTTTCTTGGGTATGCTCTGCCATTTATTCAATTAGTAAATATAGAATGAAGTATAAAGATAATCCAGATCCTAATTGATTAATTAGTAGTATTAAAGGAAGAAGATACGTGTGAAACCTGTAACGCAATCAGAGAATGTTGCGCTCTTGAATTTTAAGCTACCAAATAATCAATTTTGTTTCTTATGAAATCGACCTCTAAATTTATTGTGCAGTTAAAAATCATTTAAGGTAGGGTTTTGGTATAGATTATTCGAAAAATTTTCAACATGATTTTAATAATATGGAGGGAGTTTTATAAATACGGTGGGATCGTTTCCTTTGTTTAAAGGGAATAGTTTCTGATCCTGGACAGTTATTTCCTCAAATTCAAATAGCTTCATTTGTCATCAACGTCCATTGTGTGTTAAAATAACTAGTTAATGCATACAAACGTAGCTTGAATACTGTAGATTCTATTGATAGGGCAGCTTCCTTCACAAAAAATTAAACTGAGAAGCATTTTTGAAAAATGCTATTGAAAACTATCGCGAAAATTCGCTCAAGTGAGAAGAATAAGAAAATCGCTTTTGAAATTAGTAAATGAAACTAGTATGAAAATATTTACAAGATTTTGTCTGCAAACAGGAAGCAGAATTCATTTGCGTTTAGCAGCAGGAGACAAGTTTCAAAATTTTTAGGGCTTGAAAAACTTGTAAATTAGTACTTCCTCAGTTTCACTTTTAAACAGAATTTAAATTTAATTTAAATCAACAATAAAACGTTACATATTGCGAACAATGCAGGCAATTTATTTTGACCATTTTAGTTAACACTTTTTAGACCTTAATGAAAGGCTAAATTCAACGGCTAATTTTCGTTCATAAAAATGAAAAGCATAGTTTCACACTCTCTTTTATGATAAAGACGAGTGACTTGGTGCTTTCTCTTCGTTGAAATATGACTTTTTAGAATTTTTTTTTGCTTTTACTTGCCAGTGCTTTAATACATCTGATTGAATTCATAGCTACTCTAATTCTATAAGGCATTTACTAATTAAATTGGACAATGAATAACTTTATTAGTTTGAATATATTTTTATTAGAAAGGGAGTAAGAGGACCAGCAAATAAAACTCTTTTGATGGGATATCCTACAAAGAGCTGACATAGTTGACAGAAGGACCTTTAATAGCCTATCAGATCTTATAAGTAGCATTGAGACCAGGATCATTGCGTCCCATTTCTACAGCTCATGGCACATTGTACAACCGCGATTCCCTAGGAAAAAAAGACAAAATACTTGCACAGACAATTCCATTAACCGATTTGTCCACTTAAGGTAATGAAATAGTGCCTAGTTAACCTCATGACTACCCGACTGACAACACTTGGTTTCCTTCCCAATCTATGGATTATCTTACCAGTTATTTGACGGTGTGAAGATAGAGTTTCCAGAATGTCAATCAGGAAGCGGTATAATCCAAGAAACACGATTGAAGATGACTCGAAGGAGAAATTTCATGAAACCTTACACTCCTTACCTTTTCTATAACCTCTAGTTCTAACAACTGACGCAAAATTTTGTTACTACAGAGAATTTTTCAGAGCTACTAAGAAGAGCCAATATGAATCACACGTTGCACTAGAAGAGGAAGAGATTCATTTAGAAAAAAATAAATATTTTCCAGTAAAAAAACAATTTTTTAATATTTTTTCATTTTATTTTATCAACGAAACATATTTACTGAATTTTATGAGAATTTCAGGGCCAAATTCTGAAATATACATAAATTGCTACGGTAGCTCACTGTTTTATAACTTTTTAAAAAGAGATTTTAGAAGATTTGCATTCCAAAAGTTTTAAAATTTACGATGCAGGTAAATTTCCTCTAGTTGTACTTTAGGTACAAGGAATTCAAGAGCAGCGCGAAATTATCAGTGAAAGGTGTATGAACATCATTTTAATACAGAGCTCAATAGATAAGTCGATTCCTCGTGGACAGAATTTTCATGTATGGAAATTCGTTTGAGTAGCTGAGAATAAATTGAAGAAATATAAAGATCTTGTGATTGGTTAGTTGTAAGAGGTCTAGAACGTTTCTAATTAATGAGTCTATGCTTAAGGGGGGGGGGCCGTTTATTTTCAACCCATGCTCAGTCGATGATCTAGTTTAGTCTATTTTCCTCGATCAAATTATTAAGCTTTTGCTTGTATTGAATAAGAGCTAACACTAGTGAAAGCTGCTGACCTCTTTTGAATAACTGCTTTCACCTTGACACCAACAGGAGGTAGGTCAACCTGCTCTATGAGTGAAGGCAACTTAGACCCGCCGATGATCCTGATTACACTTCTCTATAACTAGCTATAATAACAGAAGCCGCTTAGTGGTGATAACCAATTTATCCAATAAAATTAGTAAGTTAAAGATAGCCAACAGGTTCTATAAAAGAAAAATAGCATTTAAGATGGAGATAAGGTAGAGGGATTCAATGCATTGTGTAATGACATTTTCAGTTTACTTTCCAATCGTAGCATATGGATTTTTCAGCTTTGTCTTAATGATAACCATGTTAGAGACCTTAGCCTTTCCGGTCTTAATCTGCAGTTCAGATTTGGATGTAGATGGTTGTTAGGCTGGTATACTCGAAATAAATTTAAGTGCAAATCTTTTGTATTCAACATTCCGCTGGCATTATACCAAGTGCTGTAACATTTATGTTCCGATGCCAATTAATTTTACTGGCAGTGTGCAGAATACGGCCGCCCATCCCTGATCTGACTAAGCGATCTCGTTGGCAGCGACAACAAAGAGATAAGGGTTAGAAGCGCATGAAAGCAATTATTTCTAAATTTAAGCTCAATGATAATGAAGTTGCCTTTTTTGAACTACTTCTCAATCGGAGTGTAGCTACTTAATTTAGACTCATATTTTGGCTTCAAACATTTCACAGGTGGGCTGCCTACTCAAAACTGTTATCAATCTAGTCCTATGAGCCCTTCAGTGATTCGAAATATTTCCTAAATTTATTCAAATATTGTGCAAGAACCTCAGACACGTTTTGAAAACATTGGAAAGTCGTATTGGTACTCCGAAAGAGAATTTGGTGGAATCAAGGGGACCTTGTCACTTGCTATATGCTGATCATAAAATAAACCTTCTTATCATGACCCTCTTTCGAGGCAGTACCGTGGGCCAGTAGTTTCGGTTACTATAGTGTTTGAATAAACATGTTAAGAGTTTACAAACATTTTCATCCACAACAGTCCTTTCATAAATTTAGAAACCAGAAACTGCGGCTTAAGCCTCAAAGATTTGTAAAAATACACATCAAGACTTTTGAAACTTGTCCACCTTGACTATAAGTAGTGCTGCATTACTGCATTTCTCAATGTCAGGTTAGAAATAAGAAACGTCCGATTCAAATATCGCTGGTTGAAAGATGAATAATCGGCCTATTTAAATCTCTTTGAAAATTAAAGGACAATAGATGTTGATCGAACGATCGAATTTGGCATTGTCACTCTGCCATGAGCATGATAAATAACTAATACAAGCACTAATAAGAACTAATTCCTATGTGTTGGTACACTTATCAAAGTAGTTGTTTCTTTCACTCTAATAAAGTATCATTGCTAACTGCTATTTTATTTCATACATGATGAAAAAATCAAAGATGTGTTTGCTGATATAAAGGCAATAAAATGATGTTCTGCCTGTCATGGAGCCTCAAATACATTTATTTAAATGAACAACCATTTTGTAGGTCATTAAATAAAAGTGCCTGGCTGATTTTATGTCGAACGATTGGAAGATGCGAATATGTGTTTGCCTTAGAGTAGAACGCTAGTGGATTGGCAATTACAATTGTTGAGAGTTCGTACTTTGTACGGTCACGCTAATTTTGCCTTGAAATACACCTAAAAAGGCAACTGGAACCTCGGAAGAATTAAATGCCAAGTCATATGTCTAATACTTTGGAAGAATAAAGATTTAAAGCTTTATATTATATCGGCACAAAAAATTGTAACGAAAAATGAACCGTTACTGCACGATGAAACCATGCCGAGGAAGGACCAAGGTGCCGAAGACGTCAATTCAACTGCTCTATCGCTATGTGCATGTGTTTAACTGTTGCACAAGCTCAGTGTATTCCTGTTGTAACCCTAACAAGTCCCTGGGACTTGCCCAATGGGTAGGGAGGAATCATATTAGAACCTTCATGAAAAACATATGAGATCTGTGTTACCATACCTGAAGCAATGTGTTGTCAAGAGCACTACAGCGACTAGACCCTTCGGCACCTCACTTAAAAAGCACCGAATTCAGAGGTATTAACCGTGCGCAAATCTCTGGCAGACAGATTCTGGAGTCATTTTCCTTTTCATTGGCTTTGCTTTTCAAAGTTTCGTCTTTGCATGGCCACGTCTAGTGGCATTGGCGTCTTCAATTTCGTCTTGTCTTTTGAACATGCAGTAATACCATTCGAAAGCCTTTATACCTTTGTTCTCTGTATGAATCCGTTTGGCAAAGAGGGACAGATAAGAAAATTACACTTCACTTCAAGCGATTTCAACCTAGAGGCCTTCTCAAAGTCATTTCTTAGAATAGATTTTACATTCACACCGTCTTCTCTGGCAAACGACCTCTTGAAACAGAGACAATTTTCGTTCTAGTCATTAAATTTTAGAAGAGTACCCCTTTTCATTAGAACAAGCATGCCAATAAGTTAGCAAAAGGGAGTTTTTTACATGATGGTCCTTACTTTTAGTATATTTTGCTTAATAATAAGTCCAAAGTATAAAATTTGATCAAAAAGTGGTAAGTATTTTCTGCAAACGTGATAGTTCAAAACTTTTGGGGACGACGCATGGTCCCCAATCATGAGTTGTTAACTCGTAGCGAAAAGTGCTCAGCTAAAAGGACTTATGAGCTCTGAAATTACAATAAAATTTACAGTCAAAGAATTAAGGATTATATTATTACTCCAAAATACGAAAAACTTCCACTTCAGGGAGCTAAATAGTTGTTTTAGTCTCTCTTCAAAGCTGTTATCAACACAAATGGTTGGTATTTCTGAATAGGTCCTGACTCTCAAGAGGCCTCACAAGAATTTCTCAAGCTTAGAATAGTAAGTTTAGCTGATATCTTGGGGCTAGATAGAGCTTCTAACCATTGGTTCTTCATGGTACATCAGGAATAAGAGTAGTTCATGCTTCCACATTTTGTCAGCGACACGTAACCAACCAGTAGTTTATAAAATATATTGCGTTTCATTATTCAACAAACAGAAACTATTTTGAATCTCTCAAGGAGAACTACTGAGCGAATTTTGTTCTTCTAACTAAATCTTCAAAATAACTAAGCAAACTTTCAATTCGACACTAGAAATATTGTCATTTATCTAATGTCAGGCAAATACATGGATTAAGAGCCTATTTTGAATGGTCATTAAGGAATACCACTGCAATATTTGATAAGATGGGTCTCGCTTTATATGAACTCCTTTATCTGTCCTAAATAACTTAAATTTTATTTCACAACCTAAATTAATTTAGACCAGTTATTCTTTAAGATGTTTTGCCCGATTGTGGGAAAAAAGCTGTTTTGAGAGGCGTCGAGTCAGCTCAAGTATGAGTGAGAGCCAGATGGTAGACTGAAGACAGGATTAACAACTTTATCATTTTAAAATTACTTTATTTCCGGAGAAGTAATTATGTTACAAATACAAAATTCCTTGATCTTCAGATTTTCAAACTGCTTAGAAAATTGAAAAAATATACTGCTTAATTTCAATCAACGTTTTCCGAGCGCATTCTCATTGTTGAACTCAGTTTTAGTGCTTTTCGAAAAAAGTCCTGAATAATTCTGGCCATAAACTCTACCTTGTTTATGATTTCAAAGACCCTAAGGCAATCTTATTGCGTTCCATCTGAGCCTTAGACGAAGAATTTGCAAAATATGTTTCAGTAAAGTCTGAATTCTTTGTGATGAGCGAAAGTGTACTTCTATTTTGCTTTACATTTAAATCGAGCAGAAAGAGGTTGTTTTTAACAGTTAGGATACCTTGTTAGGCTCTAACGTAGCAATGAAAGACCGTACCGAAGCAACGATAAATCTTGATATTTTAAGAACTAATTTTTTTCATATTGGAAAGGATGTTTCACAACTATAGATAGATTTTACATTCCAAAGTGATAAAATCCTGTCATGAACGACATGGTTCAAGATGATTCGCTCTCGCCCCATCTTGAGAAAAAGCGTTATAATTGAACTTTAAATAGTCACTCACTTGACACATAAATGTAGAAATTCACAGTACCGAAATAAATGTACTCTAACTTTTAATGAATTTTGAAACGTTCCAACTTCGTCCTTTAATATAGATATGTCTTTGCACTGGAGTTAAAATATTGCGCATCCTTAGTTCATAAAAAATCAAATCTCTTCCTCTGTAATTGCATTTGAACTGACTATATTTTCTCATTCTTTTATTTAAACGAAATATTTTCGGTGAAACTGATTGAATTGTTTCAAAAAATTATTTCAGAGGAATTTTTGACTTGATTTTGATGAATTGTGCCCTTTCAAAAGAGAAGATTGTTGGGCACGAAAGCTAGCCATTTATTTTGAGCGGTAAACGGTGGGAAATTTCACTGAAGGCGGCCATGAAGAATGAATTCACAATTTTTTGATCCACACTCAGGAAGTGATCGAATGTTGCGTTTATTTGAGAGAAAGTTCAACTGTTCGACTCTTGAAAAACATAGCTTAAAAGCACCCCCCAGAAAAAACGAAGAACAATGAGAACGAACATTTTGAAACTTGGTTTGAAACGAGATGAAATCTTTTGGTGAAAGCTACCGAAACCGATGCATTCAATGTCCGGTTTGCGCCTATTCAAACTTGATTTACTGACCAGGGTGATAAGGGAATAATTCATTATTACTAGTGAATTTTGAACCCAAGCTGAATATTTTTAAGATTCGAGGAGAGTAGCGCAGCTAGATCTTGAAGATTATTGGGAAAACCCAATGACTTTTGCTGGCTAACCTATTTGTTAAAAACATAAAGTCCAGGATTTGAAGTTCCGTATACGAATATCCAGATGTCAAGCAATGATTATAAGTGCTAGTTAATTAATCCGATTGCTCAAATCTACGTATTTTTGGAGTTCGTCTTCTTGGAAAGGGTAATTTAGGTGTTCTCGATAAATGGAAGTATTCTTACTCAGAATTTCTTTGAAACAAACAATGGGTACCCGAATCCTAGGGCTAGTGAAATTAAGCAATGCTGACTAAATGTAACTGTTCACATAGAAATATTTCAAATCGTTCTGTGAATTCGGCGTAATCCTGTGTGGACGAATTCCAAAGAATATATATACCCCATTTCTGGATGCTTTAAATTTTATAAAAGATAGAGTTATTGAAAGACCACATTTCCAACTGTTCCTGAACTATTGTATGAAAAATGAAGTTTCCGCCCAAAGGGATTCCAAGTAAGTATCAATGCACTTAAACTAAGCGAAAAATGCGCTAAAGATAGGCTTAGCCAAAGCCTGCTTTTTATATCTTAACAACCGCATTCTGGTGGAAAGAGAAAGCTAATATATGCTCAGAAATTTCAGTCAAAGTAAAACCCAGAACAAATATCTGGAATGCAAATTACAGGCTTCCAAATTTCAATGTTAATAACAAACCGTACATGTCCAGTTGGTACAGATGAAAACTAGCGCCTAAAATTATGATGCAAAATTTTGCTGCCAAATTAAACTGAAGCTCCATGGACTGGTTCCTTCGATCTCTTTCATAATTTTTCATGGTTAGGAGTTGCATTGAAGTTATGAATCTTGCCAATACCAGATCGGAAGATAACAATCATTGTCAAGCTTGCAGCAGGGATTGGAATCCAATCGAACTTACAGTTGACTAACCACCCGCCTTCATCTAATGTTATGGTAAAGCCTTGACGGCTGTTGGCCATAATACTGACCAGCTTCTTATTAAAAACCCACTATGTGTGAAATACTCCCAAGAGATTGAAAATTGATTGCTTCTATGAAAAGAGCATATAAAGGCATAATTTTGTTCCTTAAATAACAATATTTTTATTTACTCTAGCATAATACCGGTACATGCAGTGCTTGAACTTTGATGTTCACATAAGCAGTTCAAAGAAAGTTTGACTACCTGAACATGTTAACCTACGTGCCTCTATCACCTAGAACGCCCTATGCTAGGCGCTATTTTTTCTTGGCAATAAGTATACTAGAGTAAAAACCTCTTGTTTTCAGTTCTATGCATTTCGCACCCATAACTTGGATTCGATCCTCATATATTTGAACACATGTAATATGTGAGATACTGAAGAATCCTGTTCGTCATTATTTTAATATTCAAATAAAAATCTTTGGCTCAATGTCGTTGATTTCAAAAGGGAATGGCACGTTTCTCCGCAATGAATTCACTTCCAGAGCTTTCATAAATCGGTGACTCCGTGATTCAACAGATTATGCAGAGGCCGATCCCGATAAGAAATGATGCATTTTAATGTATCTAGACGCAACAACCGAGACTTTGCTGGCGATAAGGACTACAGTTAGTTAGATCAAGGTCTCGTTCAGTGCGATAATAAAAATTAATTTTACGATGATGTTCAATTCTAATCGCCGCCACCTCGTGGTTACCACCGGCAACCGCAGCGGCAACCCTTTGGGCTAAAGAGAGGGACTACCGGATATGACCAATCATCTCCGGACGTACAGATAGATTATTATGCCGGCAGAAGTACAACCCGAGTTTACCAAAAGCTTCTAAATCAAGGTACAACGTAATGCTTGCATTCAGAGTATTAAATTTGGATTTCGGAACGTGCGTGCACAGAGCAATAAATGGAAATTCCACCAAATAGTTGAAGAGACTTCTAGCAGGGGTATGGAGACTGTTGCCCTCGCGGATACTCTAATGAAGTCCTTTTCCTTGCACATAGATAATTACGCTTTCTTTAACTCTGGACACAGTGAAGGATCTAGACAGAATGGTAGGGTCTTCTTTCTGGTCAAAAAGGGTACAAAAGCTGAATTTAACCCAGTCTCAAATAAACTTGCAACACTAACCCTCCAAATTGGAGGAGTGGAAGTTGGAATGATGGGATGTCATGCTCCGGCCGAGTCAAAGGAGGATACAATGGTTAAAGAATCCTTCTACAAATTAGTGGTCAGAACCTATAGATTACTCATCTCTATCCTTGGCGACGCCAATCGCAGATTTGGCTCTTGTGCCCGTAACGTTGACGCCAAACCAGTCGGTCTATTCACCGATCGAGAAGACACCACAGAAGACGGACTAAGGCTACTAGGTCTATGCCAAAAACTTTAATTTAAACGTGATGAATACTTTCTTTCGGAAACAAATTTCTCGAAAACTGACTTGGTACCATCCTATAGGTAAAGGTGCTATTCTTGACTTTGTTCCGGTAAAAAGATCAAATCTATTCCTAATAAATGACATACGAGCTTCTAGAAAGGCAGATGTAAATTCTGACCACTGCCTACAAACAACTGTTCTCAAGCTCAAATCGCATATTAGAAGGCGCTTAGGAAAATGAAATGATAGAACATGGGTAGAGGGCATAAACAGTCAAAAGCAAATGTGACAGCTACCTTAAGGCCTCAAACAAATGAAAAAAGGGAGAAAACATACCAAAAACAATTTATGACCCTTTGACAACTATATATGAGGATGGCCTGAGATCTAGAAGTGTCGAGGACGGCCGAAGTGCCGCAAAAAAGTGAACCTGAAGAATGAACTGTTACTGTGCGATGAAATCATTGCAAAGAGGGACCAGGGAACCGATGGCTTCAATTTAACTGTTATATTGCTATGCGTATGTGCTTAACTGTTGCACCCTTAATAAGTCCTAGGGACTTGCTCAGTGGGTGGAGATGAATTAAAAAAGTGCTTCGGTACTGAATTCTCCTCTTATTATCCACAGGAATTTTTCAAGTCAAGAGGGAGGTCCGAGAATGAGAAAAACGATGTACATGTTAAATTTGAATTTGTTGAACGAGTAAATCATTGTTGAAAAGCGGTGTCATGTATTTTGAAATCAATTTGATAGCGCATTTTTTTACCTACCGCCGAATAGAAAGAAAATAAATTAGAACAAAAAAAACTTTTTTAAGTTATTGGTAGTTGGCTGTTTACGAGTTTCCCAGGCAAATTTGGAAATAGCCGGTCTGATTAAACGTCGGGCTAATGATTCACAATGCTCGACTTCTTTTCCGAGGAAAAATACAAAAGACAAGTCATTCGTTCCCTGCCGAAGTCAAGTCAAGTCAAGTCGTTCCGTATCAGTTCCAAAGAGATATTCTTCCAAAAATAAACCCTTAGTAGGATCTTGGAAGGCCTCTTAAGGAAAGAAAACTTGACTTAAACAGAGTCAATGAAGGAATTTCGCAAACTTGATATTTATGTTCAGACGTCTCCCCTTTTTCTCAGCGCTTTTACCAGTAATCTACAATGATATTATCACTAATACATCCTATTTTTATGTTAATCTTAATAGCATATTTAACTGCCTGGATCATAAAGGTCAACCACGAACTTACACAAAATAGCTTTTGATATGTCAGTAATCAACAACTAGAAATGACGTCTGAACTCCCGAACGTTACTATTAAATCAACTAATTTAATATATGGAAATTTGTGTAGATGGTGTGGAGTACTGCATAGTTTATTCCGTTTTAAATGCTGTTATCGGCATTCAGATCAACTATTAAAAAAAATTTTGGATGCAATAATATCTGGTCATCTTTTTTTGCCCAGATTCATTTCTTGTGTTCAAGATAATATTTCACTCTAAGTTGATGGACGTAATGAGGGCATTACCGTTAATAAAATCTTGCACTTACATGTGACGTTGACCAGTTGACGTTTCGAATGCAAAACATGAGAAAAATCATAAATCTCATTACGCACCCTCAGCAAGCTCTAGAAAAACACCCAATCTGGCTCATACTGCACTAAAATTTTAAATTTATTACTTTTGGTTGAAAATTAGTTCATTGTATAACTTCTGAAATAATGATGACCGACATCTTTCTGGTCAATGGAACACAGAAAACAGTTTTGAATTTTGTTTTTATACTTTAATTAGAGGCAATTTACCGGTGGGAAACTCAATGAGAATTGCAATCAGGCATCATACTGAAGGACCGCATTATCCCTAATATTCCTGCTTTATGTTCGCTTTGAAATACTCCGCATGTGAATCTTCCCACTGGCGCTTTCGACTCAGCGGCATTATTCTGAAGATGCACCTATTTTTGCTACCCACCATATGATCAGGTAGAGATCTAAAGAGTACCAACGTAATTAAGGCCGACTGATGGATGGTGACATCCTCAGCTCTCCCATTGACGATGCTTTAAGCATCGTAAGACGAAGTTGTGTGGTTTATAAACATTATCTTACCATTTAGTTATCGCAGTCTGTTAAAGTGAGGCCTTGAAGACGTGTGTAAAAGCAGTACAGAAATTGAAATTTTCTTTAAGTAAACCCCTAACACACAGCTGCTTTAAATCCGCTAAGCTCTTCTTACCATACACCTTTAAGGATTCAAAGAAATGGCCAACTGATAAGTTATGGTGCTTTAACCTTTGTTAGACAGAAGGAGGAGCAAAAATTCAAGATAGTCTGAACGACTGCGCATAACCTTTCACAAATAGGTCAGTTCTGTTCCTCTCTCATGAATCACCGCCCAGTTTGTTGCTGGAGGTACAAATTCCTGACACGCACGCGTGGCCTACACCTGCGACGTTGAAAACCAAAATAGGTTGCCTATCCGGAACACGAAAACGAACATTTCTGACTAACTTCCATAAATACAAAATTAACACACGGGACCGAAATAGAGGAATAGTTAGGCTGCTTCCTTCGGACTGTATTAGTTATAGTTGGAATTCTGTTAAGTCGAAGTAGGATTTTTTTCATCCACAAATTAGACCTCTATTTTCGTTATATTCAATAATTTCTCGTACGAATTTCCATTATATTAGCGATTCAGTTTAATTTTTTTACTTTAAAGCACCAGAAATGCCCCATTATGAGGAGAATCAAACGAAAAAGTTGGGCCTCATGATAACATAGATCTTGCCTGGCACACTGTTGTACCAAACTCGCACTTGAAGGCCCCTGCTGAAATACTATCCTTTCATCCACTAATTTTAAATACAGTTTTCCTCTTCATAAGGAACTATTTTCGCATCATCCTACTGGACTATATTTTCTGATGGTATGAGCTCTCTAGCTTCCGTAGTCTATGACTTCCAGGTTGAAATTATCTTTAAACAGATCAGAGAATATATTTCATATTCACTATCCGAAGAGTAGAATAAACTTCCGTTCGCTTTGTCACGAGTATTCAGGATGAGAATTGCAAACAGTTATACCTTTACCTCTCTAACTGGATGAGTAAAAGTCCATTTGACAATTTTCAGCTAAAAATATGACTTGAATACACAGCACCATTTGTCGAAGTAATTATATGCGGAAGTCGTTAGGACAATCAGTTATTTTTAAGGTGGTCCCAATGGAAAGACAGGTATAAATTGCTCAATGCATAATTCTTTTAAAGCTGGATTCTGAAAATGAAGCCTGCTTTAGTGCTTATTAGTTAGTTTGCAAAGGAATGTATATTTTACCAAAACAACTTCATTTTCAGACATTCGCGAGCAGGAATTCAATTCTGCTTTCTACCAAATGCGACAAAAAAGCTTTTTTATTTGTTTTAAATTAGGCAAAACTTCGGATTCTAAACTTATCAGATTTGAGTTGAAGCATGTAGTATACTAGGAATAATGAAACTGGGTTGGATAAAATTTCTTAGCATGAGAACTGGAATAATAAAATCGGTGTGTATTCTCACAGTCATGGACTGTCTAGGAGGATTCTAGAAAGACTAGCCGAAAGCAGACCACTGAGAAATTAATGCAAAGAACTGCCAGCCTACTAGAAGTGATTCATTTGCCTTCATATTTCTCTTGAGAGAAGGCATTGTCGTTTTACCATTTAAGTAATAAAAAATCTGTAGCTTAACGTTCCGGCTGTTTCACATTTTCAAATGGTCATTTAATTATACCTTTGAAGAAAAACTCTATCATCGCAGTGATACAAGAAAGCTAATTGTTTTCATGGCAAATATATTGTCAGCTAGTAGGCTAAACAAGCATTCAATCAGCTACATTGTTTTGCTGACTGACTAAATGTTCTGCAAGTTGAATTGAACAGCTCTCAATTTTAACACGATCAGGCCATTCGTCATGGGACTAAAATGGAACCACGATATCCTCAAAATGGTAGAAAACAAATTCAAGAGATAAATTTTAAGCTTGGCATTTTACCCAACAACTCAATCAGATAATTTTTATTCGATTTAATTTGCCATTATTCACAATAGAAAGACGTGTCTTATCAAAAAAATGATCTTATCTCTCACTGCAGGCTCAACTGATAGAATGTGGTTTAATAAGTAATGCTTGAGGGCCCCTCAGTTTTCATCTTAATTGTATTGTTGAACTTTGAATCCATTTCATAGAGTGCAATGAACCTTCTAACTGGAGCGAATCTTCAAAAAATATCCCTCGGCTAACTTTTATCGCACACACAATCACTGAAGCCTCTTCTTTTGCAACACCTAATTGGAAAAAATGCATAGCACAGATTGTGAGGAAATGTCGGAAGTGCAATAGACCATTCCAGGCACTATAAAGAAATCGGTTTTTACATGTTTACGTGGGGACCACTTATTAGGATTTTCTTTTAGCAGTTACCCTTAAATGCCATGGATAATGTCAATTCATAAAATGTATATTAACTAAAAAGTCTATCTAAAATACTACTATTATTAACTCAAATGAATAAATTTAGTCAATACATTATAAAGACGTATTTCAAGTCCAAAGACGGGAGAGAAGATCAAATGCGTAACCACTTAAGAGGTCACATAGTCTTGCCTTTATTTATTTGTTTAGTTTTAATAGTAATATAGTAGAACCGGGTAAGGGCTTATACGTAAAAATTCTAATATCAAGGTTGATTAGATGTTGAGAAATTATCCCTTCTTTGAAAGAACAGTTTATGACTAAAAACATGTTCAGATAAACAGTCAATGAGATGGATTTTCTAATTCATATGTTGAATTTCGGAGTGATTCAATGCAAAAGGTGTAAAAATATGTTTAATAGTACTATCCGCAGTTCATATTGGAACTTATAGAAAAATTTTGAGTTTGTGGAACTGAGTTAACGATCCCGGCCATCATTTTTGACAACGCTTTGTTGAAAATGTCAGAATCTCAAGTAACCGAGATCTGATAGCCAATGTGATTTCCGGGCTTTTGTTAGTGGCTTTTATTGTCTAACCCGCGATTCGGTAGGCTCGACCATGTATTTCGAAATTCCTGGTTTGCTACTGAGAGTTCATCGGACGAGGTGCCTTCTTTCAAGGAGCAGAAAGATGCTGGAAGCGGTACAAACGAATGATTATTTATTCGTTCAAAAATTATGCCTAAACTTGATCTCTTTTTGGATTAGTGGAAACCACATGCTCTCTAGCTGCTGTTCTGTTAACTGAGCCCCCTTTCGACTTGTTCATCTGCTCCATTATCAGCTCCTTCTATCATTCCAAGTTTTTATCAAGCAAGGAATGAATGCCACTTCAGATTTTCAATGAAATCATTCCCATAAGGCTCTATGCACCTGCGGAGTATTATGTCCCTTTTTTAAGTGAAACGCTACCAAATTTACTAGACTACTCCAAATTTGAGGAAATTTGAGTTCCAAAGCAGATCCAATTCCCTGGCAAAATATATCCCGCAATACGCTGAAATTACATCAATTTGAAGTTGATGGCCTTATCTATTTATGTCATAAAAAAAGTATTTGAGGAACTTTATAGTTCTTAGGCAATCATAAAGCGCGATCATCCAGAATGATAAGCGAGGCATTAGTAGCGAGCGCTCGGTCTTTGTATTCCACCACTTAACCAACATTCGTTAGCCAAATGACATATTTATACCCGATAAACATCTCAAATGCGCAAAAATACCAGACAATTTTGCATCAAAATGAAAATATACTGCCTTCAACTCAAGTGATTCATTATTTTTATGGGTTTTTCAACCAAACAGTATTAATTTTTGTTTCTACTTAATTTTCATTTCGATGGTGCTTTATATTCACAATATTCAATGTAAATATTGCACATTTGAAGGTTAACACATTCTGAGATGAATCGGCAAATGGCATTTCAGCTGGTGGTAAATTCATCAGAGGTATTGGTTTTGCAATAGGCACTACCAATACTCAGTCTTTAGCCAAATTAAAAGACCGAAATTGGCTTCCCCTCAAAAAGATTGCATTTCATTACTGGCTCATGTATTATATTTACTGGCACGAAGTTTCAATGGTTAGATGACGTATTACCAGATTTAGGGATTTTTATTACTAAAGCCATCAACGAATGGAAGAGATAGCAGTCAATCTGGGGTGATTTTGTTAGAGAACCCACAAGCTTGGCAATGATAGTGAAATGTAACAATGCTGACTGCAGGCAAATGTTTGCCGAATACGTGGAAAGGTATCAGGAATTCTAGGCAATGTCATTGTGTTCTAGAATGCTTTTACTCGTTTTAAATGAAGCGTGATAAAAACATTATTCAGACTGACACTCTCAATCTTTGTATGCTTCAACCTCGCCTCTAGCCTCAAGAAGGGATAAAAGACGAGGAAAGGCAAAAACTACCATTTCTTTGAAAGCTTGGTTCGCTTATCTTAACCAGTATGATAAGTTGTAGGTGAGAGCAAAGAATTTCAAAAATCCAAGACTAATATAAAATTTATACTGCAATAAACGTCAGGAGTGAAAATCAATGAGGTGGAACAACCTCTCCCAAACGAGTGTCCACGTCGCATATGTCTTGAATTCCAGGAAGACTTATTTGATGTCATGCACCCAGTTGTGATGAGTCACTTACCTTCAGGTGATGACGATGTGTTTTTAGAATGGTTAGTTTGCTCATTCCACCATTGTACCCATCGCAAAGGCAATTTCTTATCTACTATTTTATCTGAGAGTCCAAATAACTGCAATCGTTGCCTTAAATCGACAGTGCAGATGAATCTCAGCCCAAAGAGGCCATCAGCTCTCGAAGGGAGAAGGGGTCCGTATCGTCGATTCTTCAATCATTCCACAACCATTTGCATCCTCATGCATTTTGGCTTAACGGATTCAGCGCACATACATTAATGTCTAGGGTGGTTGAGTAGCGTCAAAAATGGTTACTCACGCGGTGGGCGAGGTCAAGTGACATCGAATTAGGATACACGCAATGATTTCGGCATATTCAGGGACTCGAACTGAGGTGACCGAGTGGGAAATCCTCCATTTTAAGTACATTGGCCGAATATTCAAAAAACAATGGGAAATAACATCATAGGTGGAATCGTTATTGCATAGTGTATCCTAGTTTGAGATTGGTTGCTTTTAAGTTTTTGATGCCAAAATGCAAAAAAATTGTCACAGTAAATAAAATTCTTCAGAGGGTTCATCTACTAATCTCCTTCAAAGCACCAACCAGAGCTATGCAATGAACTTAGATCACTGACACAACACTTCGAATCTGTAAATAGTTGGAAAAGTGTTCTTTTATCCTTCTCGAAAGATAAAAATGAGTATCATTATTTTTTTTGCTGTGATGTGAATTACATGTTTTCTGTGTTTAATTCGAAGGCTCACCTTCTGAGCATACAAATGATTCAAAAGCTTGTGTCAACCTTTTTTGATTGTTTCTGGGCTTATCACAATTTAATGTGTCAAAGTACGAATTTCGGTATTAAGTTTTCCTAAATTGAATCTAACATGCATTTCACTTGTTAAAAAAAGCTTACACATCTTATTTGGCATTGAGGATTTAAAACTGAGTTTGTTGCATGTCATGAACTCGGGGTCGAATTTTTACACCTGAAATCACATCGATATTTTCCCAAAGTAATTACAAAATTCAAATGTAATTTGCTCAAAAAATTTCCGTAAAAGACACTCTCACTATTAAGTTTATAATAAATGACGGATATGCTAACAGTAGACTCGAAGAAGTTCGGGCTAATTTGTTTTCATTTTTTTACATTTCGAAAGGAAGTAAGTCATAGCTTAACTTTGGTTATTCGTTGGAATGTTAGCTGATTGCTCCAAAGACATACCACAGCACGAAATTCTCGATATTAAAAAACCATTGAAGAAACAGTCATCAGTAATGGTTGAGCCCAGAAGGTGGATCAACTTGTAATTGTCCGAAAAATGTCAAGCTTTTCTCGTCATAGAAACCTAGCTATTTGTCTTCTCAAATTAGACGTTCCATTCAGAGTTCTATCATCTGTTAATGAGTTCCGCTGTCCACTAATAGACAAAAAGCAAAGTTTGTTCAGTTTTACCTAGGCCAATGTTTTATTTTTACTGGAAATATAACTTTTTTAGGGCTTGAGTACCTTTTATTTGAGTTGAGGGTAAATGATCTTGGCCTTGGATTTCCTAATCCTAAGTGGAAATCAGCCACAGAAAAAGAGCGAATTGCGAAAAGCGCTAATCCAAAAAGGGTGCGAGTCTATATAGAGTCAGAACGAATGCGGGTGAGAGGAACTAAACCAGCCCGCTGCAAGCTCCGGACATTTCGTGCATGTGTCTTAGCGTTCCCACAACATTCCTGCCAAGAACGATGCGATGAGTCACCGCGATCCTCCCTATGGACATTCGACGCGTGCGTGGTGGTTAGTGCAGTCGACGATGCACAGGCATGCGTGCGTGCGTGCGTGCATGCATGCATATTAGCAAGAGTTAGCCCAAGCTCTCATTGGTCAGTTGGGCTAAATTGGGCTGCTTGCGTGGCAGTATGTAATAATCAATGCTTATACACGCACTGGCCGCCTACTTTCCACTGACGAAGGATGGAACAGGGGGATAACAAACGCACGAAAGAACGTCCGCACTAAGACATGGACAAATGTTCGTACCTCACGCATTGAGTTGAAGTTTTGCTTCCATCCAATTGGTGCAATTAAATTTTTGACCAACCCGCTGAGGCATGCGCACGTACGGACGCACTGGCGTTGTTAAAGGGAAGACGACCTCTTTATTCCCCAGTCCAATATTATATCTTCAGAAATCCTGAACAGACCAACTCGTGCACCTACGTACACAGGTTTGTTGCTTTTTGTATACTATGTATACTTCATCAAAGTCTACGTTTAGGCGTCAGTCTCAGCAATTAAGTCATTATAACCCCTCAACAATCTGTTGCGCGTGCTGGAGTATGATTGTAATTGTATATTTGGAAATCTAGTCAGGTTCAGGCAAGACGCCCATCTGTTATTTTGCTCGAACCAACGGCGTTATCGGCTTCATCTATCAAACGATAGATGCCTGTCGGTTTGGTGAGCAAAGTTTCAGGTGTGCCTCGGCTGAACAGGCCTTCAATTTAGCCTTCAAATTTTATCCATTTAAAAAATTTGCTATTTTATAGTCTTTCGTAAATGACAACTAATCTGAGCAACCTTATTTATTCCCCAGTGTTGAGCCTTAAAATAACCAGGGGATTTTCGCATCATGTGCATAATTAATGCATTCCGAAAAATAACACCGCAAACTTTAAGCTCTCCTAGGACGTAAATATTTTGATCGAATGCACAGTTCATTCAGTAATTTTATGAATGGTTCCTAATCCATTGGCTAAAGAGCGGTTATAGTATATTAATACTATTTACTCATGTCTTTGTAATTTGAAGATGCATCGTAGCTGATTTTTGTAAATGAATCATCTCTGGGATTTTTTTAAACAATTGATGAAACCATCATTACATATTTTTAAAACATTTATGAATATGTTCTATTTCTTGCAGCAATAAATTGAATTTCATGAGTAGTACTTCATGACAGACTGTATTAAAATGGTTGTCATAAATTTTTACAGTTTCGAAAGTCGAATGCCTGTTTTACTTTAAAAATGGCTCTTGAATTGGGATAAATTTTTAAATATTTGGAGCAGAAAATAAAAAAAGATAATGAATTTGAGGGTCATAGACATGGCCGACCTTTAAGTGCATATGAGCTGTAAACGTATTTAAATTTTATAAACATGGATCGATTTGTTGAGGTTTATACTTTTGCTTTAAATCATTTCATTTTAAAGCAATACCATCCAAAATATGGCAGGTTTAATCTTTCCTAGATAAAGGGGAATGAAATACTAATCTGAAATTTTGAGTGACCGGTCCTCGATAGCTATTCTTTAAATCATTTGTTCTAATACAATAAATAGAAGTGGAAATGAGAAAATTGGGTACTCAAAAAGGGAAAATCATAAAAGTTGCGAATGAGAGAATATGACTGTATTATATTTATATTTTAACTAATTTTTCATCTGTAGGTCAAAATCTTCATTCTTAAGCAAATTTTTACCTCAACAAGCGTCAGTCTGATGATTGTATTTTTAAAGTTATCAACCTTATATCCGAGTAACGTAAAGCAACCTGATTTCCACCTAGATAAGTCTACTATTTCCAATGTCAAAGTTCTGTCGAGAATTATAAGGTAGGCTACATTATACAGAAAATCAAATGAAGAAGTGTATTTCTAGTTTATCTTAAAAACTTTGGAAACTACATCTCATTTTTCTCAGCGGTCTTTAACAAAAACATTGTTAGAATCATGGCATAACATAAACAAGCACGCAACAGACAATCAACTGTAAAACAAAGCCGTATTTTATTTAAATCAGACGTTTAACATGTAGAGGATTGATGAGCCATAGTTTTCCTATCTCCTCGAGGTACTTTAGATGAAGGCGTTTTATGATCAGACCGAAAAATCTCTAGTTTATTGCCGAAGCAGATGGCGAGTATTTGCCTTTCTTCACAGCATCCGCGTTTGTATAGCGCTAACAGTCGTGACATCAACAGCAGCAGGCAAACTAAAAGCAACATTTACATAACGGAACAGAGGCTGGAAAGTTGGCGTCAAATTTACAATTTTCTAATTAATAATTTACAGACTGTCAACGCTATTCGAAACAAGAACTTAGAAACGTAAATAAAGTTGGATTGATTTCAATCCTACGCGTTAGATGGCCTTGTTTAGAAGATTATGTTTCTTCCAAACGAAACTGAGTGTACTTGGCCAACGAGGTGGCAGAACGAGCGAATGCAGAACTGATTATCATAAACAGAATATACATCTTTTCTGATTTCATCTTCCTAATCCTGTTGATTTTATCACAACTACTGCACTGGTTACTGATACGTTGAAAATTATAAATTAACTGCTTTATATTCATCAAAATAAGTTATTGACTGTCCGAACAAGCACAAACGAACAAATTCAAATTTAATTTTGATTAATTGTTCTTGAAGGAATTTCTAAAAGTTGAATTCACACGGAAAAGTAGGACGGGTTGCTATAATGTTCTTTGAAAACATGCGAATTTGCAACTCAAATTTCATTATCCTCAGGCAGACAAAGCCAATATGATTGATAAATTTATTTCCAATTGGCATTTTAAACTTGAAATGATCACATCCGAATTAAGTTACCTAGACTTCACTTTTTTCTTAGTCGATTTCACCAAATTATTTTTTAATAAATCCCATGTTGTAGTTGGTAGCTGTCAAACCTAGACTCCTAGCTGCAGTAGTGCACGGAGCTAATTTTCTAATCAGGTACCAACTGACTGCGACCTAAAAGCCCAGTAACTGCATTTATTGTGAGCATATTTGTAGTTTAGGGATTGAAGCCAAAACGCCGAGTAATGTTGGTGTCACTTAAAAGCATCTAACAGATGTTGAGGACAAACATGGACTTGTAATCAAATAGGAAAGTAAATATTAAAAGCAGCTTATTGAAATTCAAGGAAACTTGGTGGTCAAGCCAGTTTAATTATTTATTGGAGCTATTTGTCGAGGAAAGAGGTACGTAACTTTTGATCTCTAATTCGAAAATGAGGTGCCGGCAGCTGACATTTATTAACTGTTTTTCTGCAAAACGAAATTGATATCAGTATCGAGGAATATTTAAACAGATTCAGCTCCGTCAAATTCTTTCTATGTTATAAGCTTCCCAGATCCATTTCAACAAACCCATTCAAAAGTGTTAGTAGACTTTTTCATATATTATTGATTAAAAAAAAATCACGAAAACAATAGTTAAATTAATTAAGAATTAAAGTTGTTCAAGAGAGGGATCAATTAATGAATCACAAAATCTCCCGAGTGTGTTTATCTCTCAAAATCTCTGTCAGTGCCTTCTCAGTGGTTGCCTAAAAGCTTAGATAACGAACATACTCAAAGTGTTTTGCTTCTTTATCCCTTCTTTAGAGACAAATAAGTGCTTCTGATTAGATTAACTCGATAGTGACCAGCTTTACTAAAGACCACTATTTGACCGGTCGGTAGGTAATGACCGGTCCATCACAATCCTCCTCGGAGCTCTAATTAGCCGCCTACTACCATCCACTTATGTGATTGACGTTACCACCTAAGAACTGCGAGGAGGTGGGCCTTCAATCGCCTCTTTTAGTTACTGTCTTTTATCTTTTGGCTACCGCAATTCTCTTATACCCATAGTCCCTTTCAGTTGTCCTCTGGGCCGGCTCTTTCATCAAATCTTTATCTTTGCAATCATTAGCATTACTTTCTAGAGATGAACTAATGAGCTCTTGAGTGTTGAAAGCTGAAGATTAAAACAATACTCTATCTTTTTGCAGTCACTAATCTCTCTTGCCAAATCTGCCGTCATTTATCAGTACTAGGAATTGAAAAACAAGACACAGCTGTTTTCCCATTTGGATGGCCATTTAATTTATTTCTGTCCAAAGCGTTGATTGCGGCATGAAAATGACTAAAGTACAGATTCTAGTAAATAATTTATCTCACTAATTGATTCAGCAGATTCAAAGTATGAAGAAATTCTACCAGGATCAAATTTCATTCAGTTCAAAATATTTACCGAATCAACTGAATCAAACTTCGCAAATTCGCAAAATTTCTATGGGAACTCTTGATTCATGAGTTTTTTTTTGAGCCATACAAGGTGAATTTAACATTCATTTTAGATAAATTTACGATAAATGCAAAACATCTGAAAAACTAGTCATAAAATCAAAAACTGAGATTCACTTAGTTATTTTTTCGATATCATAACATTAATTCCTATAATAATTTAAAAAATTATACAGAACTAATTTGGTGCCGGCGTTTTTAATTGTATTTTATTTAATACAAAACAATCGGTTTAGATTTTAAAAGACTTAGTGGCTGAGCAGGCAATTAGTGCTGTTTATTAAAAAAAAAATAGGTCGTCTAATATTACGGATAAATACTAGCTTTTATTTAGGAAAGAAAGTCTTCATTAAAATTAATGGAATTATAATTTGTCTTGTGTGTTATTCGTTGGAGCAAAAATTAATAATTTGAAATCAAAAACAATTTTGCTCTAAACACTAAACAAACTGAAATCTGGGCACAAGTGCAATTTACAATACACTTGAGCAGGATATTTTGCTCAGAAAATCACTTTCAAACGGGTTTATTTAATCGTCGCCTGATACTACTTTCGACTGAAAAGACATTAGGGGTTAAAGCTGAACACATCCAGTAATATCCTAGTGAAAATATTCAGAATTCTTGGTTGCCAAATGCGTTCTCTTGAATTTTCGCAACCACCATCTCTTAGAGCAGTTGATGCCTACTGAAGTTGTACTTTCAGAAGACTTACCCAGATGCTGAATCAGCAGTTGACCCTATACTGACATGTCACTAAAGTTTTAAATCTGAGTCAAGAGAATTAGAATGCTAGCATAAGATTGATACAAGCATTACTGCGATCGCTGATCTGGTAAAAGGTTAGTGCACGAGTTTTCAAAATCTTCTCTGCATTCAGGCTGATATTTTATCGATACCAAATGTATTTTATGCCTCTAAATCTTCGCGACAAAAACAATTTAGTGCAATAAACTGATTGTTCAAAGCCACTAAGTGTGACGTCACGCAAGCAGTAATTTACAAAGTATTTTTGAAATGCTTAACATGTGCTGTGATTTTGATTTTTACCGTAAACATTCCGAAAATGACAAAAGTTAGCACTGCCAGTTTAACACAGTCTATAATCATAAAATTTAACCTAAAGATTAAATTAATTTTTGGCTCTCTGTTCCACCGTGAGGTGACGTAAGTTCTGGCAACCTATCAGAAGCTAGTGGCCATGTAAGATCTGGTCCGGCGATTGAATTGGCCAGCCACTCTTGGATCAGAAATGCTGATTTGGTTGTTAAAAGCACATGAGATGAAACAAAGTCTTAAATATGAAATTTTGGCAAACTTAAGAATTGGGCGACTGACAGTTAAAGAAGAATGTTGAAAGGGGGACGCGGAAGGGTACAGATGAATAGGGTCGTGATCTGTAAGCAACGCTTTGACAACGTTCAGCCGTTTTAAGGGAAAGCCACGGAGCGAGATGACGCTAAGCCATGCTATTCCCAATGTTCTATAAGTTTATCTTTTAATCTCTGATCCAAACTAGACGTATCTAGGTGGATAAGTCATGTTATTCTCACTTATAGATGTGATCTTTGCTTTGAAAAAATACTTAACTCAATCGCATAGCATCCCCAACTCCCATCTAGATTCATTAATTTAAATTGCGTGATCTATTCTCCAAAAGTACTTCCAGCTATGATACAAAATATGTTTTCAACCAAGCAAGTATTTCAAAGCAGAATTTTTGATAAAAGTATATTAAAATCCATTTGCATCCTTTCAACTGACTAATTTCAGATGTTTGCGGTTTGTATGGTTCTACCAAGAAGCAAATATTTCTTGAAGTTTAAAGGAGCAACTTATCATTTGAATGGAATGATTGGAAGGTGAACGCCCTCGTTATTAAATCCGCTCTTTGGTATATTTTATGGCTCTCATCTGGTGATAAGATAACTGCCATAACACTGGTTTTTCTTTCTCCTGTTAATAATAAACACAAGCCGTACGTAAAGACTAAGGAGCGATGTAAGCTGCTGAACACGGAGAATCGCCGACTTAATTTGATTTTTTATCCTAAAGATAAGAGCAAATTTTGAATAGGAGACCCTACCATTATTGTGTTTTTTTGATTCAATTGTTTTGAATTCGTTACATTTTGTACTGCAAATCTCATGGGACACATTTGTGTATATCAAATTTTTCTGAAAATTATAGTTGTTTTTTTAGATGTTTAATAAAGTTTGGTAGGGCCTGTAATGACATCTCTAAAATCAGATTTTCTGAATGAATAAGTCTACTTTCACTTAAATCTGGATCAATTTTGAAATAACTTGTTTGAACCTAAAGCTCCGGTAAAGTGGCAATGGTTTGAGCTAATGCAAGAATTTCACTCATCAGAAATAATAGTGACCGCTGTAGATTTTTCAGTCTCCTCGTAAAAGCTTTTTTTTGTGTAATACATCTTTTGTGTCCTGGGTTTCATTACTTAAAAGGCAGATCTTTAATCTTACAGTGTCATTAGAATGGCCAGTATTTTCAAGATTTTCGCCCTGCATAGCGCTAAAATAGTGCGTTCAAAGGCTAATGAAATGTTAAAAGAAATTTTCATGGATCGGCTTTGGTTAAAAATATCTTGAAACATCAGGGCAGGCGAAATTCGAATGAATTTAAGGATGAACAGTTTATTTAATAAAGAGTTATTGAACAGATCATGTATATCATCTCCTTTCCGGGGTACCTTAACAGGAACTTAAAGTAAATGAGATTTATTAATGATTTTTGAATGGTTTTCAAATATCATAATATTCTACTGACTGTTAGTAGCCCCGCCTCTCCTCCATGTATGTGATTGCCTTTATTTGTTGACACCAAAGGCAACTCTTCCATTGATCATTGGATAACTTGGCTAGAGCAGAATAAATGAGATGGATGTCAAGGAAAGCCATTAACGGAACACAATACCTCCTTCACTGCATAAGCTAAGATTTTCATATTTTTCTCGGCATCATTTCTAATAGATGCCATCTTTTCATTCTTAAGAGTCATCCCAGAGAGTTAAACCATTTCGTTGACCTGCTGCACTATTCTTTGAGGACATTTCAATCTTTTCTATTTCGCGAAGACAGAATACACTGCAAACATTGCGGATGGCTAGATAAATGAAACCTTTTTTTATAGTTTGTGGAGGAATATTGGCTGACTCCATTTCAGTACAAAGCTCACGGTGGCAGCCAATTTTCTTTCACTAATGAGTCTGAATTTTTCGCCGTGTTACAGCAAGGGATCGGAGTCGATTACTCTATGGAATTAGTAAGTGATCCATCCAAACCAGCCCACATGAATGCCAATTGTGCGAAAAAAATTTCAATATGTAGATTTATGGAATTAGGGAGAAGCTGTACCGGATTAATCATGGATTTTTACATTTGACGTTTATTAGTGAATTTCAAGCCCACCTTGAAAGCAGAAATTAATTTGATAGCCTCCCTGCCTACCGACAAATAACAGGAAACTCTTTAAACAAATGGTACTTCTCCAAGCTAATTATGAGGGAAAGTTTCGTTAATTGTTGATCGAGTTCAGTTATTAATTTGGCCTGTACTGCTACTCACTTGCTCATTTCAGATCTGAAATCTTTCCTACTTGTTATTGAAACACTTCATTCATAATGCAATTTATCATGAAACAAATTTGTGCGAAAATGAAAAAAATCTAGAATTAATGGGGAATGTACCGAAGCAAAGATACATTACCTTATGTAACTATTTAACTTAAGCTGGTTTCAGCTATTTATTACCTTGCGGCTATTGAGATAAATATACTAAAGTTCAGGCCGATCCCATTGCTTGTGACCATTTAGCTCTAAAGATCAGCTACTACAATTGATATTCTTATTTTCTGTATATTTCAAAGCTACTTCTGTCTTAAAATGACGGACTTGAATATCAGACAATGATTTAGTCCTAGTGGTCGGGGAGGATTTTCTAATTAACTGTGTTTGTTTTGAGCATCGTTACACCAGGGAATAGTTTCATGGTTTTTAGCTGTAGCCTAGCTGGATCCAGGCATTTAGGCCATTTTGCGCTATATTTAGAAAAGCACCAAAGTGTGATATTTAGCATGATATAGTCAGAGATTGAATAAGTCATACATGTGCTGATGTTTTAAAGTAGATAGTTCTAGAAATCAGTGATCTGTCTTTGGCAAACGAATCAGTCTATATTGATTGGTAACGAAGTGCTCAGGTAAGTAGTTTATCTTTTTATTAGTCCCTAGCTTAAGAGTTCTTCAATCTCAAAATACCGCTTAAATAAATAAGGTTAGGACTAAGTTTAAAGTGAAAACTTCGCACTAAGATCGTTCAGTGGGTATTTATAAAACACTGAGTTCCCCAAATCGACTTTTGATTTTGACCTTGTAAAAAACATGTACAAGTTCTACACTAGACCAAATATCACAGAATCTGATAAAATCATATGGAGTTTAATAAGTTATAAAGCTGCTGTTTTCAATGTAAACATTTTACTGTTTCGTTTATATAAAATACTGATTTGAGACTACCACGCAGGATTCCGTGCTCTTCGATCATCCAGCCTGACTTTTATTAGAAAAGGATTGTATTTTCTCAAACTATTAACAATACAGGTTTTGACATTCTCTCTGGGAACTGGAGGTGGTTGGAAAGGAAACAATGGAGAACAATCAAAAAGAGATCCCACTAAAGTTTGGGGAAAATCAAAAAGCTACCTTTTACCGGCCAGTTGATCTGCATGTTTACGCAGTTTCTATACTTCGTAACAGGGACGCATAATTTAAAGTTATGGCTTGAGTGAACTTTTCGGCTTGTTTTGCACATCTTCGTTGACGCTCGTGACTGTTGAAGAGTAGAATAATTAGTTATTTAGATATCTAAATTTTTAAGTTCCAGGACACGTCTTGGCTGGTTAAAATGATATTACCATGATTTATCGGTTTGTAATTGAGGACTATGCTATTGGGGCAAAATGAGAATGGCTAACAAGAAACTTGGGGCACTCTCACTCTTTCGATTCCATCCAATGAGGATGAAAATGAAAGCCACCCAGAGAGCCTCTGCGCTTACCAATTTCATTTGATGAAGACGCAGAATAAGTTCAGTAAAATGTTTCTGCGTTGAATAGGTTACTCTGCAATTACTTACGTTACTAATACCATTAAAGGACGATTAAGTCGCATCATCCGTTCATATGAAAATTAAACTACTAGTCGATTTTGAGGGAAAAACATTTAGACCACACCACCATATTAATTTCTTTTTGTTAAAATGTTAAAGCATGAGTTGACACGTAGAGTCAAGGCTAAATTTAAATGCATCGGAGGTAAAGATGAAATTTCGTTACATTTGAGTTCATTGTGACACTCTTTCGGAGGCTTTGTACTTTACGCGTGTCAAGATTATCAGCTTTAGAACAAACGCTCAGCTAATCTGCTGTTTATTTTTTCCGAAAGCTTTAAATTGCTTGATCCATTTTTTAGCAATTACAAGCAAACGGGCATCTTACCTGGTAATACTAGATTAATCACTCTTCAATAATTGCGTTTTTTACTTTAAATCAGGAAGAAACTTCAAGTATTACTTATATTGGTTTGAAGAATAATTTTCGCATTTAAATCGGCACAAAAAACCGAATTTATGCTCAAAATAAGGTTCTATTGAAGCATTATGGCTTGTTTACGTGAGCTCTAATATGCATTGTAGATCGCACGTATTAGAAAATATTTTATTTCTTATAAATGATTCTGTAAAGTGCACTTGTCACTTTTTTGTATTTTTACTCTAATTGCTGCGTTTTCGATTGCAGTGAGCAACATGCTATGGCGAATTCATTTTTTTTTTCAGTCTCATCCATGCACTTGAGGGATTCATGATTTGAGAGTAAAGTGATTTTGCTTAAATGGAAAAAGGAATGGCACTTCTTCCCTTAATAAGCAGCCCTTTAGCTATGATTCCTGGTCGCATGAAAAACCTCTACAATCGAGCTATAGAGACCGAGTTCTGGGATAAACTAGAATTTTTAACTTGATGACATTTACTTTTAAATGAGTATTGTATAGCGGTGTTTTTGAACTGAGCTAACTACCATAAGCCTTAAACTTTTTGCCTAGCTAATGGTGGAGACGGCTAGAATAAATGAGAGCGAACCCTTTTAAAGGCTAAGATTGGTCAAACCTACTCTCAACCTACTCGCGGTGACCACCGATAACCTCAGGGGCAACTCTGGGGGCTAATGAGAGGGGTTGCCGGATAATATAAATAGTCCACCGGACGTATAAATGTAGATTATGCCAGCAGAAGCACAACTTTGTACAGCCTGATAAATGAGGCGCGACGTAAATACCTGGCCTCATGGTCTGAATCTGGCCGGTGGAAAGCGCGTGCATGTAGCCATGAATGGAATCTCCGCCGGAAGGTTGAACAGACTTCTGGAATAGGTATGAAGTTTGTCTGCCCTTAGCAGTGTCGAGGATGGACGAGGAACCACTGCGACGTTGAAATGCTACCTGTATGATAAAACCATGCCAGTAAAGTGACCAGAGAGCCGAAGACGTAGATAAACGCTTTTACTGTTTGTTTTTCTATTGTACCCCCAATAAGTCTATGGGACTTGTTCTAATGGGTGGGGAGCAACAGGAATCTACCTGCAAAGATTTGACAATTTTAACTTTAAAGATAATGTTTATGTAAAGCTCTCGATTCCTCAATAGGAGCTCATTTTCACGCATCTGTAAGGGAAATGAAACGATTTTGGCTTACCATTAAGAAGAATTTCCACAATTATTGCAGCGATATATTTGCTGTCATCTTCCTGCCTTTTGTAATAGCTCTAATATGGGGAGATTTTTCATTTATGTACACCATTGTAAGAATTTACCACGTTAGCCTACAAATTAGCAGAAATCATCATGTCTGAATGGCTGAGAAACATTCTATAATTGGTACTACCGTACCTGAAGAGAGGCATTTAACCCATACGCGAATATCTGATTTATCAAGGAATTACCTCACATCTACGATACCATAAGCCGGGCATTTTTCAAGGTTTCCATGTGGTTTTTCACCTTTAGAAGACTTTTGCTGCTTGCCATAGCCCTAACTAATGTTGGCCTATTGGTGAGTCATATAAGGGCTTTTTCTTGAAGGGGAATCCATGAGTTGACGTCAACACGGGCCTACTGCTTTCAATCTCCTATTTCCTTGTATTGGTAGAGCTGTTGTCTAAATATTCTGCCGCAACTGTGGCCTGGTGATTCAGCGACCGACCAGGGAGAGAAATTGAGATGGTGAGGGAGAAGATGCGTCACTGCTGGAAGTTAGTTTATCGATATGACGCATCGTAGACGATTTGCTGGTTATACCCGCGTGAATGTACTTTAACGCTCCTAGCAGATTTTTTATTTTCCTTAATTTTGTGTTTCAGATAGTTTTTATATCCGGAAGTGATTAAAAATTGCAATTCTTCTTACAAAATGATCAGTTATTTACCTTAACATTAAATAGCCTATTTAAATTTAACAAAAAGACTGTACAAAAGAGGTCGAATGAAGGTACAGTTTATTTTTCTCCTTTAATCCATTTGCATTAATAGCAGTTTCAAAAAGTATTTTGACTTTTTATGTAGGTCATTTTGTGATTTTAATGTTAATGCGATCTCCAAACTTACTTTTTCTTAAAACGCTGAAGTTAACTACAAATATTCAAACTTTAATGAATGTGTAGTCATCAGGGCAAGGATAATTTGACAATTTCGTACCGTTACTGACGTTCTGTCCAAGGTTTCCCCGGTGCACAGTTTGTTTTCCAGTTTTTTTGAAGACACGGCCTCTTCATCTTAGAGAATTGGCATGGTTCATAAGTAGAGTAATAAGGTTGGCTCCACTAAATTGGTAAAACGATCAATATCGGAATCTTTTGCTGACCTCGAGCACAGCTATATGATGATCTTAAATGAATTTAGACCTTGAGAGTTTTAATAAAATAAAAAAGTTGATCAGCAGTCAGCATCCAAGTCATAATTCTTAAGTTATGCTACTTTTTTGGCAAATACTAGTGTCAAAAGCAAATAGTTTTAAAAAGGCACTGATTCTCAAGTCAATCGCTCAATTAAAGAGCAGTACAAAATATACTTTCAACAAAAAAAGTTTCTGAATCCATTGAGATGGTAGAGATTATTTGAGTTCACCTGTCATTACTTGAAAGCTCGTCAATTATTGCATGAATTAAATCCGTATTGTCAAAGGTAAAACGTGTAAAAATTACATGCTAGCCTCAGCGTGGCTATCGTTACTCACGAATCATAAAAATTTTTCAGGTTCTTATTTACGTATACCTGATGAAATAAATAAATTTTCACATAAAATGCACATTATTAACATGGGTTACTGTTGCCCATTTTGTAATGGTTGATATTTGGGTTGTCCTTTAAAACCACCGAAATTTTAGCATCCAATATCTCCGAAGTTGAAGACCTACCTACTTTCTATTTGATCAGGTATGACCTCTGTCGATTGGCTTTTAGTCGATTCGTTAAGACATTTTGAAAATCAAAGTTAGGAAATATTAACCCCCCCCCCCACCCTACCTTAATCAAACAAGCATATTAAGAGTGAGACATTAAAAAGGTGCAGAACGGAAATTAAAATGGTGTTCTGAGTGTAAGTGCCTAGGTGAGAGAAAAATCAGGTACAATGAGCAGCGCCCACACAAAGTTCGAGCCAACAATCGTTCTTCCCTTCCATTAGCTTTCTTTACCATCGCCCGTAGACATCGCCAAAGCTTTTTTTCGATCTATTTATTGTGCCTACTAGTCCCGTCTTTAACTTAAAGTAATTTGTGGCTTCAGCAAGCAGCGATCGCCATCCCAAGCAGGGATCTAATGTAACCGTAATGTAGAGCATTCCCATTCCTAACTTCTATTTTTCCATTGCTACCAAAGGGCGGGGTTCAACATTGCGGGGGACACAACTATGGACTTAGCAGGAGTTGGTCATTATAATCCTCACCTATTGCCTTGCTGGCAGTGTCAACTCGTGCATGATGTATGTACAATGAGTGGTTAGAGGTTGACATTTCCTCACAACAAAATGGAGAAGTGAAGATCCCATTTAACTGCGGTTAATAATTACATTAGTGACCATCAGATGAGAGACACTCGTAGGTTTGGGCTACAACGCAGTGGTCATTAACTGTGCTAGCTATAACTGACCTCACCAGGTTCAGCTCAATCGCAGGAACGATGTCTAGAGATCAAATTCCCTTAACCATTTTTGCTAGTATTCTGTATAAATTTCATGGTTGGCACATTTCTGGTATAATATAAGCCGATAACCAAAGTTAAGTCTTGAAAAGTTAGTACATAAATGATCTGTAACAAAAAATTTTCTTTCGATTAGGAAAAACCTTGAACCTCAGTTAATAATTTGCTAGCTTTGTTAGATTCTCAGATGAAATTTAAAAGAAAATGACAAAACCAAATTGACTGGCTGCCTTTTCAAAGATAGTAATTAGAGCAACTAGGACTCTTCACGGCTCACAGTGCCTGATGGCGCGATTTTCAATTAGTTGCAATTTTCTCTGTTCCTGAATAAAATGCTTTGTAATTCAGACAGTCTTATTGATAAGATTCGGAAGTACTATTCCTTTAAATATGCATCTGACTTTTATTTTGTTTTTTAATGTTTCAATAGACTAATAATGCCTGGAGATCCGCACTGAGACTCTAGATGCAAAAAATATGGCTGCCATTCAGCTCCTCTTAGAGATTGTTCATTTCAACATTAAGTGTGAATGGTACGAGAGCAGAGGGCAAGCAATAACCATAAACTCTCATCTTCCTAGCTTATGAAGTTGACGATGATGGCAATGCTGCAGCAGTTATAGTGGGGCTTTCTTACCCACCCTTTGACACCCTGCACAACTCTCCTAAGAGACAGTAGCGGAGTTATGTACCGTAGAGCGCGCCCATCGAGCCAATTTTGAGGGAGAATCGACTTTGAAGAAGCCGCCAACTCGGGCAGTAGTAGTGAGGGGAGCAGGGAAGGGAACAGGGTGATGAGAAAGACCAGGTCCACTACCTTACCCCACCCTCTGACTCCCCCTATCACTTGACGTATGCGTGCGTTCCATCCAAAGTGATTGTAAATCAGGATCGGCAAGAAAATAGGCTTGATCGCACATTCGCCAAGGAACAATAATAGCTCTATAGGATTGCTGCAAACTTGCTCTGATGCACGCTAAATTTCTAAGCCATGTAGAGTACCTCAACAATGGCCAGAAATTTTTATTAGCCTTGAGCGAGTTACCTTCAAACAAATTTATGACAATTTCCGCCCGCAGTTTGTTGATATATAAATACATATATGATTACACGTTGTGTCGGTGATCTACGTAAAAGAATCAAAGGGATCTGTTGCGCTTTAAATAGCATGACTCTGCAATCATGGATGCTGGTCTTGCTTTTTACTCCATGCAACTCTCTCGTCAATCTCACTGAGATCACTGAGGAGTCTTGAAGAGTCTTTTGAGTGGTCACTATACTTTTTTCAATGTTTTGAACTGGGGACATTGTATGCCACTTACCAGATACGAGAATATTTGGACTATTCTCCTCCTTCAATGAGTCATCAAAGCGATTTTGCCTTTTTATCCTAATAGAAGTTTAAATTTGAATTTTTGTTTGAGGCAGATTTTTGAAAGCGTAAGATTCATTTCAATATTAGGTAGTTTTCACATCCTACTGTTAATTATCCAACGCCATCGGTGCTGTGATTGAGTCCGGAATAGAACTGAAAACATATCTGGACTTTGCGAACCGAATGTTGAAAACCCAAAACTTAATTACTGATTATTCAGAAAATATCCAGAGATCGCGTTTGTAGCGATTCGTTCAAGTTTTAGTTGAACGGAGTCTACGTATCAGGCTCCTCACCTGGAAAAATTACTTAAATTAAAATTAAAGTAAATAGTATGAGCGTATAATTAATATGCTTAATATTGGTTCTGGAAATATTATTTCAGCTTTCAGGAAAGATTCTGTCAACGAACGGCAAGGTAATTAGACCGATGTGACGAAAAATTCTCGGGAATTTAAACAAGCTCTTGCGCTGCTAGTCCGTCATGCAACATCTCACACGCATTACATTTGGAATAGTGAGTAACTCAAATTACATAATATATAGGTTTAAACAAACTCTTCTGAGTGCCAGAATCCACGAATCAGTTCGAAGTAGCCTCCGAAAAGTTGATCATAAGGGAATTAATAAAGAGTTTTTTTAAGTTTATGGCAGCAAAACGATTCCTATATGTTCATTTTTACTATGGCCTTATTTGACTGCAGAGAGTCTGGCTCTCATGTCACCAGAATTTGGCTTTGGTAATATTAATCCCTAAAGTACCTGGGAGATGGCGGCTAATAGAGGTTCTGGGCAAGATTTAAGAAAATGTCCTATCATTTCTTTCTAGTTCAGTAAAGGCCCAAGCTTTTAAGCGCGTTATCTGAAGAATTCGATTGTCTAAAACAGGTGAAAATATGAGGGGCTTTAGATTAACGCGGTATTGGATCTTCGGGCTCTGTGAAGTCCATGACTAGAAGTGGTGCCTGACAAAGTGACAATGGCCATTTGAAGAGTAAGTTTCTGAAAAAAGTTGAAAAAGTGCTTACGGTTTGTGCTTTGTCCCTACTTTATTCCACCTTAACGGATACTTCTCTTTATTTCTTTCAATTGTACTAAACAATAGCTAAGAAATTAAGGCTATTAAGCTGATACTTCCTCTTTTCATTTTGTTACTCTTCATCGTAAATTTATTTTGCCTCCAAAGAATGCATAAATGATACTTACCTTAAGTGGCATTAAAGGGGTCCACTTCTTAAAAAAGCGTTGAAAGTTGCAAAGCCAGCAACTCCTAGGATAAGACAAATAATGATTGTAATAGAACCTTTTAATTTTCTGGATCTATGATATATTATACATATTCACTTTAATTCTCTTTGAATGGGCAAGTTCGTCTTTGAACGAATAAGGCCACATTTAAATTGTTCTCAGTAATACAATGAAAACGTATTTTAGCATTTACTGCTTGCATGTTTGACTGAAATCATCACGCAATCTTAAACCAAAAATTTATGGAGGCTGATATGATCTTATCTTCCAAAATTCATATTTGCCAAATGAAGCCCAAGTACTGATTCTGCTGTTTCAATAGCTGAAAGAATCCATTCATTTTTGTTTCTTAACTGTGGCATTTGGGTTGTACTTAACGGGGCTAAAATTTTTGAGTAGCAGGTTTTAAGCAGCGGAAGTAGCAAAGGCAGGACTTGAAGTCAGCTAAAGAGATATGTCTACACATGTCAATCAAGCCAAAGATATGATGCTCCAAGACCAAAAAACTGTGTCTAGAGTTGCAGCCACTTCCTTCATTCAAGACAAAATTTGGCGCATCAGCTGGTCCAAGCGTTTTCTGCATTTCTAATTAACAATAAAAACCGCTAAGTAAGCAAGAAAGTAGAAAAGTAGCGATGTAAGTGTCAGGATTTATAGATGGGCTGCAGTTTCGGCACTCACGAATACATTCTTTATTAGTGCTACCAAGCAGTTATTTGTTTTTAGGAAAACACCAGTTCAACCTGCGGTGCACATACCCGAACCCTAATAATTCTGTTTGAGTTTTGGTGCAAAAACTGAATAATTGCTGGAGGTAGCAGTACGTCCCTACTGATCATTAGCTAATTCAATATCTTCAGAGCAACTAAACTTAGGGAACAGTTCGGGATTCAAGGATTCTCCTAATGGCTTTCTTGGATTATTCGGTTTTATCTTCCCTTGTAGAAGGAAGCCTCCTGCAGTTGTCTGTAAGTTTTCTGCAGGCTTTATCAACAAAGAAGTACCTTATTGGTTACCTTGATAACAGGGGTGAAATAATCTTGAAGATGAACCTTTAGTGTAACATCCAGCTGGACACGGAGGAAGTTTATCCGTTTTGAATCAATACCTTTTAAGCACTTCTTAGTAATTTTAAGATGAAAAATACCACTTGGTTAAATTGACGCTTTGCTTTTAAAAGCACCGCTATTTGGGTCAGAAGAAAAAAACAAGTTATGCTAGACATCAAGCGCAAAAACTAATTTCAGCCAGAATATTTGAAATAAAACTCACATACTTAAATGTCAAAAGTTTCATTAAAAATATGCTAGAAGCATTCAGTAATTTACATATACACAGCGTGAACTTATTCGTGTTCATGATACCACGGCATCACGCGATGGAGAAAAATCAAATGTTCTCCTGTTCTGTAGGACAGAGAAGCGAATCTAGTCACTTATTAGCAGAGTACCTTTTATAGTCGTTGATAGTATTCTTTGCACATAAGTTCAAATGGATTCTTGGTAAATAACTCTATTTCTCTGAGAATCATTCATTGCATTGCTTTCATAGCCAAGTAAAAAATTATCTGAAAGCGGAATTTTTCCCATTTCCCTACTGGAAGTCACGTTATTCATGTCAAAATAAGTTATTAATCGGTAAAAACAAATTTCAGTTGCCTAATCAGCGTACATTTGAGAACGAAATTAGGGTTATCTTTTTAAATTTTCCACTCAAAATGCCCAACCTATTCCATCATTGCTGGCCTATAAAAGCTCCAACTCAAAGTGGTGGTTCGCGAACTGCTTTTCACTTAATGTTCGCTATTTCTCAACATTTTAAGTCCAAATTACTGCCTATAATCCCACTAACTCTAGTTATACATTAATTTTAATTGAAATCCAAGATCCGGGCCTCAGCAGATCACGACTAGCAGATGCTTTTGCATGCTGGCATTTGACTCACATTAGTAGAAACTCAAAAGAGGATGAAGAAGTAACCTTAGCACTTTGTCTCAGAGGAAGTGACGATAAAAGCGGAATTTTACTTAGGTTTTCCATCGAATTGCTTATGTTAGATTGACTTGTGGGCCCATTGCTGTCATAAATGCAAGGAGCCTCATTTCGCCAAGTTAATAGAATGTTTCTCTTATTTCATGATCATGGCCTCATGTTTTTTTAACTATCAAGTGAATGTTTCCAATAAATAAAATGAGGCATTAGTTTTCAAGGGAGGAATCGGTAATTAAAAACATTGCGGTATTTCTTGACATTCTTCCTCGACTTATACCATTTCATTTGCACTGCTAGGTATCTAAGGTTTTCAGATGAGGCGCTTAATTGCGTACATGTAATGGTAAGCGAATATGGTACCTCTGTAACAGGACGCGATCCATTTTATACTTAGGCTTCAATTTATCAAGCGCTTTAGTACTACTGTCCTAAATGATTTTCAGCTTGAATATTTTGTTTTCTAATGGTGCAAGGTTTGCTCCAGACTGATGATTTGAAAATACTCTAAGGAAAGGATTAAGACTGATTTTCAAATTTGATCTTCGAAAAATGTGAAGGATTAGTCCAGCATCCTAATTACGGGATTTTAATGTGAACATCAGACCATGTTGAATTTTGGGTAGGAAACAAATTTGAAACTTGAGGACTTGATTTATTACGTCTGTGCATGAAAAATTTTTTAATAAGTTGGAAATAAAAATTGAGTTTTCTTGTCTAGAAAGCTAATCTATCTTGATCTTTTAGCTAAATAAAATGCCATTTTAGCTAATTTATGGCCGAGCTTAACGGGGCGAATTCGTAGATGAACCAAGGGCTTCACCATTATGCAACTGATTGTAAAGCTGAAACAAAGGTATGCGTCTAAAGTAGTTAAACTAACATACTCTATATCAGCAGCATTAGCAAGCGAGAGACTCTCTCAAATCATTTTTTGTAAGACATCAAGCACGCTAGACAAATGAATCCAATGTACTTGAAAAATAGCCTTTACTATATTATCCCATTTCAGAGTTATACACCAACCTCATTAATGCGCTTAGATACTTGGTTCTCAACTAATTTAAACCATTTAGTGTAAACCAATTTTTAATCCATTCATTTTACTTTTCTTCTATATTAATAACTGAGAAGGAAACACCAGGCTGAGGGGATTTAATATTTTTGCAGCAACTACCTAGAAGAAATTCGCGGCTCCTTAATGGATGCTTGTAGATATTGCAAACGTAATGAATATTAATTGTTGTTGTATCAATATTCTGCTTCCGCCTGATCAATATGCTTTTAAGAATGTGATCTTATAACTAATTTAGGCTCGATCTATTTGGCAGGAATGCAAGATGTTTCAATAAGTAAACCCTTCAACTGCCCACTTTTTTTCTCCTAATGGCTATTTTTATTTGCATTCATCATTTGCCAATCATTATTTACACTTGGAAGAGAAAAGGCATTTCAAATCGCTTGTTAATTAACAAGCAGGTGACAAGTAATTGAACAAATAATAAAGTTAATCCAAACTTCCTGCGAACGTTCGTTCATATAAAAGCAAAAAAAATTCTGTCATTTGTTTAATAGACAGCCCATTATTCAATAAATTCTAAATAATAGAACAATGCTTGTCATTGTTCTTCTGAAGCACCACTGTTTAGTTGGAACATATGAATGCTGGCGGATGAATGCAGGTTAAACAAATCTGGACATGTTTTCATTCCAATGATCCTTACCTTTTCCATAGGAATTTATCTCCTAAATGAAACTTTAACCTCTAACTATTCAAATTCTTGGTAAATAGTTGCATTTCAAAATTTTCAGCTAACGGGTTTTTATTATTAAACTTTTCATTTACCACCTTTCTGTTATGCAGTGCTTGCAAAATAGTATTTTATATAATGAACAGTGAAACTGAAAAAAAAATAGAGAAACCATCATTAGAAAATCGTTCATATAAAGAAGGAGCTTGTATTTTTTAGTTATATCATCATTTCAAGGCCTTCAAATTTCAATGATGGCTGATCATTTTTTTAACTCGGAAAGTGTAAAATGATCGCAGCCTTGAACCGCTTGTTATTAAGCTGTGTCATGTTGATACAACTTATCTAGGTTTATGGTTGAAGTATCATCACTTGCTGCTACTGTTCTTCCCAGAAAAGATTCAGATGGGAGTATGATTGTTCATGTGCTTGCAAAGTAGGCTGAAAAGGCAGTCACGAATATATCTACAATAAAATTTGAATGCATGCACTCAAAAGTATTAAAAGTTACATTCGGATCCAAAACTTAACGCAAACCATGGTTTGCACTGGCTGAGAAATTTTCAACATCATAGTTGATGCTCATCCAACTTAGGTTACAGTGTACCAAGTATTAATTGATAAAATTGGGAAAAAATGTTAAGACGAAAAGAATTCAAATCATTGAATTTCCGGAGCTTCTCTTTGTCAAGTTTGAACCACTGAAAACAATAGAGTTTAACCTGATTAGTATTGATGAATGCTGGCCTCAAAGATTGCAGCGACCTGATAAAAAGCATTTCAAATGATTTGACGAGATTGATTGAGTCCAGTATTATTTGTAAGCCGGATTTCATTCTTTTCCTGGTTTGACGAAATCTCAATGACGAAGGCTTGTAAAATATTACGTAATACACGATAACATTCTGCAAAATATGCTTTTTCCCACATTTTATTAAAAATGACGTTTTTGTGCGAAAATAACACCATTTTGGTCTGATCAGATAAGCTAGAGATTATTCACCATAAGTGTTTCGATGCGTTGCTTATCCTGGCTGATTTCTGGGTCAGGCTTTCATGAAGCGGATGGATGGTTAAGCGTTCGAAAATTCAAAAAAATTGCAATGATTAGTGTTGAAACTGAACAATGATTTATTACTTCGTTTATTTGTTCCAGAGAACATCTCTGAAATGACGTCTTATCTAAAATGGACTGAAAGATTAGAGATATTAGCTTAGATTAAATTTCTTACTTTAAGGAAATAAAGCCTGCTTTTCCTTTATCTAATAGCATTTTATGCAAAATATTCATTATGGTTTAGGCCAAACATTTAGTAACATGAAAGGTCAATTTAAGAACGAAATAAATCATAAACTATTTAGCGTATTTTATAGCAAAAGCCTTGAGTGTCTGAATTAGCATTTGCTCTGTAAATAAAAAAATTAAGAATAGAAATAAACAACAAAATTTTTAACAAAGGTCGTGTGAACGTCAAGTTAATAAATTTGAAATCAAAGTTAAATAACTTATTTTATTGATAAATAAAAATCTTTACTTCTGCTCTTTAATTTCTTGAATGCCCTCTTTTGTAGTTTTGAATACCTTTTTTTTCGTTTGCCAAATCACTCACTTGAAACGAAGGGAGCAGAATTGTTGGTCATTAAATTTGAAATATTATATTTACTGTCAGAATGCGAAGAAAGAGCTAGGACAAAAATCCATGGCTAATAGTTTATATTTTTGGTTATTTGCAGGTCTTTCATAAATTTAATGCAAAATTTGTAAATTTTCTGACATTTAGCGATTAATAAACCTTATCTATACACTCGAAGAATTTGTACATTCTTTTAAATAATTACTATGTAATTAAGCTGTAAAATAAGTTGTTACTTCGAGTTTGAAGTATACAAGGCTCTAATTAGACGTGCTATGGAATCAAAGCTTAAATAACTACCCTTTTTTGCATATTTTTTTTAAATGAATATTAAATGTATCATGAGACTAAAGGTTAACGTGAAAAAAAATCTTTTTTCCCATGAAATGTGGAAAAATCTTTCACTGGATCCTTAGTGGATTTATGAAGCTTCTATTTAGACTATCATTTAGTCTTAAAAAACTAATTTGTAAGTTGTATAAGGATCGTGTGGCACTTCTTGTTCTTAACTGAAACCAAATAAATGCATTTGGTACCCATAATACTATTTTACTTACCACTTTAAAGTGTGAAATCCCAGAAGTGTAGATGAAAAACATAGAACACATTCGAAACTTTATTAATTTTGAAACTGAATATCTACTTGTTCGGATCAAGAATAAACCAGAGATCTGGATGGCTGCAAGCAAATGACATTTTGTCTGACCGCGATGACCACCGGTAACCCCAAAAGCAGCTCTGGCAGCCAATAAGAGAGGCGACCAGATCGGACTAATCACCCACCAGACGTATATAATCAGATTATGTTAGCAAAAGTACAGCATCGTACAGTCTGGTAAACAAGATACGACCTAGATACCTGGGTGCATGGTCTCAAACTGGACTGTGGAAAGTGCGTGCATGTAAAAATGAGTGGAATCTCGCCCAGAAAGTAAACAACAATTCTGAAGGAGGTATGAACATTGTCTGTCCTTACCGATTTCGAGGCGGAACAAGGTGTTATTACGGAGCAATAGTGAAGTGAAACTGCTACCTGTACGATGAAACCATGCCATAAAAGTAGCCAGCAAACCATGGACGTCGATAAAAGCTTTTACTGTTTTCTGTGTTAACTGTTGTGTGCTACCTACTATAAAAACTATTCGTTTTTCTATTGTACTCCTAATAAATCTTTTAGACCTGCCCGAGTGTGTGGAGGGTAAATAAATAGAAAAATAATCTGAGCAGCTACCTATTTTATAACTAAATAACAGCAATTAAAGACACTAGAAGTGGTTCAGATTCACTTTGATCTTTTAAATAAACGGCCTTAAGTGATATGAACAGTTATCGTGCGCCATTATTGATACTTCATTCATTACCTTACTTAAGATGTCTTCCAATTATAAACAAACAATTTTTCCGAGCCAGCGGGCTTAAAAAGTAACCCTAATCTCAAGGAAATTAGCACTATGCTGATTTTTTTATTTCAAACAGATGAATTCTGAGAAGATGTAGGATAGAGTGGCCAACTTTTACAAGAGTACCACTTATCAACTACTAACAACTGCATTCCATCCCTAGTTTCTCAGACTCAAGTGGAGAATTCTTAATTACGCTAACGCTTCTTCAAGATTTGAATGCATTTATTTAGCTCATGGAAGAACGCTATCCAATGTCTTTGATTAATATCTTGAACTGAAAAGCTGCCGTGTACCTGAGACAATATTTTCATGACCTAAGGCCTTCACAGAAGAAATGAACACCCTAATATGGGAGACATCATAGAACGAGTCTCAACATTACAAATAACTGTATTTTGAATTCAAACACGCAGAGTGATTATGAGGAACAAACGCTAATTATTTCCAATAAGATTCTAAGTTTCAGTTTTTTACCTATAGAATAACTTTCCAACTATTCCTAGGTTATCGAAACATAAAAATTCATTTGAAATGTATGAGGGTGCATGCAAATGGGCTGTCAGGATTTTTTGCTAGCACAGTTTAATTTTATGATTTCATGGAAAAACTTTATGGAATTAAACAGGATGTTTCAATGTGTGGTACTTTCTATTGACGTTTTTTACGATGTAATATTACTCTTTGTAATAGTTGAAAACCATTAAACAACCAACTCTATGATCCTTACAAACCCAAAATCGTATTTTTCAGTGAATTTGATCCACTGTGTACACACTGCCTCATCAAACTCTTTTGTAAGAGTTGAGAACGACTGAAGTGAAGATCTGCTGGTTTAAAGTTGGAAGAAATGACTGTGGTCTCACGCTAGCTTGCATGAATTCATTTACCGTAACTGCAACTTGATATGACTTGATTTGTTTGTAATTAATTGCTTTGAGGTGATAAATCCTAGGAGAGTTAATACTCTTCACTTTAATTTCAAGGTCTGTGAGAGAGAAGGAGTTTTCCTTAAGAAGGTCAACTAAATGTAAATTTTTAAGTGGGCTCTTGGCATTTTAAATGCATAAATAATTAATACAGAAAATTGTTTTTTTTGCTTGTTTCATTCTTCATTCAACTTTGCCTTTCGCTATTTTGCTTGTTATGTATTAGGGAAATGTGGTTCTTGATAATTTACTTTCATTTTTTTGATAAATAAAATCGAGTTTCTTAGGTAGAGCCGTATGCTTGACATAAAACAGTAAGGTTGTTAATTTTATTTAGATGGCGGCATTTATTCTGTTTTACTCAACCACTTCTCACTTAAATTATCAATGAAGAACTTGAAGCAATCAACGGCAATTTTCTCGAAAGTCTTTTTTTTTTCTACTTGTAGTGGTATTCATATCAAGAACCAATGGCTGTTAGTCTGCACCGATTCATCTGGTCAACTGACCGATCGACACTTTCAACTGCAGACTTGGCAGATTTTGCAATAGCTTTTTCGGAATTTCGCCAACGCTTACCAATCTCTTGCATTAAGTAATAATAATTTGCATGGCTTCTTGCTGCTCAAGAGAACAAATTTTGATTGCAATTAACTTTCAGTAGTGGATACTGTAAGAATTAATCAGTCTCCAGTTAATCCACGATCTGTTAAGGAATTGCATTTTGAACGAAATGGTGTTGACATTCATGTTTAATATATAAATTTGGAGGTTTCTGATCGGAATCATCTTGGTATTCGAATAAAATGGCCTTTTGAGATTAAAGCAGTTACCTTACATCTATGGTGAATCAACTATAATAGGAAAATCATTTTTGAAAATTTCTCACGATTGTTTTTATACGTAAGAGCTGGTTCTAAAGCTCATGAAAACGCAAAAAAGGCTATTCAGCTCTAGTTATAATGCAACGTTATCGAGCAAAAAGTCCTCTACAAATTATTTGTTATTTTTAAAATCACTGAAATTAATATATTCTTCTCATTTTGTAATAAAACGCACTTGGATCCACCATGGCTTTAATTTAAGTTGAATACTTATAATCAACGGTTATTACCTCAAAACCCTATGGTTAAGACTTCAATTTCTTAAGGGGAGATTGACTTGATTATGATGAAATAATCTCGTCTGGATTGGAAGTTGCCAGCCTTTTTTCACAATCGAATTGGGACAGCAATTTATAGCGGCTGGTCAGCTGTGTTTAACGATCCAATGTGACTTGCTTAAATATAAGCCAGGTATAAAGAAATATCCACGAGTAACTTGAATGCAAGTATTTACTGGAGGCTTCAAAAAGCTCTTAGGCGGTTTTTATTCCATTAAAGGAAAATTGGCGAAGACGACAGGGGTGGATTTTCATTTGCGTCCTTTGACGTTGACTACTTGAAAGTTTCTTTTATAGCTTTATTTGTACTATTAGCTTTCCAATTAAACAGAAGCCAGCAGGGTTGCAAATAGTCAATGCTTCATGGTAACTGGTCGAAGTGGCTGTTGGATAGGCCCGAATGACTTTGGAACCATCCAACGTCTTGATTATATAGTAAGAGATGAAAGGAGAGGCTTTCTGCCAGAGAGGTTTAGTGGCCATCTACCCGAGACTAGACATAAATTGAAATAACGCGATTAATCAAGTGCTTGTTTAAGCATGAAGCATCTGTCAAAGCTGTAAATCACCGTTGAGAAGGCAAAGTTCTGCGAGATGAAAGCTGACTCGGGTAGACGGGAAGAGAAAAACAGACCCTCTCTCCTTCGTTTAGTCTGCTGTCTTGATGTCTCTGCATCCTTTCCTTTAAGCTTTTTTTTTCATCTTCTGGAGCCCTTCCTAGAACTCCCATTAACAAAACGCATTTATGCAACACGCATATTACTTTCAATTTAATATGAATTACTATACAATCATCATTTTGTTTTCTTTCAACAATGAATTACTCTAAATTTTACGTTTCTTACACAATGTTAATTTAGTATTGCAATCAGTTCACGCTAACATTTTACCGCATAGTATAAAGCATATACTATTTTTAAGTGTATTAATTTGCTAATGCATTTTGAATATTCGAATCAATCTGAGGTTTGATAGAATTGACATTTAGGGGCTCAAAGTGAATTATTTCTCTATGGAACTAATTCAAACTGCGCTTCTTTCTTACCTATTTTTAAGTGGTATTGCTTCGTATGTGGTCTCAAATGTCATGACTACTGCCGAATTAAAAAGTTACTCACCATTACCTTTTATTATTTATTTCAGCTGTGTGTATTGCTTATAATAAACACCCATCTACAAATATAAGGAAATAAATATGGATTCCTAAGGTTTAGATAAAGAAGAATGGTGCTGTATTCAAGGTGGATTACAGAATTGAACCACCCCGGGTCAATTCATTAGTTTCACACACCTAAACAGTCATTTTAAGGTGACTAGCTTACTTACTTTCTTAGCCTCTCGACTCAGTGTAGTCGAACTAACTCGCCACACTAGAATCCCATCAAACTAATTAGGTTTGATATCATTAGTTTATGTTATTTGGACCAAACTGGTAAATATTTGTCGATCGGATCTAATTTTCCATTTTTGCTGCATCTTTTGGATGTCACTCTTCTTCCTAATAGGAAAATTTGACTGGAATAGGCCATATGATCTCAAAAATTCAGCGGCGTTTGTATTGTGATTACTGTATAGTCGGTTCATAGGGCAATGCTTACTTCTAAATAGTGAAAATAGTGGCTCTTTCATGAGGAAAGAGTAAATTTATAGCAAATTACATTTCATCACATCCATGGATAGCGTCAGTGGCTAATACGCTCTATAAGCAATCCAGCTATCACGATCACATTTTATTTCTTTATTTATTTACTCCTCACCCATTAGGGGAAGTTCCAAGGACTTATTGGGGGTGCAACAGAGGTACAAATAGCTTTTACAACAAAAGCTAACACAGAAGACAGTAAAAGCGTTTATCGGTATCTTTGGTTCTCTGGTCACTTCTCTGGCAAGGTTGCATCTTACAGGTAGCAGTTCAACTTCGTAGTGCCACCTCGTCCGTCCTCGACATCATTGAGGGCAGACAATCTTCATACTCCTTCCAGAAGTCTTTTCAACTTTCTGGTGGAGATTCTATTCACTGCTACTACATGCATGTATTTCTGCAGTCCAGTTTGAGATCATTAATCCGTAGGAAGTTGTACTTCTGCTGGCATAATCTAATTTTACACGTCCAGTTTGTGATTAGTCCTAACCAGCCGAGCCTCTTATTATTCTCTAGAGTTACCTCTGGGGTTACTAGTGGTCACTACGAGGAGGTTAAGAGTAAGCTTGGCCACCTACATAACGCGACTGACGCAATCAGGTCAGAGTCCCTTTCATAGTTCAAATGGTTTACCACTTTTGAAATCTATCTTTTGAGAAAGCTGCTAATAACCGAATTACTATGTAGTCAGTGCTAGATGTCAAGTGACAATTGTCAAGAATATCATACGACTCTAGAGTGAATTAACATGATGGCCAAATTAAAAGAGCTAATGCTTGTGTTAATAAGTTTGGAATATGAGTACAGTTTAAAGATGGATGAATCACATTTCAACAATCATTTTTCCAACTCCAATCTTTTCTTTATGTAAATAGTTAAATAACATTTGAAAGGTGAATAGTAATTTTTTTGCACACCACCTAGGATCTAATCATTCATGCTAGTCTGCACTTTTGGCTGTGAAATATCTGCTTTCGGTTAATTGCCTTGCAGTGATTAATCACAAGCTCGGAAATGCCTCCCACATTCCATTGGTGGAGCCAAATGGGTTCGGCTTCTTTGATGATAATTAATTTATAATAAATAAAATCCTTAAGTAAGAAAATAGATTAGTTTTTCTTCCTAATTTAGGAGAACAAAATTAAACAGGCCTATAATGTTTCGAAATTTAATTTATTAATATATTCTTACTACAATTTTGATTCGACACAATGGTAAGTGCTGATCCAGTATGGTCAAAATTAATCAGACAGTGAATCGTGTATGCCTTCTCTATGTTTCATCATTGTTTTGAATTATTGTTATAACCTGAGATAATAAAAACAGACTAGGTTTACCTGGCCGACAATCCTAACTACACTTATCAGTCTCTCAGTCGATTGTAGTAGTTGTACAGTCTTCTTAGAAGTAGCACTAACTCTTTGACAAAATTAAAATAGCAATGTGTTTTAGGTGTGGGACTTGACCAAACGTTGGCATAAATCAACAAGGCCAACATAAAAATTGCAGATAAGATGTGATTTCCATGGAAAACAGCGACTTTTAATTAACAGGTCCATTTTGTAACCATAACGCATCACTTTCCACAACTGATTAGTTAGACTGTAATTTCTTAGAGAGTTTTGGTGCTGTTGACATATGTTTCCTAGAAAAATAACGTTGGGTTGTTTTAATTTTTTCATAAAATAACAATGATCCCTTGCCATAGGGAAATTTTAATTTTTCAGTGAAATAATACCTCAAAATGTTAAACTGCGTGCTTACCCTCATATTCCACTGATGCAGGGCACTTCATGTCCCTGCAATCTGTCAAAATTTCATAAATATATATATATTTTAATCAAGACTGATGACATTTTCGAATATAAACTCAATAAATATGGTCGTTCCTTAACATTGGAATCCAGTGTTTCATTCTGTTAAAAAATTGATATCACTTAATAGAAGGCACAGAAGTGATGGATCGGCGAGAATCCTGTATTTTTTTAAATTCTTAGCTTGATCCCATATTACTGAATCGACTTCGCCAATAAAGTAGCATCTCTGTAAATTGAAAAATAAATTAAGTGCGTTGATTCATAGTGTCCAACCATCTTGTAATTTAAATTTGCTAGTTCACCTGTAGCTCATGACTTTTCCTTAGTGTTTTCGGTAGATAAAGGCAAGAGGTAAGTGCGTTTCAGTCAATCTTTTAAAAGTTATATTATTCGACTTAGCTTTTTCAGTTGCATAGTTTAGAAGCATTCAAAATCAACCTTTAGTTTGGAATTTTTGATTCTGTGAATAAATAAAATCACTAAATTTGGACAGGTGAGAACTTCATCTTAGAAGCTGACTCCTCGACGTTGCCTCCATTCAAACCTTTACAAAAAGCCATTTTAGAAATCGTACAGATTTTTCAACCAAATTCATGTTCTAAACCGGCAGACCTTAAAAATGTTTCACTTGGCTTGATTTTTTTAAAAGATCGAAATTTTTACAAAAATGTATTTCTTTTAATCTTGGACCGTTTAAAATTGGGAGGCAAATATTAAGTCAAGGTTCCATTATGTGGAATTAACTTTTACGTCGGCTGAAAGACGGCGGTATAATCCTGCTTTAATAAAGTCCTAGTTAAGTTGAAAGATCGAATAAAGACGTTGCCTTGATTAATTTGATGAAGTCTAAGACTAATTATGGTTTCCTAAGTTACCTTATTAATACTACCGATTCAAACCAAAATGTTTGAGGTTATATAACTGTTTTGATTTATTTACCCCTAACTACTTATTCGATTGTATAGGCGCTTCATTTTTCGACTCCTCCTTTTCTTTTCCACAATCCATGGTCCATACTTTTAAATGGTTACTTACCAGTGTGCATGTAGTAGCATAGTACCCTTTTAACATTTGTTTGAAAAATGGACGGAAGAAATCTTGATTCTGTCATTGTGAGTTGGTACCAACCCGACCATGCGGTCATTTCAATTGCAGAATGCGTCAGAAACGTGCACGTCGACTCCTCTACTAATATAAAAACAGCATTTTGTGTGGCTACACGTTTTAAGGCTTTCTTTTACACCTTAAGAAATAGGCACCAGTTTTTCAAGAAATTTATCGAGCAACGTCACATTTCTAATTCATGCGTTTAATGCATGGGGAAAGGTCTAAGAGACTCGCTGCTTCGGAGACAACAGAATATTAGTATTTACGGCATTGATAGTTAAGTAAAACTTAGCTAGAATTGCGATTACTTTTTATAATTTTAAAACGATTGAAAATTTTTGTACTGAGGTTCTGCATCAATTAAATCTAAATGATGGCAATAATGGCAATTGTTCTGTTTGTCACCATGACGATAAACAATTGATCCTTCCATATCCAAGGGTTTTATGACTTATTTGTAATCTAAAAATTTGAATACTTGAAGCGTAGGAACATAGGCTTTTTTATTACCTTTGAATCCATTATTTGAAATAAATTAAACTATCATGGTTAGTAACTCTTGAAAGATATTCTAGTTGCAGGGAAGCGTTTTGTCTAGAAAGAATTGAAAACCATCTTAATGAGATAACTTCATTAATTAAAAAATAACTGTGCCAAATATTTTTCAATTCTAAAATCAGGAAATTGCCTATAATCATTGAATTAACTGCGTAGAGGTTTAAATTCAAATTACCCGATCGTCATAGACAAGTAATGGACTACCATGATAAAAGCCCACACAAGACTGCTCTGGGTATTTTTATTTTCTCCCCAACTATTAGGGCAAGTCCCAAGGACCTATTGGGGGTACAACAGAAGTATAAATAGCTTTTATGGCAATTAAACCCAACAGTTAACACAGAACAGTACAAAAGTTTGTTGACATCTTCGGTTGTCTGGTCTCTTCTTTGGAATGGCTTCGTCGAGCCACCTCGTCCGAATTCGTTCATCTTCATATCTCCTAAAGAAATCAATATTCTGGCGGAGATTCCATTCGAAGCTACTTGCACGTGCATTCAATAATCCACTTTGAGAACACACATCCGTAATGCCTTCTTTACCAAGCTGTAAGAGTCGTACTTCTGCTGGAATAATCTAATTTTATACGTCCAGAGGGTGATTAGTCCCATCTGGCCGCCCCTCTCAATAGCCCCCAGAGTTGTCCCTGGGGTTACCGGTGGTCACCACGAGGAGGTTTAGAGTAGGTTTGACCACCTACCTGTTCTGGGTAAATATTTTAAAAACCACATCGTTTGGGTGTAGGAATCCCCTCGAATCTGTTAATACGGTCAATAATGCAAGAAAGTAGCTAACCCTTAGACGACTGTGAATACTAAAAACAATGCGCGAACCATCATTTTGTGGGAAGTTTTTAAACAATTCGTTATAAATCATTGCGAAAAAAAAAACATGGACGTTCCGTACACGTTTGAGGTGTAGTTAGAGTTGACCAGGCATATAAAAAACAGCAGTGTACTTGGTGATCGTGCATGTTGCAAGCAGATCATAGCGAATGTTAGCTTACGGCGAGTTTATTGCAGAGCCTTTAATCGCACTTTGTAGCAATCGCGGCTCATCTTTGAACGTTCTTCCCCCATTCGATGTGTACTTTGCAAAATTTTCCCTCCAGAAGGTTTCATCTAGTTTAATGTTACTTTTTATCAGCTGGGCATTTAATGTCAAGCAGGCTTCAACGATAATATCTTGGGAAGAAAGAAAGGCCTTTTATAAGTTATTGCATTACTTAAACAAGAAAAGTATGTTCTATGTTCTATTTTGGCATTTTTAGTGGATTTGAGCAGTTATGCAGCTACAAATAAGTTGTTAGCCAGGTCTTGCACTTGGTAGTATTTGCTAGTTGATGAATCGCGTCAAATGTTAGGCCTCAAAATTAAAAAAATGATCGATAACACTCAAATAAATTACACCTTTTTTGCATAAAAACACTTGCAGAAAAAGCATCTGACCAGCTCCCTTAGCTCATCGAAAAGCTCTTTGGTTATCTATTCTCAGCTCAATAGTAGCAAACCCTTAATTCAAATGTCTAACCACTTTTAAGTTAAAATTTTAGTCAAATTGACCGCGCTTATTCTTTTAATGCCTGTAATGCAATTTTCTAGGTTATTTGAAAGTAGTTGATGAAAGAATGAATTTTCTGCCAGTCACAAACCATCACCCGAATCGCCGCCACTGCTCGTTTTTTTTTTCCGTAAATGACAAGCGGCATTTATTTTAGTTAGTGCCTGAGTTTTGAAATCATTAATCTTTATACATTTGCCCGTGAACAAATGCATTCTTTGAAGTCATTAAAATTATTTTTGGACTTACTCTCCACTTATCAAGGTAAGTCCTAAAGCTTATTGGGATACAACATAAGTGAAAATAGCTTTTACTAAATGTAGCGCAGCAGTTAATAAAAAAGAGGTTCAAAGTATTTTTCGACGTATTCTTTTGTTTTGTCACCTCTCTGGCATGGTTTCATTGTACAGGTGGCACCTCATCTTTCTTCGACATTGTTAGGACAGACAATCTTCATACCGCTTCCAGAAGAATTTTCAACTTTCTGGCGGAAATTTCATTCATTACTATATGCACGCGCATTTTACAGTCCAGTTTGAGCCCATGAATCCAGGTATTTACGTCGTGCTCCTTTTACCAGGCTGTACGGAGTTGTGCTTTTGCTGGCACAATCTAATTTTGTACCTCAGGTGGATGATTAGTCCTGCCTGGCCGCCACTCTCATTGGCCCCTAGAGCTGCCCCTAAGGTTACCGGTGATAACCATGAGAAGGTTGAGAGTAAGTTTGACCACCTTATCAAAAAATTACTTCACTTGCCAGGTACTGCACTCTTGAAATTTTCATTATATGTGAAATGCCTTTAACTGCCTCCTATTGACTTTGCAACTTAAGATATGTGGCTACTTAATTGAAGATAAAGGTGCTGTAAATTAGCTCTAAAATGTACTTAATTGCATCGAAAGTAAAGAAGAAAGGCGCTTGGGTAAATGAGTGGCCTATTACAGATGGTTTTCACTGTGTTCCATCTGGTAAACGGGCTGGTATTTGCGGATGACCCGTCAGAATTCAATGTTCTAAAAGCCGAACCTATGTCAGCTGAGATAGTTCTAGATTGCTTGTCTTGGGCTTCTGTACTTTTAAACGTATGGGGATGTAACAGAAAAAAAGTCATTTATGGTACCATGTTAGTGGCAAAACCCCAATTTTTTCAATTCTTTCTGGCTTACTAATTTTTGTTACAATCTTAGACAGCTCTTACTGGGTCTACAGAGTTTGCTTTAGGAAAATCCTTCAGTGTTTTTCCCAAATTTTTGCCCAAGCAGTTAATTCTTTTCTCCTATAAAAAAGCTTCACTTAATTTGCAATTATTAATTATTTAGTTTATAAATTAAAAGCTGTTTTATAAATTATCTATGAGTTTATTCTTTATTGCATGCTTAAAGATCAAAATATAGGTATTGAGAGTCAGATTGAATTCTCAATTGATTTTATCACTGAATACATTCATATTTACTCATTTTAAAGCTTGAGTAGGGTTCCATTGTATGGAGAGTTTACGGATACGTGCTCCATACATTTTAATAAAAATTTCGTGCCTTTTAATTTAAAAACGTTTTATTACTCGGCAAAGTTATAGAAAATGATTTTTGAGAGGATTTAGGGATCACAAATGAATGTTTTTTCCCAGAGGTCTAACGAACATCCCTCAATTCAGCATTCCATGTTCAGTTTTTCGAAATGAATTATTAAACATCTCCACCACTTAGCTACTTGATTATTAAACATCGAATTTCTCAATTTACTTTAGCTGAATACTTACACCTAGAACTCGAAATTTTTCATAATTTTTCCCGTATTTCTTTGCAAAATGCATATATGCTTCAAATTATTCAAAATTTCTTACAAAGATCTGTTTACTTGGGCCTGATGATCATGAAACCTTAAGTATAAATCAGAACTTCTCTGAATTTTTTCATCGCTTTCAATGTGTCGACTTATTTAATATCAATCATGTTTAAATATGCTTATTTAAATCAATGAATCTACGGAAAAGAGTGCAAATTACTCAATAGATAATTATAGACATTTAAATAATGACGATGCATTGATTTAAAACTGGGGCTTGGAATTGTGCGATCTGCTCTATTTGAACTATTTATAATCCATACGCTTATTTTGAATTTGATTTCACTTTGCTAAGCAATTTAAAACAAACAGGTGTTTTTTCTCATTATTTCAAGCAATTGATTTGGTAGTCGTACCCGATTATATTAGTGGTGGCTTATTGCGCAAATTTGTTCTCCATATCCACGGAAAAAGTAGTCGTATCGTTCCATTCCAGCTTAGCAGAGAGAGTTTGCTGCATTCGAAATATCCGAGGACTGCGTGAAAATATAAATTGCGATATTTGAACCATGGTTCTCTTTCTAAGGTCTCACTTACTCTGGGACTGATCATCTGCATCCATTGGGAATTTTTCGCCTTGGCATTAAAGTAGTTTGACCCTCATGACAATAATCAGCAAGCTGTCAGCATTTTAACTCAAGGCTTTCCATGTGTATATTCATGTGTAGTTCCTCTTCCTCAATAATGAGACTGTGTTTTTAAGCACCACTGCCATTTTAATTAGCCATCAGCTATCACAACAACTGCAGTTCAACCATAGTAAATGGAGATACTGGTAGGATGATTTATAAGAGAACGTGTTTGAGTGATCATTCGTTTGAACATAGAGCCATTGTTAATAAGTCTGTTCCACGACCCAGACAAGCCAATGATTTGCTAACAGCTTTTACCTAAAAAGGTAACATAGTGAACTAGCCTACCTTCCATTGCGTCCTTTTGGCCCCAAAAACTTGCAGAATATCCATAGTCTCGAAGACTTACTGCTTTTCCAAATTAGGACCTCTTGCTTACATCTACCTCATTAACACTAGCCAATAATCTTGGGCAATTGAAGCTACTGAAGCCCTGAAGGATTAGCAGCTCATTTTCAAGCTCTACCAAAACCATCGCTAGTGGCCTGCTTTCATTCCCAGTGGTGGCCAAAGTTATTACGACAAGACAGTGACGAAGTGAGGCTTAGATTTCCTATGGTGATAACCGCTGTTGAATTGTTTATTACCAACTGTGGAAACAAACCTATGACCTAATTTTGCGAATCACTTAGTTCAGGAACGTTAGTAAGTTTACCATACTTACTAGGTTCTCAGAACTGTTCAAATCTTCACCTTATTACGCTATGGCACATTAAATAAATGAATTTTATAAGTTGAAAGTGCTGGAGACCAGAATATTTGAGTTTCGCCTTAAAAGATTCATCTAGGTAGAAAAGCATTGTCTTAATTTTAAATAAGCGCTAAGTTCCCTGAGTTCAGTGCCTGAACCAAACTAATCAACTTGCATGTTTCACACTTGAATTTGAAATATCTGTCGTCTACTTTGGAGAGCTCAAACAGTGCTGTGACTTTCTAAGCATCATTTCACGTAGCATTAAATTCGGAGAAAAAACAAAGGATCTATACGGCGAATATTCAGGTTGATCTGGTTTGCAATTCACATTAGAAATTTATGGAAACGCATGAAAGCAAAGGTATCATATAGCTATAATTTTTAGTTAAATCATTGTGTTTACTGATCATTTCTTGGGAATTCATTGCGTTGTACCAGTTGTAATTGTCATAAATCGTGTCTTTCTCAGTTTTAGCCTTTTCTGTTAATCCATAGAAATTTAGTTGAGCACAAACATTATGTTGACAGTTTCAAAAAGCGGTGTACTGAACAATACTTCTTCTGCTCCCACTCCCTGCGCCAGTAAAATAAACAGTTTGACAGATGTATCCAAATGAAGGAGATTCTGGTTTTTATGAACCTTTTGACAATGTTGTGAAGTTAAATTAGACAAAAAGAGGTCAAACCCTGAATGTTTGACACTACTTTATTTCACATAAATGTTTTCGCTTGTAATTATCTCACACATTTTACAATTTTGCATTGAATTTGCAATAACATTGCCTGCTTGACTAAAAATTTTTAGTTTGGCATTAGAAAATTTAAAAAAATGGATCCGTTGGGAAAATTTCATGAAAAATTTTGAAGTGGCAAATACCTAGAGACCTGTAAGTGACCACTTGTTGAACAATAGCATTCTAGTATTATGAGCTGGATATCTCAATAATAGTTCACAAACCTGTTCTTATTAACCTTGTAAGAGCAAGCTGTAGAGGGAAATTTTATCTTAAATTCCGCTTTGGCTACCAATTCACTAAACTCATTAATTTTTATAATACCCTCCGTCTTCTGAACTGGAAACTAGAATGCCTAAAGTTATCACAGGCAAGAGTGGTTATATGGGTAATAGATGATTGTGCTTGGGAAAAGAATTTATTGCATAGATCTAGCCAGTTTAAAGATGTCGTATTGACGTTTGCCTTTATCACTCCTAGCTGCCAGTAATTATATCTTCGCCCTACTCCAGGAAGTGCTGTTTAGAACAGTCCATCTCCTAAAATTTCAACTAATGAGATAAGAAAGTCTTTTAAGCTCACGGATTTTAAGTAATGTAAGAAGAGTTTGTGAACAAAAACACGCTATTACATATATTTCGTTCTAAAGTTTTTTGCAGTCACGACCAAGTCGATTATGGCAAATTTTTTTTTGAGAAAACGTACGATTTCAGTTAAACAAGGCCATTTGCACGTCTATAAGTATAGTTCGTGGGTCTGGAAGACTCACTGCTCAGGCATCTGGCTTTGTTGTAAATAATTTGTTAGGCTTTGTTTGCTGGATTAGCTCTAATAAGTCTTGTAAACTCAGTCTCCTTAAAAAAATTTATCAGCCTTATTTTTAAATGTGATTGCATGATTTGTTACAGTTCAGGCCAGTTCTGTGAAAACGGTTACACGATCGCAACGTTTCTATTCAATGCATCATACCGAAACTATTAAAGTCGCTTGAGAAATTTATCCACATCAATTGACGTAAGAAAAAATTAAGACTGAAATCAGTAGTAACACAAACCGTATGAATTTGGAATAACAATGAATTATTTGGTAAGATATATCCATAAACCTGCTAACAGTGTTACTTTTCTCTCACGAATTGTCAACAAGATGTTTAAAGACTTCGTTTTTCTATTCCGTCGCTCTTATTTTTTAGTGGTTGGTCTGGTGTCTACAAGTACACCGTGATGACTATTGTCAGAAGTTTGCAGACGGGAATTTTGATTTCTACCCTCGAAGAACATATTTGCTAATTCTCTCTCACAGTCAACAAGGAGAGCTCTACATCTTGACCAATTTAGTAGATAGGCTTGTCAGCCCTGATGCCTAGCTAAAAACACCAAATTTTATTATGTCATGTTGACCTCGCAATTTTTCATCACTTTAGTACTACTTGTTGAATTTCGGTGTATTCGTTATTCTTTTCAGGTAGCCAAGCAATGATTTCGCTTTTTCTATGAGTTTATAAGCAGCACTTCCACTCACAGTGTCGAAACTGTCACTTCTCTCAGTATTAAGAGAAGAGGTAATAGTTTGTTTCTTCTTACAGAAATTTTTAGTTTTTAGATAGCATCTTCACAAATTTTCCTTTATTTTTCTTTCGAGTTCGTGATGACTTTCTATCCTTAAACATTTATAGACAAGCAGTCACTCTAAAGCTGTTGTATTTTTCATTACATTGACGGACTATTTACATTATACTTTTCACTTAAATTAAAAAAAAACTTAAAGATTAAATTAATTAGATTTACGAGACTTATCATCAAACAGATTCAGTCGAGGAGTTGAAACAAAACCCAGCCAATGAAGGTTGTTAATGAGGCAACCGATGACCCTAAATTGTAACTTATTGCAACTACACCAATCAAAAAGTATATATAATAACTTAAGGTAATGAAGCGCTTAAAGGCCACAAAAAGTAATTTAGCCAGCTGAGGAATGGTTGCAAAGTTAACAAATATAGAGTGGAGCCTCTTATCTCACTCCTCTTCCTGTTTTGATTCCTTTGGCATCCAATCATAAAATGGATCGAAATCTTCGTTCTTGAACTAGGCCCCTAACATCACCCTGCTCATCATCCTCAGCAATTTTTATTTGAGACCCTTCTCCCTCTACGTAAATTTAAATTTTAATCTTTCCACTTGATTTCTTATGACTTTAAATAATTTATTTTTGATAATCTAATGCTAAAGAATTTTCTGCTATTGCTATCGCTGCGGTTGCAAACGTTGAGATTAAATCGGAGATTTTCTGCACGTTCCAAGCCCAGTCACGAAACGCGCTGGAATAATGTTGCCAGTAGAACTCGCTTGCTCTCACACATTCGCACTGCAAAAGCTCTTTATTTTAAACATAAATTGTTGCATTCGTGAGTAAGTTTGTTGATTTTATTATTTAAATTTAATATTTTGCGTGCATTCGGATCCTGAGAACCAAATCTTTTGATGAAATAATTATTATTTTGAGACAAGTAACTCATAATTTTCCCTAACTATTGTTTATTTTTATAATTTTATTTCTAGAGTGACTTGAAACTATCGTTAAAATTATCACAATTGCTTTTATTAATTAAGGACATTTTACCACGAATAAAGGAAGACCAAGTGAAGTGGAAACATGGCGGTAATAATGCGATAAAGAAAGCCGAGCAGCACTGACCTTGAATTTTTCTGGCTATGGAGGGCTAGATCAAAAGACCTATATCTTATGCTGTTAATAATAAAAATAAGCTCGAAATCTTTAAATTTTTTTGAAGAAATTCTCTAACTTCAGTCTTTGAAATATTCATCATTCATTTAAACGTCTTTTAAGTGACCTTTGTTTGAACACTTTTTTTATACACTGCTGTTTTTCGTGAATTCAAAATCCAAAGGTTAGCTAATGCACTGCCCCGCAACCCCATATACTGAATGAAAAAACATAGATTTTTTACTTTAAATTTAAGGCAGCAAGACTTTAAAGATGGCCTCGAGTTTTCAGGATTGCTGTTTGGCCACCAAAAGATATCAAACTTCTGGACGATTCTTCTAAGCGCAGAGTGAAGTGCTCGTAATAGTCATATTCGCACTGGTTTATCTGTAGATTACCACTAAATTCAACAGGGTTTCTTTCCGTTTTCTCCATTTAATTTTATATGCGTTGATTTTCAGCGTGTTTACTCTAAGAATTTTAAAATTTTCCACCTAAAATAGTCACTTAGCTCAGTGATACGCTTAAGAACTCTCAACTTTAGTGTTCCGGACTTTCAAAATGGGACCTTCTTCCCTGCCGTTTCCCACTTGTAACCAAGGGATAACATTGGTACCTTTGCCTGGATTAAATAAGATGTAAGGATAGCCATAATGCAACGTACGGCAGGTTTCAGCTCTATTACCCGGCGGCCTTTCGATTCGATAGAAACTGAAGAACCTACTATAATTATGAAGCATAATTATGATTGAAATCTCTGTACCATTGTAAAATACGAAATATACAGAAAAAAGTACATATAAAAGCAGAATTTTCTTAGACTTCAAAGTGTAAAATGATCCAAGCGATTGCGCGGTGACATAAGACGCAAAATCATAATTTTTATTTCAGTTAAAGCCGAAAGGCAGCAAACATCAGGTTGCTTGTCAGTATTATTATTGAGAAAACTTGTAGCTCAAATACGGTAGAGGAGATTGGCTTTCTTAGCTAAGCTACAAAGGAAAGGTGACACCCTAGGGAAGTTCACAATGGACTCTCGGGAGCTAAGAATGGGCGAATCTAGGTTTTTCTATGGAAGATGTTTACTCATGCCAATTTGTACAAGAGCTGACCTGTTTTTCTGCGTAAAAGTAGGGCGAATTTAAATATTCAATCCTATTTAGATCATTGTCGCATTACTGAGCAGCCATTATACTTGAAATGCAAGGCTTAAATCAAAGATGTCTGTACAGATCAACAAAAAAGGACATGATGTTTTCAGAGATGGTAACCTGGTAAAAAAAGGCCTCTGAAAGGCAGATAAATGATATAATATTTAAATTAGTATTTGTGTCATCCATTCAACCCTGCGACAAAAATGATATCAGGGAAAAACTAAACCTATTTGCAAAAAGATGATGAAGTAATGAAAACCGTTAAAAGTTGCCAATGCAAAGGATACTGATGGAGAATCCTTCCTTCTTGAAATGTTAGCAGTGGGCTTCATGGCATTTGAACCTTGATAACAACAACACGGACCCTTTGTGGTAATCATGCGATTCAGTTGTGCTCACTCGATTTTATAGGGGAAAATTTGATATTATTTAGCCACATGAGGTGGAAACTCATTAAAATGGAATGATATTATTTCAAATGTCTTACATGACTTATCACCAAATAAACTAATGTTGCCCTCCTGGAAAGGTTCACATAGAGGCGACATTTCTAATTTAGGCCTAAACCTATACATTTTATTACACCTCACCTTTTACTATGACCAATGACTTAATTTAAATACATATATGTATTTATGTTTGTAAATTCTAATTTTAAGTCAAAGAAGCGTTTTTCATTTCAGGAAATATAATAGATCCTTATAGCATACTCTAACTTACCTTACCATCTAGTCTCTATAAAAATAAATTTAGTTAAATTGATAACAATCTGTATAAATATACAATTTCCTCCCCTAGAACTACTCCGTTCATTCCCCTAATCACTTAAATCTCTTAAATATCAAAAAGTCATGATAAGCAATTTTTCCTGTCTTTTGACTCGAAATTGCAGTCAGTTCTAGACCAAAACTATAACAGACCTCTCAAATGTCCTTAAAAGGTTAATAATATACCTTCGTTTTATATGAGTATCAAAATTTGTTAACGCTTACAGGGATTCTCCTTAATTATAGAGGAGCACATTAAACTATAATTGTGAGGTCTTTGTTTAAAATTAGTAGAGACTAGTTGATTTCAATGAATAAGCAATCTGTGCCCTCACTTCATCAATCCGTTAATTCTATTTTTTGGGAAATAACGGAGTTTTCAGTTCTCTACCTCCTCTGGTAATTATTATCCTTCAATGAGTCCTCAGAATTTCTGAGTGCTAGAAAATATCTGTCCATTTCTTTGGTAGAAAAAAACATATAAGCTGTTAATTTCAATATATGAACCAGTTGCGCTTATATGATCTGTACAGAGACGATTTCGGATGTTTGAATAGAAATTAAACTATCCAAAAAGGTAAGCAACAGATAAAAAATTGCTCTCTGACAGAAGAGTGTGTTAAATGTTTTTCATCATTCGCCTTGGCGTCAAATCAGATAAAAAACATTTAGACTACCGCAGGTTTTCACTTTTTTGTTATTAATGCGAATTCATCGAAATACCTGGCTCTTTTGGCAGGTCGGAGGTTTCAGTCATCATTAAATAAATAAACTGTCCTGCTACCATGGCACTTTGTAGGGGTAAACAACTTTGATTCATCTTTTTTAATGTTTATTGAAGAAAAAATGTGGGAGTTTAAATTGATAAATTGCCGACGCAGCTGGACGATTCACACAATTAGATTGGAATTAAAAAGAGAAATCATGATTTTAAAATAATTTATCATCATGATTTGGCTTTTTCCTTAAGGAAGTTTTGGCTTCTTTCCTCTATTCACCGGTAGAGCTTAGAATACAAATTGTTTAGAATATTTTACTTGATTGTTGCTTCTCATGAGTCTGTCCATTTGCCAACTGTAGCACAGTGTTTCACGATATAGGCGTGTGGCCTTCGGATTCGGCATCATTTTTCACAGATAATGAGCTTCTTTGTATCATCTTAAATCCACAAAATTTTAGATATTGATGAGCTTTCGAGCTATCAAACTTCAAGATGTTTCCTATCAGTTTTATTAATAGGAAGTTCTCCGATTTAAATGCAACCAGCTACTGTTTCTCCCTATTTCACTGAGGCAGGACAGCTGGTTTTCTTGTAGGCTGCATGGTATTTAGAGTCGACCAACTGTATGGTAAATGTTGATGAAAAAGATGTTGGCTTGGTCCTGAGGAAAGACGAAAAAACTTGAAATTGCAGCAATTGAGTGTTCATTATTTCTTCGACTTGGTCCTGGAAAAATTAAATACCTCCTCACATTTAACAATTTAGAAAAACTTCTTCATCTGCTCTACTCTTCTCAATTGAAGAAGGCCTGAAATAGCCAAAGAAATTAAGCAGTTAACGGAGAGACTTGAAACATGCCACATGTCGCCAATCAAAACACGCATATAGCAGCGATCCCTCATAAATTACCATGCTTCATAACCCATCAATTCATCATATCGCCTTTTTGCTTTCCGATGATCTGATTCGTTAAATACTACTTTTATTACATAAATTTAACTTGCGTCGAAAAAGCTGGGAAAATCTGGGTTTTTCTTTTATCAATTCTAAGATATAAGGGTATGTCAACTTACAATCATGTTTTAGCGAATGCAAATTTTATTCTGTACTGATCAATGCTATATGAAGGTTAATTAAAATTATTTAAGTAATGAAAACAAAGTTAAATCATCACGAAGCCGAAAGATCAGCAACTGTAAAATTGAGTCTAAATTCAACATATCCATACTTTCACTTTGATAGTTGAAATCAGCGAATTCTTCAAAGTCAACATCCTCTGAAATGACTTTAATTTTTCAAGCAAACTCTAATAGCACATGAATGACATCTCCATGGGAAAAATTGATGCTTCATTTTTAAATATTACTCGATTTTAGCGCCTTTTGCTTTGAAAGGTCGCTCGAATTATAGTAAAGGTCATAGTTGGTATATCAAGTTCATTGAGGCACAGTAGCAAAATAAGTTAAAAAATAATCTAGACTTTCAAATTCGTAACCGAACTTCATGCCAAACGGGAAATGAAAAACTGGGTTTTCAATTGGTTTTACTTGATTTTCCTAATCTGCCGGCTATTAGTATTTTCATAGTTGTCAAACAGCTGCATACAAGCTACTAAGATTGGCGATTGGTAGTTCTTTATCTTGAACTAATAATAAGACCAATATTTTCGCCAATGGAAAACAGGGCTAACCTTTCAGTCTAATAAATTGCTTTACAACTTAAAATCATCAGATACTCTGCGTTCTCTATGGTCGCTACATGGGTTCTATTAAGCAAATTCGAATTTGTAGATCCGTCTGTTAACATACGACAAGAAGACGAGGAAAATTATTCATAACCTCGATTCCAGTCTTTCCAATGGCGAACTGATTCATTTTTGTGTCCAGTTATACGCAATTTTTGCGTGTTCCAAACTAACCGAGTTTGTCTTCTTGATCGAGGTAGAATCGTAGTCGAGACTAACAAATACCTATTTGTGACCTGATTAACCATTGATAAAGAGGGCTTGACTAGAAGTTTTGCAAGTCATCCAAGGAGACATCACTTTTTCGCATCTGAAGAGAACCTTTATCAAAATGGCTCTGCGTTCAAGAGCAAACTGGTTTGTCGTAATTGATCTCATCTTCGATTTGTTTGTTTAATTAGTCGGCTAGATGACTTTGCATGGTAATTCTTCATGGAGTGTCTTGATGTTTCGTCAGATTCGAGAAAATATGTGAACTGTAAAGTACCAACGCGTTGACAGAAAATAAACTGGAGAAGGAGTTATTGGCGGATATCGGATTTACCTACATCAGCTTAGTTATACGGGTCAAGTATACTTTACCAAATAGAGCGATAAGAAATAATTTAAGGCATCCTTTGTAAAGGTCAATGCTGTGCGACTCTTCGATAATCTCATTCATGTCTGCAACCTTTTTTGCGTACCTTCCTTTGTCTTGTGTTTTGTACATCCCGACAATTCTCCTATGAGACTGAATCATCTAGATATTAAGGAAATACATGCGAATCCTGCTGTCTTTCCCAACACTTGTGCAGTGAGATGATTCTTTTTGGGTAAACAGCAATTTTTTGAAGATATGCAAAAAGGTAGTATAACTACCTTTGTAGATAAACAATTAATAAGTAGTATCACTACAATGGCTTGATAATGAAAGCTAAGACAGATGATCATTTTCTTTAATGCCTAGAGTTCGTTTTGTGATTTGTAGATCAGGCCGATGGAAAAATAATTACTATCGCTCCGACTGGTAACCCCAGTAAGAGAGGCGACCAGATAGGACTAATAACCCACCAGACGTATGAAGTAGATTAGGTTAGCAAAAGTACAATATCGTAAAGTGTGATAAACAAGGTACGACGTAAAAACCTGGCTTCATGGTCTCAAACTGGACTGACGAAAGTGCATGTATTTAGCGATGAGCGGAACCTCCCCCAGAAAGTTAACAACACTTCTGAAGGAAATATGAATATGGTCTGCCCTTAATGATGTCGAGGAGGAACCAGGTGCCACTACGAAGCGGAACTGAAGTGGAACTGCTACCTGTACGATGCAACCATGCCAGAAAAGTGACCAGCGAAGCGAAGACGTCGATAAAAGCTTTTACTGTTTCAAATGTTAACTGTTGTATGCTGTCTGTTGTAAGAACTATTTGTTTTTCTATAGTGCCCCCAATAAGTCTTTGAGACTTGCCCTAATGAGTAAAGAGTAAATGAGCAAAATAAAATAAATCAAATCATTGCTCTAAATTAATATCACTTAGTTGTCTCGAATGTAAGTATCAGTCATGCGAATATGCATTCATTAGCTACCTAATTTGCCGCGAATTTGACTTTTTTGCAAGTTGTTTATTATACATTTTGCGATTCTTATTATGATTATCGAAGTAGCTAAAATGCCAGTGTCTGAGGTTTTAACTGGTGTATTCCATTAAATATAGACTTTTATTCACAAATAGTTTTATTTTTTCGCCAATTAATATAAACGTCAAAAGGTCAGGCAAGTGTAAAGGGGACATATGATGTGCTAGGCGGGTTTTGTTTCTCCCCCATTTCACATACAATTGATTTAGTAGAGAACTTTCCAGACACAGCGAATAAATTTGGGAATAAATGTCACCATTTGTGCAAATTATTTATTCAATCTTCGGAAGTCAATTCTCTGGAACCAGCGGACTAGGCCCTGAAATGTTTTTGCCTTTTGTGACTCTAAAAGTGAAAGTATACGGGTGTAAATGGCGTCTTTTGTCTGGTAGACAGAGCCTATGTCTGTGAGCCTTGCTTACTAGCTCTTATTATCAAGTATTTATATGCTAGAACTCAGAGATGAACATAGGTTTAAAGGATTTCTTCAAAGCTCAAAACTCTTTCATTAATCGAATCAGAACCATCTTTTATCCGCAAACTGCAAAACAGTACGTTCAGCATCTTGCATTATACGCTCCAGTAAATAAAAATTTTTTTACCAGAAAAGTACATTTGACAACCGCAAAGAAATTCCAATTACATATAAATGAATGATTATCCTTAAAAAAATTAAATCCTAACTGAATTTTCACTGACGTGATTTGCACCCCTTTCTTGGTACAGGGATAGGCAAAGGCTCACCAGCCGACCCTATCATGGAATGCATCGGTGCAGATTCGCATATAGCATGACTGAACGGTTCGATAAAACACAGCCCCACAAAAAAATTGACAAGGAACAAGATATTTTCACTTCTGCTCAAGATCTATGTTGAAGAGAAGTTAGTAGCTTCGAGAAATACTTGCTCACTGTGTGTGCATTCAACCAAGCGTTGGATCATGATGACACGTGGCAGGTTACAGCTATACCGTAAAATTTCAGAACTTAATGCTCTCTTAAAGCAATATTTTCGTGTTCGCAAAATAATTTAATTTGCTAATGGAGATACCTTGGCTTCCAATCAAAGGTGTGATTCAAAATTTCAATTTTTTTTCCTCCACTAAAACCAAAGTTCATTTATTTCCAAAATTTCTGTATGGTATGTCTTAAGATATTTATCATCTATCGAAAGGCGGTAATAAACTTTTTTTTTCCAATACAAGGTTTATCATGCTAATCAGTAATTGTTAAGGTGGCAGGATTTAAACATAAGCTGGTGATGGCACTGAATGGGTTTCTCGGCCGCAGGGATTAAAGTCTGTTTGTTTATAGGCCATCCTTTGATACAGAAAGACATTGTTTCCACAAAACTGTTGACTTACTTGCTCTACCATTTCTGTTAAGTAGCTAATATGATCGGCATTTGATTTAGCCTTTATCTCGCTGAAAGGACCTCTATCATCCGTTAACCGGCATTTCTTCCACGGTCTGTAAGAGTCATTTCGATAAATTATTTGCTTTGATGTTTTGTCAGTTAACAAGTGAACGATAGCAATTTATCTTAAAATCTCAGCAATGGTGAAGTTACTGAAATAAAGTTAAAGGGAATTAATTCAATTCCTAGCAAGCAAATTGGTCATGAATTTCTAGCCATGATGGCTACACATACCTTCTTTTGTTTTTACTCCCCACCCATTAGGGCAAGTCCTAAAGACTTACTGGGGGTACAGCAGAAGTACAACATGTAGCACACAACAGTTAATACAGAAGACAGTAAAAGCGTTTATCGATGTGTTCGGTTCTCTGGCCACTTCTCTGGCATGGTTTCATCGTACAGGTAGCAGTTCAAATTCAGTTCCGCTTCGTAGTGGCACCTTGTTCCTCCTCAACATCGGTAAGGACAGACAATGTTCATACCTCCTTCAGAAGTGTTGTTTACTTTCTGGGCGAGATTCCACTCATTTCTACATGCACGCACTTTCCACAATCCAGTTTGAGAACATGAATCCAGTTATCAAGGTCGTATCTTGTTTACTAAACTGTACGATGTTATACTTTTGCTAACATAATCTGATTATATACGTCTGGTGGGTGATTAGTCCGATCTGGTCGCCTCTCTTATTGGCTGCCAGAGCTGCTTTTGGGGTTACCGGTGGTCATCGCGGTCAGACAAAATGTCATTTGCTTGCAGCCATCCAGATCTCTAGTTGGTTCTTGATCCAAACAAGTGTGTTCAACTTTCTGGCAGAGATCCCATTCAATGCTACATGCACGTGGTTCCACAGTCAAGTTTGAGACCATAAATCCATTTACCTGGCTGTAAGAAGTTGTACTTTTGCTGGCATAATCTAATTTAATACATCCGGAAGGTGATTAGTCCTATTCGGCCGCCCCTCTTATCAGCCCCCAGAGTTGCCCCTGGGGTTACCGGTGGTCATTACAAGGAGGTTGAGAGTAGGTTTGACCACCTACACAAACTAATATTCCATTGCTATAAATGATCACTTGCTTCAGGTTTTATTTTCCCTATTCAATCAATACTTAGTTACATTTATTCTTAATTTTCATTTTTATTTGAAGTGTTTAAGCTGCCTACCGCTACTAGATCGTGCCTCTTGTCTTTTATTGCCGTCTACCGCATCGGCTAGGGGAAAAACTAAGGATTCCCATTTGATGTTCTCCTTAGCTGAAAATGTTCTCGGTTATACATGTTTGCGATCCTAATGTCTTTGTTGACTTGCTATTAGTGATTGAAAGGAACAAAAAAATTTTCAACTAAGGCATCTAAAGGGTGCTTGCAAAGGTAAAATTCTACGATTGTCTTACATGGAACTGTGCAGATAGTATACAAATTCGTGCTATTTGACGAAATAGGCATGTTTGGGGTTGCTAATTTGTGTTATCAAATGCTTAAATAACATTTTCATTGGCTAAAGAGATCAAGAGATCAATGCGTTTTTGCAGAGTTTAAATACGATAACATTTATTACCAAGTTTGCAACTTCATTCAAATTTTTGTGGGCTCAGATGTTTCTATGGTCACAAAAGTCATTAGCTATGAATTTAAGCACTTACTTAAGGAACATGACCAATAAAACATTCTTCACTATGAGAAATGGCTTATTTAAGCAATAGGGTTTGAGTTTAGTCTCTTCATTCATTATCATCATCTGATCATTTTTATTTATTTATTTACTCCCCACAAATTAGGACAAGTCTCAAGGACTTATTGAGGATTCAACATAAGTACAAATAGCTATTTCAACAAGTAGCGCACAATGTACAACACGGAGGACAGTAAAAGCGTTTATCGACACCTTTCGGTTCTCTAGTCAATCCTCTGGCATGGTTTCATCCCACAAGTAGCAGTTCGAATTCGACCATCCCCGATACCGTTAAGGGCAAACGGACTTCGTACCTCTTCCAGTAGTATTTTCAAGCTTCCGCACTTTCCGCAGTCCATGTTGGGATCGGGAATTCAGGTATTTACGTCGTGTCCTGTTTACCAGACTGCACCAGGTTGTACTTCTGCTGGCATACCTTAATTTTATACGTCCGGTGGGTAGGTGATTATTCCTATCCGGCAGCTCCTCTAATTAGCCCCCATAGAGGAGCTTGGGAGTAGGTTTGACCATCATCACCAGTTCATTTTTTCAAGTCTCAGGGACTTAATGGGGGTACAACAGAAATACAAGAACTTGCACATAGTATAGAAAAGGTTAATTGACGTCTTAGGCTCCCTGGCCGTTTCTCGGCATGGTTTCTTAGTGCAATAACATTTTATTCTTCCGCTACACTTCTTGCAGCACCTTGTTGTCCTCGTCTGTTTATTCTTATCCAGATATTCATTTCTAGCGACCGTGTATGGGTCAGAGTTATTCAGAGCCATGATGGAGCAAATGTGTTGTTCATCTTGCCGGTTGGACTTTCCTTCGCAGTCATTTTCCTACATCCCACTCTATCTTTTTCCTCCATCGTGTTCAGTTCTTCTTCTTTCTCTACTGCTGTCTGGTTCTTTCCTCTTCTTTACTGGCTTATCTTTTTCTATGATTTTGACCAAAGGGTGACAGTTTCTAACGTATCTCTTTAGCCACCCTTGAATCTTGTATCTTTTAAGGCAGTCTGTAAGAGGGCACTTTAGTTTACGGTCCAGTATCTCTTCAGTTTTATGTTCTTCTTCTTCATGATCTTGTCATACGTGTCTTTGCAGCTCCTTCGTCGTTGCGATACGTCTTTGTCAGTTTGCTTTGGTACAGACAATATCACGTTGCCTTTCTTCTACCAGTCTAGGTGTGTAACTTTCATCACGAACTTAAAGGCTTTCCTTTGGATCAAGTAGTCAGGATTTGGAATGCTCTTGCCATGTTTCTTTTGCATCTTTTATTCATTGAGGCATCCAGTTCCTTGCATGTGAGGCTTTCTTATTTTCTCAATTTTCAAAGTTACCCTCAAGTATAAAAAGTATCAGGCATTTCCTGTCCATTTTCAAACTCTTCCATAGGTTCAGCCACTTTGCCTGTATAACACTTGCCAATTCACGCATTGGCAGCTCCTTTCGGAGTTTCTCTACCGAAACGTCAAACGTCGAGCCATATGCTGTACTGCTTTTAGTCGATTGTTATCTTTAACTCTCAAGACACTAGTAGATAATCCATAAGTGATTACAGGATCTACAAAAAACACCCACCAGAGTTCCTTCTTGAGAGCAGTTCATACTTCTGTATCCACCCCATTTCGAGGTGTTTGAGTAGCTAGCAACCTGGGGTCCATATTTCACTTCTGCAGAGAAAGCAATCAGAAACTTAAATTTCTTCCGATTTGGTACGACTCTATCCATAGTACTGAAAAAAAGTTCAGGTCTTTATCAAAAAATCCTTCAACGGACTAGGTATACCATTCGCGGAACCTACAACGGGAACTTTAAAGCTGTACTATTTGCTAAGTTAAACACTCATAACCATCGTTTTAACAGTCCGCGATCGAACCAAAACTCTTCCAATGACTTGATATATTGGTCTGCTAGAAGAAAGCTTCTCTGACGGATTTGTTTCCAAGACCAAAAACGAACATCTCAAGAGAGTTCTCTGCGGAATTCACCGTTGAGGCTAACCCAAACAAAAATCTTGAAGTTACACCTGCGCCGAAAATCCATCTCATTTTTTTTTGGTTTAAATGATCGCTTAAGCCAATACAGACCTTGTAACTGGGTGAACGAATACCCATTAGCACTGAAAAACGGGAGTAAGCTAACAAAAAGGTTTAAGGACCAAATCTGGTGTAATCCATTGAGAAGTTCGATGAAAAAGTGCCAAATTTATGCAAGATAGCCCTGAATAGCGCAAAAATAGTTTTCGTAAGGGAACTAGAAAAGAGACCAAAAGATAGTCATGCGGAGGACAGGACAATTAAGATGTTTAGCACCTAAGCAAACACCGATTAGAAGCTCTGACGTGAAACGGAAGGCATACTGAGGTCAATATGTTGAAGAGGAAAGTTTTCATCACTATTTCTATATACTTATGAAACTTCGAATTCTGCTTACGCTTACTTTCTTGGATGCTTTTTTCATTCTTTACTTTAAGAAACCTGATTCATCAAGTTGAAAACCTAAAAGAATGAAAAAAACAGCTGATAAATTTAGGTTTGAAACTAGATTTAAACCTCCGCTCTTAAATGTCTGATTCAGATCTTTATGAATAGCTCTTTCAGAACTATTTCATCTCTCTTCAAACACCTCGTTTCACGGAAGCTGCTCATCTGCATGCTTAAATATCCATCTCTGTGTTCTCCACCTTGTATAGTTCTGCACCTAAATCGGACGCAAAAGTCACAATATTTATATATCAGTACTTTTTGAAACTAGTGTATTCTGTTGATTATTCCGTTTTAACCGACAAAGAACTCAACTTCTCAATAAAATAAAATGGTATAAATATCTGTTCCTTCTTGGGATTTCAAATTATTTAAATTCCTTCGTCCATCTAACAGCTGTTTCTTTCTCTCATAACTGGGACTTGATTTTAAGAAAGGCGACAAATCAGTTATGTTTTTAAAGGGCCTCTTTTGCTTATTATTTTTTTTTAGTTACTGGGCTTTGTACATTGTCAAAGCAAATCAAACAGTAAACGTTGCATGAGATCGGCAAATATTTCAGCATCAGATAAAAGAATCAACACATTACAACTGAAAACGCTGTTAAACAATACAAATTGTACAAGCCATACGCCTCGTCAAGGCTAAAGACAGTTTTGCTATGAAAGATATGTCAGTGATAGGTTTAAAGTTGCTGATCCAACTCAGGACTGCTCAACTAATACACAAGTTTGATCGCTGCCAGCCTCATTAATTTTCAAAATAAAATAGACAAGCATGCGTTGAACCTTCGTCCAGGCCTCACCTAGGAACAACGTTGACGCCTTGTAAGATTTTCCACTGTCCTACCAATAAGTCCAAATTATCATGCTCTGGCTACTGCTTTGAGCCTTGGTTCAAATCACCAAATCCTAGCCAGAGTCAAAAAATCATTTATACAAAAAAATGTAATTTGGAACCATTATGAGCTTCCATTATTTTTTAGTTTACTTGGTGCATATTGGCAGAAGAAATCATCTCTCTGGATGTCTGACAAGCTTATATCCACGCCACAGGCAAAGTGGAAAACTTAACGTCAAATAAAAATGCATTTAAATTGCGCATTTCATGCTTATAGGGTATATATTCAAAAATCGGACAGCTTTTTCCCATTTGCTTCGTCGGTTCCAGATGAAAATTTACCCAATCGAGATGATTTGGTCAGTCTTTCACAAAATCAATCCCGGTTCGATTCAAAAACAATTTTTTTTTTGTTTTTTTTGACGACTCAATGAAAGGTAATTTTTGACTGACAAATTTATTTCAATAATCGCGCTTTAAATGCACTGATGCTATAAATAATTGTTCCTGTCTGTTATATAAAATTACAAACTTTGCGAAATAAGTCCTTCACTGTTGACTTTATAAATTAAAGGGAAGTTTATTTATAGATGCATTATTCATACGATGACACAACAAAAAAAGTAATTTGTTGAAATTTCAAATCATTTGACCTCTAAAACATACTGTAAAACATAGCTTCTTCGATATTTTACGAGCGCATTTTAAAATATCGGTCTTAAAAGTGTAAAAGATAAGCAACCATCGAAATAATCTGGAACTCGGCACTATTACGTAGAAATTTATGTCCTACTAAGATAGGAACTAATGCTGTTTTAATGTCTATTTAACGTAAGGGACTAATGTTTCGCTTTAAATTAGACGGATTTTAAGCACCGGAAGTTTGCAGTTAAATTGGAGATTTTAATTGCCCTTTTAGCTTTAAATCATTCTGTTTAAACAGAAAGTAACTTCTCCATCTCCAGTTCCGAAACATTAATTAAATTTAAACAAAATTTAAAAGTTATAGCTAAGAGCTTTTGTACTGGCAGTTCAGCTCTGTTATAGAAAAGAATATTTCCTATTTCTCTCGTAGCTGCAAAAGGTTTACTTTACCTGGATAGCTGTTAAAGTAGCTAATATTTTTACTGAAAGGATGTACTGGTATGGTTTTATACCTTCTTAACCTATTCCCAATCAAACATCAGAAATACAAACATGGATTAGTCTTAAAACATCAGAGTATATTGCTTTTGAAAGCCTATTAGCTATTCATGGTGGATGCTATTTCAAATAATTTTAATTTTTACTCTATATCACTACGTGAAATAAATTGTATAAAAATGGCGCACAGTTTATTTTTACAAAAAAGTAGAGTAAGTCGAAAAAGACAACTAAATTACTCATTGTTTTTCAACCAAACACTTTTAAAGCACTAGGATACCTTAAATTGCATTTATTATGTCAGTGTTTATAAAAAAAGTTATGTTCAGTTTTGAATTATTTTTGTTTATATCAGCTAATCATTAACAGTCAAATGTCAAATTCAGAATTTTTTTTACGAACAAGACTGATATGACAATATTTTCCGGTGAAACTCCGACTTGACATTTTCTGTAAAGCTAAAGTGGGTGGGTGGTAGACTTGACCTTTACTGATGGAAAAGTATTGAATGAAGATTGCGATTTCGCGTAAAAATGGTATATGCTAGCACTTTCAAGTGTAAAGCACAAATCAGATTTGTGGGTCAACTTTGTAGTTTTTCACTAATTTTTGGTTATTTACTGATGTAAACCAATAATTGATCATTTAAAAAAGTAGAGCTACTCCAAAGAGACGCAGTTGGAACAAAATAAGTAGGCTCCGCTGTTGGTTGATCATCAGCTTGTTTAAAATGCTGACGCTTCTCACATCAAGCAGCTCTGCCTTCAACAACTCCAATTTCGATTTTTTTACCTATTTAAGCATGTTCTTCCAAAATTTCCCATTCATTTTTAATTTGCACCCAACTATTGTGACAAAGGCTCTTTCAAGTGTGTTCTATTTCAAATGTCCTATTTTGTTAATGAAACTTTTAGCCAAACACATTTCCGGAATCAGATTTATTTAGAGCAGATTTTTAAAGATTTACCAATCTTTTTATCCAATTTGATAGTATAGGTTTAGATGTTTCATCAGGTTGCCAAACCAAAAATCGGGAAATTCGTTTTGTTTTTCATTAATTAAAGACGGTTAATTTTAAATTAAATAATATAAATATATGTAAATCAATTTCATGCTGCTCAGTAGGAACGAATATAATTCGGCTCCTACGTGGTTCATAGTCCGCAACTATGTTAGATATAAATGAGGATCTCCATCTGTACCTAAGATTTACGTGATGAGCTGGGTCACACAGCCACTTTCAATATTAACTAAGGACTTTCCATAACTTATGAAAAATACCAAATATGGTGTTGATTGACTCTGTTAAAGCATGAATCAACACTAGGACATGATCAGCCAGACCATTTTAATAAAGTTTTTTATTCACTTAAGGGGTAGTAGTGAGCTATAAACATAATTAAAAGACGTTTCATGTTAAAATAACAGCCATCTTACTTATTTTACTAGCAATTTATTTAGAGTAATCGAATCGCTAACGCCCTTGGCTTCTTGTTTGGACCCTTCAGTTTAGTAGACAATTTGTTTTAAATCCAGTGATTCACTCTATTCTTTAATGCAAAAAAACACTGACCATAATCAAAATAGTGCCAGATCGCTCAAAGACGCAGTTAAAGATTCCAAGCGCCTGAAAATGAAGAAACATTCGTTTGATATCCGACTGTCTGATGTTAAGTAAGGTGAACTGAAATGCAGTCTGCTGCAGACTGATTCCTTAGAATGAAGGATTCACAGAATTTGCTTGACAGGGCTTAACCAGTCTTTATTGAGACAGACTGTCTGGCCTTTATTATGCTTTAATAATGGCTCTTAAATTTTGCATGTTTATGTCGATTTCTTCAGCTAAGTTCTAGTCATTTGGTAGGGCACCTTGAATAAAATTTCATCCATGTTGAACAGGAGATTCTTCATCAAAGGAGCATCTAACTCGTCATTACTGATTCCGTCGTTAGATGAAATCTCCGAGGGCGGGAAATTCAAATTCGGCTCTCCGTTCAAATTATCCTATAGTGCATTTTTCTTCCAATAAGCAATTACTGACTGAATAAAAAGTACTATTCTTCGGTCACTTGAGCAATTTTTCACTTTCCATGTCAACAACACAATGTAATAGTGCTTGCAAATTTTGACTGCTTTCTTTATTTGATACTTATTGGCATGCAAAGAATAATTTTTAAAATTCTAATTTGAAATTATACTTTCTAATTCAACTTTCGCTTATTTCAGAAATAAAACTGCTGCATTTATGCTATAACTGAGTGACAAGAATGAGCAATTTCTAACACCCAGCACTTTCAAACCCTTATTTAGCTTTATGTATCTGAAGTTGGCTTTATGAATGCATACAATAGCTGTGGAAGAAACATTTCCTCGACTCTGAGTGAGTAGCAGCAGAGTTACACCCCTGAAATGAGTAACATTTAGGCGATGGTGACTAAGAATTCGACGCTCTATGGAATTTGGTTGTTCATAATACGTTTAATTTTCACGAATTTTGAATTCAGGCTAAGTCGTTCTTAAGTATTTGGTTTTGAATTTGACCGAATCGAATTTCAAATAAATAGATACGTCCCTGTATGTCTTGTTGAGGAGCATTCTTACCCAACAGACATAATTAAAAGGAATAGCTGCACAAGGTCCTAGCTCATTTGCGCTTCGAAAAAGAGGTTCATAAAGCATGCTCTTCTATTTAAGTCAATTGTAGACGGTACGAAATTTCAAAAAAATAACTTATTGACTCCATTTTACATAACAGATTTTATCTGCTAATGTCCGTTGAGTCTTCTTGTCATCTCATCTTTCCAGTGCATTTTTCCTCCTAATGAACCTTAATGAACCTCATATTTCTTAATGGTTTTGATTTCTGAGGTTACATGAATTTTTTTCTACACAATGCTTAAACTAGAATCCAAGTCATTAGGTACATGAGCGCACTCAATAGTTAGACAATCTAATAGTTCATTAAAAATAGTACCAACAAATACGTGTACGTGTAAATATACGCATGAAAGCCCTTTTCATATATCTGGCATAGGTATTTTTAATAAAATGAACAGAAACCTTTTTACTCCATAATCTGGATTCATTAAACCTTCCATAAGCTATCGAACTTAGTTGTGGATTCTCGTTTTATCAGTGAATCGCCAAACTGGGTTATTCTGTGTAAAAGGTGTTTGAACTGATATCGAAGTCTCAGCAACTTAAAAGTCATTAAAACTAGTGATCTAATGGCTCATCCGAAACATAGGCAAAAAGATGAATAGCCGCGATGAACCAGGTGTGCACCAAATCTGAGAATACCTTCTCACACATCCTATCAATCAGGAAGCAGTTTGCATGAACATCAAATATATCGCCTACAGATTGTAGGGACATTGAATCCTGTCGTTAGAAATGTAATTGATGACATCTTTCAAAGATTCCTCTTAGCTTGTTTCATTCTCTATCATAGAGATTTTTCATATTTGTTCATTAATTAACGTGTTGATCCCTTGGTGCTGATTTCGTCCTTTCTAAGGAAGGTAAAATTGATCGTAGATCGTACGGTATGTCCCATAGTTACTGATGTGACACGAATTGAAATTTCATTCTTTGATACCATTTATTTTTTTTATGGTTATGATCCCAGTAAAAATCAGTGCATCCCACATAGATTTTAAACTACTCCTCTTCTGGGAATTCCCATATGTGCGGCAGTGTTGGAATTGCAATTATAAAGACAAATTTGCAACTCCTTCTGCCAAATTTACTCTTAATGGCTTAGCTTTTACTGAAAACAAGAGAGTATGTGCAGGTATTTGGTGCCATCAATACCAAACAATGTGCGGTGTATCTGCTCATACACCTAACCCCTTGATGACGCTTTCTCATTGGTGAACATTCGAGGCTGAAATACCGAACAATTTGTCATTTTCAAAAAGAAACAAAGAGAGAAGATTGATGTGTTTGAGACAATAAAAACTAAACCTCTGCTTTTTGGCAGAAGCAAGGTTTCCAGTTCTGGGTAGTTACGACATAACTAAATAGGTATTTAATGTCTAATTGCTCTAATAATTGAATGGGGGGACAAGTCGAATGGAAAACAACTTATTGCTTGCAAATGAACCATTTAAATTAATTAAATTCTTACGAAATTTAATTTATTAAGTGCCGTCAATTTCCATTTTTGGAAGTTCAATGAGAATCGTATTATGCATCCGGCTTTATTTGAATGAGACAAAGTATATATCACTTCCTTAAATACATCTTTATGAACTGCTCAGATAACTACAATCAGTCCGTCTTTCCAATTTTACCTCTTCTACAGACTAAAGAATCCTTTTTTAAAGTTCTTTTTTTTAGAATCTGGTAGGTAAAAGAACTGTATTCGAAATGACAGAGAGTCGAACCCCACAACACCTCACGCTGCTGCCCATGATTTCAGAAATGAGTGAATCAATGAAGGAAGGAATTGACGACTGCAATATGATTTAATAACTGCTTGATTCAACGTGTTGGAGTTTCTCAAAACTGACAGTTATTCTTCTTGGTTTGTATTTTGAGCACATTAATCAGTCTTCTTTTAATGAATATTTCAAAAATTCTGGGTAGTTAAGATTTATTAAAATGTTTCTTATATTTTTATCACTGATTGGCAAAGGTTCCTGACAATGTGAAATGATGAAATGCCTTTTAGATTGATCTTAAATTGGCAGCTTGACTAATACATTTGTGGATTTCACGCAAATTGTGAACAGCACGTTTGGAATCAGACAATCCAGTCCGGACTAATGTACTTGAAAACCAGGTATCTTCCACGAGCTATAATACAATTCATTCACCAACTGCCGTTTTTTACGTTAATGAGCGGGACGACTCACCTAAGCTTAGCAAACATCTATAATGAGAAAAACAACGGCACAGCAGTCACAGAAAAATTCGACTCAGCTGCTATCTGAATCAAAACCATCTGGTGATCATTATTAACGCCAATCTATCAAAGAAAGTTTGCAGCAAAGGTACTGAAACAGTGACACTAATTTACATGGCAGCTGATAGTGAGGCTAGAAGATGATGGAATGAGAGGAGAGAGAAGAAACCATTGATTTACTGTATAGGGACCCATTTGGAGATTGTTAAGTAAATTTCATCTGTGCACAATGCCATTCAGCTCATAGACGCAATGGGCCTTTGAGTGAAGTCCTCGATTCAGTTGATTTGACAAGGACAATGGGGGAAATCGGTGAGTTCTGCAGTCCTGAAGGGAGCTCTCGTCACCTGCTAATCTCTAGTCACTTGAGGGGATTATGGGTGGATTTTCGTGCCCATTGTGTTTCTCTAATCTCTTGGTATTCGTAATTTTTCATCCTGGCACGCTTGCTGCCACCACGCTACTACTAAATTCATTTGTTCTACTTTAAATTTGCGTGCTATCACGTGGATCAAAAACAAAAGCTCAAAAATTAGGATGAAAATGCGCCACAAGCAGAAATGGCGATACAGTGCTAATTGACTAAACCTCGCGATTATTTTTTCCACAGAATTCTGCTGAACCCAAAAACACTGCTAACGCTACCATCACTGCTGTTGTGCGTGTTTCTATCCATTTGCATACTTTAGCCATCTATTTGGCATTGTTTTTAACAAATGACTTCACTAATATCTGATGTGATTTCATGAAAAGCGAATTGTTTATAGATATGAATTTCTTGTGTAATAATACTTGTGAAATTTATCTGAGGTGTACGATGTGAGCAACTAGTCAAAATTGCTTATTCTTCTCCATGTGTTAGCTTTGGTTCATATAATCTCAACTATTAAAGTACGCCCGAGAGTGTAAATCTTATAAAGTAATCCAGTGATCCGAATCGCCTTAAACACTTATATAAAATAATATAAAATGAAGTGATGCCACGTGGTCATCATTCGAGGTTGAGAGAAACAATTTTTCGGACGGGAAATTTAAAGGAGACTCCATAGAGCTAGGTGCGTTGCAGACTTTTTTGATCATTGTCTTAAAATTCTTCAGATATTTGTCAGTGGTGATTTCCAAAGCTTCCATCGCTAAGGCTAATATGAAGTACTTTCGTTGATTGCCAGATTTCTGGGTCCAGGTTGGCAAGAATCTGTACAATGTTATTAAAATGCCTCGATGATACTGTGCCGTCTATAGAAGCATTTGCAAGGAATTGGCATTGATATGCATCCACGAAGCACATTTCTTTGATCCGAGTGCAGCGCGAAAGCATTGCAAACTGGATGGATGTAAATCTCTAAATGAATGGCTCATTGCAATGAAAAAAAAAAATTGGTTAAAGATTCGTCTCCCAGTTGCTCAAGCTACCTCATTGACGTAGCCCTTTTTGTCAGGTACTGATCAACGTCTGAGTATTAATCTATAAACCCAAGTGCTGAAAATGCCTTTGAGAGTAAGCTATATCTGTGTCCGGTACTGTTTTGTCAACCGAGATTACACAATTCTTGTCAGCTCTACCTCAAACGTCCGCTTTATATTCGCATTTGCCTTCAACAAGGACTTGAAAAGCAGTTATTAGTATAGTAGAAATTTTATTTTATTTATCATTTCCTCCCCACCCCATAGGCCAAGTCTCAAGGACTTTTTGGGGCTTCAACAGAAGTACAAATAGCTTTTACAACAAGTTGCACACAACAGTTAACACAGAAAACAGTTGAAGCCATTACTGACGTTTTCGGTTCTCTGACAGTTTCGTCCTACAGGTAGTAGCTCCACTTCATAGTTTTATCGCCTCCGTCCTCGAAATTGATAAGGGCAGACAATCTTTGTACTTCTTCCAGTGCTCTTTCCAAGGTTCTGGCGGAGATTCGATTCATTGCTATATGCACGCACTTTCTACAGTCAAGCTTGAGACCATGATTCCAGGTATTTACGTCGTGCCTCGTTTACCAGGCTGTAGTCTAATTTTATGTGCCCGGTGGGTGGGTGATTATTCCTATCCGGCTGCCCCTCTCATTAGTCCCCAGAGAGGAGGTTGAGAGTAGGTTTGACCACCACCATCAGATCATACTTTCGTTTCCACCTCATTTGAGTAGATAGCAACCTGGGGCTCAGATTTCACTTCTGTGGAGAAAGCAGTCAGATACTTAAAAATTACCTGATCAAAAGATCAAGTCGACGCTTGTAAAGTTTATTCGAACTGGTACTACTCCATCCACATTATTGCGAGAAATTTCAAGTCCTTATTAGAGAATCTTTGGTAGACCAGGTATTTCATTCGCGGAACCCACAATGGAAATTTTAAATCTGTATTACCTGCTAAGTCAGACACTCATAACTACCGTTTTAACAGTCCGCGATCGAACCAAATCTCTTCCAATGACTTGACATATTGGCCTGCCAAAAGAAAGCTTCTCTGTTGGAAATGTTTCCGCGAGCGAAAACGAACATCTCAAGAAAATTCGCTGCAGAATTTACCGTTGAGACTGACCCAACTAAAAATCGTGAAATCACATCTGCGCTGCAAATCCAACTCCTTTTTCTGCGTGGACCTTTGCTTCCATTAAATTGGTTTTAAATGATCGCTTTAGCCAATATAGACCTTAGAACTGGGTGAATAACAACCCATGAGCATTGAATAATGGTGGTGAGCCAACAAACAGGTTTAAAGACCAAACCTAGTGTGGTCCATTGAGGAGTTCGATGAAGAAGTGCCAAAGTTATGCAAGAGAACCTCGAATAGCGCAGAACAGTTTTCGTAAGGGAACTAGAGAAGAGATCTAAAGATGGCAATGTGGAAGATAGGACAATTAAGACGTTTAGCGCCTAAGCGAACGCCGATTAGAAGCTCTGACGTAAAGCGGAAGACATACTGAGGCCAATATGTTGAATTGGGAAAGTTTTCATCACTAGTTCTATATGCTTATGAAACCTCAAATTCTGTTTATACTTCCTGTCTTGAATGCTTTTTATCATTCTTTGCTTTTAGAAATACACTTTTGCTTTCCAACGAAAATCTGAAAATAAAGTAATTTTATTCTACTCAGATATTCCGGCTTTGACTAGTCAAATTTTGGAGCAAAAATGAGTTTTTTTCTTATACTAAAAGTACCGGATCACCTTGTCTTTGTATCTCATTGGTAGCGAACATATTGTTGCGCCCATTGCAAATTTATCTTTATTTAATCGGACACCATCTCTGCTAGCTTATGTTTTCACTTTAAGTGAAGTTCATTCATTTAACATCAAATGTCGAAAGTTTTTCAATTTGTGTTACAGTAAATTATAAAAGAGACGAGAGTTTATACAACTTCAATGCCTATATAATTACGCCCAAGATTGTTCAACATTTATAAAATTATAATCCAAAGCATTGTAACCGAAACTCTCGAATAGTAGCGCAACATGACGTTGCTTTGCTTAACTCAATAGTTTAACCTTGAAATTCCTTCCGGGTAGGTTTGATTTATGGGATTCGCGCCTTTGATGGGTTTTCGGTATCATCAAAAGCATGAGAATTTTAAATTTATTCCCTTAACTTTATGGCCATAATGTTTTGCTTCTAGAAAAAGTAGATTGCTTGCGGCATTTTACCTTAAAAGTCAAAAATTTTATCCAGTTCGAACATTTAATCATTTCTTGTCACAGTTAAATTGTAGAGAAAAATGCTTTCTTGCTTCAGGGTTTGAGGTCGGTTTAATAAACGATCCATTTTTTTGATAAATCACTTTTTACTACCTTGTCTGACTTCGATTTCTTTTTGGAAACTTCATACACACCCAGAAATTCTTTTTCAGCATTACTTGGATAATAATTTATGATTCGCAACATATCAGCCTCCTAATTTTGTATATTAGAGTGGGAACGAGACAACACCTGCAACTAGGAGCTTTATGGTTGCCTAAATTTGTGCTCATCGAACAGAACTTTGAGCAATTTGGATGAAAAATCAGAACTTTCATATGAGATCCAATCTTATCCTTTTTGCATTGAGAGAGATAAGATTGAACCCTTTTGGAGATTGCTGATTAGGAGCGTCTTTAAGGAGATCCTCATTATTTTTCTAAAAAAATTAGAAGTGGAGTATTTTTCATTCACTTAATTTTTAATTACAGGGCATCGTACTGGGACATGCAAGGCCTTAATTATGAGAATCGGAGTACAAGGTTGGTTGCTTTGTTCCCGAGTTAGAATAAAATCTGTGAAAGTATGAAGAAATTCCCTATAATGAATGTATGATTTTAAACAACTAAGCTTTGGAATTTTGTCTGAGGGACACAGGAATGAAATCAGTCCAAGTCTCTTCTTGACGGAATAGCTGAACAAGTTTCTTTTAAGGTGCCCCAAGTTCAAGATCCGAGCATTGATTTCAACGCGAGTAGGAGTGCTGATGGGGTAGTACTTCATGGGTGAGTCTTCAGTGCTGCCTTTTGGCGATCACTGAGGGAGCTGCACGTTGCGATGGGAATTTCGGCCGCAATAAGGCCATAGGGGAACTTATCAAGTTGGGTTCTGCATTTCGAAGACCAATCCTTTCTATCAACTCTATTATCTTAATAAAAGTTATTTTATACGATGGCGATAAAATTTGTTTTAAATAAAGTGTTAACTACGAATTCGGTTGCAGTATCTGATGCAAGTTAACTCACTAGAATCTGTCTATTTCTAAGAAGGTAATTGGAGGATTGACTATTCTTAAAAGCGTTCAATACCCAGAACTAATTGCGGTCTAAAATACGAAACCTATAGGAAGTGGTGATATAAATATGTTAAACAGAATTAATTGTCAGTTTCACAGTGTTATTCATGCTCACCATGTAAGTGATTGAGATGAATTGATGGTAAATTTACTCAACCCTGGTGAGTCTCAAACAAGCTTTATGCTGTACTTCAAAATCAAACTTTGCCACCACTATGAGGAAATATCGGTAATTTATGACTTGGAGTTTCTAGGTTGCAAGCATGGTAAGTTTTCATTTCCACTCTAGATCTGTAGCAAATGTGTGCTAAATGGTCTTTCAAGTGAGGATAGCTGATGGGAACCACAGTTTCAGAAAGGCTGGCATCCGCAGAAGTAAACAGCTCCCAAGAATACTATGGAGCAGGAAAATTTGGTGGAAGAAGGTATGAATACTGCTACACTACAATCCGCCCATTTGGTTTCAACAATGAAGGCTAGTAAAGCAACTGAGATATGATGAGATCCACAAATAAAAATGTGGTCATCGGATGCTTTTCATCAACAATCGGCATTGAAAGGATTGACGTCGAGCAGCTCAATTCATCGAGGGTCAGAAAATTGTCTTGAAGAATCTCGTGCGAGTCCTAAATATGACGTCAATTAACAAAAAATGCTGATTCAACACTTTGTTAGAGTATGACAATGCGCCTAATTCAATGCAGGAGCATTCAAGAAAGGTGGTAGGAAAGTAAGGTACAAAACAACTAAAAAAGAGCACTGCTATTTCCAATGCTGCTATTTTTTCAAACAGCTTAGGTTCTTCTTTTTGGCATAATGGATGACAAGCTGGGTAAAATTACTTTTGAAGATGTGAATCGATGTCAAGTTTAGAGTGTTTTCATCAATTTCTTCTCATTATTTGGCCTTTTAACTATGACCAACAGAATCAAGATCTTAGGGGAAGAAAGGCCAAAGATTATCCAATCGGAAGCGTCTTTTTCCGATATCTGAGAATTCCTCTACTTCAATAAAGATTTCATTGTCTCGAGATTTGGCGCAAACATCGAGTGTAGTTGAAATGTTAGGATTCAAGTAATTTAAAGGTCATAAATTTCATCAACCATGATGATTGAAATGGCTAGATCGAGTATCAGATAGATTTTCATCACTTATGCTTCTGATCTCGTCCCCTTTCGACGCTTATTGCTACTCAATAATAGTACCACTACTGCTAAAACATTTTGGCGTTGAAGGTGAGTGAAAAAAAAAGAGTACTTAGGAAAGCCGCTTTTAAAATGATTTATTACAATCTTAAGAAGATCAGCAGCAATCAACAAGGTTTGATCCACAATGGTAATCTCCATAGTTTTACTTCTTCCTAATTAGGTTCGATTCTTTTGTTTTCAAAAATTATTTTGCTCTATGCAACCAGACATCTTATTCAAATCTACTTCTAAGTTTACCGAATAGTTAAATATGAGCATCAAATAAGGTTTTGCAGTTTCTTGTGCTATTTTAAAATCGTCTTACAGTCCATTTATTGGAGGGCTGTATATAAGATGCATATCAGAATTCCTTGTAAATGTTTGTTAAAAGCAAACATTATGAAACATGGATATTTGTGTGGAGGAGTAACTGGTACTTCACTGGGGACGCACAAAGTGGCCATGAACAATATATGAAAAAGAACCCGCTTAATTGAGAGGGTAGAACAGAGCAATTGAAAAAGTTCAGTCAAAAGTTATTACGCTTTTGATGTTGAAATTGTTGCCGAAGACTCAAGTCCAACTTATTAAATACGATGCTAGAAGATTGAGACAAACCACTGAAGCAGAATATTAAGACATTTCTGACAAATACCGCATCCTACTGAATTCTCCACACTTCACTGTCCTTATTCCATTAATGCAGGATTCGACGAGCTACATCCGTTAACCATTCATCTAGGGGCACTTACAAACTGGTTGAGATCATTATGCCTTCACTTTCACTCCGTTGGCTACAAAATGCTAACTGAGACACATTTAAGGTACAACATCTTTGTCTAAAAATTTAACGTTATGACGAATTCAGACTGAAAATATACTTGCATGATTTATCATATCAAAATAAAAGCTCTAGAATGACGGTGGATTTCAAGTTGTAAGTGAAGGTTGTTTTCAAATAATAATTAAATTTTCGCTCCAGAGCAGGGGAAACCAACCCACATTTTCCCTCGGTGACCTAAGGTAGCATTTAAAATCTCATTCATTATCATATGCTCTTCAATAGAAGCTAATTCTACAGAAAGATGCATGGTTTTCAGGTTCAGTTTGCATCCACGGAGCCTGTATTGTCTTTTTAGTTTTCAGCGCTGGTTAAGTTGGACCTGTCATGCTTTTCATGGCGGCATGCTCTCCTACAGCCTCAGTAAGGCATTGGTAAAGGTTCGATGGAACATTGCCGAGAGCTTCTCGTTTGATATCAGCCCTGTTGATAAACAGGAGCTTGGACTGTGCCTGCCCGCTCGATCAACACGATTAATTTTAAGATGCTGTGGAGTAATTGATTTCACCTGTATAAATTATTCTGACCTCTGAGGAGTGGCCAGCATCACCGATTATTGCTACTAACTTTACCACCGATTTTACTGATTGAACCATGAACTTATAAAAGGTCCAATTGTTGAGCTGACACTAGCATCAAGGAAAGTGCATGTAGTTAAAGAAAAGGATATTTGCATGCATTATTCCCTAGCCGTTTAGACTAGAAGGCGGAGAGAGGTACTACCCCAACTTTCCCGCTTTCTCTATCAATGCTAGTCATTCTTCCTCTTTTAATTATAGAACTTTCAAATTTTCAAGCCTTGGCTAGTTCGATATTACCGAAAAAAGTGCTGGGATCATGCTTGATCTCAAAGGCAGTTTTTGTTCGAAGTAAGTTATGTGTTCCAGTAACTAAAAATTAAAACAAATTATTATTGACGAAAAAATTACGTCCATCAAGCGGAACTACGTGGCCTGGAGTATTTCCCATTTTTGTGAGTGAAATTTGAGAATTTTTTTTCCCATTTCTAATATTTAAAATGGTTACTTGGCGCTGTTTTCGATACCTGTGGCTACAAGTACTAATGCATAAAAAACATTTGATGTCTGCCCGATGTAGCAATAAAACCCACATTAAAACGAAACCTTGTTCAACCAGTTTTTACAGGTAGATCAACACTTCGTAGAGCTATTTATAGGTTCCGAAAATCGTTGACTTCCAAAGAGTGAGAATTGTAATGTAATTTTGAAAAATTCAGTCCTTGTCTTTCCATCATTTAAGAGATGAGAAAAGGTGAAAGCGTTTATTAGAAACTACGGTTTAGGACATAAAGCCTTAATATAGGTGAAAAATGGGAGAAAGCTAACACATCTATCCTCCGGCTGATCAGAGCCCCAAGGATAGAAATGTCTGCCTATTTTTAATTCGCGCACATGATCCCAGAAGTATTAAATTAACACCAACTAGGTGGACATGGAATCAACATTCTACCAGCTTTAAAAACTGTTAAAAGGCACTGTCTGGCATTCGCAAAAGCGAACATTGACGTTTCGCTCAATTATTCCAGAAATGCGTTAGTCATTAGCGCACTGGTCATATTAATCTGATCGCTGAAAGGCAACATTCACTGACACTAGTTGGGCAAAGAAAAGTCATAATTATTACGCTTTTGAGATTTGAAAGGCAGTAGTAGTGACGGCCTTCCCACACACGGTGAGCTACACTTCACCACGGAGGAAATTTTGATCAAGTCAATCATCAATTTTTTTAAAGTAATGCTCTTTGGATTATTAAAATGACGCAGACCCCGTCATATTCGTTTTAATTCGCATACCTCAACTGCATTTCGTTCCTCTTCTTCTGCTTTTAAGCATGATGCAAATTTTACATGCTTGACCGCTTGAAAGTATCTTTGATGTTGAAATGCAGTGCTTGTACTATTTCCCACCCAAACTAGCTCTAATATCATGAGGACTCGTCTTCGGCTTTCTGAACTTCCTATCCTCAACATCTATTTACTTTTGTGTGCAGATAGTCTGAAAGTGGTGGAGAAGGGAGGCGGAGGCGCTTACTCTGCTCGGTGAACTAAATTGGCTGCGGCAACTAATTAGAAATCTGCGTAGAGTTTCATCCACTCACTCACTGAAGGCGGTAGAATTGAAAGATTGTGTTCCCAATTTCTTTATATAAAGAGTACTTCGTGGACATGGCGTCGGGGAGAGGGAGCTTGAGAAAGAGAATTTGTACTATGAAAACTTAACTTTTCGCTACTTAAGTGACAACAATATCGCCATATATGCGAGACTTAAGTGTAAAAATGTTGTGCAATCTAAGTGACTCGACTTCCAAATGTGATGGAGAGTGGATTCAAATCGATTAGCTTAAAGCTTAGGTTATAGCAGGTACATAACAAAAGTGTATATTTGAGCCTAAATCAAAGTTTTAATCATTGAACCCACCTCTAATCTTGCATGTGCCAATTGATATTTAACCAACGCGCATTCACTGAGTTTCGAGCCTCTCTCCGACGCATAAAGACGCTATTCAGCAGACGCATTCATTGCCACTCATGTCAAAATCGAGATATGAATCCCTCTCCACCACTATATCGTCTCATGACATGCCGTATACTCTATTAATACACAACCCAATCGCGCATTTATTAAGCGAATGTGTTACGGTAGGGTTCATATGCGATCTAAACTACCAGATCTCCTACCGGGTAGCTGGATGCTGCTAGTCATCATTCAGAAGCACCATACTAATGCCTTTCCGTCCCCAACTGTTACTTTCGAGAAGTATGCCTTGAACGCGATGAACTTGAAGCCTGAAATATTGACTTCATGGGAATGAAAATTCAAATAGCTCCAAAAAAGGATTGATTTCTGAATCACCAGAAGCCAGAGCACCATAGAGCCAACCAAGATCCAGCTTTTTGAAGATGAATTAGTCCAAAGCCTGCGGCTCAAGTCAGAAAAAACATGAACACTAGAACACTAAAAGCAGCCAGCAACTGAAACGATCAACCACAATGGTCAAATAGCAGTCTAAAAATGGGTGCTTGAAAGAGACATTTTCAGTTCCTTTTTCAGTATGAATCTGGATTATTTCGCAGACATAATTAGCAGCTTTTAACTGTCCCTATATCATGAAATTATATATCAGCTCAATGCTGCATTGCATCGAATTCAAGACTATCTCAGTGGCGACACGGGCATGTGCCAGCCAGGTCATGGAATGAGGAAATGACTGGAACACAAATTAATATACATCATTTATTTCACCAATGTTGAAGAAGTGTAACGCGCAACGATCCCTTACATGTTGATAACTTGGCTGAGTTTTTGAATGCGGTTGAGAAGGACATCACCGTGTTTAATCATGGCCTGAAATCAATAAAAGGGGATGTTATGGAAGTCAAATGGGCGAAACATAATAGATCTGAAAGTATTCTGACCTGATATTGTGAATTGACATTATCTGGACGCGTAGTCTCTACGATGCCAGTGACCTTATCGATTTTACAGGCAATTCGACCATTGGCAATGAACCGAGAGAGCTCCGCATCCAGGAAGTCCATTGTCACACCGAAAGTGGCAGCCATACTCTCTAAACTAAGACTACTGTAAGAGTCCAAATGTTGAGAGTAGGCTCGAATGCGCATCTCTCGAACGTAGTAGCGGGCATGCGCAGCAAGGTAGCGGTCTGAATGCATGAATTGCTCGACTCCAGCTAAAACACAATTTCAAAGTTGCGAAAATCAATAAACCGACCTGACAGTCGCATTTAATAATGGGCGCTTATGGAAGCAAGATCGTGGCGACCATTTCAGTTTTGGTGATACTTCCAGGACTGGCAACCAACATCTACTGCGTGCAATATTTCAGCAGACGAAAAAGTGACAATGCGGGGCGCATGAGGTTACCTTTTTACATTGCATTCGTCCAGAGTCTCCTAGATTCGGCTGGCCAGGCGACCTTTCTTCTCAGCAATGTAGGATACTATCTAACTCTGACTGAGCGAAGATCCAACGCTGTTATGTGTTTCATCACGAGAGGGTCTTTGCTCAAAATGTTTTTGGGAGCAAGGGCTTTGGTGAACCTCACGGTTGCCGTATTCAATTACATTAGATTCCTGTGTCCATTCACGACAAGTCCGCTAACATTCAAAAAGCTAATAGTAGCACTAACCGTTGCATCGCTTCTGGTTTCCTCGGCGCCTGTGGGGCGAGCCATAATGCTACACAAGGTAGAAATTTACGAGTACTGCGAAATTTCTGATGTCAAAGCGAAAGCTTCAGAGAAGATCATGATTGCAGGCTATTTAATGTGCATCTACATTTTTGTATACATGTTCGTCCTGCCAGCTTATGCAACGATCCACTTTCACAGAACGACGGTTATAACCTTGGCCAAGAATCAGGGGATCGATAACACAATCGGAGAGGACAATAATGGAGAGAATGTTTTTCGACTGGTGGTTTTGGAGTTGGAAAAGACTTTAATATGTGACGGAATCACAATGGCATTATTCTACGCCCCTCTTTTCACAGTGGAATTCATAAACGAGTTCTGTTTGCCCACACTAGGTCTAATGGAGTTTGACATCAACTTGACGACACAAGTATGTCGACTCATTGCTGCCCTCTATGGAACAGTCTACGTCATTGGCAGTTTATGGACGAGACGTGTGTACAATGGGGCTCAACAGCGAATAAAGACTTCGTTTCGCATCAAATCAAGGGAAAACAAACGATCGCAAAACCACTACTGATTCTTTTTGTCTACTTCTAGTCAAAGGCAGTAGGGGAAGAAATGCTATCTACTGATACGGAGAGGGTGCAATAAAAATAGCAGGAATGAGATTAAAATTGGCAAAAACAATTATACTAACGCACAAAAAACAGTTTAATATAAAATATTGCTGATTTTACCAGATCGCTATCTGCGCAGGAGGCAATTTGGGAAGGCGGGAAAAGTGCCTTCCAGAAAAAGGGAGGCATTTATGCGTAGTCGCTAATTACATACCTGCGTATATGGGAAATATGTGAACACAAGGCGCAACAAAAGTAAAGAATAGTAAAGCAGCTGAAAAGATAACCACCAATGAGCCAATGGATCCGTGCTTATCTCTGCCCACACTTTCAATAGTGAGGTATGAGGTGGAGGAGTACGTGATTAAACCAAACATATTAGATAAATTGTGATTATTGGCACCAATGATTACTTATAAGCACCGCTAACTAATTTGTTCAGGATATTTAAGTGTAGTATACTTTTCAGCATGATAGCACGTACATATGACTCAAATGACAAAGATTTGTTAGGCCCGATTAATGATTAATGATGGTATATGAGGCAATAGTTAAATGGGATTTTTTCAGGCAGGATCGACAAGGCACCTTTACCTTCTTGCAATATACGGTTCGTTTTGTGCTGTACCACATTTTAAACAAAAATTTCGGCAAGAGACAACCTTTCTGATGCCCCACAGTTCCCGCTAAGTTCGAAAATATTCGGTCTATTGCATATTAACTCTAGAACAATGCCATAAACGGAATCGCTGCCCTTTTAGTGGAAAATGGATCTGGCGCCTGATGTGCCTGATAGCCCTGCTAGCTTCAGCACTGCATGATGTATGCTCCATCAGACATTACAGTAAGTCGCCCTCCCCCTTTTTTTTCATTAAACAATCAGGACATAGTCCGTCAATGTAGATTAAAAATAGACCGATCCAATATCCAATTTTGTGAAAGGAAAAACTTCATACAACCATGTTCATCAGGAACTAATATTTCGTATCCGCAAGGCGAGCGCGAGAATATTGTAATGACAATAAGAAGCCCGTCGTAAAAATAAAAGTTTGGCAGTGGAAAAATGATAAACAAAACTTTTAACGCACCCAAATAGAGGAAAAAATCGGCATATCTGCATTCGAAGAGAGACATCAAATATTCCTTCACTGCAGGAAGACTATGCAGAACTTCCTGAATTTCAGATCCCATGACCACCTGAAATGAAAAAAGTACTACTTGTGAACTATTGAGTAGAAATTATTAAAAAAAGAGCTAAACATTTCGAGGATTTGCGAGTAATGTAAAAAACCGGGAAGAGCATGCATATCAATAGGCCCCGATTTTCTGTTTCTCAAAATCGAATGTGGAAGGGATCCCAAATAAGCACGACAATATAGAGAAAAATTCAAAATCAAGAAACTTAGCGATTCCAGATGAATCAGTGAGATTTACGATGAAGACGTTTGAACATACCTTGGAACGAAGATCCTGGCGCTTCAACGCAATCATGGCTGTGAGAACAGTATATACGATGAAATTCTTGTAATCCATTAATTCATAACTAGTAAATGTGGCAACAGCATCCAAGAAGTGTTTAGCAGCAGCGTCGAAATCGCGAATCGAAAGACTGTGAAGACCACGGTATACTTTTAGACGATTTCTGCGATCCCAATCACCACCTTCTTCGATTAAACTGTTGGCTTTTTCAATATTGGCGGTAATTAGCCCTCGATCGTTCCAGAAAAAGCCCATACGAATAAGATGGAAGGTAATATCAAGACGACACCCAGGAAGGACAGTTTTGTCCAAAATTGCACGAAACTGCGCTAGTGCATCAGCTTTATTGCCAATCTTGCTAAGGTAGTGAGCCTTAGCGATCATAACTTCACGAATTTCCGTCTCACCATCCGATTCCTCAGCTTTTTTAATGTTTTCGTTAAGCTCCTTCAACTTAGCTTCGTTAGCCAGTTGCATGGACGATACGAGCGACTGGTCCTCTGGCAAATGAAGCTGCTTGCAAACAATCTTGTAAAACGGAGTCATGTCTGGAAGATACAAATATATCTTAAGGCAAAAACATATGTCAAACGATGAGCTTATTCGAGTGAATCGGTCAATTTCAACACAAAATTATTCAAGATGGTCGAGTAAGAAAAGATAAACTTAAAACAATATGCTAAAAATAACTTAATGGGAACCATTTACCCTCCGACTTAATGGTATTCAGCATGACTTCGATCAGAGCGCTCTTTGACTTTATAGATGCACGATTTAAGGTTGCCAAAAAGAGCCATTGAGACAAGCGGAGATCGGGGATCCTTTCCAGACCCTCTTCTTCAGGTAACTCAACAGTCATCCTGTGATTTTTCAAGGGGTTTAAGTAAGCCGGGTTAATAATAACGCGTAAAAACAAGTTTACAAAATCTTTCTCATGATATTAAAAATATAGAATTATATCAAATTATATTGCATTCAACTATTTTTTTTTAAGTGAAAGCACAATTTGAAAAACAATAATTCAGAAAAAATTTCTAATCTGAGTCTTGATGGCTCATATGCCTAGCCCTTCGACCGATTTGATGACCTTGAAAAGCTTTTTAAATGGGCTCTTGCGTAAGTACTTTTATGAATGCACAAAAAAGTAAGCAATAAGAATTAATGTGCTACTTAGTAAATCCACTATTACTTGAATTAGCGAAAATGTCATTGTCGAATGATTTTTTGAACTGACTTGACCTTATTTTATATTTTATCAAACTGTGCCACTGTTATTCTTACATGACTCAAATAAATTTTCTATCAGTAATGTTCGATCATTTACACTTTTCTGCTGTTGTTTCTTTTTATTCGATCCTGGCGACCCATGTTATAGTTCAGTAACTGGTTATATATTTTGAATTTGCTTTTTTTAAATCCCGGATAACCAAGTGTTCTTATTCCATTTTTGTCATTTGATTTCAGACGTTTTTTAGGCCTATATATTAATTTTAGACATATTTTGCCAAAATCTGATACGTTTCTCAATCGAGACACTAATGTATCATTTAGAGAGTTTCCGTGAGCAGGCCAAGCAATATGAATTATCCCTCACGAGAAGTGAAAACGTATTTGAGGCTCTTAGATTTAAAATTGGTCAAACTACGAGATCCGCTAGCACAAAATGTCTATGGAGTGGAAGAAAATAACTGTAAAATGATAATTTGTTACCCATTCTATCAGCTGACCTATGCACATGCTCATCGAACATTATTGCTTCGCGTGTGGTATGCATGGAAAATGCATTTGGAATCCTCCTAGAAACTGCGAACTCGCCGACGTTTGATGCAGGGAATCCAACAGGTTTGTGCTCAGTTTTCGCACAATTGTGAACTCAAACTTGCTGAAGTAAGTCCATCTGTAAACACAGGGTCAAAATTTACCTACATGACTATCATTTAGTACAACGAACACTTTGATAGACACCGAGTATTTGGTATGTAATTTGAAAAAACCTGAGTGCAGGGATGCTATCTCTTACCCAGAGTATGATGATAATCGTTAGAAAATCATTATTAGGTATTATTATTAGGTGTAATATGGAACCTTCGAATTTCGATTATGGTTCTTAGGTTAATCATCATTATTCCGACACTGTTGAGTAGAGCAGGTCAATTACGTGCAATGAAATCTATTTGTGCTGTAAGCGTTAAGTATCATACTTTTAGGTAAATTTCTACTGATGGTAATTCAGCTAACCGAATGCGTGGCGACAAAACTCATTCCCTCTCCATTTGGTTCGTATCACCAAAGTTGAAGCTCTTCAACTTTCAATCATTGTTCCATCACTTTGGTAAAAAATGACACTTTGGCTGCTTCTTTCGCTAAACAAGTTCTTTATAATTTTTAATTTACTTGTTTTTTTTCGTGGAGTGAGTTTAGGGTAATTTAAATTCAAATGTATCAATAATCTTGTCAACATAGAGTGCGCAGAATTAAGTGCCTCACATTGGTAAGAGCTTTATTGCTTTGATTGTCACCTAAAAAATTAAATGACAATGTGCTAGTTTTCACTGCTTCAGTGACACATGGAAGTAAATTTAGATGCAGAAGCCGTTAAGAAACGAGTGTCTGGACTTGCTTGTAATAAGTGCTCCAATGAAACATTAATCGATGGTTTCGACTGACGATCTTTATTTCCATTTCTCGTGGGCAAAATCCATATTCGTCATTTTAAATCTGATCGACAGAAGTGTATGCGTAGACTGGTCTGCATCATGACAGCAGCAAGTTAATAATCGGTGCTTCCAAACATGTCGTGCAACTGCTTAGTTTTTAAATAAACCAACCACCATCTCCAAAGATAAATGTTTTGCATCTTTATTGCTAATTGAAAGTAGTCCTTGACCCAATACTGCTTTTTTTCGTATTCGAGAGTTTGTTATAAGTACTTGTAATTACAGGTAATATTTGGATTTCGCTATTTGAGGATCTTGATTTTTAATTTAAATGTGATCGCTAAGGGACTCAGGTGAGTTTGTTTCAACGACATTTAAAATGTTATTGGCTAAACCGGCAAAATTGCCACTTCAGTTAACATGCATGAGCACTTCATGCTATCATGTAACTAGCTGCTTTTGGTCATCTTCCAAGTTAATGCCCGAAAACTAAAAATGCTGCCGTAGCAATCCACCGCATTTCAGGTCTCTTGGTACGTTGCTACCCCGAGTTTGCTTTTGTTAAATACATCAGTTGCTAAATAGATTTTCGATTCGATCAATGTCTCAATGCGAAAAATTAAATTATAGGATTCCTATCTGTTGCTAGTGTTCTGAGGATTTTATATTCGCATCATCTTGGATTATCTAAATTGTCCGTGACGACTGCAGAAGCCCATAGCTAGCATTAATGCTGCATTTTTGTGTGTTATCCTTAAGAAAGCGCTTTTTATGTAATGCTGTGCACCACCTCACTCATGTTCAAATATCCACATTGGCAAAACATGCGCTCCAAATCAGGTTTTTTTCCTTAAGCTACCTGAGAAGCTTCGTATTGCTGGAGAGCCTATTGCTATTGCCTAAATGGCGAGAAACCAAAAATAAGAGCCGAAGGAACCAGCTCTAATGCGTGGCGTTTGTGCTCGCAATATAGAAAAAAAAGTGTGTTCTGCAGCTTGCTTCAAAAATACAGTACTCTGAATCCTTTGAAAATACAAATATTTAGGCCACCAAGTCTGCAGGTAACTATGTACTTGTCTTGCCGGTTTATGTTACAAATTACCTTTCTGATCTATCAATGTAAAACAATGGAACATCATCTTACAAAGAACTGAATTATGTTGCAAGCGCATCTGCTTATCTTATTTGTATATTTGCATACCTTTCCGTGGTTTTCTTTATCGTTTAACTTCAGGAAAGCGGGCCATGTAAATCACGCGATCCCAATGAACCTTGGGTCAAATTCAGCACTATGGAACCAGTTAAAACAGCTGCTGCAAAATTCGAAAAATGTGATGATTTTGTACCAGGTACAGGTATGGGATTCCAATTAGTCCAAGCTTTTACACTTCGGCCACTTCCAGTTCTGTTCAAATCCGAAGTCATGACTCTTGGGTCCATGTTAGTCTACTTCAACCACGCACTCTGTTTTAATGTTAAACCTTTGATTTGTGGGAAAATGGAACTCCAAAAAGCTGTATGCAACATATGCCATATATGTTTTCAAACTTTCTGGTGGAAAAAAAATAAAACTCTAAAGCGATTTCAATGCTTTCTTTGGTGATTTCATTTTTATGAGCTCTTGAAATGCTTATTAGGTAAGACATTCAAGAATTGCTTTCAAATATCCGCTAGCTACTCGATGGCGCAGCAACGATTTCAAGCACTTAAACAACTTTTGTAACATCTCAATCAAAATGAATGCACAAATCGGATTGAAAAAATGTAGTTTTATGGCATCAAAAAATGTATTATTTCTGTTTTTGGCATCATTTAATGGGCTTTAACTTGAAATAATAAACGCTAGCTTTCAGTTAAATATGTATATACATATATGTATTTATATATTTCCCATTTTCAAAGTTCTGATTTTCTTTTAAGCTGCATTCAACTGGTTTTTCAATCACTTGAAAAAGAAGCTCGTATAATCAGCGGGTTTCGGCGAAACGTTTTTATCTTGTTAAGTAAATTTAAATTTTAGTAAGTCTATCTTTTAACTCGCCCTTGTCTTCATTTCATTTTCGATCATAAAATTTTTTATATGTTTTTATCCCCTCTTGCCTTAAAGATCTGGCCGAAATCGTATGTTCTGGCCTCAACATCATCACCTTCTCTAGCGACAATTTTCTTTACTTTTACCGTCGAAAGTCGAATCGCCGCAACGATTTCCATAACTGACACTGTCAGAACAAAACCGAATATAGTAATCAACACATAAATAAAAAATAAATTCAGTTTTTCAGTCCAGAGCAATGAATCCGGAGGCTCTAACTGGGCAGAAATATCCTGAAATCGTTAATTTATAATGAATCTACTATTTTAATCAAAATAGATAAGAAACGTACAGCGTACCTTGTCAAAGTATTTTTTTACCACATCGGCGGCCGCCTTAGCAACTTCCGGTGCGAATTCGTCCTCTTCCTCACTTTCGCTAGAACAGAGTGTGGTAACCTTGCACCGACTCCACATTTTCATTTTTCCCCCACAATAACGCGTGTCTTTTGCAGCACAGAGGGACTTAGAAATCCTGTAGCCAACACCAGTCACACTCATTTGGGAAGATAGTAAGTCTCTATTCAGGCAGTTAGGCCTACAATTCGTCCAAACCGTCCATGATCTATCCTGGGGGCTTGCATGCCACCGTGTGCAATGTTCTCCGTACCATCCAGTGGGACAAACGCATGTACCATTGCCATGACACCATGCTTGGTCCTCATATGATGAATCCAAATTCTTAGTGGTAATCACTCTTCTAGGCGTTATAGTCGTGTTCATAGGCTTTGTGGGTTGAAATCCAACACAGAGTTGTCTATCACATGCCGATTCTGGTTCTCCCATGCAGTTGGAAAAAGAAACACCTTTTGCAGCTCTATGAGGTTTCAGACAGATACAAATGTATTTCTGCGTTCCCAGTTGTGGAATACATAGGTTACCAAATTCAATTTTACAGGCTAAATTGCCATGTTGGCTGGCTCCTAGTGGGACCTCCTCACATGGGTTTTTCTTCTTGAAACAATTTGAAGATTCACTATATTCAGAGTAACATTGACAGATACTCTCAGTATCAGTAATGTGTGTGCATTTGATGGTGTTCTTTTCGTGGCATTTCATGCAAGGATTAAAGGAGAGGGCTGAACAACGGACCATCAAGCGCGGGGTCCTGCTGGTATTGAATGTACGTTCCAGATAATAGCTACGAGTGCACTCACAGGTGTAAGACTCAGGATATTCCCGTGGTGCAGGTTTGCATCTTCCTGGATGACACAGCGTGACTTGTTCTTCATCACAAGCGGGCCACTGTTTGCGTTCAATAAGGTCGGAGTTGATTAACTTGAATAGAAGAAGAAAGATAAAATTCTGGTCCTTGATAAGCATGTAGTTTATTGATTGGCACGTGAGGCAAGCAAGAACTTATCTGATGCTTAAGGATCTCGTTTAAGAAACATTCGTATAACGCATGGTTTGTATTTGCTGGCATATCGAAGTCCCTCAAAAACACAATAGCGGAATTCTTAATTTCAAATGTTCATACCCTATAATCTGGCAGAAATGGCACTTAAAAGAGCCCCTTTTGACAAACACTTCGAAATCGGAATTTTCACTGAACATTCATGGAAATGGCTTCCACCTTGAAGGTCTACTTATTACATTTAAGTAAAGCATACTGTTTTCCTGGATTGGTAAATCAGGTTTTTTTAGCCCTATTGAAGCGTGATCCGACTGCTTATGGCGCGTAAATTTCGTGCCACTCACGCCTTTTTCTACTTACTCTGTAAGCATTTCCTTTCCCGATCCGTGTATCATTTTTAAGTCAAAATCATTAACGTATCCTTCTTTAACTGGGGCTCCGAACTTAGAACTATCACATCAAGGCAACAAGGAGCCAGTACTATGCTCCGTTATTTATCAACACTCGAAATCTTCAAAATCAGGGCTCTTGAATCCACTGCATTGTTGCATTATGTGCAAGTCTAAGATTTTGAGAAAATAATCTCCTAGGTGACGAATGAGTTTTCTGGCTCGAGACTCTTTGGGATGACTTTACCCTAAGAAATAACCAACACTTGCTGCACCTTAAAATTCTACCCAGGACTCCAATTATTCAAGGCCATTTTTAACAGTGGGAAAAAAGAGCCGGCATCAGAAAACGATCTTCTAAAGAAAAGGTCCCAGATTATTTATCAACTCACTACTGATTTGATGCACTTACAAGAAGTATTCAGCCAATGTCATTCAAATATATTAATAACGCTATGTTGCTCAAGTTCAAGGACGCACGTTTAGCAGTGTGCAGCGACAGAAAGCATTTTCTGGAGATAACTATCAAAGCAAGCGCTGAAATCTTTGGACTGAAACCAACTATGGGTTTCAAGATATATTCGTGCATAAATATTTAATAAAATGTACTGAAGTTCGAAAAAATTTGGCTTCAACTCAATCATGTTAACAGTTATCGTTGCCTCTAGATTTCCCCTAATATCAACAGCTGAGTACTGAGATGACGTTCTCATTTGTTTCTAAGCCCGCTTTCCGTCTTCAAGTTCGCCCAGGATTGCTCTCAAGGACCACATTAGTCAATTTTCTGTATTCTGATGCTTCTCTAACAATGGATGTCTCGTTTTTTCACTTTACCCATTCTATTTAGGGTGTTGAATGTTCACGACCACTCCAAACCACCATACGGGGACAAGAGGGAAGATCTTCACTATCGTCACTGGACAGGATCGAGGTTCGCGTCCTCTTTACTCAAAATTTACCAAAAAAAACTACGTTTCCATTCGCAAACCTAGTTGAAAACTTAAAAATCCCGCTATCCTCACTGAAAGAAACCTGTAGAATTTCCCTTTCATGATTCAAGCTAGATTTTAATAGATGCGGTAGACGCTAGAGTTTGGTGTCAAGGTAATTTTTTCCACATTATTTGTGCAAGTCGAGTAAGAATCTCTAGTGTTAGAGACAAAACTTAAAATTGTTTAAAATAGCTGCCTTCACTTCGGCATGATTAATTCGAATGCCGTATTTTACACTACTTTCCATGGGTAGGATCTTCTACTTGACCGCCGAATTCGGGCGTGGGTGTCTGTGCGTGCGAATCTCCACCGAGATGTCTGATTTTCCCACCCTTCTGTGTGCCCTTGGAGTCGTGGTCCCATGCAGAACACTAGATTTGCTTCTGACTCGCCGTGTAGCATCAACACTGTGTAGTTTGTTTTGCCTCTTAGTGTGAATTAATGACGTAAAGACCCATTGTAAAAATCACCAGTTTCTCAAATTAGGCAACTGTCTCAGAGCTAGTAAGTATTAAAGGAGACACGGGACATCTTCAGCGACAATGAGTCCATTACAGTATGGAGGAGCACTGCCAAGAGTTGGCTGAGCGGTTACTGCTGTGCTGCTTCAGGAGAGCTAAATATTTCAAACATTTGCTTTAATTTAAATTGATATCGGAATTCCTCAAATTGAACTATCGAGTTTGTTAAATGTTCCAAAAGGTCTTTGAGATCCGAGTGCCTATGATGATTTGACTAACCTTCAAATGTTTTAGAATTCTCAAATGCGAATACAGCATGGAAACTCTTGTTCCCATCGGTTTGGATCGAAATGCCAGTGTTGCACTTGTATTTCCCCTAAAGCTTTAACAGTTATTTGATAATCTTATGTGAGTTTGGATAGAACATCAATGTACCAATTGCTCCCATCGTATATATCACAGCCATTACAGTGAGTTATTTGAAATAGCACTTGGAAAGATCATTTAAGTCACTCCAATAGCGAATTTGTATTCTAAAAAAAAATAAACGGCAACACAATCACTTTTTCTAAATACAATTTCAAGGACGACTCTGAATTCTAATATTACAAACATTCGTCATTGAAAACTAGAATTTTAATATTTGTACAGGAGTATTGGATGAAGCGTGGCTGTAAGAAGCTCTTTAAAGCCAAGTGGATTATTGCAAGCAAAGTATGGCGTATAAATGATCGCCCTTGAGAGTCAGAGCGTGTAAAGATAGGATGGGAAGCACAGCAGAATGGAGCTGGAGGAGGGAAGAAACGAACCAAAAAACCATGCCATTGCGATCTGATGCTCTTGATTGAGTGTGAAGGGCCTGCGCGACCTTACAAACAACCCATAGGTTTAGCTCTCCACCCAGATCTGGCTTTCACATTGTTGGTTCTGGGGAAGAGAATAAGATCACTGGTTAGAAAGCAAAAGCTGGGGTTTTTTTGTTGGTTAGCGCAAGGAACCATCTATATGTGATGCATTTTTCCAATTAAAGGCTCCGACAAAACTACAATTTCTCTGATTCTTAATCTTTCACACCGTATAACCAGTGAGAAACTGAGTAACTTTCCGCTGATGCACGGTATAGTGATGAAATTAAGCCAAAACGAACGCCTTAAAATGACCTATTATTGTTGTGTGGAGACTGTGAGCATTTTTTAATCAAAACTTTACTGAAAATACTCTTGATTTTAATTCGTTTACCTTATTAATAGTAAAAGCACATCCCTAGGATGATATTGAAGTCTTGAATATTTGTTATTAATATCAGCTTTCTACGCTGCATGAGTCTATGTGTGTTGAATAGACAATTCAATGGCAAAATTAACGCTTTTAAGTTTCAAGGTTGATTTTCACCTTATTAAGCGGGTTTTGTTTGTGTCCAATTGCAAATCGCTAAATCGCTAGCGTTTCATCTGTATTAGACTATTTTTTTGCCGGAATAGTTCCTTCTCCCTTTCATCTGTCCTAAATCACGACGAAGGCCTCCAGTGCTCTCATCAAGAAAGATTTCCAGTCAAACAAACTGCAAAATAGTGTCAAAGGAGATTTGAAACATCAAGCCTTTCAAATGGCACTTATTTGATGCTTATCTAGTTTTTCTTCAAATGGAGGTATTAACCAGCACATTAACGCTGTAGCATTCGAAGAATGCCAGAAAAAAGCTCAAACGTACTCTTAAGTTTGGTTTACATTTTCCCCTTAAGAGAGCGAATTCCAATGTAATTAAGATAGATGGGTATAAATATTCCTAATTGCTTATGTGGTTTGAGCTCCACCGAAGTGATTAGATACCCTCGGCGTGTTAATGTTTCGCCCATACGGAGGTCTGCTGCCCTAATACCCACAGAAACGCTGACTCAATTTATCATCTAAGGCAGTTTTTAACAGCAACACATTTTTCTGGTCACTCTCTCAAGCAAATCGTCGGGGTGAGTTGCCGAACTGCCTGACTAGCTGCAATTTACGCGCTTTGTTTGCCTAGAGCAGTGACGCATGGTACTAGAATTCTGAAGCTGCTGATTCAGCTCCTGATGTTGTTGATAATGACGACGCTGCCAGCGCTGTTACTGGTCTGCAGGTTGTATGTGTGTTTGTACGTTGGGATGAGTGAGTAATTGTTGAAGTCTATCCTTTTACAGAGGCCAGTGTTGATTTTAATATCAACTCCACTCTCATTTAACTGCCTCCACTAAATTAGCCTCGCATTATTCAGGACTGCGCAGTTTTTTTCCTTCTCCGAAGCAGATAAATTTAACATCATCATTCAGACCTAACTGACGCGAGGGAGGGCTTTAAAAAGCAGTATTTAAGATTGGTGTTTCATTTAACAAATTGCTCTATTAGCAATTTGTATTGGCTTAGATTCCGATCTGTAAAATTGTGAAACTGTAAGCACTGCTGTGCTAAGTAATGCAAGTTAAAGAATCAAGGTTGGTCGGTTTCGGTACGCAAATAAATGAAATATTTGGCAGGCTGCAGCTAGGAAAAGCGTTAGTTAAATCAATTGGTTAGGCTCTTCATTCTTATTCGCGTCTCTTAAAGCTATGAATGCTAGAAGCTTTTGATTCGGTGCTCGCTACGGGTTGATAGACGATGATTACAACAGTCTTGTAGAAAAGATCAATGCTAGCAAGACTTGTTCTTAGATTCATACTGTATGAGAACGTTATCTCATATACACCAGTAAGTTTGTCCATTTAATTGCAACGGTCAGAATCCCTGTAATAGAAGGTGACTCTATGAGACCTAGAATTGATTTGTTGTGGTCTAAGTATAACAATCTTGATAGTTGGACCAAAGGTTAAACACTTCTATGGTAATCTGGCTGAAATCTGGAATGGATGATCATAACAACTCAAAAGCAGACATTGATGAATTTTTCCTATGCTGTTCGAAAAACTTTTTTTCAAAAAAAAGAAGCCCTGATTATTATATATTGTTTATTCATTTTTTTTTTATTTTTTTCGGTATTGACTAGCTGCTAAAGTGTATCTCATCAGTACTCGGAGTCGAGCACCACTACTGAACGCACAAAGCAAAATGTTCAAATGAGTCTTAAATGCCTTACCCTGAATTATCTCCTTCCAATTCATTTCAAACTCGGATGTTTCTCCAACTAATAAATATATATTTTCATCCTAACGAAGACAAGCAATTAATTATAATTTTTAATTATAAATTTTTCGTAGGGCGATATTAGAAGAATAACCCTACTTTAATTATAAATAACTGATTCATCTATTGAAAGGCTAATGGGACTGATTAAGTGAATAAAACTTTGGGTGGAAGGTTTGTTATTCGAACTCTGATTGCCATACAGGATTTTTCTTCCTCGATTCGCACAAATTACACTCCTCTAACAACCTCAACCTAAAAAGGCCACTTACTTAACTATCGCGTACCCGTCTTGAGTCTTTTTCTGCTCCCATTCAAGCAAAAGTATTGGAGACAAACTAGACGTTGTAGAGTTGGTATTTCCAAGGTTCGTAAAGTCTACTTAACAACCTCATTTACAATGCCAACCTTACCACCTGAAGATCGTGAGGAGGTAAATGTTGGATCCCCAGAGATACTGACATTAAAAAAAGTGAAACTCGTGTCGTATCTTCCAAATTCAACCATCCACCCCAAAAAGTTGGATTTAGTGGGTAATGGCTTTCATAAATGCTGCGATCAGCTTAAATGTTTCCCTCTCTAAATCAAATTTCCAACATAATTTTTTTTTCTTAAATCGCCATTAAAATAAACTCAGGATTTAAAAATGGTGAAATTCAAAGATTTCTCTCCAAATTTGAGCTGCGTATGATTACAACATGCCTGATAATGTGCTGGGTGATTTAAGAACACATTAAACGGAATCAAAACTACCTGTTCTGCCTGATTTGTCATTATTAAAAGGGCTAGTTCTCGATAATTAGGGTGAGCTGCTTACTCGAAGCAAATACTGGCTGTAAATAACTGGTTGCACCTATTCGTGATGATTTGTTTATCCAGTAGACACCCGCATGTATGAATAAGCTTAGAAGGCCATTTGTACGCTCATGTAAGTGTTAATTCAAGCATTTATTCTATTGTTATTCATTTACGTAGGGGTCGTGGAGATGATATTTCACTTAAAATAGAATTATGGACAGAATTTTGAATTCATTTACCGATCTGTTTTTCGATAAATCATAGAATCCAAAGCGGCTCGAATAGGATTCAATTATACTGATTGTAATAGAGCAGTATGGCCTGCAGTTCTTTAGCATTTACTCCTGAAGCCTAGTTAAGGAAAGTCAAGTTAAAGCAAGTTAGTTCTTAAATAATTTCGCATTTAAACAGTTCCTCCATTACTACAGCTTAACGACAGCACTCAAGTGGGCTTAGAACTTTTGATTCAATAATTTTGGATCACGAGGTAGGCTACAACTTAATGTATGAAAGTCGAAGCAAATGAGCAGTCGATATGATGTTTCAAAACGCTGAATGTGTTGGGGCTCTAAAGTAGCACATTAAAGGAAAATTCATCTACTGAACAGCGAAAAGTTGTCTCTGAGTCGCCTACATTACCTTTGCAAAGGACAAAAAGGCCATATTAGCTTTGAACCTGTTTCTGTCTCCTCTCTCTTTAGGAGGATACAAGGAGGACATGATGAATAAAAGGAGAGAATATCTGCGGTGTGATTAGGAAATGATTAAACGAAATAGGGTGTAACAAGGGGGTTACCGATTCGAAAGGGCCCTCTTCAACTCACCCTAATGAGTCATTCCTTCGTTGCGACTCCCCTGGTATCCTCTTTAACATCTGAAGCAAGGAGCCTGAGCATCTCAAGCAGAGGATCGCTCTCCCTTGCTTCCAGTCACATGGATATTTGTGAACGGATTGAGAGGTTTTTGTGAATCAGACCTATTTATAATAGTTTATGTGCAATGAAATTCTATCACTCATTTTTTGGATTGTGAAAAAGACTTAGAGCTTTTCCAAATATTCCATAAATTTATAAAAGGCTCATACATTTAAGTTATAAAAGCTGAAAGTCCACCGAAACTTGTAAAACTAGACTGGAAATAAGAAAGTAAATGTTTTGGGGGATTTATTGTGGAGAAGTTAAAAATCTGGCTACAAAATGTGCCAAGCGATGATGAAACAGATTTTAATTTGCAAGTCAGCAACGTTAATAGTCCACCTTTTGTAGAAATTAGCAAACGAAATTCTCTGGATCAAAGGGTGATATGTGAAAATATATTCTTACGGGATGATGGTCAGTCCTACTCTCAACCTCCTCGTGGTGACCACCGGTAACCCCAGCGGCAACTCTCGGGGCTAACGAGAGAGGCGGTCGGAATGGACTAATCATCCACTGGACGTATACGATTCGATTGTGCCAGCAGAAGTACAACCACGTACAGTCCCGTAAACAAGGTGAGACGTAAATACCTAGAATCATGCTCTCAAGCTTGACTGTGAAAAGTACGTGCATGTAGCAATGAATGGGATCTCCCCCAGACTGTTGAAAAGACTTCTGGAAGAGGTATGAAGATTGTCTCCCCCTAACAGTGTCGAGGACAGACGAGGTGCCACTGCGATGAAACTATTCCAGAGAAGTAGCCAGAGAACCGAAGATGTCGATAAACGTTTCAAATGCTTTCTGTATTAACTGTTGTGTACTATCTGTTGTGCCCCCAATTAATCTTTGAGACTTTCATTATGAATGGAGAGTAAATAAATAAATAATTTCCTGCGGTTCAAAAGAACAAAATAGGAAAGTTGGAAAGTGGTGTCTCATTCAATGCGCCCAGGGGTTTATGTTGCAAAATATGGCGTCCCTCCTGGAAACTTCGTCAAATGATCTGTGCACTCTCACAGATCCTTAAATATCCTTATTATGTCCATCGAAAATGAAGGTTTTCGTCACCGAGGCGAAGGTTCGCCGTAAAACGCTTTTTAACAACCTAGGCGAAAATCATCATTGGAATGTGACTTATGTCACGGTTTAATCTATCCAATTCTAATCTTCGGTTAAAAAAACCGTCTGTTACACCTTTAGGAGTGGACCAAGGTGAATTTCAAGGGGTTGTTTCAGAAAAATATCTGTATTGTACTAAGACGGATCAAGAGGCCTAAGCTCTAATAAAAAGGGCTCAAGTTTATTCCTTGGTTGGCACGATTCTTTCCCAGCGTCTAATTAATGGTTTTGCGCTTATGTCAATGATATAGCGGAGGGAAGGTTTCCTTCAATTGGAACCTACAGCTGACTTAAAATGGTAAATCTTATAGGAGCGGTTTCCAACTAGAGAATACTTCTCTTCTCACAGTGCACCATTCTGATAGAATCAAAGTGATTCACTATTTGGGTCTTCTTCTGTGTTAATAATCACTGTTCCTTCTTATCTGTGCCCATAGTGGAAGAAATGCTTTTCTCGAACATGCACCCCTGATCCATACATGATTTTCTTTCTTGTCCAACTAGCAAACCTCTCTTTTTATATCTATTTTACAATTCAACACAACTTTCCCCTTGAAGGGGACTCTTTCATCTCTTCTCCGAACAATAACGAATTATTTTCGATCGTAATTCTCAGGCACTGACCATGGTAACACCAGAAGGGGTATCAATGTTACTATCCATGTTATTGAGAATGAGATCTCTCATGACGTACGTCACCATTTCGCGACGTCAGAGACCAAATTCAGCCGCAAGCATTGCTTACTTTAAGACTCCACCCCCAGAGTGTTCAAGCAGCGCATTTAGAAAAATTTGACTAAGTAGCAACGTTTCCGAACTCAGAGTCCTATCTACTGTCTCCCGTTTGTCCAACTGATTACTTACATCGAGTTCATGAATTTAAATTTCTGTGGATCAGTAGATGATCCATATTTTTTAACTATTCTCAATCAAAAATGAGAAAACGTGAATATTCATCAACTCATTTTCTGTTTTTTATGAGCTTTTAATTATCTTCAGTTAGCCGCTTTCATATACGAATCAAATTTGATCGTTATTTTAAGATCGCGAACAATTTGTCAAATCTGGTCTCTGTTCAGAGTGTTGGCTTTCGAATGAGCGAAGATCGCATTTTTAACCAAGTAAATGAAATGCTATCTGGTACCCGAGTTCAGATGTTAAAATAAATTTTATATGCGATAACTTTTTTGTTCTCTCTAGAGAATTAGTACGAATTCGCAAATAAGTTTGTAAATCCAGTGATTGGAAACTTGGATGTTCATATTCACGACTGGGAATGTAAGTTATAATCTTGAAAATTTCGCACTGAGTGCTTTGAAACTTTGAAGACACACTTTAAAGGGTGCTGTTCAGCATACTATTTCTGCAAACCAGGTCACTATGTAACGTGACAAAAAGCATCCAATTATAACAGGTACCAGAAAAGATGAGAAAGTATTTAAAAATCAGGATTCACCAATCCTTACATGAATTTTCTGTGAATTATATCCGAGAGAATTAAATATTATTTCATTAGAACACTTTCCGTTGTTATGAGGTTGTTGATATATTTATTTGAGTGTTTCCGGATTTCAATAAAATTCCTTTTACCTCTATAATTAGTAGGCTAAGCACCTTTATACATTCTAATTCATTTCAAACGGTTCAATGGAATAAATTGGAGGATAGGTCATGGAGGCCTCGATATAGTCTTGCCAAATAAACATAATGCCAGACTGCAGTCAGAGCATTTTAACATTATATATATTTTTACATATCTTGAAATTAATTTTGAGGTGATTGTGTGCTTCAGCATTAATTCCAGCTTTTCAAGATACTCATTTTGGGGAAATTACAAATTTGCCTAGGTTTGTAGTGCTGTTTCTCCGCAATAATTGCTGTCCATTGTCTAAACATACCTCACACTTACTTTATCAAGCATTTACGTATACAGACGGTTAGGATCTCTTAATGTATTTCGAAAAGTGAACCGAATGTCATTACTAAGCTCATTATTAAGTAGTTTGCCTCCAAATATAGGCCGAGGCTGCAAAAATATTGTTGAATAAGAATATGGGCCGAAGAGTTTGGGTCCAAACCAGAGGAACTGTTTAGTATCCCAGTTAAGTTAATTCAGGTAATAAATTTGCTGGCACTGAGTAAACTCAAAGCAGAGTAAAAATAGTTTCCTTGTCACATGAGAACCTAATGTCATTTCAGCTTAGCCGACCGGCGTCCATTCCAACCAATTACTAAAAGCAAAGAGCATTAATAGCGAGGCTAAGCCATCAGTACACATGCGTGTATTGCCATTTGCGAACACTTTCACTGTTAGTTTATGGTTACTGATGCAATGTAAGTGGTGGACGATAATATCTTCGTTAGAGTCCTGGTTTTGAATAATCTTTTCAACTATGGTTAATAAGTCATTACCAACTTTGTGGTACTAATCGAAGGTGACGCACCAAAAAAAATTAAATGCGGGAAATTCAGTTTCATTTCAATGATTTCATTTTGGTTTGGGAAATCATTGCCATCTCAAATCATATTCGAGTTTTTACTCAGAAGAGTTCTTTTTCCAAGAGCTCTTTTCAATCTTCATTTCACTTTGTATTTTACATGCATGTTTAGATGATTTTCCTGAGTCTAGTTTCGAATCCCAACTACTCCAAGCCATTTCTGTGAAGCAAATGCCATTTAAATGCAAAACGGAACCCTAGGAATGCTTACAACATTTCAATTTTGACTTGATCATTTGTACACCTCATAATATATAATAGGATCATTGACCTGACTCTGCACTTTGGTGGTCAAATGGAAAGAAGCCACACTCTAACAGGGTCAACACTATTTCGTTGAGCGTATGTAGAGGTGAGCGAATTTCACGAATTTTTGCTCAGAAGAGCCGACCTTAGGATTCTAAAGTCGAATGACCGCCTCCTTGAATTTGGTTAACTTTATCGCTGATTGGATTAGGTTGTAGTTTTTAAAATCCAAGACTGAATCTAGTTGATATCCTTGCGTCTTTCCCAGATAAGTGTTCTCATATCGCTTGTTGGGATTCTTAGCTGTTCACCTCCTCATTCGTCTCCTTCTTTATCAACTTTTTTGAAGATCTATTTGTCAGTCTAGTTCGCCGAATCTTAACATTCATTCCACTGGAGTTTTCACTTTGAAACAACTCAGTAGCGTCTCTAGAACATTGCAAAACTAAAACTTTATGTTCAGTGTATGATAGAACATTCAATCTTTACCTCTATGAGCTCCAGACGGTCGCTAAAGGCGTTTATATGGTTAGACATGCTTCTCAACGTGGTGAGTTGATGGAGTGGTGCACCAAGCAGACGTCACGTTCTAACGTCTGACTTCAACCTTGGCCTAATTTAAAAAAAAGGATGATATTACTGGAAGATTATTCAAGCAAATATTTCATCGGATATAACCTCTCCTTAAGCCATTCAAATACCAAAGTTTGTTCAATAAATGATGCGGATATTTGAATCTAAGACCATGTGGCTAAAAACGTGTGACTCAACGCTGGCTTATTTCACAGTAGTCCACGAATTAATTCAAAACAAAGCATATACACTGTGGAACTCATCCACGTTTCAGATATTGGACGCACTAATAGCCACTTGACATTTACTGTTTAGGCGGAAGTCCAGAGGTGTATTCACGGATATATCTGTTTGGACTTGCCGACAAAATTACGCATAATATCCCTCAAAGACGTAGTTTTTACGTAGGAATGATTAACTTGAACTTGTACTAGTTTTGTCAGTATGGTCGGCTGAGTGAATACCCATGAAGACTCGGCGTCTTGGTTACCAGAAATAATAGATAATTGCTCAGACCATCACTAAATGCCGATAAAAATTACAGACCCACAATTTAACTGCTTATAACCTGTGCATGCATCGGTTAGATCTGGAGGTTCAGACAAGAGGACAGCACGTTCTGCACTTAATAAATTAAACTGATTATTGGACCTTTCTTCTAGAACCCAACGGAAAGACGTTATTTTCACCACCACTGAAACAACATATGTCGGTCTGTTTTTTGCAAGGACTTTTGACTAACCTTTCGATTGTGTCCTTCACTTCAACTCTAAGTTTTAAGCTAACGATCCATTCAATATTCCTAATCGATTGACTAAGTGAGTGACTGAGTCTCTTTGAACACCGAGATGGATACAGAATAACCCAGGCGGCAATCATATCGTTCTAGTCCGAGTTTCTGCCGAGCAAGCGTTGTTAGATGACTACCTCATTCCCATGCCCTCATCAGAAACCCTCATAGATATGCATTTTATCAGTGAGATCTCTAATCCGATGTACCTTCAAATTGCGACGACCAACTTTATTATATCTTGCCTCCTAACCATTAAGTTTCACTTTACCAAACCCTTGTAGCTAGTTGTAATACCATCCAGAGTTCCTTTACCGCAAAGCTCTGATGAAGAGCTAAGTTTAAATAAATACTAGAGGTGAGAGTGAAGAGACTGTTCCTCCTTTTATTGCAAGCTGAGCTAAAATGAAAGCTCCGATTTTATTAGGATAGCCATTTACCACATTATGAAGATTGAGTTAAAGACATCGAACTTAAAAAAAAAACAAGAAAAAATCGGGTCTAGAACAACTAAACGCCGCACCTGGGCTGGGCTAATGGGAGCTAGGGTTTTAAAATTTTATTGAGATAATACAGTCTGGGTGATCTTGGAACCACCTCGAAGTTGTCTCATTGCACGAATTTACTCCGGTCCACTATTTGTTAAATAGACCAAGTGTGAGTTATGTGTGTTATGTGTGTTCTATGAGTTTTCACCAAAAGTGAAAATTGCAGAAAGTCTAGCATTTCGAATCGAAAGGGGGATTCGCTATATTCAGCTTAATACGCCGTCAGATACATTCGCAAAAAGTGAATAAAAATGTACTGTTGGGGCGTGATAAGGCCCCCTTAATATGTGAAATCAGAAAGATAAAAGGTGTCTGGCTCTCCATGTGCCTCGAACACAGTAAATTATCTCAAGCTCTAGATCCCACACTTGAAAGCGGTTTGTTTGCTCGAGAGGATTGGTGCCTACATGATTGTCTCTTATAATTTAAAGATGACGATTTGAAAGACAATATCAAGGGACTCAGTGAAAGAGTGGTGTTTGCGCTGAATAGAATATAGGCAGCCTCCTAGACAGAACAATAAGGTTGTGGCTTTGTTCTTATTGAATGACCAGAGTTCTTTTGTCAGTTATTCACCAATGACAAGTAAGGTCTTAGAATTTCATTGACAAAATGAAACCATTAGCAGAGACAGCATTTTTAATGGTACCAGTGCGACTATCACAAGGGCTTCACAAAACACAGTATTTTACCACATCTAACAATGAAGAAGGCACCAACTTATCATTTGGATACAAGAAGTTATTTTTGTTTTCTAGTTCTTTTCTCGGCCCAACATGCTCTCATCAGGAATTTCATGTCCAGAACCATTCCCCAAAGATGCTCACTTTTCTAGTCCTTTATCAGAATCATTTTAGACCATCAGTTTTGCTCAGCTTGAGGTTCCTGACATCTCTCAAAAAGTGATACGTATAGACATCCACTATTCGATTCATTTCGGCGAATCAATTTGAATGTTTCAATACCGATCAAAGCTTGATATGTACCAATTGGTGGTTTGGTAGGTCATTCAGTTTTATCGACCATTGCTGCTGCGCAAATTTTTAAATCATTGATTTTGTTGTGCCTTAACTTATAAAGAGAAAAAGCTTCTTTGCAGTGGTAGACTATGAGGAGAATTCTTAGGGGATGAGGAATTAGAATGTGAGCCAGTTTTGTTATTGGATCAGTTATTTACTTGGCAGTTAAACCTGCTTATATCTATCAATTGAGCCGCATAAGTGAGGGGCACTACAATACCACGTCCTTTGAGACCATTAGAAGGAACAAATCTGCTTAAACATTTTAAGTAGGCCCATTGAATAAAATGCATTTATGTGTGCAGTATTGCCCTTATTACAAGTGACCAGGGCCCATTTTTACTACTTTTGTTTTGACCTGTGGAATAGCTAGTCTGTCTTGGTAGACGTTCTAGCCTATTTTAGCCCGAGGTAATCAGCCTCCATGATGACCACCGGTAACTTCAGGGGCAACTCTGGGGACTATTGATAGGGGCGGCCCGATAGGACTAATCACCCACCGGACGTATAAGGTTGGATTATGCTAACAGTAGTACAACTTCGTAGAGACTGGTAAACGAGACATGACGCAAATACTTGGATTCATGGTCTCGAACTGGACTGCGGAAAGCTCGTGCATGTAGCAATAAAAGAAATCTACTCCAGACAGTTATAAGGACTTCTGGAAGAGGTATGAAGATTGTCTGCCCTTAACAATGTCGAGGACGGACGAGGTACCATTGCGACGTTGAACTGCTACCTGTACGATGAAACCATGCCAGAGAAGTAACCAGAGAACCGAAGACGTCGATAAACGCTTTTACTGTCCTCTGTGTTAACTGTTGTGCGCTACAAGTTGCAAAAGCTATTTGAACACCTGTTGTATTCCCAATAAGTCCTTGGGATTTGCCTTAATGGGTGGGGGCTAAATAAAAAAACATAAAAAAGGTAGATGCACTACGAAGTAGTGATTTTTCATCAATTTCCAAAGGCTATGATCTAACTGAATCTCGAAGGTCATAAGTGGATTTTAGCTGAAGTCTACCCGATTTTGGAAATCATACAAATCTATTCGACCCCAAACTCTCCTGCGCACATTCAGTGACTGGAGAGATTTCTTCTCTTCTAGACAGTAACAGTAGGACACTAGGTGTTTACTAAGATCTCGGTTATTCATGCGTATTTAAGTGGTAAAGTTGCCATTAGAAAAGCTTTACTTATTTCTAAATGAAGCTTCGACCCACTGCCTAATAACCTGAACCTTCAATAGCCTTAAATTGAGGCGCGAATTAAACACATTAATAGAACAAACTTTAATTACTATTCTCTTCAAATGATCGTTGTTCTTTTGCGTTCCTCCGAAAAAATGTTATTTGAGTTCATCGTAAGATGTTGATCTTTCGGCCTTCAGAGGATTAAGGTAGTCATTGACGTGAAAAAGCTTTAGAAATGTCAATGTATTCATGCGGGTTGTCCAACTTCCAGGCCAGTGGATTGCATTACTGGGAAAAGATCCTTCCACTGTCGAAAATGGCATCGTCCAACTGGAGGTTGTATATATTTAGTAGCTCGGAGCCCATTATGGGCAATTTAACCATTCCTGGGAGAGGGCAACGCGTATCTCAGCCTACAGTTATAAGCATGGAACATGCGTCACTCGTATTAAGCTAACACCATCTCTAATTAGTTAGCCGTGCAACTCACCGGTTTTCCGATGTTCCCGCGCTGAAATACCCTTTTAATCTAATCAGCTTTCTATTGATTTGGGTATGCGAATGCGTGCGCTTTTCCATAAACAATTACACTTATTTTCTGCCGCACAATTTTCATTGTAAGTATGAAGGCGCTAATCACAGGTTTATTAGAGTACGTGGGCGTCACTTCCACTGTTCTCATGCTCATCGATTTCGCCTTGCTCTGAGCTACCTTCAAACAGTATCTAGCATGTTAGTACTACCCTGGCTAGCGGACATCTTTCTCTATTCTTCACTTTTGTGTTAAGCTAGGGCACTGGTATGGACTTAATTAACTAACTAAAATCACCACTTGGCTCTTGGCACAAGAAGTTTAGGAATTCCTGATAGTGTCAGAGTAACTAACTAGGCCTAAATAAGCCAATTTCCTATCAATCAAGGCAGACAATAACTAATTTTGGAAATCCTAACTATGTTGGCGCAAAGATTATTCGGGATTACAAGTTTTTGCGCACGAAGAATCTGCCTAAAGCTGCTTGCTTGTCTCAGTGTGAATGCGTATTGGAGCTATATAGCGTGAAGCCAACACTAGCGCCTAACGTTCGCATTCTGGCTGGTGCACGGCTGGCTCCTACTGCTGTAGGCTGCGCGCACTGCCTCGTTTTGGCTAGTAGTCGTAGGAGGGTAGCTTGATAGCTGCTTACTTTGCCTGTGCGTCTGCCTATTACCTTCATAGTCCTGCCCTTCATCCTTAGAACCGACGAGAAGAGCCTAAATCCCGCTCTGCTAATGGACTGACAGCACAGCCAAGGCTGACTATTCAAGCGCTTATACAGTCGATCAGGTATTATAACAAAACCTTGCTGGCTAACCAACCAAATGAAAGGGACTACTGAATCAACATATCGACTAAGTATCGAAAAATAGGGGATATTTTCATTGAATAAAGATTTGAGAAACCTCCTGAATCGATTATGTCAAAGTTCAGTTCCTGATATACTAGAATTCATTGTTATCGACTGATTGGCAGTTGCAGTAGTTCATTACAGAATGCATGTTTCCGTCAGGGCTTACTGATTCTATTCAAATATTTTGTTTCTAGTATTAACACCAAATACAATTGGAGGGAAGCGAGCAATCAATGTTTTCTATCCCTCGCTGACAACGAAATTCTGCATGCGTGAATAGTTTAAGCTAACATTGGTCATTGTACATAGAACAAAAAATAGCCTGTCCTGTGTTAACATACATACCGAACGTCACAAAGTCGTTGTCTGCGAGAATCGGCATCTAGGTGGACTCTGGGGGTGACCATAATAAAGAGCCAGTTCTCCTGGTCTGGGGTCACAGTGCTGGTGAGCAGTCAGCCGTAGAACACGGGTAGATCAATAATCTTTGTCTATCAATTTAATAAAACAAGTCTTGATCCACTCTCATCAGAATTTAGTAAGTTGAAACATAGGATAGTCTGTTGAAAGCTCCCTGAATCTCTCATTTGCCAAAAGAGGCTCTTCCTCTGATTTAAGGTTACCACCATTTATCATGAAAAATATCTGCGTATTCGATATGAAAAAAAAAACCCTTGAAACATGGGTTTAGTTGGGTCCCTAGTTGCCGTTTTCATGAAGACGCTATTATGAAGCAATTGGGTCAGCCAGAAATGTTGGCTCGGGGGTTAGCTGAAGCCAAACACATGGAGGTCAACACAGCTTGGAGAAAATCCTATGAAATATGCTATTTTACAAGACAAAATATCTATTAAAGTTTTCTGACCATGGTTCTGGTCTCAGAGTCCGTCATATTCCAGAAGTTCATGTCGATCAGCCCATTTATTGACTATAGACAGAGAACTCTTCAAATGGTCACCAAACTACCAAGTTTAATAACTGAATTTTTGCAGTCGGCGTGATAGAAATTCACATGCTTGCCTAGTTATTTAACATTCAGAATTCAGACATTCCTAGCTTCTAATTGTCTGCTACCAGTAGAAAATCAGGTGTGACAGAAGTAGGAATCGAACGAATATTAGCCTGAACTCTTACTTGAACGTTCCATCTTCGGAAATGCCAAATGTGAGAATTCGATAATTCTCATACTTCAATTGTTTTGGAATACTTCTGAGTCACTAACAGACAGTTCTTTTAATTTACATCCACAAAGGGCATGCATCTAGAGTACTATTTTGCATTTAACTTCAGATTTGATTGTTTATTTGCACTGACCACAGACTCATGGCGCTTAATCCTCTAAATTTGTGGTTTATTTATTTTCAGTTATATTATTATTATTAGTAAAAATCATCAATACTCATGAAGTACTACAATTTCCTGCCTTAGATCGATAAATCAATAAAGGGACTGAAAACGCATCTACAAATGATGGGACAAGGTACCAAAGCTATAACACATCATAGAAGTTCAATATTTAGACTCTAACTTAATGCAATATCATACAGGCCTTATAGTACAGGCCTCATGATCCAGTCAGGGTTATCCAAAGACCTGCTTCTAAATGAAGACCAAGTCTACTACTATTTTCGTCTAATATTGTGTCTTTCATCCAGTTCTCACATTTTTCCACATTCTCGTTCTCCATTTTATGTTTCTATGATAGTATCCATGCAAATCGCATGCCTGGCTGCTTCACTCACTGAGAACCTTCGCGTTTAGTAACCTCGTTTTAACAAGAAATCAGCTAGTCTGAATGATCATTCCACATACCAATGAGCTCAGTATTTAGGTAACGACACATTACAGTGATTTCTCTGTAACCTCATCATACTCCGATCGACTAATCCGAATAAGATTTCGACATTTACGGTCCTTTTTTTGCTTTGACTGATTAGTAAGAAATGAACGGGATTTATTCTAAAGAGCGGTGTTTTGTTGTGATAAAATTACACGATTCAGTGACCGTACTTTCTGAAAGGAATCATCCATAATTTTTAAGTTTGTCACTATTTGTCATAGAAGAATCGATGGAAACAGTAGATCCTACTCCCATCAGCTCACAACCAATAATAAGGGATCGTTTTCATCAAAAGGGTCTCCATGGAGTTAGAAGAAAATTCCTTTGTCGATTGATATAAGAAGATGCTATTTACAGACCAACTGCAAGCAGTTATCCGTAATAGATGTAAAAATGAATGCTTTTAATTAAAAAAAGGTTATTTAGAGCATCTAGTGAGCGGTACATTTCTTCTAACCGTATGCGAGATCAAATATTCTGTTAGATTTCTGAATGAACTACCCAAAGAAGAATTTGTGGTTTTTTTAAAGATGTAATATAAAATTCTTATTACTAGAGAGCCGAGGCACTTTGATACCTCAGTAATTGAGGAACAACGATTTAACTGCCCCTTTTATATCCGTAAATACCGCGTCATTGGGTTCTGATTACGTGCCATCTCATTAGTTCAACTAGTTCGTCAACACACAGCATCGGTGCCAACAGTGGATCCAAAATATGCTGCACGTGAAATGGTCGATCCTAACAATTAGACCAAGTAGACAATTTTCACAGCAAGAAATTAACTATTCGACGCAGTAAACGAATACAGTTTATGAATTTCTGCAACAGTAAATTGAAGATAGAAACATTTTTAACACAAAAGTGAGTGGTCGCTATTTAACGTTAATGCTGAAAATAGTTGAGTTTTGACTCGCATTAACCAAAGGTCTAGAAAATTCAACGAGTACAAACCTTAACAACGGTGGTTGAGAAGCACCTAAAATGGCAGAGATTGTAATAACTTACCCCTTAGCCCTTACCCCATCTCGAACGAAAATCTCCAAAATCATTAAGTAACTAAATTTAAACTGGATTTCTGAATTGTGCATTCCTGTTATGGTTGGTGAACAGCTGTATAACTGTTCTAGCCAGAAGAATATGCCTCAATTTCAACTGGAGTAAGGATAAAATTGAATACTTTCAAAGGTCCCCTTTGTTTTCCTGCTCTGTTTCCTCGTCGGTTATTCGAAGTCTCGAAGCAAGTATTCGGCACTCGTGTGCTATTAGTTTAAGCCTACACCCTTATGCTCGGGTAACTGCTGGGATGAAGGAAAAATGAATGATGATCAGTCGTTGGGTGACATCGTCCATGGTTGAAGTAATGACAAGGATTTGTTTTATTTTTCACTGTTTATTTATTTACTCCCCCATCGATTTGGGCAAGTCACAAAGACTAACTGGGGTTACGACAGAAGTACGAATAGCTTTTACAACAGATAGCACACAACAGTTAACACAGAAACATTTAAAACGTTTATCGACATCTTCAGTTCTCTGGCTACTTCTCTGGAATAGTTTCATCGTACAGGTAACAGTTCCACTTCACCTCCATTTCGCAGTGGCACCTCGTCTGTCCTCGACACTGTTAGGGGGAGACAATCTTCATACCTCTTCCAGAAGTCTTTTCAACATTCTGGGGGAGATCCCATTCATTGCTACATGCACGTACTTTTCACAGTCAAGCTTGAGAGCATGATTCTAGGTATTTACGTCTCACCTTGTTTACGGGACTGTACGTGGTTGTACTTCTGCTGGCACAATCGAATCGTATACGTCCAGTGGATGATTAGTCCATTCCGACCGCCTCTCTCGTTAGCCCCGAGAGTTGCCGCTGGGGTTACCGGTGGTCACCACGAGGAGGTTGAGAGTAGGACTGACCACCAGTGAAAATGATGATTATTTGGGCACCTTCAACTAGAACTCTGTTATTTGATAAAAATTTTATTTACTATGTACGGTTCCGATTAAGACGATTGCCCTTTGAAAATTATACTTTCAGTTAGCGTCCAAAATGACATTTTTGGTAAATTGAATATTTCTAGTTTATGGATGTCTTTACAAGGTAAGAACGGGTCCAGCACGTAAATTTCGCTCAAGGAATGCTGATCATCGGTTTGCCTAACTTTCTTCTCAATCGATTCCATCTTTTTATGTCTCAGAAGTCCAAATACATTGGCTTAACCCAAAATATCCTCCCAACCTAACCCAAATTAAATCGTTTGATCACAGTCGAAATGACTTCTTAACGTTTTTTGTAGTGAACAAATGACTTAACTATCGGTATCTTTGATTCATATTTGTAACACACCAAGGGCCAGGCGTTTTAAGAACTTCAGAGATGTAGATGACATCCCATCTCAACAAAAGAACATGTTCACATAAGATGGCAACTGTAGTTCTCTTCAATTCAACTCCCCACCGATTTTTAACACTTCGAATTTCCAGCCAGAATTTAATCAAACTGTTGGTTCGTTCTTTTGGTCAAACTACATGATTAAATTGGCAGTTCATAAGGCCTTGCAAGAACCCACATTCATGGTTGAATAGCTCTGTCACAGGTCGAAAATACTCAAATGTTCTAAGCGAAGCACTTTTTTATCGTATGACGAAATCGCGCTCCTCTGTACGTAGAAGACGTATTGACGTGCGATAAAAGATTATGAACCATGCGTAAAATCACGCGCACTGCCTTGAAAACGATGGACATAGAATCGACCTGATAAACATACGGCGTCCTAACGGAAAAAAGTCTTCGTTCTATCTTAACAACCAGCCTGTCCTCGTGGATCAATCCAGTAAATGCAACTCGTCGAAAAACACTACCCAGGGAGATCTAAAATAATCAAATTTGATTCATACACATGAGTAAGTTAACTTCATTGCACTGATGTTATTTATTTCGCCTTCCAAAATCGATGCAAGCGTGTGATCATACCCATCCGATTCGAAGATTCCGCACATTTCGTCTGCGTCACAGACTTTGAAATTCACGCCTCGTTTGCACGTAAATACACTAACCGGCGCTACTCAGAACCCTGCGCTTGGAGTTCTGAATAAGTACGGAGCGAGCACACCTCATCGATCGGTCACGAATGGTTCTCGAATATAAATCCACTGTTCCCGCGGTAAAACTTTAAGCAATTTTAAGTACTTGCTAATGGGTATTTCATCGGCGGTAATAACCGAATTGTCAGAATTTATCATTTCCACGGTAGTTAAATGGTGTGAAAAGAGTATTCACGACTCCTGTACTTTACTATACCCGAAAGTGCACCTACACGACATATGTCAGTGGAATTCTTTGACCGTATAATCACAAAAGCTCAATTAAAACAGACAATCATGATGAAATAAAGTGTTATTTCTGATTTGACACGGGAGACAGGTGGCCCCGAACCACTATCATACGCACAAACAGGCAGACAAGCCGAGAAGACGCGTATCGGTTGTACTGGAAAAAAACCAGAACTGGAGGAATTATGGGGATTCCACGACGTGAGAGCAAGTACCTACACATACAGTGAGTGTTCTAAAGTAATTAAGAAATAAAAATACCAGTTGTGCAAGTACGATGCCTGAGAGTGGAGGAAGTGGGCGAGCTGAATATGAAGTGAATGGCACCGAACAAAATATATACAAAAAATGTTGGGTGAGTGCGTGCTTATGTTCTGTTAAAAAAGGAATGAAATAATGTGAATAGTTGATGCGAAGAATGAAACAGCCTCCAGGGATACGCCCGGGGTGAAGGAAAACAGAGACCGAGATTAGATAGGGCAGGAGGGAGGGAGGCGAAAGATTGAGGTATTATTCACAAATGGAGCAAAAGAAAACAACAAAGTCTCAGGAGGAGATAGGTTCAGGAGCTAAAGCTAGAAATGGTACCGCCGCCGCCCATTCGAAGTTGTAGATAATTTCAAATAACAACCATCTAACAGCGGGGAAAGGGGCATTCAGCACTATATTTTGCGGATTTTGGGGCAGCGTACCTCAGGGTTATCACGAGCAATTTGATCTTGACCCTGTTTGCGATAATCGAAGGTGCAATTATGCTGATCTGCGTATCGATGGAGCGAACAAAATAAGCCCTCACAACGACATTGAAAGCCTGGAGCAAGAAAGGGAAAATATGAAATAAAATACAGTTGTCGCAAGCAATCACACACATAAAACTTCATCACGGCAAACAACCATTCCTGAAATCAACCCATAGAGTAAATTACCAGTCAGATTTAACTGCTTAAACAATTAAAACAAACTTTAAATTAAAAAAGAAACTCAGCTGACGCAGCCGATATGAGACTCGCATAAGTGTACGAAACAGTAATGAAAATACCTGTAAGACCGACGCGTTTCCTACATACCAAGCAACGATTAATCGTACGATTTAAGCTGGGCCTGTTCGGCTCTGTGAAATAGACATTTAGGTTAAGTATAGGATAGTGACTAAATACGAGAAGAAAACGCTCGCGTGACTACCACCTACCGCTTTGCGTAGACTTGTCTGAGTCAGAAGATGAAGTAGAAAATACTATAATTTGAAAAATTCAATGTACGAAAGCAATGTGAAGACAAAGAAACAGAGAGACGAGCGTACGTACAGGATTCTGAACTTTCTGATACAGGTAGTTTGCGTTTGAGAGAATACGGCTCGTTTCGAATTGATGGAGTCTTTTTTATTAAGCTTAAATCATCGAGAAGAGCTCCTTCGTTAGGATTTTCCGCTGTGTAAGTGGAAGCAGTCCCGTTTACTTGTGTCTGAGCTGAATTCTCGGATTTCGAACATGCTTTGTAGCATTTTGAGCACATGTCATTGAATTGAACATTGCCATAGAAACCGCATCCACGTTTACATAAATTGTTGGATGCTGCCTCGCTCTCACACTCTGGGGTTTTATCATTCTAGAAAATAAAAATGGATCAAAACAAATTTCGAAGCAAAAAAGTTGGGCAGGTTAAGAGGACCGCAACAAAACTGCCAGAGCACATTTGGATATGAAATATAAGATGAAATTTAAATTTAATTAATGAGACATCGAAACAATATCGATTTTTCAAAATGGAGAAAATAGTAAAATGTTCAGATTAACCAAGCCGAAATGGTAAAGCAGGAAATGCGGTATAAAACTGCATATAGAATACAAAAAGCTTATTAAGTATTAAACATATCCTCGGCTAACACAGCTCACCATCGCCAAACAGGCAAAACCCCAACCGGAAGGCCAACAATCAATGAGCCTTAAAGTGGCTCCGTTAGAGAAGCGTCTAAACAAGAAATATATAAAGGGTTTTCGCGACCATTCCTAAAACTCTACTTTTGCATTTATCAAAGAATCTGGGTAATGTTTAATTTAATTTTAAAAAATATTCATGAAGCTTTATTATATATATAATTCAGTGGACAAAACAGGGTTGAAATAGGCGATAAATCGGGAAAGCAACTGGGGATCAAGATTTTATTGATATTTGAGCAATAGAAAATCTATTTCAGTGGGTCTCAACTGCATTAAGTTTCATTTAGTTACTAAGAGACCGCTTTCCGAATTTCATTCCCCTTTTATATTCATTAGTTTTCAATAAATATTAGTGATTTGTATATTACTCTTATTAATATTGTGTGTTTCAAATTGAATATGATCTGTCCACCAGAAAGTTTCGCTAAATTACCTGAATAAGTATGAATTTGCCTTAATTAGTAGATAGGAAAGTAATTTGCTAGCGAACACAAACTTGCATGTTTTCATTGATAGTCCAACACATCTTCCAGATTTAACAAAGCAGCGATTCAGAATTGAACTTGAACATGCACATCGTGATATAATCTTCTAAAAATATATTATGACCAAACGCGGATTCTCTTTCGGAAAATTAGAGTTAATTTTAAAATGATGTTATCATTTTACTTCAAATTACTTTTATTTTCTGTTATATGCAAACGTTTCTCTATTGTGTTTTAATTTTCAAACAGCTCTCATTAGCTATGATCCTTGGAGTATCATCATTACCGCTTGTTATAAGCTGATTCGAAATGTATCGAAAGTTCCAAAATTCACCTAGTTCCAGAATAAGCTTACATCCACCCCCGTGGGTCGATCCTACCAAAGCAACTTTAGCTTATGGAAGATTGGCGATGTCTCGTTTGGTATTTTTTAAACTTTTATTTATGTACATAAATCAATATAATTGTAACCTTTTCATTAAGAACCGTGAGCTGCAGGACAAAGACTTACTCACTCGACAAAGAGCCATAAGAACACTGTGTGATTATTTACATGATCCAGAACATATTTTTGAAGCTATCACTGGTGGCACTCTTATATTACTTAGACAGTTGTTGAAAGATGAAGATATTCCAACCCGAGCGATGACTGCCGAGTGCTTCATTATCTTGAATCGTAAGTTTGCAAATGTTCCATAATGCTTATTATCTACAGAACATGCTTGTGGTCGCGAGGCTTTTATCAAAAATAACGTGTACGACGCTATGAAAATTCTTTTCTCTCCAAAAGAGCCGAATATCGTAAGGCTAAATGCATATCGTTCTATCGAATCTCTTATGCTTAACCCCATATTTGCGGGAATTCTGGTTGAACAAGACGCGGTCCCACTTCTGATTACCTGCCTTGAACGCGAATTTGACGAAGCTAAGGTATTCATTGCGTTCTCATCTAAGTGTTACGCAGATCATTATACTTGACGCGTTAGATAAATGCCTTGCGATGAACACTGATGAAGGATTAGATGCTAATGGAATATGTGTTTTCAGTAAACTTCTAGTTCATGAGGATTCCGTAATTAGACACAAGAGTGCACAAGCATTGCTCAGATTAGTGTATGTCTGATCAATCTTCATGTATTCTTACAGTGTTAGCGATCGAGGAAAGATTCAGGCACTTCAGATGGATGTGGTACCTAGACTGATTCAACTTTTGGCCGACATTGATCCCGAGGCTCGAGCTGCCGCTGCTGGAGCACTCGCTTTGTAAAATTATTATCAACGACGAAACATTACACTGTTTTTTTAGTATTTGTGTGAAAACTGAAGGTCGATATGCTTGCCTAGATGGCGATGCTATACCTAATCTTGTAAAATGCCTCCTGAGTCCGAATAGCCGTGCTCGCGTCAACGCACTAAAGGTAAAAGTCTTTTTAGATCTTCGTTCAATATTTTAATTGGAGAATTCGCATTTTATATTCTAATTTAGACGCTGGCATGTATTGCTGAAGCTCCTGAAGGTAGAAGGATTTTACAAGCTTCACTTGAGCAGGTTCGCACATTTTAAGGTTTCAGGTGCTATGTTTAGTTTTTTTGATTTAAGATTAATTCCAAATTATTTTTTGCTCTGATTGTTCTGCTTAATTTAGCTAAACTGACCAAATTTCACAAAGTGAAAAAAAGCTGCCACAACTTTATTTTCATCGTTATATTTATGTCAGTGTAATATGGCAACGATTTTCAAAAGCAACTTAGAGGTCGATTCCTGAATTTCAAAATTTTGAGTTCTGTAACTAAGGCGACACCTTTAAATAGCAAGAATCCGTGTCTGTCATAATTTGAGACGATAACATTTGAATGTTGATGCTCGGAAAAAATAAATGGCTATGAGTCAGCGCCTCAGATGGATCAAAAGTAATATCTATGGTACAACCGTAGTTGGACTGCTGAGAAGAATGAAACCTTCAGTTTTTTTGAATAAATATCAATCCATCGGTATGACTTCATAACTTGCAGTATTTATCTCGGGTTCGGATAGCTGATTTCGTGGATTGTTACTATGGTTAGCTCTAGTTTATGTTCTTCTTGCAATTACTTTGACGCTCTCACTGAAATTAATGTCATTCAGCCTTGCACGTTCCATGATACTAAGAATCACTTGAGGCTAAAGGCTCTATAAGATCAGTGTTGACTTGTTCATTCTCTCATTTCATTTGTCAAAAAATTCTTTATTTGTCATATTTATTCCGAGTGCTGTTATGGTGTTATTTTAGAAGGAAATGTCGTCGAAACAGCTTATATCTATTCGTTGTTCTTAAATGGCATATTGCACAAGGATTCATCTAGGAGACTATGCATGAGGAGAAAATGTTTAAAATCATAGCTAAGGTGAAAAAAAAACAATAGTAGCATTTTCCACAGTGAGAATTCGGACCAATTTATACGGATATCAAGCTCACTTTGTCAGAAAAGATTTTAATATATAGAATTTAAAAGCATTAAGCGAAGTTATAGATTGTATTCATTTGCCAGAAATCGTTTCCCTTAGCTTTGTGGATCTAAGTCAAAGTTCCTTATCGAATGTTGATAGCTGAAATGAACCGGTTAAACCAGTATTAGACTCGTGAATAATCGAAAATTAAGAGTTTATAAAAAATTCATAACGGCCGAGTTATTTCTGAATTGGTCGTTTAATTATTCCACCGTATTTATTTTACTTTCTTTTAATTTCCCCTTGTTTGCCTAATATTTTACGTACACAAATATGCGAATTAGCAACCACCTCTCCTCTATGTTTTAGATCGAAAGCTTAGTCGAGGATGAAAACGCGGCTGTTCGAAAACATGCTGAAATAACCGCGGGCATTATAAAATGGAAACCCTGGGACTTGGAGGTTAAGTGCCGGGGAGAAAAGTTCGAGGAGAAGTCTTGTATCTGCTAACGTTCAGAAGACACCTTAAACTAAATGATCTACTTAATTATTAGTTAATAACCAGTTAATTATTAGTTAGTTCGTTCACTTACGCCAACCATGCACAGAAAATGAATAAGTAATGGCAAATCGGGTCTTAACGATCAATCTGAGGGCCTAAAGCATTTGGAAGGGAAACAATGAGGATAGATATCTGTAGAAATCGATTTAGATCGTATCTCGCTGAGAACCAATAAAATTGCCTTTTTTTGCCAAATAACTAGCACGTAGTGCAACTTTCGTAGATCTCGACATAAACCCACCATCCAAAGATTTAGTGTGGGCACAATTCGGGATTTCAGGGTAGTGATATCCAATAGTTAATCTTCTAAAATAATGCCATCAAGTTCTGTAATAGGTCGACTTAAATGTCACGCAGTGGTAATAATGTAAAACTGCATAGTACAAATGGAGCAATTATATTTTCTAAAAAAAACAAACGTAAAAAATGTGAGTTCTTGCCCAAAATCTGACAATGAATAGTATCCATGGGAGATTATATAGGAGACTTATTAGGAGCAAAAGTTGCTGCTGTCAGCGATTAACGAAGCAAGTTTAGTAAAGTTTGTTTAACATGTTTATCTTAAAAATTCGTCTATCATAAACTATCATTTTGTCACCGCCAGTAATAGTGCTAATTTTGAGGAGAAAATTTCCTTAGGAAAGCATCTCATCTTAAGTTTAACAGGAATTGCTAGAGCTCATTCAAACGAGCAAAATGGTCCCATAAAAGTTAAAAACATCCAGTATTTATCATTTTTGGTCACAGTTTCGAAACCTTTTTTAGTGTATGGACTTTTCCGTGATCTTCCAAGACTCGTGTTGTAAGGCTTACTTTGTCAACCAAAGTGTGAGCTCAATGTCTTTTTTTTAATCATATCTAATTTTATACTTCAGGAATAGACAGCAAACTTAGGGATATTTCCTGACTGAAGATATCTGTGCAGACGAGAAGAGAATGGCAGACTCCCAAATTTTCGGTTTTGACTAATAAGAGTGAGGCGATCAGGAAATGGCATGACATTTGTCTAAGCGAAATTTAACCATTTTCCTTTCAAAACTGAAAAGGAAAATTCCAATCACTCACGCAGTTCTGGTCGGTGCATTGCAGTATCGAAGTTGCTATTTTCCATTTCCCATAAAGATTTAAGATGAATACGCAGAATAAACTAGGGTGAGCATTTCTTGTTTGATAGAGTTTTTCATCTAAAAGTTAGAGAGTCGATAAGTAATTTCAGTTCATCCAGTTATTTCCAGAGGTACGCACAATTCCAATTAAGCTTTCGATTAAGCTTTTAAATCTTATAAACTAGAAAAATGGTCAATGTCTAATAAGTACATGTTAATCATGTCGATTCTTTCTCGTGCGTTTGCGAAGAAAATAAAAAAACTGAATAAATCTTCGTCTATCTATAGGAGAGGTGTTTCTAGAATTCCCTTAGAAGCAGGCAGTTTCGATGAATCACAAAGTAATCAAGTAGAGATCACAGTTAGTAGCTGGGTGTCTGTCTTTTAAATATCCAAGCACCTGATCGTACACTTTCTCGGGAACTCCCAAACTAGTACTTTGTCTTCGATTCCCCAAGTAAATTTGTTCATCCTGGTCTCGAGCGACGTGGTTTATTGTCCTCTCCACCTCATGGCTCACAGCACTTAATACACTCGTCATGAGCTATCTTCAACTTCTCCATAACTTCAGTGATTGTCCTTAGTTGTAGCGCGCACTCAAAAAGAAAAAAACGCAATAGACAAGGAGAAGTCATGGTAAAAGAATGGAGCAACCTGTATGAACCCCGAAAATGTACCGAGCGCTTTAGAACAAAGGAGATCAGCGTTTCGAAATTTACTTCTACCCTAACAAGCAGGAATCTAGAAGTGATTCCTAATGCAATGCCTTCACAAGGTCCAACCTTAAACTCCCACTGTGAAGGAACGTCTTCACCTTGAATGTGTAGATTTTGATCCCAGCGTAGGAGTGCACAAGAATGATTTGATAGCCGTATGCTTTGGCTGTTCCAGCACCACAGTAATAACAGTCATTACATAAGCCAATTTAATGAATAGCTGTCAAACTCAAAAATTGTATATTCCTGATCGATTTTGAACCGCAGTCACTCTGTTTTAGCGAGTTTCATCATTTCTACTTATTTTCGACGTTAGTAGCTATTTGACGAATGTATGTTAATTTACCCCGCCCAACCAAGAACGAGTGCAACAAAATCTGACGAAGCGAACTGGCTGTAAGTGGCATTAATCCGAAAACAGGCTCTAGGGCATGAACATATTGCTGCCTCTATTGAACGGATCTCTGAATGCAGCTACCGTGCGTTTAGGAATGATATCTGGTTCAGTTAGCTCTAAGCAATCCCATACCGGATATGTATGTCTAACTTGCCCTCTTCTATTGGAACCATAATTCTGAAATAAAGATCTTCAGAGAAATTGGCAAGCCATGCGTATAAAGCCTGGCTTTTCCCTTTTCTGTAGACAAGTGGAAGTGTTTTTTTTTGGCGTCACGCTGTCATTATTTGCTCGAGAAATCGATAAGCTAAAAGAACAGGAGCTATCTCATTCAAGGGCTCTCATGATATATAGCTGCTGCATTCCATCCCTGCTTTTAAATGAATGACGACCACTGGGTTGATGGAATGCCAGCACGGGGTTACTTAGCACGAGTAGTATCATCCTATCGTGAAAGCTAAGAACAAAGATCCTTGGAAGAAAACAATCACAATGCTGCTCGCTTTGTAGTTCGTTTAAGTTTTGCACCAAAATATTTTAAGGGTTGCGGCATTTATTTGATTCCTCTTCATGAACAAAATTTTGAACTGCTGCTGATCGCACCAGTGGCATGAAACGTCGTCTTTCTTTCGCCTACCTCTAGGGTTTTGCGGCAATACTAATCCTGGCATGATTTACATTTGGCTAGCTATGCATGCTTAAATTTGGAAATGTAAAGAACGTGATTTTGGAATTTCTCATTCACACCTATTCCTGTGTTGATGTTTGTGGATCATCATCCAACTCAGGGTGAAGAGTACTCTAGGACTAAAGAATTGACAGTTCTGTCCTCCTTGCAAATTGATAAATATTTTTGGGAATACAGGGACGACATTAGGGTTTCGATTCCAATAGATGGTACCATTAATATTAGTTTTCACTAAAGGCGTTAAGTGATCCATTTAACTTGGCTATCGAAAGTCTGGTGGTCATGAGATAATTTAACATTGCGTGTAATAAGGCGAAAAAATCTACACTCGAAGGAAAGGTACATCTTATGCAGCCAGTCTTTCTAACCCACCAACAGAATGATATACGTCCCTCTTGGAGGATCCCGGTTTTAAGGCAAGGCCCGAAGAGTACGAGGATTACTGTATGCATGAAAATTAAGCTAAGAAAGATAGTTCTGAATAAATTTTGTTTATCCATGTAGATGTCGACGGTGCAGATAAAGGCGACGCTGAAACTTGCAGTATTGGATTCGTTTTCAAATGATGGTGATCTCTTGAAGCTTTCGCCATAGATATAACGACACAATGATTTTCGAAGGAGGACGAGTTAGCCGAAGCGATCATTCGAGGAAGGATCCGACTGAGTTTGGATACCGATCCCAAAACAATGGTTTTGTAATTAGTTTTAAATCTTGCTCTGTTTCCTTTTTTTTGGCATTGTTATGTGATATTGCTGCTTCGTTTAAGTAAATATTAGCTTGACTAGGTGTCCAACTTGATCATAAGTAACTTTATGATGAAAGAAATGATGACTTTCCAAAACTTTAGTCTAAGAAGAAAGCTCGTGATGAGGAACAATTTCAGATCCTGCTCCCTTTTACGGCCCAGAAATTAATCACTTTAGCTCTAATTATTTCATTAGGCCTGAAATTCAACTGTGGATCATGTCTCTGCTTGTACTGTGATCGAATTGGGATTTCATAAGGTTCACACTTTCAGTCATTATCTGATGAATCTCTTCAGAGGTTAATTAAGCTTTTTAGCCATGCCTCTTTATCCTAATTGATGCTGATTACGTGATCAAAAAGTTTTTGCCAGCAGGAGGTCAGAGATAGATGACAAATACTCTGTGCTAGCTTGCAACGCATTTTCTCCAATTTTGAAGTTTCTGACGCTAAGAAGACGCGAGACCATAATCGTGGCTTAATCGCAGTGTAACTAATAACTGGGCGAGCAAATGTGAGATACAGAGCGCAGTCCTTGAATGAGCAGCCATGCCCTACCCCTTACGTTATACTTAACGGCTGGGTAGAAATAACCCTTCCTGTACGTTTCAACTTGAATTTCAGTTCCAAAAGACAACACACTTTTATGAGGAAGATTTCAAAGGTGAACCCAACAAATGGCTTTAAATTACAGGACGGGATTGGAAAAAATAAGGATAGATATTCTTTTTTTGGTGGGAGAGTAATAAAAAAAGAATATTCAAAAAAATTTTATCTGCTATTTTTGTTTGCTTAACATGGCCTTTGCAACTGATAATTACACTCTAGAAATCAAATTTCATGTTTAAGCCAATAAGTCTAGTTTCCATACGTGTTAACTTATTCTAATTTGGGTTTTTTTTGGTTTTACTTCAAAACATTATTGTTTGAATTAGCAATGACAAAGCACTGCTCACAAGGTTATTTTAAAAACATGCGGTTCATGAACTTTACCGTTATTCATGATTTTGATAACTGGATCATGCGCATGAACCGGAAGCACTAAATTGTCTGACCACTCAGAACCTTTCTATTGGCTGTTCAGTTCAGATTCAATGAAAGAAAGATGCACCTGTAGAATAAATAAACTAATGAAGTTGCTGCATGTAAAAACAAGATTAGCGGTAAGAAAAGGGCTTCTCCTTTCGTTCAACCTCTTAAATGAGGAGGAGTAGCGGGAATTTCATTGCAGAAAGGGAGAAAGGTTTCAAGGATGAAAGTGGATACCGTAAAGATTTGGAGGCGAGTTCAGATCATAAAAAGACTGATCTAAATCTGTGTAAATAACTGATCTTATTCTACCTAATAACTTCTTTTCATTAGTATCAACGCAAATATAATAGCAACCAGGTTTGGAATCGAAGTTGATTGTGGAGAAGACCGAGCTGTGTGGTATCGGAAAAGCTCAGTCCCACAAGGCCCTATTGTCACAGCTCCCTTGTGCAAATAAAAAGAAGTAATTCAAGTCTACAGTTTCTGAGTTTGCCGGTGAAGAGATTATTAGCTGCTAAATTGGTTCTTGTCTCAATCAAAAAGGGTTTGTTCTCTTACCTGTGAAGATGGACTAGTCAGCCAGACTGGCCGTGGTTAATCAAACATAAAAGGTAAATGAATCTGGGATCTGAAAGATGCTAGAAAAAGTACATAATGTCCGTTCGAGCCGGAAAGGTATTTTCTCCCTGTCATCAAGCGGAGAATACTATCTCAGCGAATTGCTATGATTCGAGTGCACCTTCAAGAGAGGTCTCTTTTCTTTCAAAATGCTGTCCCAAACAACTTGGCTGCTTGAAACATGAACTTGCAAAATATTGTAATAAGAACATGTAATAGCAAATGACATATGTGATTGAATGATTAATTTTAGTTTTTGAGGATGTGTTGTAGCAATGGTGGTGGTAGTGGTGCGAGTCTGAAACCGATCGGTATGCTTCTCGTAAGTAACACGGAACTCCATACGAGTTAAAATCTAATCCACAAAAGGTTCATCAAATGTGAGCTGCTCAATCAGAGCTGTATCATGTTGCCAACAGCCTTTCCCTGAAATTCGGGTAGGTAAATACTCCCAACAAATATAAACGCGTATACTTTTGTTATTTTTCCTTATTAATACTAATTTTTTGTTTGTTTAACATATTCCGTCTTTTGCCCAATATGCTGGGATCATTTTTTCAAGAAGCATTCAATGTCCCCGTCATTTGTCCGACACTTAGCAAATTCTAAAGACTTTTTCATGACCCTCTTTTATAGCAGGTAATTTTAGCCATTAGTGCTCAGTTCGTCAGCGTATGCAGTTGAGTATTTTGAGTATATAAATCTTGGTGCGTGGATAAGAGTTTATTCTCTCTTCAATACGGCAACTTTTCTCTTGCAATGAGACATTTGTAAATTTTTAAGATTGTGATAGGTCTACTTTGAAATTGATGATTTTGTAGTACTATGGCAACTGTGAAAGTGAAACTGTAATAATCTGAAGTAGCAAGTTTTTGCAAACAAATTCAATTGTCCATATTTATGCATTTAAAATACACACGCTTATCAGCCATCGTAAGCCTTAAGGTGGTCTCTGCTTGAATTCAGTGCACTCGAAAGATTTTTTTTGGGAATTTATAGTAGTAGAAAACTTGTGTGAAGAATAGGAACTTTGAAGCTCACATATCGGGGAAAAGACAAGCTCAATGGACAGGAAATTGCCTCGCTGGCAATGCTCATCCTAGATTCCAAACTACTTGAGACAGGTGTGAATGAATGCGCCATTTGGATGAAGACCTGTTTATAAGCTATTCGTTCGAGCTCTAAATTCTTCAAGCATCGTACGGCTTGCACTTTCTTGAACTCCTTTTTAACATTAAGAACAAATTTCGGGTTCAATAGTGAAATGTTCACGTTTCGATAGGATAAATTTTTAAAACGAAATAGATAGATGTTGTGGGATCGAGAAGAAGAAAAACATGGACGAGGAATAAAAACAGTGCATCTTGTAGACTCCGTAAGGTTTGATTGGTTTATGATCGAGAAACCGGTGTGTTGCTCCATCTAATAAAAATTCTTTTACTAAATCATTCCATTCTTTGGATGAAAAGGTCCGATTAACGAGAAGAAAAGAAAACATTTTTGAATTAGTCTTAAGAGAAGATCTGCTTCGGTTTGAAAAGACATTTCCAAGGATTAGCATCAATAATTGGAAGGAGTTGATATCAGGAAGCAAATTTACGCAGTCATTTTTGAAGAGAGTAGAGACAAATCACCAGTTTAAAATTCATTTTTATTGAATAAAGAAAACCATTAAATAGAGAATTCGTCAGAAACGAATTGCCTTAATATGTTGGTGCCACTGAGTTCGGTTTTTGACTCGACTCCTTGTGTCCAATACTCGAAAGCGGAATCTTTGTATGCGGTGTTTATTCCCAAGAATAAGCCTATTTCGGATAAGTGAGTATCTTTACGAGGGAATAAAAGCACGTACTTGAAGAAACCAGAACTATTATTAACGCATGCTGCAAATAAGTGAGGATTCTGATGTTGGGGAAAAGCATGCACTTGGGAGACTTGAGCCGTAGTGTCAGTTATCATAAAGCTCGACCTGCCAAATGGCGCGCATCAAAAACCATATTGCAATTATTGCAAGAAACTATACCTTTATGTTCAGTACGAAGTTTAACGGGGTGCATTTTCAAATTATTTAATTCGAGTAAGGGCCGCGCCAAGCTTCAAGGTTCATTTGTGGGTAGAATTTGACAAACCTGCTATATCACAAGGAAACTCCGGTGATTAAGAGTTATCTAGTGCCAGATTGATGCGGGTTGCACCGATCTCTGCTGTTTGCTGAAATGACCCTCCGTACAATGACCATCCCCTTTCGACCATTCGACTGATAATCTAACACTGTATTGGCCGTTATCTGTTCATGGTGTCAGTGCCATTGCCACTGGCAGTGCCAGGACCGGTGCAAGTGACAGGTTTGAAAGGCGTTGAGTAAACATTACTACACAATGAATAAAAGTGATAAAATCCCATTTAAACCTGTGATCAGTTAAACATTGTGGTCTTTTCACAAACAGCATGGATCCAGAAGTATTGCAACAGCTGACCAAATTTACCGCTTGTTCCTGCACGTCAGACATGCGGTTTCAACTTAGAGCGATAAGAAGCCAGCCAGTATCAATCGCAAGCCCAGACACCATGACAATATTCGGTACCTAATCCAGAGAAAGGGTGGTAAGATCAGCGATTGCGCACCAAGTTCCTCCGTGGAACACCTTGGTTAGACTTCCAGACGGATTTTATTCATCTCCACCCATTGGGCAAGTCCCAAAGACTCATTGGGGGTGCATTGGATATACAAAGAACTTGTACAACAGTTAGACATAAGCTGTTCTAGACATAGCATAGAACAGTTAAATTGACATCTTCGGCTCCCTGGTCCCTCCTTGCCATGGTTTCGTTGTGCAATAACGGTTCATTATTCAATTTTATTTCTTTGCGGCACTTTGTCCGTCCTCGATATTCTTAAGGTCATTTACGGTCGATGGGCCTTTTCTGTCCTCGACTACTCGTCCTTATCCAGGCATTCCTCTCCAGTAGGCGACCATTTGTGTGGGTAAGCGTTGTTTGCAGCCGAGATGGATCAGTAGTGTATTACATCCTGCTGGATATTCTTCCCTTCGTAGTCGTTTTCCGTGCCTATCACTCTATCTTTTTTCCCCCATAGTGTTCATTTCTTCTACTTACTCTACTGGTTCGTTTGGTCCTTTCCTCATCTTTGTTGGCTTCTCACTGACTGCGATTGCAACAGAAGGGTAATCATCCCTAATATGTCTCTTTAGCCACCCCTGAGTTTTGTATCTTTTAAGGCAGTCTGTAAGAGGGCACTTTAGTCTACAGTCAACAGTCCAGTGTCTCCTCAATTTCGTGTCCTTCTTCTCCATGATCTTGTCCTAAGTGTCTTCGCATTTCCTTGCTGTGGCAAAGCATCCGCGTTAGTACAGACAATATCACGTTGCCTTTCTCCTGCCAGTCTCCGTTTTAATTATCACCTCGACTCCATTTGGCTCACCGGTGTCTGGGATTATGGAGCCATGGTACTCGAGATTCGAGGTACGTCGGAATGACACTCCGGCTTCTTCAAGGGGAGTTTGATTCTGGCCGGCACCAACTTGAAACCAGAAGGTTTTGTCCGCTGCAATTTGCATTCCGTATTTATGCAGCGTTATCGCCCGATGCTCTAGTGATCTGACAGCTGCAACCTTACTTGGTGCAATAAGACATAGATCATCTGCGTATTCCAGATGAGTTAGCAGTCGTCTTTTGCCCGAGTGATCAATCATCGGAACCGCACTGTCATTGAGTGAGGTGAAGACCTCATACAGTATGAGTTGGAATGTTAGGTAGAAAAGAAGTGGTCCTTCTTTTGAGCCTTGTCTCACACCACGTTCCATCACAAAGTAGTCCTTTGTTCCCCCCAATTCCCCATCGGTGAGCCCATCAAGGACTTTACTGAATGGACTATTTGCCAAGAGCAGCCCAGATCGATCATTTGTTTGAGTATTACAGCTTTAGGCAGCGAGTCAAACGCCTTTTTTTTAGGTCAACAAACAGGTCAAGAGCATGAAGGCTTTTCGATGTTCTCTCTCTACGAGGCATACTGGAAAGCAGGTTATTCTTTATTCATGATATGCTTGTTTCTATCTTCGAATCAGGTTGTCCAACCTGGTTCTCTCCTGTTTGGACCTCAAGAACCTTTTTTTTGAGATGGATATAAGAGCCGATTTGTTCTCAATCGCTTTGTAACAGGAGTTCTTTGTCGCCCTTTTCGCACATGGCTATATACCATCAGCTTTTCTTTCGCTCGGCCTTTAGCTTCGCTGTTTTTGGCAGCAGCCTCTTCTACAGATTTCAAGATATCCTCATGTGTCGTTGTCAAAGGGTCGTGAGGCGATTCCCTTCAGAGGCGTTTCCAGTACGTTTCCTTCGATGTTCAAATTTGTTCGAGGACTTTAGGCAGTTGCCATATTTGCATTTGACTGTTTATTCCCTCTATCAAAGTTCTATTCTTTCGTTTTCCTAAGTGCTTCATAATTTTTGATTCGAGCTTGAGGATAATTGTTTGCAGGCAGTGATCATAATTTGCATCTGCCTTTCTAGAAGCCCGTATATCACCTATTAGGAATAGGTTTGACCATTCAACCAGACCAAAGTCAAGAATAGCACATTTCCCTGTAGAATGGTACCAAGCCAGTCTTCGAGGAATTCGTTTCCGAGAGAACGCATTAACCAAGTTTAAATTAAACTCTTGGCATAAGCTTAGTGGGGAATGGACGACTAGTTTGGCGTCAAAGTTACGGGAATCAGAGCCCAATCTGCAATTGAAATCGCCAAGGATATTTACTTGTGTACATTTAGATGGAATTAGTCTATAGATTTCGGCCGCTAGTTGTAAAAGGATTCTTTAACCATTGTATTCTCCGTGAACTCGATCGGAGCATGATATTCCATCAGTCCAACTTTTACTCCTCCATTTCGGAGGGTTAGTGTGGCAAGCCTATTTGACACTGAGTTAAATTCTGCTTCTATACCCTTTTTGACCAGAAAGGCGACCCCATCATTAGCTATACGGCTTGCACTGTGTCCAGAGTTAAAGAAAGCATACTTATCTATGAGCAAGAAGCAGGACTTAATTCGAGTTTCCGTTAGGGCAACAATCTTCATAACCCTACCAGAAGTCTCTTCAACTATCCACACGTTTTACAATCCTAATTCAAGACCATAAGTCTAGGTAATAGGCCGTACCTTGATTAAGGGGCCCTTGGTGGACTCAGACTGTACTTCTGCTGGCATAATAACATCTTCATGCCTCCTATCCAATCCCCCATATCTTGAGTCCTCAAGGTTGCCCCTGAAGTTACCGGTGGTCATCACGAGGAGGTAGAGAGTAGGGTTGACCATCTAAGAGACTGATTTTATTTATTTATTTATTTGTTTATTTATTTACTCCTCACCCATCAGGGCGATTCCCAAGGGCATGTTAGCGGTAAAACAGAAGTACAAATAGCTTTTTCAACTAGCAGCACACAGCAGTTAATACGGAAGACAATAAAGGCGTTTATAGACGTGTTCGGTTCTCTGGTCACTTCTCTGTCATGGTTTCATCGACCAGGTAACAGTTCAACTTCGAAGTGACACCTCGTCCGTCCTCGACATTTTTAATGCAGACAATCGTCTTACCTCTTCCAGAAGTCTTTTCAACTTTCTGGCGAATATTCTATTTATTGCTACATGCACGCGATTTCCACAATCCTGTTTGAGACCATGAATCCCGGTATTCACATCATGCCTCGGTTACCAGCCTGTTGGAGGTTGTACTTCTGCTTGCGAAATCGAATTTTATACATCCGATGGATGATAAGTCCTATCCAGCTGCCCCTCTCATTGGTCCCAGAGTTGCCTCTGGGGTTTCCCGTGGTCACCGCGAGGAGGTTGAGAGGAGGATTGACCACCTGCGGGACTGATATCGCTTCAGATACCCGCGCTTATGAAGCATACTCTTCAAGTAGTCTTGGCCATGTTTACTCCATAACCCCAAATGGCGCTTTTCGTCGGGAGCATTTAATGAGCCCTAATGCGTATGCGGCTTAAAGGAAGCTAAGATGAAGTAAACAACTCGCATTGCAAATTGAACATCTAAGCTTAAGAAATAATTCTGTTGTTAACTTCTACCTCTAGCTACTGTTCTCCCCGTGTCTCATAGCCTCTTAAACACGCTATCTTGCTCACTATCTCTACTTCCTGAGTCTTCTTCTCTATGCATCTCAATAGCTCTGAAGGCATTTATCATAGCTTGATTGCCTGTGTCGATTGGCAAACCTCTGGTCTGCAGTACTGAAAACAGTCTCTACACGGCGTTATTAAGCAATGTATTAAAGTGCTGCATGGTGTGAATGGATATTTTTACGGTATAAACTGTGCTCTCGAAGCCTAATGGCCAGTTTTTGTTAACCGAAGTCCTGATCGGATGCGTAAATCACGAAATTCTCCAATCAAAGCTCGGTGTGAAAACCTGGGATATGCAAACTTTGAATGATTACTTTTGCAATACGTTCCAATTTTGCAGCTCATTCTTCTTATTGAAGCACCAAATACATTGCGAGAACAAATGTACTCTGAGAACTTCTGTGCCAAATGTCATGGGACGCACAGATTTACAGTACTTTAAGAGAAGCAAGAAGAACATGAAATATACACTAGTCTGCATTTTCTATTCCAAGGTTGAGATGATGGTTCAAAAGTATGTTTGTCATGTGAATTAGTGTTGGTCGTTTCGAAAACACTTCCTTTACTCTCGTAGTCTATAGGCACAAAAGGGGTGTCTATGAGTATTCAATACAAGTTCGGGATGGAGGCTTATTCTGCAATCCAGCTTGAGAAATTGAAATTGACATTTAGTGCCATGACAATTAGCAAAGTATGAACTTTCTCTAGCAGACAGAATCTCCTTGACACCAATCAGAATACTCCGCCAATACCTCTCACTTAAATATCCAGTTGCTCTTCTCATGCCTCATCTACAAATATTCAATTGAGTGCAACTGATGGCACCAGTAAGGCACAAACTGCACTTAGCAGCACTCGCTAATCTGACCTACCATAAGTTGAGCCCTCTAAATCCGTAAAATATTGTGCTCCCTTCAAAGCACTCGGCACAGTGCAACTCAGGAATTGAGAAACAATTGAGCAGAATAAGCTGGATGTAGAGATGTTGGATAATGCCTCCAATGCCACCATCTACGACAGCATTTTGATCGCAAAGGGTAGTGGTAAACTAGCAACTTGGACTTCCAGTTACTTATGAGTAACTGCCTGTTTCAAACTTTAACTCTCAGTTTGTCTCGTTCTCAAAAGAATATTGTAAAGTTTTGAGCAGGCATCAAAATCATTTCTTGAACTTTGGCGTCGTTTCTTTTTTTTCTTCTATTAAATCGGTTAAATCAATTTAACCGGAATGAATCAGTATGTACTTGCGAATTGACTTGAAATGTTTACGTTGAGCACCACGAATAAACAACCTTAAGTGTTGTAAACAGATGACCTGCATGAATTTACTTGTACCGCAAAAGGATCGTACACCAATTGTGCAATTGTTTGTGGCACTACTGCATTCCTTCTCACTCCTTTTTAAAGTTTTTCCTATTTCACGGATGAAAAGCAAACAGGACTACAGGGATCGAAGCTCGATAGAGAGCTAGAACAGCTCATATCGTCCTATTCCGACCACTTCCATTCTGATAACCAGGCCGACACACAATTCGTTAGCTCACTCTCCCAATCATTTAGCGCATCTTTTTCAAAATGAAGTTATGCAAACATAATTGTAATGATGCGAGAAACTATTTGGTCTGCAGTTTGACCTGTGATATAGAAGCGATTTCTAAAAGATAATGAAGTAAGTTCCAATTCCCATCGCATAATTGCCTTAAAAGACTTTTCCTTTAATTCGTCGCTTGCAAAATGTCGTGAAATCGAAGCCCTTCTTCGTACATGCAGTGATTGATATGACCGCCTGTGCTGGCAATTCCTACTCTTCCATTAGAGAGGAACCAAAAACATAAACTAGCTCGGCAATTAGGCCGATGTAGAAAGTAATTGTCAAAAAGAGAATGGTAATATGGAATGTACATAAGCACAATCCCTCGCTTCTAATGATGCAAGGTTGGCTACAAATCGGCAACCTATTCATGTTCAGTCACATGATTGCAAGTTCTCGTTTATCACGTGCCTCAATTTGGACTAATTTCCACACCTTCAGACCTTTACCTTATTTATTTATTTCTACGAAAGGCCTAAAATCTCAAAGTAATATGATCGAAAAACTTATAAAGCAGTTTGCATGCCTCGTCACTTCGTTGGACACATCAAGCTGAAAGCAGGAGTAGTTCTAGGTGGGGTTAGTCGTTCTTTGTGAAAAAACTTTTTAGCTCCCTTGGACATGCAGCCTAACCTTAAAGAACCACATTTACGGTTGGCGAAGTGTAATAACTCGGATCGAGGGCGAATGCTTGCTGAAGAGGAAAAAATTATCTTGCAGTTTAGAGGTTACTTTGGTTGGAACGTAAAGTGCTCCAATAAGTACAAATGTCCGATTGCTGAATGCTTCAAATCGTTGTTAGTAAGGAAGTTTGTTAAGGAGTCGAATGTTCACTACCAGTCCCTAGATAAAGGGTATCCAGCAAAATTGTTTTCCCCAGAGGCTTCTCGTTAAATATTAAAAAACAAATTTTATGCTCAATGAAATCCTCGGTAAATGCTGAGGGACTGGAAGTTCATGTTTTGAGGTTAAATCCGAAGGAAAGTGATATTTCAATGTGCAAACAATGGATTGATATCTTCAAGTTCGCCAGATCTATGTTCTTCAAGTCCCAAAGTGTATTGAATAATGATCTGCTAATCAAATAGGGCTTTAATGGTTTTATGATCTTTCAGGCGGGCTAATAAATAAATGATTTAAACAAGGAGCCCTAAGTCACCTGTCCGCGAATGAGACGACCATTCAAGTGTTGAATGGTGAAGTGTTGAAAATACGAATTATCTTCAAATCGGAAAACTCTCCAAGATAAGAAATGAAAGATGATGACCTGTAGTAGGACATTTAACTCTAATCACTTGTCCATTGTTCCAAAGATAGGAGTCTTGGGTTAAAGTTCTAAAAAGAATGTTTACCTCCGCTACAATATCAATTTGGAAAATGCTGTTGTTTAGGAGGGGTTTTAACTGAAGCTGGTATACTGGGATACTCTATTTCAAATTACTCGAACCGCAGTTCGTCTCAGAGACTAGTTAGGCGTAGAAGCACTGATTAAAGAATTTAACTATCAGCTACCAAAGGAAATTGCTACTTGATGGTAAAAGGACATAAACCTGAAAAAAATGAGATCATTAATGTATTCTGTATCACCATATTACTCCCGCTTCAATTTTCAGACCAATGAATAAAAGTTTAAACAAGATAAGTGGGTGAAGACATTCAAAGGCGACGCCACATAGGTGCCAATGTCAAATATTTTTAGTATGAGCGTTTTAAAAATGCTGCATAAAAGACTGAGGCAGAGGATGTGGGAGAAGTGATGGGTGGTTGCATAATTCATCGAGTTGAGGAAAGAGATTTAGAGACACGTCGTCTTGACCAGCATCATGGTTACGGAGTAAGGATCACAGTTGGCAGAAGGTCGCCTGTCCTCCAGGTATCCATAACCATTCTCGCTCACTTGACGAGGAATTCTGATGCTAGCACCACGATTTGCAACGCCAGACGAGAAGTCGTACATGCTGCTAGTCTCGTGGCGTCCAGTAAGACGACGTCTATTATCGTCTCCATCGCGTGGATCATATTGTTTTATGTGCTCATCATGAGACAACGCCAGCTTTTCGATGGCAGCCGTGATTGCACTAAAATAAATCAGAGTATTGTAACGCCCCCTTAATATCCTCATCGTGCTCTTTAAAACAGCTGCTTACTCCATTCCCTTGCCAGGAGTACGCATTGACAGAGTGGAAAAATTGCAATGAGCACCAGCTCCGTTCCACTCACCCTCCATGGGTTTAGGGTCCAGGCTGACTACTACCCCGAAGTCCTCAGCCACTCTGTGGAGGAGATAGCGAGCGATCCACAGATGATCGGCTGCGTCAACACCTTCACAAGGGCCAACTTGGAACTCCCATTGAGAAGGCATAACTTCCGCATTAACGCCCGCAATCTTAACGCCAGCGTATAGACAGGCCTGGTAGTGAGCGAGGACGATGTCGCGACCAAAGGCTCTGTCAGCTCCAACACCGCAGTAGTAGGGGCCCTGAGGAGGAGGGAAGCCGTTCTTGGGCCACTGAAGAGGGTACTGGTCTATATCAAGCAGAGTGTATTCTTGCTCAATACCAAACCAGGGACGTTCAGCTGCAGCACGTTTCATAACTTCGTCGCATTCACGACGTTTATTGCTGGCTATTGAGAGATTGCAAATATATATTTTCTTCAGGCTGAAATTGACTCTGTATTAATATGGCCTAGTTTACCGTGTGGTTTTTGATCGTAGGTATAAGTTTCACACAGAACCAGTTTGTCATTGCCTCGAGTGAAGGGATCTCGGAAGAGCGCCACCGGATAGAGGTATATATCGGAATTAGATCCCTCGGCCTGTCCGGTACTGCTGCCATCGAAATTCCAAATGGGATAATCTAGAGTGAATAAAAGGTACTATTATTGTTGCCTCAAACGAGGGTTTTATGTGAGGAATGAGGAGAAGGAAAGTACCTTTAATGGACTTAGGTTCCTCTGCAAGAGTTCTAGTTTTACAACGGACATTTTCACCTGACCCATCGATCCAGACATAGGTGGCCAACACTTGGCCCTTCTCGGCTGGTAACTGGAGATATTTATGGAGCAAAGGCTTTCTGTCGAAGGTTCCGCCAGTTGAAAACGTCATCGCCTCTATGCAATTGCTATCACAGTTTCTGCACGTTTTATATATGAAGACAAGCACGTTTCTTGGGCCTGATGGCTATCTGGGCCAATAACGTTTCTGAACCTTGGCCTTTAGACCGGTGTTCTGCGATTTGCCTGATTATTGACCAATAAAAATGAATTCTCGTGGAATATGTGAGACAGCGTCGTCATAATGCTGCCACTAAATCATTTTCATTTCAAAATGACTTAATTAAATATTGAAATCATTGTGGAATTTTTAAACAGTAGAATTAATTATTTAGTTTTACAAAATACCAAAATGCAGATTTAGCTGTCTCATTGAAAGTTGAATTATTTGAATACACTGCTTGTTAATGAGTTCGATTTAAATTACACTGAAGTGACATTGGATTATCGAGACCTATGAACTGGAGTATATGAGTCGCATGGATCCGTGAGATATTAGTATTTTCAATCCACAAATACCGCTTCTTGTTAAAATTAATGATTTTAATTGGTTCATGGAATCTCCTGAGTGCTCATAGGTTGTCACAGCGCTCAGTAACAGAAAATTTCGACTTACATGTTCCAAGAATATGTTATTTAGACCTGCATGGATTCATAAGAAAATGCTTCTTTTGAACTCGGGCGTACTAACAATTTGGCAGGTTCAAAATGAGCCTTTAGACTATAAATGGAGGTTGAAATGCTCTGAAAATTGATCGAGAACCGGAACTAGAGGGAAGGGCTGTCGTTTCAATTGATCCGGATCTGGACAAAGTGCATATCGGAAGCGGTCAGTAAATTCACCATTAGAAGCCGACTTTCGGAAATGTCTTGAGATTTCACACGTAACTAATCTAGTGCTCTTGATATCTCGATGACTGTATCTGTATTAGAGTCATATGGCGTGATTGTCTAACAGGAACTTGAGGAGCAGGCCGAAGATCCCGATTCCTGTTTTAGAACCAGTTTGTACAGCTTTAAAGGAAAAGTTCTTGGCATTCAGGCTAATCTGAAGGACCGCCATGGAGCATCAGGAGGATTTCAGTTCAGTGGCATCATAGGCATGATGACTACAAAACTTGTCGGATTAATTCAACCATTTACAAATGATCAGTCTCTGATTGAATCAGTTGTAGCAAAAGAGATTGGCTGCTGTTACACATCAATTGTCACTGTTACACCAACTGTCATCTTCAATCGTTGACAACTAGAATATGCTTAACAGGACACCCCAAAGGGACCACAAATACATCAGTAATAGTTGTTCCCAAAAACATGACTGGTTCATCTTTACCACAGCTTTAACACAGAAGGAAAACTTAGGCACGTATTTCCTGACCTGGAGGTCAGAAGCGGACCCTAAGAGTGGGATTCCCCAAACTCATACTCACTACCGACTGTGTATCCATGCAGCTACGCATCACCAGTCAAAGTGCCATTACTAGTAGGAAAATAACTGGGTGAGAAAACAAAAGCAGAATCTCTCTCTGGTCTCAAACAATTTCCTTCTGCACAATCTTACGTTGAGTACTCACCTTTCGAATTTCGTTGGGTTATTCACCGTTTAATTCCCTTTTTTCAAGGATTTTCACAGTCCATGTCTAGTTTACCTTTTAATTTGTGCTCCCTCTAGCCTCAATAGTGCTGTTACACGTGCATTTGTCGAGAAGTTTCTCTCCGCATTTGAACATTCCTTCGAATAAATCGTTTTTAAATATCATACTAGTTTGGGACTGGAATTCGAACACTACTTCAGGCGAATCCACCATGTATTTCGGTCAGTGACATTGTGCGTCGTAGTCATCAGAAGCATACTTTATGCTAGTGGAGGAAGGGTTTTGTGCATGTATTCAGATGGTATGTTTATCACGTCAGTTGTATGTTTATCGTTCGCTTGACGCAACGTAATCAAAAGAAAAAAACATTCGAATAGATGTATTTAAGGCTGAATCAAATCGGATTTTACAGTGAACACACTTAAATGTCTGATGTCTGACCTGTTGGATTGGCTCATCCAATGCCGTCTTCGATTTGGTGATTGAAGATTGGTGATTGATGAAATTCATTAATTTCCCTTAAAATTAATTTGGAACCTGATTAGGTGAATAGAAATCTAAAGACCGGTTACACTGGCCTGTCTGAAGTTAAACCACTTAAAGACTAGGCGAATAGGACCCCAATAACTGGAGTACAAGCAGTCGTCAGTGTTAGTTGGGTATATTGCTAACGTGGTCGAACTTAAACTTCAATCCAGAGATCCACAGAAGACTTTATTGACCACGTCCTTCTCGAGATGGAAAGTGTATTGGGGCCTTTCTGACTGGGGACATCTGAGGCACACACCGCTAATCCGCCAAAGGCAATGATCACTCACACTGCTTATTTCAAAGACACTCGATGCGGTTATCAAAAGGATTCCAAGATGATCAAACGTATAAAATGTTCTTCTATGAAGGAAGGGCGATATAATGGTGAGAAGCAATCGGTTGTATGTACATTCTCCATACGAAAGCGGGCCTAGCGGTTGGTAGCTGAACACTGTATTAACAAGAAACCGCAGTGCTCTAGACAGTGCTTCCCTACATTGAACATTACATTTGAGGTAGCGATTACAGAAAACTGTCCGCGCAACAAATCGGGGAGAAAGTTCACTGAGAGAGATTCTGTGTTCCAACAACTGATCCGAGCCCTGCGTTCTTTTCCAACAACAAAGAGCCTGCCCTACGTTTAATGAAGTCTAGGGTAATTCTAGATAATGTGTAAAACATTATCCTGCAGCATTTCTCTGACAAATATACTCAAATTATAACAACGTTTCATAGTTGTACAACAGAAGTACAAATAGCTTTTATAGCAATTAAGCACAACAGTTAACACAGAACAGTAAAAACGTTTGTCTGGTCTCTTCCCTGGCATGGCTTCGTCGAGCCACCTCGTCCGAATTCGTCCGTCTTCATATATCCTCCAGAAATCAACATTCTGGCGTAGATTGCATTCATGGCTACGTGCACGTGCATTCCGTACTCCAGTTTGAGAACACAAACCCGTCGTGCCTCCTTTACCAAGCTGTAAGAATTTGAACATCTGCTGACACTAAGATACTCATATTATAGCAAGAATTCAAAATTGCACTTATCGAACATTTATCTTAAGTTCTTTGAACTGCTCCTCTTAAGGAAGGAGCCATTGAGGAAGCCAAAATTAAAATCTCTTCGAAACTGACAAAGTGCCAATTATCATGAATCTCGTATTATCAATGTACTATTTACATTTATTTATTACCTCCCCATGTATCTGGCCAGTGAAATTCGCCATCTTCTGCTGAGGAAGGCAATTTCTACATATGTGCCTTCTTAAATACCTCTTTACCAGCATAGTGTTCTCAAAATATGTCGAAGACCCGAGCACAATCAACCACTTTCTTTCCGTCTTTTGTAGGAATGCAGCCGAATTTGGCTGTTTACGCAATCAGTTCACGCGAGAACGTCATGGTTCCGAAAACATGACCTTGGGAGTGGCGTTGGTGCCAGAGCGAATGAGAGCTAGTGAAAACGGTCTAGACCTTTTTCTACCCTTAAAATTTGCAGTTGGATAAACATCACAAGTTCTGCACACCACTCCTCCGCTCTCAATTTCACCCGCCTATTTTTAACTGGTGCCCATTTATGTATGCTTTTGCACATTGTGTTTGACTCTGCATGGCAGGTTTAATCAACTAGACAATTTTTGCCAAATTAATGCTTTGTGGCCGAAACAAGAACTTTGAAATGACACAAAATAAACGGTGGAAGGCCTAATCAAGAGCCTAGGCTTGTCAATCACTCGTCTGCCATGATTTGGCTAGGATTTGGGAGAATAATGGAAGCCTCAGTATGAAAGAAGATTGAATTCGTTTGCAGATAATCGTGTCCTAGGGAACGGCACCAAAGAAATCCAAAATACCAACATCTCCAAAGTTTACGCTCTTGTTTATTCATTTTTAGCGAGTCAAACTAACTGCTTCCTCATCGTTTTGTGTACGTGCAGTTTCTTTACTACAAGATGCATAATTCAAGAGCTAATCTAAAGCCCGTTAATGCCAAATTTCAGTTTGAAGGTTACTTTCCTCTCATCGGAAAATGCAGTAATGCAGTCCATCTACCTCGCCTTTTCAAGTTGGCGTCAATCGGGAATCCACACACCCAACGGATTGCTTACTTTCAAGTTGTCGTCAAACAGACGTTTTTTGTAGATAATAAACATATCGATATTGGAGAGACTTCAGGTGATACTTTCGTGCATGTTTGAAATGACTGAGTTTCGTGGGCTGAAATACTTAGACCAGCAATAGAACTAGGATGGCCTGACGATCTGGCATTTCGTAGCTGCCATCCACGATTCCGCTAATCTTGGCCAGCATTTCGCTAAGAAATCTGACTTCTAAAACCTGCAGACGAATGAGGGGATGGAGAAGAAAAAGGTAAATATAAGAGCATTCGACAGCCCATCATTCTTTCCGCGAGTGCTGGATCTGACTGGTTTATTCTTGGTTGGAAGCAAAATTTTTGGACTAGATACCCATCAGACTTCTCAAATCCATGAAATGCTTTGATCCAAACGAACTCAAAGACAAGGACTTAAACTATGCAAAGCACTAGAAAAGCCATTGCTCGGAGAAGTACTTTTCAGAGAAATACTCCTTCCAAAACTTACTAGACAGGCCTGTGTAATCCCTGAATGGCTAGAATTGCACGATCTATCCTCTTAGATACGGGCAAAATAGCTTGATTCAACCTGTAGGAGACTCATCTCGCATCAGAAAACTTACGCTGTGGCGAAACCAGAAAATTAGATATGATCATTTATCAAAGGTTTCATCTGCCAAGTCTTTCTCAATCCTCTGAAATTCTCAAACGTGTCCCCGAAAATGCAGCACTATCAGGTTGGGTTTATTATTCTCTAAAAATACCATTATTTGCAAATAAAAGGCAATTTAGTTTTAAATACCTGCCCGTTTGACTAGTATATTTGTAAATCTAGTACAGACAGATGTGAAACGATTAACTTCTTTCACTGTAGTTGGGTTCTCAACTTACGAGGCGTGCAAAAGCTGTGCAGCGCTGTCTTTGCTATGGATGACCCGGCAAATCTCGTGATTAACAATTAGTGCACGCAGCTTCGGCTTTTGAAGTTAAATGAACTTAATTTCTGCTAGATTTGACCGACGTCATGGTGGTAAAAGAGATTTAAAAATCAACCAAACAAACCCGTATTGAGACAATTGGTTGAAACAAAACATTGAATTAGGGCTTTGATTAATGTTATTGGCCATAAATGTATAAAATCAATGCCCACGGTAAGAGCCATATGCAGTCGAAATCCTTTCTGTTTTTTTATTAAGAACTGTACGTTTCAAATCGAATAGAAAATGTTCGGAATTGAAAAACCGGACTGATTGAAAAGAATTGCAAAGGGTGAAGAAGAGGATTAAGTTCGGAGATGGGTTCGAAGACGAGCAGTCTTAAGTTAGTCAGTTTTCTACTCTGGCCAATTACTTATCCTGCCATTCACTCAGAGACACATCCCCTGTCTCCCCATCATCTTTTTTCAAAGTCCTAAACTCAGATCTTGTTGCCATTCAATCAGACAATTTTTATCAACTACTAAGTGGGATCTCTAGATGTGGAGTCATTCAAATTTCCATCGCCACCACATTCCACTTATCAACTTCAACTGAATTTGATTCACTGGATATATTCAATATTACGAGTCACCTCAATTGATTGAGAAGTTGACAGCCTTCAGCCTGGATTGACTGAATTCCATCCGGCGCCGTCATACCACAAATCCAAAAAATGAAAGTGAAAACGAGAGGTGCCTTTACACAGTGGTTATGAAGAGGTAACTACGTTTTCATCAGATTAGTCTTAAACTCTGTATTTCGACTTCCATTCGGATGCTGCTTCAATCGGTTGCCTACATCAGCAGTTCGGAGAAGGCCATAGAGACTGTTCTAGGATATAAGGAACTGGAAGTATTTCCGCCCATATGCTTGTTTATTAATGGCTTGTTTCTATTTGCAGAGGGCATAATGACCGCTTCTCTTACTCAAACTTTTCTCAAAATCTATTCGCCCTAGAATTCGTTATGATCTCAAAAACTGCATTTTTGTTTTGCCATTGTATTCCAATACACAACGACTTTGTCAAGAAACGTCGAACATTTGCACTCAATATCAACTTTGTCATTAAGGCAATGACAAATTGCGCCTTATATTTATAGGAAGAAAGTAATGTGGCTTTTCAAAGAAAAACAGTATTTAGGTGACGAAATTCACGTTTGGCTCACAGCTCTACATCTCATCCTGTTGTACCGTGAGCGGAGGCGATATCCTCTAAATCGTTCTCAGATGGCCTTTTCCTCCACAGAGTGACCTCTCTTCACAAAATCGTCGTTCAATGCTTTTCTCAAAGATAGTGTCGATTTGACGCCTTTGGTTTAGTCTCCTTCTATATCAGCATGTCAACATGGCCATCGCTTTGTAGATAAGCTGTTAATCAGTGGGAGTCGATTATTCGCCTATCCAATGGGTCGAGAAAAGTTAAAAATCGCGCACTCAAATGTGCCTTAGATACCAAGCCAGCTTGAACAAAGGTACGCATGTGATAAAGAACATCCAGTAGCTGTAAAATCGAATTTCAAAGAGATACGTTAAAGGACAATAAAATACAACAATGTCCTCTGTAGGAGAATTTTCGTTAGAAAGAGAGGAGCACTCCAATTTTATAAAAAAGATCACTGCAACCATGAAGCGACGAAAACAATTGCCGCATCAGGATGCTTCAAGTCTTTCAGAAGAGCAGAATGGTTCAGATATTGCGCTGCGGAATGCCAGCCTTAGTAGGCGGATAGTCAACGCACTTCCAAGGAACTTCAGCTGCCTGCCTATTGTGAAATTTAGGAAAGGCTTCTAGAACACGATAATTATTCCCAGTTATCTAAGATTATTGGAGGAAACTTGCACAATTAAATTCGAGAATGGCAGTCGAATCGGGTTTGGTGGTCTGGATTTGGTTGCTTTGATTATTTCTGAAGTAAATCAACTATAGTCCTGTTTCTATAAGAAATGTAATTTGTTTGTCTGTTTACACAGCCTTGTTTCCTTTCTGATGACAGACATTTAATTGGAAATTTAAGTTGTAGAACGTCTAATGGCGCTCCCGCCTCTGCCTTTTTAGATCAAAGCACCAAGTCATGGACTGTATGTTGGGGAAATAAATATGCTTACCCAACACTAGGTCTACAAACTAGGCCGCGTTACAATGGAGGCGAAGGTGAACAATTAATATAAAACTACTACCTGCTGGTAAGTAGGATTGTATTCATCATGCTTTTGCTAACACGATTACGTGATGACATCCCACACTTCGGCATTTCAAATAACCGCTTAAGCTCGGACTCTCCATGGTATGAGATAGCAGTACACAGTGGTCTATTAAAACACAGTAATTTTCCAAGAGATTCTGATTCGCTGAATAGCAGAATTATTTATTTACTTACTTCGCAGTCGTTCTTCGTGCCTTCCACTCTATCGTTTTCCTGTCCTGTCCTTTTCTCTGTTTGCTTCTCACTTTTTGCGATCGCAACCGAAGGATGCCAATCCCTAATATGTCTCTTTAGCCACCCTTGAGTCTTGTATCTTTTAAGGCAGTCTGAAAGAGGGCACTTTAGTCTACAGTCCAGTTTCTCCTCAGTTGTGTGTCGTTCTTCTTCTTCTTCTTCTTCATGATCTTGTCCTAAGTGTCTTCGCATTTCCCTTGTTGTGGCAAAGCATCTGTGGCAATTTGCGTTAGTACAGACAATATCACGTCTATAGGTTTTGGTCATTAATTTGCAAAAGGATACTTTAATCATTGTATCTTCCGTTTACTCGGTCAGAGCATAGCATCTCATCAGCTCAACTTTTACTCCTCCAATTCGGAGAGTTGGTGTGGCAAGTCTATTTGACACTGCGTTAAATTCTGCTTCTATATCCTTTTTGACCAGAAAGGCGACCCCACCATTAGCTATACGGCTTGCCCTGTGTCCAGAGTTAAAGAAAGCATAGTTATTTATGAGCAAGGAGCAGGACTTCATTCGGGTTTCCATACCCCTAACAGAAGTCTCTTCGACTATCCGCACGCTCCACAATCCAAATTTAAGACCATGAATCAAGGTATTACGTCGTACCTTGATTAAGAGGCTCTTGGTGGACTCAGACTGTACTTCTACTGACATTATAATATGTTCATGCCGCCTGTCTAGTCCCCCATATTTTTAGCCCTCAAGGTTGCCCCTGAAGTTACTGGTGGTCACCACGAGGAGATGGAGAGTAGGGTTTATTTACTTCCCACCCATCAAGGCAAGTCCCAAGGGTTTGTTGGGGGTACAACAGAAGTACAAATAGCTTTTACTACAAGTAGCACACAGCAGTTAAAACGAAAGACAGTAAAAGGCATAGAACAAATAAGAAAATCGAAGGAAACTTACCAGGAACACCTCAAAAGGGAACTACTTCAGGACCCTTTGACAACTACATACGAAGATATCTTGGAATCTATAGAAAAAGCTGCAGCCAAATCAACAAGGCAAAAAACTGAACGAAAGAAAAATGGATGGTGCGCAGATATCCGCAAGAAGAAAGATAGAGAACTACTGATACAAAAGCAGTTGAGAACAAATGGGCTCTCAAATCCATCTCAGGAAACATTCATGAGGTACAAAGAGCAAGGAAAAAAAGTGAACAACCTGATTCGAAACTGGAAAAAAAGCATATCAAGAAGAGAGATTAACCAACTTTCTAGTATACCTCGCAGAGAGACAACCTCGAAAAGCCTTCACGCTGTTGAAGGACATAATGAAGGAAAACTCCTCATGGAACACACAAACTGGAATGACATTAGTTAAACCAAAAGATCTGGTCGCACACTACCAGGAAATGTTTAAGGACAGAACCAGCGAAAAAATTAAAAATTAAAATCTTCTACCAAGAGACTCCCAAATTTCAATAGAGGAGATCGAAATAGCTAAAAATAAAATGAATCTATATAAAAGTCCCGGTGAAAATGGAATCAGATCTGAGTTACTGATATGGACAATCAGTGTCTAAACGCCTACCTTCTAAAAGTGTTCAACGACATTTACACTGGAACCACTCCTACACCTCGAGCCTGGATCGATGCTGAAGTTGTACAAGCGTAAAGCTTCGCAGACAGATCCTGCAAACTATAGATCAATCTGCCTTCTATATACATTAAGCAAGTTATATGCATCTGCTTTGTGCCAACTTCTGAAGCACCACCTTGCCGAAAGACACTCAAGAATCCAATTTGGAATCTGCGAAGGAAGATCTATCGAACAGGCTATACTTGGAGTAAGAATCATTATACAGAAAGCCGTGGACTAGAAGCGAAAAACAGTGCTAGTTTATTTCGACCTGAACAAGGCCTTCGACTCGCTGCCTAAAGCTGCTGCTCTTGGCAAATGATCCATTCAGTAAAGTCCTTGATGTACTCACCGTTGGGGACTACTTTGTGATGGAATGTGGTGTGAGACAAGGCTCAAAAGAAGGACCACTTCTTTTCTACCTAACATTCCAACTCATACTGGATGAAGTCTTCACCTCACTCAATGACAGTGCGGTTCCGATGATTGATCACTCGGGCAAAAGACGACTGCTAACTCATCTGGAATACGCAGATAATCTATGTCTTATTGCACCAAGTAAGGTTGCAGCTGTCAGATCAATAGAGCATCGGGCGATAATGCTGCATAAATATGGAATGCAAATTGCAGCGGACAAAACCTTCTGGTTTCAAATCGCTGACACTGAGGATCCACCGCCTTTTGGAGCAGCAGGAATGTCACTTCGACGTGCCTCACACTTCGAATACCTTGGTTCCGTAATTCAAGACACGGGGAGCCAGACGGAGCAATGAAAGCAAACCTGGCTAGGGCAAAAAGGCACTTAATATGACTACGACCATATCTGCTCTCAAGAATCCTCAATAACACCCTGAAAGCGTATCTGGTGGGAATTTATGTCGATCCTGCGAAGAGTCAGAACTGTCGAGGAACTCCGAAAGGAACTGCCAATGCGTAACTTGGCAAGTCTTATACAGGCAAAGAGGTTGAACCTATGGAAGAGCTTGAAAATGGACAAAAATAGCCTGATACTCTCCATATTCAACAGTAACTTAAAAAAAGGGGAAATTAAGAAAGTTTCACACACAAGGAATTGGATGCTTCAATCAATTAAGGATGCGAAAGAAATAAGGCAAGAGCATTCAGACTCATGTCTACTTGATCCAAAGGAAAGGCCTAAATTTCGAGATGAAAATTACACATCTAGACTGGTAGGAGAAAGGCAACGTGATATTGTCTATACCAATGCAAACTGTCAGAATAAGAGATATGCGAAGGCACGTAAGACAAGATCATGAAAAAGAAAAACATAAAACTGAAGAGATGCTGGACCACAGACTAAAGTGCCTTCTCACAGACTGCCTTAAAAGATACAAGATTCAAGGGTGGCTAGAAATCAGAGAAAGGGCGAAACCAATAGAGGAGAGAAAAGAATCAAACTGAAGTAGAGAAAGCAAAAAAACTGAATACGAAGAAGAAAAACGATAGAGTGGGAGGTAAGAAAAAAGACTGCGAACAGGCAGGATGAAAAACACATTTGCTCCAACACGGCTGTGGATAACTCTGAACGAGGTGTTGCATGATATGCAGCAGAAGAATGAACGTTATTGAGTCACGGAACCATGCCGAGAAAAAGACCACAAAGCCGAAAAAAGTCAAATAATTGTTTCTGGGCTATGATACGTAATTTTCTTGTATTTATTATGTACCCCCAATAAGTCCTTGAGAGTTGTCCTAAAGGGTGGGGACGAATAAAAAAATAATAATAAAAAAACACGAAAGACAGTAAAAGCGTTTATTGACGTGTTTGGTTCTCTGGTCACTTCTCGACCAGGTAGCAGTTCAACTTCGCAGTGACACCTCGTCCGTCCTCGACATTTTTAATGCAGACAATCGTCTTACCTCTTCCAGAAGTCTTTTCAACTTTCTGGCGAATATTCTATTCATTGCTGCATGCACGTGATTTCCACAATCCTGTTTGAGACCATGAATCCAAGTATTCACATCAGGCCTCGGTTACCAGCCTGTTGGAGGTTGTACTTCTGCTTGCGAAATCGAATTTTATACATCCGATGGATGATAAGTCCTATCCAGCTGCCCCTCTCATTGGTCCCAGAGTTGCCTCTGGGGTTTCCCGTGGTCACAGCGAGGAGGTTGAGAGGAGGATTGACCACCTGCGGGACTGATATCGCTTCAGATACCCGCGCTTATGAAGCATACTCTTCAAGTAGTCTTGGCCATGTTTACTCCATAACCCCAAATGGCGCTTTTCGTCGGGAGCATTTAATGAGCCCTAATGCGTATGCGGCTTAAAGGAAGCTAAGATGAAGTAAACAACTCGCATTGCAAATTGAACATCTAAGCTTAAGAAATAATTCTGTTGTTAACTTCTACCTCTAGCTACTGTTCTCCCCGTGTCTCATAGCCTCTTAAACACGCTATCTTGCTCACTATCTCTACTTCCTGAGTCTTCTTCTCTATGCATCTCAATAGCTCTGAAGGCATTTATCATAGCTTGATTGCCTGTGTCGATTGGCAAACCTCTGGTCTGCAGTACTGAAAACAGTCTCTACACGGCGTTATTAAGCAATGTATTAAAGTGCTGCATGGTGTGAATGGATATTTTTACGGTATAAACTGTGCTCTCGAAGCCTAATGGCCAGTTTTTGTTAACCGAAGTCCTGATCGGATGCGTAAATCACGAAATTCTCCAATCAAAGCTCGGTGTGAAAACCTGGGATATGCAAACTTTGAATGATTACTTTTGCAATACGTTCCAATTTTGCAGCTCATTCTTCTTATTGAAGCACCAAATACATTGCGAGAACGAATGTACTCTGAGAACTTCTTTGCCAAATGTCATGGGACGCACAGATTTACAGTACTTTAAGAGAAGCAAGAAGAACATGAAATATACACTATTCTGCATTTTCTATTCCAAGGTTGAGATGATGGTTCAAAAGTATGTTTGTCATGTGAATTAGTGTTGGTCGTTTCGAAAACACTTCCTTTACTCTCGTCGTCTTTAGGCACAAAAGGGGTGTCTATGAGTATTCAATGCAAGTTCGGGATCGAGGCTCATTCTGCAATCCAGCTTGAGAAATTGAAATTGACATTTAGTGCCATGACAATTAGCAAAGTATGAACTTTCTCTAGCAGACAGAATCTCCTTGACACCAATCAGAATACTCCGCCAATACCTCTCACTTAAATATCCAGTTGCTCTTCTCATGCCTCATCTACAAATATTCAATTGAGTGCAACTGATGGCACCAGTAAGGCACAAACTGCACTTAGCAGCACTCGCTAATCTGACCTACCATAAGTTGAGCCCTCTAAATCCGTAAAATATTGTGCTCCCTTCAAAGCACTCGGCACAGTGCAACTCAGGAATTGAGAAACAATTGAGCAGAATAAGCTGGATGTAGAGATGTTGGATAATGCCTCCAATGCCACCATCTACGACAGCATTTTGATCGCAAAGGGTAGTGGTAAACTAGCAACTTGGACTTCCAGTTACTTATGAGTAACTGCCTGTTTCAAACTTTAACTCTCAGTTTGTCTCGTTCTCAAAAGAATATTGTAAAGTTTTGAGCAGGCATCAAAATCATTTCTTGAACTTTGGCGTCATTTCTTTTTTTTCTTCTATTAAATCGGTTAAATCAATTTAACCGGAATGAATCAGTATGTACTTGCGAATTGACTTGAAATGTTTACGTTGAGCACCACGAATAAACAACCTTAAGTGTTGTAAACAGATGACCTGCATGAATTTACTTGTACTGCAAAAGGAACACACCCCAATTATGCGATTGTTCGTGAAACTATTGCGTTCCTCCTTATTCCTATTTAAAGTTTTTATCCTATTTCATGGATGAAAGGCAAACAGGACTACAGCGCTTGATGCCTGAAGGGTCTTTGCGCTAGAAATTGTCGAAGTTTTGTCCTTCATTGATAATCTTTTTCCAGCATTGCTTCCAGGCAAATCGTTTATCAAGGGTATCCATTCCATTCACTTCCATTCTGATAATAATGATTATTACTATTATTTTTATTTACTCCTCCACTCATTGGAGCAAATTTCAAAGGCTTTTTGGAGGTACAACAGATAGCACACAACAGTTATAACAGAAAACACTAAAGCATTTATCGACGTCTTCGGTTCCCAGGTGGCTTCTCTGGCGTATTTTCATAACATGGGTAGCAGCTCCACTTGGTAGTGGCACTTGTTAAGGGAAGACAATTTTCATACTTTCTCCTGAAGTCTTTTCAACTTTCTGGCAGAGAATCCATTCATTGTTATTTGCACGCACTTTCCACAGTCCAGCTGGAAACCATGAGTCCAGGTATTTGGATAGTACCTTGCCTACCGGCTGTATGAGGTTGTACTTCTGCAGGCAAAATCGGATTTTATACATCTGATGGGTAATTAGTCCTATCCAGCTGCCCTCCCATTAGCCCCAAGAGTTGTCCCCGGGGTTGCCGGTGCTAACCACGAGGAGTTTGAGGTCGATACTCAATCGGCTAGCCGACTCTGCCTTAGTAGTCAAATACTCTGTCGTTGATGAGACTCAGTGACAGATTAGTCTATCTGTTATTATGTGAAGACATAGTTGCATATTGCAATAAAGAGAGCCAGAATTTAGAAGTTAAATAGTTAAAAGACGACATTGAAAATAAACATTGTATTTTGAGATTGAAAACGAAAATCAGCATGAAGTTCGGACGCTTGAACCTCCATGTCGATTGATCAGATAGTGCACACGAACCGAGGCAGCAAAGGAGATCGTCATTTTATCTAGGCTCTGCAACAGCATTGCTTCTCAAAATTGATTTTAACACCTCAACTCTGAAATTCAGCCCGAGGTGTATTTGGTCATTTAATTATCAAAGTGCACAAGTTTCTTCGCTGATGCCCTCATCAGGTACCGGAAATTCAAACAGCACCAAAAATATAGTTAAGATGGATTTCCTTCACCACAATAAAAGGGGGCATCTCAGCCCTTATTAACATGAAAGTGTCATCATTTGCCCTAAATGAGAAAATTCATGTCCAAATTGAACAAATCTCATACTTAATAGAATAAATATTTGTCGCCATTTATTTGAATTGCTCTATGCGATAACCCCCCCCCCCCCCCCCCCAAATGATTTCTAGTAGTTTGAATTGCCACTTAGCCACTTAGGTGCGTATTTCATCTAAGTGAATGGGTGGTGAAGTCAGTACAGCAATAAGTGCAAAGCTATTATTTCATGATCAGCCTTCATAAATTGCATGCATATTACTCTGTTTGAAGAGCATCTGCAGGTTGAGGTGCCAATTCAAGCCGGCACCTTAGCTAATCATAATTCAAAAACCGAAAACGATGTGCTGAAATGACAGTGCTTAAAGAAATCATTTTGTTCTACTTTGTAATTTGTCCGGTGACTTAACCATGATTTCGCAAATATAATGAAGTAAGTTACAATTTTCATAACATAATAACTTCAAAAGACTCTCCATTCATTTCGTGGCATGAAAGAGAAAGGCACTTTCATGCATGCAGTGACTTGGTTTGCTTGAAACTGGTATCGGAATATTCTACCTGAATTACTCAAAACTGATTAACGAATTTAACTGTCAGTTATCAAAGGAAATTGCTACTTGATGGTAAAAGGACATAAACTTGAAAAAAATGAGATCATTAATGTATTCTGTATCACCATATTACTCCCGCTTCAATTTTCAGACCAATGAATAAAAGTTTAAACAAGATAAGTGGGTGTAGACATTCAAAGGCGACGCCACATAGGTGCCAATGTCAAATATTTTTAGTATGAGCGTTTTAAAAATGCTGCATAAAAGACGGAGGCAGAGGATGTGGGAGAAGTGATGGGTGGTTGCATAGTTCATCGCGTTGAGGAAAGAGATTTAGAGACACGTCGTCTTGACCAGCATCATGGTTACGGAGTAAGGATCACAGTTGGCAGAAGGTCGCCTGTCCTCCAGGTATCCATAACCATTCTCGCTCACTTGACGAGGAATTCTGATGCTAGCACCACGATTTGCAACGCCAGACGAGAAGTCATACATGCTGCTAGTCTCGTGGCGTCCAGTAAGACGACGTCTATTATCGTCTCCATCGCGTGGATCATATTGTTTTATGTGCTCATCATGAGACAACGCCAGCTTTTCGATGGCAGCCGTGATTGCACTAAAATAAATCAGAGTATTGTAACGCCCCCTTAATATCCTCATCGTGCTCTTTAAAACAGCTGCTTACTCCATTCCCTTGCCAGGAGTACGCATTGACAGAGTGGAAAAATTGCAATGAGCACCAGCTCCGTTCCACTCACCCTCCATGGGTTTAGGGTCCAGGCTGACTACTACCCCGAAGTCCTCAGCCACTCTGTGGAGGAGATAGCGAGCGATCCACAGATGATCGGCTGCGTCAACACCTTCACAAGGGCCAACTTGGAACTCCCATTGAGAAGGCATAACTTCCGCATTAACGCCCGCAATCTTAACGCCAGCGTATAGACAGGCCTGGTAGTGAGCGAGGACGATGTCGCGACCAAAGGCTCTGTCAGCTCCAACACCGCAGTAGTAGGGGCCCTGAGGAGGAGGGAAGCCGTTCTTGGGCCACTGAAGAGGGTACTGGTCTATATCAAGCAGAGTGTATTCTTGCTCAATACCAAACCAGGGACGTTCAGCTGCAGCACGTTTCATAACTTCGTCGCATTCACGACGTTTATTGCTGGCTATTGAGAGATTGCAAATATATATTTTCTTCAGGCTGAAATTGACTCTGTATTAATATGGCCTAGTTTACCGTGTGGTTTTTGATCGTAGGTATAAGTTTCACACAGAACCAGTTTGTCATTGCCTCGAGTGAAGGGATCTCGGAAGAGCGCCACCGGATAGAGGTATATATCGGAATTAGATCCCTCGGCCTGTCCGGTACTGCTGCCATCGAAATTCCAAATGGGATAATCTAGAGTGAATAAAAGGTACTATTATTGTTGCCTCAAACGAGGGTTTTATGTGAGGAATGAGGAGAAGGAAAGTACCTTTAATGGACTTAGGTTCCTCTGCAAGAGTTCTAGTTTTACAACGGACATTTTCACCTGACCCATCGATCCAGACATAGGTGGCCAACACTTGGCCCTTCTCGGCTGGTAACTGGAGATATTTATGGAGCAAAAGCTTTCTGTCGAAGGTTCCGCCAGTTGAAAACGTCATCGCCTCTATGCAATTGCTATCACAGTTTCTGCACGTTTTATATATGCATATAAGCACGTGCACGAAAAAGGCATGCCATATGAGCAATAACGTCGCCGAACCTTATCCTTTAGACTGGCGTTCTGCGAGTCGCCCGATTACTAGCCGTAAGCCAACAGTGTTTGAGACAAATTAGCCAAAATGCTCCTAAAATACAGTTTTTGGTTTGAAAATAAGTTAATTGGAGTTGTGCAATAATAGTAAAATGTTCTTAGTAGTAGAATTAATTATTTAACTTTATGAAATGCTTAAAAAGCATTGAAATATTTGAATGCACTGTTTGTTAATAGGTCTAATTTAAGTTACACTGAAGTGCGATTGAGTTATCGAGACCTATGGACTGGAGTATATGAATCGCATGGATCCGTGAGATATTAGTATTTTCAATCCACAAATTCCGCTTCTTGTTCAAATGAATTATTTTAATTGGTCTTAACGAAGGCGTTGGTCAAGACTCGCCGTAGGATATTGAGCGGCTATTCATGGTCTTATAAAGGTAGTTCTCTTTTGGTAATCGTATCTTCAAAGAAACTTGTTGTGAAACTGCGTTGGACACAGGATAGATTAATGAAGTTCACGGGATCCAACTGTTCATAATTTATCACAGTGCTCAGTAACAGAAAAATTCGACTTACGTGTTCCAAGATTATATTATTTAGACCTCCATTGATTCGCAAGATGCAGTTTCTTTTAAACTCGGACTTACTAACAATTTCGCAGTTAACAACCTCTAAACGGAGGTTGAAATGCTCTGAAAATCGACCAGGAACCGGATTTAGACAGGAAGGTTGTCGTTCCAATTGATTCGGATCTTGTCAAAGAGGATATCGGAAGAAGTCGATGGAACCACCATTAGAAGCCGACTTTCGGAAATGTCTTGAGATTTAACACGTAACTAATCTAGTGCTCTTGATATCTCGATGACTGTATCTGTATTAGAGTCATATGGCGTGATTGTCTAACAGAACTTGAGGAGCAGACCGAAGATCCGGATTCCTGTTTTAGTACCAGTTTGTACAGCTTTAAAGGAAAAGTTCTTGGCATTCAGGCTAATCTGAAGGACCGCCATGGAGCATCAGGAGGATTTTAGTTCAGTGGCATCATAGGCATGATGACTACAAAACTTGTCGGATTAATTCAACCATTTACAAATGATCAGTCTCTGATTGAATCAGTTGTAGCAAAAGAGATTGGCTGCTGTTACACATCAACTGTCACTGTTACACCAACTGTCATCTTCAATCGTTGACAACTAGAATATGCTTAACAGGACACCCCAAAGGGACCACAAATACATCAGTAATAGTTGTTCCCAAAAACATGACTGGTTCATCTTTACCACAGCTTTAACACAGAAGGAAAACTTAGGCACGTATTTCCTGACCTGGAGGTCAGAAGCGGACCCTAAGAGTGGGATTCCCCAAACTCATACTCACTACCGACTGTGTATCCATGCAGCTACGCATCACCAGTCAAAGTGCCATTACTAGTAGGAAAATAACTGGGTGAGAAAACAAAAGCAGAATCTCTCTCTGGTCTCAAACAATTTCCTTCTGCACAATCTTACGTTGAGTACTCTCCTTTCGAATTTCGTTGGGTTATTCACCGTTTAATTCCCTTTTTTCAAGGATTTTCACAGTCCATGTCTAGTTTACCCTTTAATTTGTGCTCCCTCTAGCCTCAATAGTGCTGTTACACGTGCATTTGTCGAGAAGTTTCTCTCCGCATTTGAACATTCCTTCGAATAAATCGTTTTTAAATATCATACTAGTTTGGGACTGGAATTCGAACACTACTTCAGGCGAATCCACCATGTATTTCGGTCAGTGACATTGTGCGTCGTAGTCATCAGAAGCATACTTTATGCTAGTGGAGGAAGGGTTTTGTGCATGTATTCGGATGGTATGTTTATCACGTCAGTTGTATGTTTATCGTTCGCTTGACGCAACGTAATCAAAAGAAAAAAACATTCGAATAGATGTATTTAAGGCTGAATCAAATCGGATTTTACAGTGAACACACTTAAATGTCTGATGTCTGACCTGTTGGATTGGCTCATCCAATGCCGTCTTCGATTTGGTGATTGAAGATTGGTGATTGATGAAATTCATTAATTTCCCTTAAAATTAATTTGGAACCTGATTAGGTGAATAGAAATCTAAAGACCGGTTACACTGGCCTGTCTGAAGTTAAACCACTTAAAGACTAGGCGAATAGGACCCCAATAACTGGAGTACAAGCAGTCGTCAGTGTTAGTTGGGTATATTGCTAACGTGGTCGAACTTAAACTTCAATCCAGAGATCCACAGAAGACTTTATTGACCACGTCCTTCTCGAGATGGAAAGTGTATTGGGGCCTTTCTGCCGCCAAAGGCAATGATCACTCACACTGCTTATTTCAAAGACACTCGATGCGGTTATCAAAAGGATTCCAAGATGATCAAACGTATAAAATGTTCTTCTATGAAGGAAGGGCGATATAATGGTGAGAAGTAATCGGTTGTATGTACATTCTCCATACGAAAGCGGGCCTAGCGGTTGGTAGCTGAACACTGTATTAACAAGAAACCGCAGTGCTCTAGACAGTGCTTCCCTACATTGAACATTACATTTGAGGTAGCGATTACAGAAAACTGTCCGCGCAACAAATCGGGGAGAAAGTTCACTGAGAGAGATTCTGTGTTCCAACAACTGATCCGAGCCCTGCGTTCTTTTCCAACAACAAAGAGCCTGCCCTACGTTTAATGAAGTCTAGGGTAATTCTAGATAATGTGTAAAACATTATCCTGCAGCATTTCTCTGACAAATATACTCAAATTATAACAACGTTTCATAGTTGTACAACAGAAGTACAAATAGCTTTTATAGCAATTAAGCACAACAGTTAACACAGAACAGTAAAAACGTTTGTCTGGTCTCTTCCCTGGCATGGCTTCGTCGAGCCACCTCGTCCGAATTCGTCCGTCTTCATATATCCTCCAGAAATCAACATTCTGGCGTAGATTGCATTCATAGCTACGTGCACGTGCATTCCGTACTCCAGTTTGAGAACACAAACCCGTCGTGCCTCCTTTACCAAGCTGTAAGAATTTGAACATCTGCTGACACTAAGATACTCATATTATAGCAAGAATTCAAAGTTGCACTTCTCGAACATTTATCTTAAGTTCTTTGAACTGCTCCTCCTAAGGAAGGAGCCATTGAGGAAGCCAAAATTAAAATCTCTTCGAAACTGACAAAGTGCCAATTATCATGAATCTCGTATTATCAATGTACTATTTACATTTATTTATTACCTCCCCATGTATCTGGCCAGTGAAATTCGCCATCTTCTGCTGAGGAAGGCAATTTCTACATATGTGCCTTCTTAAATACCTCTTTACCAGCATAGTATTCTCAAAATATGTCGAAGACCCGAGCACAATCAACCACTTTCTTTCCGTCTTTTGTAGGAATGCAGCCGAATTTGGCTGTTTACGCAATCAGTTCACGCGAGAACGTCATGGTTCCGAAAACATGACCTTGGGAGTGGCGTTGGTGCCAGAGCGAATGAGAGCTAGTGAAAACGGTCTAGACCTTTTTCTATCATGAACATTTGCAGTTGGATAAACATCACAAGTTCTGCACACCACTCCTCCGCTCTCAATTTCACCCGCCTATTTTTAACTGGTGCCCATTTATGTATGCTTTTGCACATTGTGTTTGACTCTGCATGGCAGGTTTAATCAACTAGACAATTTTTGCCAAATTAATGCTTTGTGGCCGAAACAAGAACTTTGAAATGACACAAAATAAACGGTGGAAGGCCTAATCAAGAGCCTAGGCTTGTCAATCACTCGTCTGCCATGATTTGGCTAGGATTTGGGAGAATAATGGAAGCCTCAGTATGAAAGAGAATTGAATTCGTTTGCATATAATCACGTCCTAGGGAGATGAGTCTGAGCATCCCCGTGATGCTCCAGTACAAATATCATCAATCTTTTTATGTAAACGTTATCTGGCTACTATAGAGCAGTTCAACTCCCTCCTCCCGTCATTCCCTCAAAGATAAATTTACATGAAATTTCGATGGCTTCTTTATTAACCTATAAGGTCCATTGTTATAAAGAGAGAGTTGTTGGACACTGCTAACTTGAATATACATTTCACATCGTCTGTTACCTATAATACGAGATCATTCTACACAAAATTACAACTTTAATTTTACTAGATGCAAAAAATTAGAGTTCAAACCAATGCAGATCGATTGCTTTCATTGCATAGCTGACAGATCAAGTCGGCTAAGAGTAGTACCAGAAATTTGGAATATGCCATCTGGGAATAGCGTACGCTTCTTAAATCTCCAGTTCTACAGAGGTCCTTTTGGATGTCCGTTTTCCTGCTTAAGTCAAATAGCCGCAGTTCAAAACGATGACAGCCCCAATTACTACCAAGTCAAGTACGAAATCGGACATTCTAGCAGAAATGACAAGACAGTACCACGATTTGTCCACTAGCAGAAGTTCTCATTTACCTTTCAAGTTAATGCACAAATATGCTTATATTTCTCTTGTCAAACGGCTTCAGCAATGAAGGTGGTTTCAGGATTTCAGCCTTTCCTCCGAGATGTTTTGAATTCGCTAGCGAAACCGGCTTATATGAATTTTACCAAAGAAACCCAAAATACCAACATCTCCAAAGTTTACGCTCTTGTTTATTCATTTTTAGCGAGTCAAACTAACTGCTTCTTCATCGTTTTGTGTACGTGCAGTTTCTTTACTACAAGATGCACAATTCAAGAGCTAATCTAAAGCCCGTTAATGCCAAATTTCAGTTTGAAGGTTACTTTCCTCTCATCGGAAAATACAGTAATGCAGTCGTCCATCTACCTCGCCTTTTCAAGTTGGCGTCAATCGGGAATCCACACACCCAACGGATTGCTTACTTTCAAGTTGTCGTCAAACAGACGTTTTTTGTAGATAATAAACATATCGATATTGGAGAGACTTCAGGTGATACTTTCGTGCATGTTTGAAATGACTGAGTTTCGTGGGCTGAAATACTTAGACCAGCAATAGAACTAGGATGGCCTGACGATCTGGCATTTCGTAGCTGCCATCCACGATTCCGCTAATCTTGGCCAACATTTCGCTAAGAAATCTGACTTCTAAAACCTGCAGACGAATGAGGGGATGGAGAAGAAAAAGGTAAATATAAGAGCATTCGACAGCCCATCATTCTTTCTGCGAGTGCTGGATCTGACTGGTTTATTCTTGGTTGGAAGCAAAATTTTTGGACTAGATACCCATCAGACTTCTCAAATCCATGAAATGCTTTGATCCAAACGAACTCAAAGACAAGGACTTAAACTATGCAAAGCACTAGAAAAGCCATTGCTCGGAGAAGTACTTTTCAGAGAAGTACTCCTTCCAAAACTTACTAGACAGGCCTGTGTAATCCTTGAATGGCTAGAATTGCACGATCTATCCTCTTAGATACAGGCAAGGAAGTACAATTCCACTTCGCAAAGTTAGGCAGGAGAACCACCTTATCATGATGGTAAAACGGAATGAAAATTCAACAAAATAAATCCATGTTTAAGCAGCGAACTGGTTTATGGCTCCGATTAGTGTTACTGTCTATGCCATGAATCTGTAATTCTGCAGTTTAGTTAATGAATTAGTTAAAAGTCAAAGCCCATGGTAAGGGTCCATATGCAGTCTCCAATGTAAAGTTCATAGGGCTCTAGTTGGGAGCTGCGTCTTAATACTCATAGTCATTCGCTGTCTTTAATAAAATGTTAGAAATAACTTGTTTTATCAAACCCTGATTTCTTCTGTCGGTATTGATATCGGCGCCGATTAGTCAAGTGACACGTTTTAATCCATTTTATTCTTTAAATAGAAGGGCTGAATGTTTTTTGGGTCACTCTCTTATTTTTCTTACTTTATATTCAATGGTATTGTACGCTTGCTTAGATATTCGTTACGATTTCTAATAAGGGAATCGTAGAAATTGCCTATATATGCACTTCAATTGGCACTTAATTCATAGAGATGCACATGGGAATAGCTCCTTGCTCGCCGGGCTATTCGGAAATCTTTCCTTGCCATTAACCTTCCAATCAGTTGTTTTAACGATTGCTGAGTAAATTAAAACGAGTAACCTTTCTTTGTTTTACTTTTAGTCGTTACATCTAATATACTATGGAAAGTTTACTCATGGTCTTTTATTTCTCGCATTTTGAGAAGGAACCGTAGAGTTAGCCTGCATTAAGTTAAAGTTTCAGATTTGCAAAGCCGCATTTTGGGTGTTTTTTTTATCTTTGGTTTATCTAGATAATGCAAAAGAAACTTAAATCAGAATGAGTCCTATCCGGCCAGGTGATTGCATGAATTCGTTGATGTGGCATATAATTAGGACTGATCTATGGCTCGCTGCAACTTAGAACGAAGTCTCCAACTTAGATTTATCCCGATAAATCTTTCTCAGAGTGGTATGTTGTTTTCAAGCAGAGTGAATTCGAAATCCAAAATATCAAGCAGAGATGGTCGACATAGATGAGTAAGCTATGGGAATTAAATCATTTAACGTCAACGGAACTTGTATAAGATAGTTTTTAATCGGCGGGACATCTGCCGTGTTGGCACGGCAACTGTATATCCAACGTAAAAGGCGATAAATAACCGAAATGTGCCTATATAAAGGAGCGATAGGGTATTGGTCAGTAATATCCAAACATAGGGATATATCCGTCAATAAAATGTTCTTCTAATTGGTCTACTGTTATGTAAGATTCTAACGAGACATTGGATATCAAACCGAACCGGCCTTTCCAAATGAATTCTATTCGGTCTCGAATTTCAAAGTGGGAAAACCTAATAGTTCTACCAAATCATCCGTATGACATTTCATCAAGTATCAATTATCTGCAAGTGGCTACACGCATCGATTAGTTTTATCGAGAGACTCTAAAGAGTTCAAGGACAGATTTTGCATCAGCGATACATTTAGGATCCGCCCCGAAATTGATGCATACCTGCATTTATTATTGTCGAACCATGTACTGTCGACTGAGTTATTCATGTAAATGCAAGTGTATGACCACACATTGCTAAATCAAAGAAGTATTTTATACGTAATTGCAAAATTGATTCTCGAGCTCTCGTGCAAGAGTGCTACAACCTTATGACGATTCCGTTGGAATTTATCCCATTCAAATTGTTCTCCCTTTTCTATAGTTTTTTTTTCATCTGGGAGCTTATGAATATTATTCGACTTTCCACGATAATACTATCCCTATTCGTCCCTCAGAAATGATTGATTTGGCTTTTTTGAGCATCTGTCAGTTATTGTCATAAAGAAAATAGCTAATAAAAAACTGCGCGTCAGCATCTTTATAGCTCGAAAACTAAACACTTATATACAAATCGAAATATGCTTATTTTTCGCTGGACCTTTCTGAATGTATGTAAGCGAAATTTTTCAAACAGAACCCTAGAATAACGGTGTCGAGTCATTGCTCCAAATGGCATTGATCATTTACACTTTCAAAGGCTAAATTTCATCAGTTTTGGGATGGAAACTTTTATCGCACCTCCTGCCATTATCTGTAAAAATCTATTGCTTGACTCGAATGAGCATTGTAGATAAAAGTAGGTAAAATATGAAGTTAGTTCATTAGTATTATGTGGCTGCTTTGAATCATTATATCACAATATGTACGCTGTGAATGCAGTAATTGATATAATTGCTCATTAGAAAAATTTAAATAACTCTTTAGGTCTAAATCTAACATAAAAGATGGCTAATAATTTCTCCTTTTCGTGAGTAGTTCGAAGCATCCGATCACTCAAGGTCATAAATGGATACCGCGCAAAGTTAGAATTTCCATTATTTGGCCCCCTGGAATCTGGGAGGTTGGTTCTCTCGAGTATTTTTACTTTTTCTGTGTATTCTTGAATTAGCTTGTATTTTCAGGTGTTTGTATTTGAATATTAGACATATTTTGTCGGTTATGGAGAATCTGATCTCAGGGGGATTTTTGGAGTCGCCAATGCTATCTCCAGGGACGAATAAATCTGGGTTAACTCCGGACGGGGCTCTTAAATTTTCAACAACTGACCAAAATAGTTCGGAAAATACTGCACCAATTACATCTCCACTTGATGGCTGTATAAATACTGCGTCTATCCTTCTTGAACCTAGTGAATATTTCTTCGATGACGAATTCGCCGTTCCCTTTGATGCGAACCTGCGCGATGATTCTTCAGTGCGACAGCAGGATCTGATTGATGACAGTGATGAGGGCATCTCTTCTTCAGGTCCTCTCGCACCCCCACATTCTCGTTCCGATTCTTGTCTTTTCACTCAGCCTGATTCTGGCGATTGTGTTCATGCTAGCACTGATAACCAGAATAGTCGACGCTTTAATTCCCCTCTGGGTTTCATAGGTGGTCGTTCTTTGTCTCGCCCTCATCAAAAAAATGTATGTTGTCCGGACAGTACTAGTGCTACTGATGCCAATCAAAACCAGAGTCGAATTCATCGTACCCTCTCTGCAGATTTCTCCACAGTAATTCATGACATGAGTGCGTTAGATAAACTTTTTGACAATTACACAATAACCTTCAGCGAAGACCAGCAACAACCGACGAATGTTCCACCTTCCGTTACTGCAAGTTGGATGCAAACTGTGCTAGAAGGTTCTTGCTGTCCACGTATAAAAGAATTGTTAAAACGGACTGCTGAAGCGCTCGATTACAGACTCGCCTGGGGTGAGATTCAAATTGGTCTTGAGGATGGATCTTTAATATCGCCACCGAGCGTCTACCCAAGGCGATTTGGACGAATTCAACGCTCGACTAGTCATGGGAACATTTTTACAGCCGCCAGTTTAACGGGCATGAGACGAGCTCTTGCTAATGCTAAAATCACGGCTCCTAAAACATACCGTTCTATTGGTGTTTCAACGTCCGATTGCAGTGCCGGTGAATCATCCTTACCAGACACAACAACAACTGCAACTCCCACCACAACTTGGGCTCGAATAAGAAGTAGTCGAGAGTCCCTAAATAATAAAAAAGTAAATACCAGCGGCAATACCACCATTGTCATCCCATCAACCCCGAAATCAAACGTTCCAGAGTCTGCCGCTGCTTGGAGAGCAATCAAAGAGGCCGCTGGTAGTGAACTTACTACTTGGGGTCAACTTAGACGCACGGCTTCTCTTGGAAACCGCAAAAAAAAGACTGGTATTGACGCCAAGAAAAACGAGAAAACTTTCAATATGCATGCTTCTTTAATGGCACCTGCATTTGACTGTCCACTTCGCGCTCCGATCTCACATAAAGCGATGCATAGGTATTCCGGAACTCTCTTAGAGATCTTCATGCGAGCTCGAGCTAGAGATTTAATATCTAGTTCGTGTCCTTCCCCCAACAATGCTGAGAATACGCCTAATATAATCAAAAGACCAGGATTCTTCCACGGTGACAACAGTTCCGCCAACTTCTCTATCCAAACAAATGCTATGGTGCTTTCTTTAGGTACGGAAACAGAACAGAATACCGACACAATTGATAAAAATCCAGAACTTCTACGGACGGGGATTCCTCCACCGAATGTGTCTCAACCCCCTTGTGTTCCCCCTCGAAAGTCCAGTGTTGGATCCCGACGTCTGCTATATGCCAATCGATCTGGTGGGGCCTGCTTCGCTTCTAGGCTAAATTCTGATCTCCCCGATTCTACTCTTTTAACCATGTCTGCTGATCCAGAATCCGAGTGTATGACTCGCTTGAGAGAGGCTTCTTATCTCGAACATTTGAAGAATCCTCGGGCTGGAATAGTCTACCCTGGTTTAGGAAAACTGGCCATTCCAAAACCCTCACGAATTGAGAGCAATACCTTCTTGTCACAAACCTTACCAGATCTCTCTCTCCTCGAAAAAGCAGCCGCTCAAGAAGTGAAATCCGGCACCCCAACCACTCGAGTTCCCTCCGTTTCATCGAAGGGTTTTCGTAGAGCTGCATCTCTGGCTCCATCATCTGGAAGAAATGCAACCTCAGCTGGTGTTTGCAGGGCTTCAAAAACGGAAATCGAAGCACTTCGTCAAAGAATGGGTGTACATGCTGGCCACAGGGCATCAGATGTGGTCACCAGTACTCGTTTAATGGATATACTTTCGAGAAAATCACAAAATCGAGTAGGTTTCTTTCGCCACTCGATAAGACAATTTGGATTGAACTTAGTACTTTAAGGCGTTTACTTTCTTTTGAAGGTCGAGGGAGTAGATCGATCAGCATCTGAACCAGATGTAATCGACCCTAAAAAAAGCTCCGCATCTGGAACCCTCATGACGTCATCTCTGACCAAAGCTAACTCTAAGTTGCCACCACGGGATCTTGACTCTTTCCGTTGTCGACCTAGATCACAATCGAGTCACTATAAGAGCGTTAGTTTCAACGGGAATATGCATCGGTTACCTGAAGGCGTTAATGTCTGCCGCTCACCCGACGAACATCGTTCTGGATCGCCTGATCTCAAGGGTTTGTGAAACCTTCTATAAGTTGTTAAACTGAAGTCTATCTCACTTTGAATATTTCATTTTAGTGATTCCTAAAAGTTGGGGCATTTATGGACACGACCCCCTTCCTTTGGCTGTTTTCCAACCCTCAAATGATGAAATCAATGATGTTTCAAACACTACTCGTCCCTCTGATATGGATGTACGCTACCACGGTGAGTGCATTTCCAAATGTACTGATATTGTGCTTTGAATCACTAGTAGCTCACTAGCTAGCGGCGTCATTGCCTACGTGTCTCCTATGACTCATCTGGCTTGCGTGAAAAATGTTTTTTTTAAATTCATGTTCGTGTGAGCTCCAATGTCCCTGATTTTGAAGGTGACAAGTTTGCATCACACATTCGAATTGCTCCTATCTATTGGGAATTAACTATTTTGCTGTTTAGCATTCGTATTTGAGATGAACCACCACTACATATGATCATGGGTCCAATTAGCTATTTGTAACCGGGATCGCTAAGGTCACCCCTAGTATCCCACTTCTCCCACTTGGTATTTCACTATTAACACACGATCGTGTAAATCTTTACCTACTACGTGAACAAAAGTTGCTCATATTGAGTAAGTTACTGGTGTGTGCAGTCTGGCTACCTGATGAATCATTCTTCTGTTTGCCGTCTACGTGCATGTATACGCACAGCTTCTTCCCTCTACCATAGTTCGCCATTCGAATCCATCCGGATCACCCCATCAATTTTAAGCTTGGTTCGAATCAGATGTCCTTTAGCTGGTTAGTGTGATTCTCTCGACTGACGTAATTGTGAAGCTCAGGTGATCTCTCTTCTGCAGTCTTCATTAGTGCTTTTAGTTATCTTATTTCTTGCTTAAATTAGCCTTACTTTGTCTCAACATCATCTTTCTATTCCAATCGTTAACCATGCAATTCAAAATAGCGCCGTCACCCTAGTGTTTGTTCTGGTAGGACCTGGCGTTTCAGGTCATATTCTTAGAATGTCCAGTTCTCTTCTCCTCCTCTGGACGGCTTCCTGCAGTCTCCCAACAAGATTCCAATTTTTTTTCGTCTAGAGTGTTTCAATTTATTGCGTATAATGATCTGTTTCAACTGGGTTTTTTTCAATAGTTGATACCTGGTTCTTGTTTTATCATCTGTTGGAGAGCCGTTTGTCGCCTTTCCCATATAGACCGCTATTTAGTAACGACTGGCATCGTTTAATTCCCCACATTACTTTATTTCCCTGATTTCGTGTTTTCTTATTCTGCACCCGTCACGTTAGTAAACATAAACGACGAGGCATATCGCCTACTTGATTGATTTCCGAGTAAATATTTAGTTAAGTTTGTGGATATCTCCAATGGCTAGACAAAATGAGGGCCGCTTGGAGTTCACTTTTCCACCTAGAACGACAAATTTTTTACAGAAATTTTTACTGAACTCCTTGCTGGTTATGACAGAAAAGACTTTTTTCTTGACATTGTGATTTCGTCTGCCTTTTCTCTCACAGTACTTCAGTTGGTCTTTCGTCTTTTATTAATGCACATCATTTTTTGGTAGTGGTCCCTTCGTTTTTTGAGATGTTTTTCAACTAGCTATTAGTGTGGTGATTACGAAAGTTATGTCACTCAAGATTCGGATTGATGCTCGCTACTTTCTTTTTATAAAATTTCAACTTCATCAACTCACGTCCACTGTTGAAGATGTTTGCCCTGAAATCTGGATGGTTCATGCTCACCAATTAACTAGCGTTCCGGATTTTCTGTTATTTTCAGTCGATTTCAGCAACTCAAATTGTCTTGTTCTTATTGACATGAGAGGCTCTTCATACTCTGAATGGACGCTCGATTTTTTGAAACCGTCTAATTTTGAACTGCCATCATGGTCTCGTTAGCGAACGCCTAATTGACTGAACTGGAACCTGTCACTTAGTAGCTTCCGTAGACACTGCTACTGAAAAGGGTTTGTGTTTATTTGAATGCGGTTTCTTAAAATATTTTTATTCCACTCTAGCCATGGTAATGGACTTAATCCGGGCCGTTCAAGAGACAATCGCCTACTTCTGCCAATCCACCATATCCTCTGCCACTGCGGATGGAAGCAACGCCACAGGATCCTTCTCCTCTGGCTCTGCTAGTGGCGCCGTCACTAGTGGTCTATCCAGACCTCCCCAGTATACCCATCACCGTTGTTATTCCTCCCTGGCCGCCCTTGGAGGTTCCGGTCGCAGCAGTCTCGTTGCCGTAGTCAATCCTCTAATGGTACTCATTTCTGATGGTCTGCTTCCACCACAAACACGAGCCATTTTCGCCAGCAAACCCAAGTCCCGTATTTGGGCTTTGGTAGAGGATAGCTGCCGACCTTGTAAGTTTCATAACCTCATGCCACGTAACTACTACTACCTCTTTTGATCTTCGATTTGCATAGTTTCACGAATTTGAGAAAAATGGATAGGGCATTGCAGGGAGATAAAATGAATCGTAAGAACTATATATTTCATCCGTAGTCTTTCCACGTCTCGTTCGCTCCAGCTGTTGGACTCATTATATATTCGCCTTTTAATGGATACCGCCTGTTTTGCTCGAACCTGATTCTTCTTTCAACCGAGGGTTTTTTTACTTTATCATTCCCCTTTGGATTACCAAGCACGGTGTCAAAGTCTTTGGTTAGGTTTCCGGTTAATAGAAGTGCCATGGGCAAGTGTCATCACTTAGGCTGTATGTCAGTATTTCTAGTTGAACATGATTTCGATTCCACATTGGACTGTTCCCGACTTCCTCCGAAATGTTCTCTCCATCCTAACGAATGTGTATCAATTGTGAATCTCAACGGTTTTAGTATTTATGCATGCTAGTCAATCTATCAATCGATTCCGTGTATTAATTCGTACACTTTAAGCAAGTGTCTTCAAACTCTTATCTTAGACCGAAGGTACCTTAGAGCCCCCCTAACGCTTTGCTTTGTAAACCAACTTATTAGCAGTTTGGGTAACTACTCAAGCAATTAATTTCTGACCGTTGAGTATCAAATTCATGTTTCCTGGTGAGTCAACTGTGTGCGCTCAAGAAGTTTTTAACATTTCTGGCATTCATGGCCAATTTGATCTGAAAAGGCCTTCGATCGAATCTGATACTCCCCCAATTCGACCAAATTGCTAGCTAAAGGAGTTAAACCTACATCTTCAACAGTAAACTTATTGAATTAAATTTCGACTCGTACTAAATATCCTTATGATAACTCTCATAGTTTGAGATCAATCCCAATCGAAAGACATTATAAGTTCTAATTCTGGTCCTCACAGAAGTCGACCGCAGAATTCAGTCCCATCGCTACGCACATAAGACTTCGTATCAGACCTAATGTATTAATTTACTTCATTTTTAAGGAGGCGTTTTCTGGCAGAAGACTGTTATGGATTGAACGCGTGGGTGACCTCTTATGTGAGCGGGCCGACTTGCCAACTGTTACTGGAGTTGGCCTGCCGAATTTTTTTTCGTTAAACTCTGTGAGCATTAAGGAAGGAACAATTTGTTAAATCACTGTCTTTTAATAGTGAAATCATAATTTTAATTTGCGTGTATGCTGACTTAATAAATTGTCCTTATTCAGCTTCGTTTTCGTGATTATAATAGTTGCAACGGAGACGCATTCTACTAGCACTTGTGCAGATCAAAAGATTCGAGTTAATTTACTTTAATCAGCATTTCATTTCCATCGGACTGGTAGTAATAAGCCCAAATGCATGTTGAAAGGAAGTGTCTTCTGGTCCTCATCCAACAGGAAAGGAAAGAACCTTAGTGCTCTCCTAACTGAAGACTTCTGACTCGATCATGAAATCCATTCATCGAATGGACATCGATGGGGTTCTAATCCAGATCGCTTAAAAAAGCCCTTTAGATATGTCTGGCTGTCTGCAAACACTTATTCCAATTGTCTAGGGTAGATAAACATGTTCTTACATCTCAGTCAATCTGAGCATCGCCATTTCTGCTCTGTAATAATTGGCGTTCTCGAACCCAAGTTTGTTTGATGTTTGTTTTAATGTTTGAAATCTTTTCAAATAGAAGAAAGTGTATGAACTTCTTCTAGTCTTCAAAGGTTGTCGAATAACGAGACGAATACCGTTCCCACGGATACAGTTTAATGACTCGACCAGTTCGTTTTTCAGTAAAGAGACTAACTCTTATCCTTTAGGAGAAAGCCCGTTTTTTTAGAAAGCCTGCCGTTATGTCCACTAAGACGTTATATAATTCCATGGCTCTAGTTCTCTTCAAATCGCCTAGGCACTAAATTATCTTTAATTATATATTTTAAGCTTGTATAGTTTTCACTTTAATGGCCCCAAATGAATAAATTTTGTGGCAATTTCTAATATCTTGCTCTGCTTGAATGGTGATTGCCCACCGCTATTTTTGCTTTCCCATGTCTACGGTAAATATATTAATAGCAGTCTTTTAGCAGGGACAACATGTTGGCGCTAGTGAACCTGTGGATTAGCAGGAGATGCAGTTGCCGGTCTGTAAGAGTGTGTATTCCGTTGCTTTGATGCGATCGTTGGCATGGCCACGCCATTTTCACTCACAACGCCAAACACGGTTCTATGAACCAATCAAACTGGTTGATGCGCCGTTTTAGTTACTGCTGCTGCTGCTGCTGCTGCTGCTGGTGTTGCATGCTTTGGGTACTCCCAAAGCGCTGATCTTCGTTAAATTTTCTTGATTACTTCGATACTGATGCAGAGTGAAAACTAGAAAAAAAAATCCGTTGATGCATAGTTTGGTTTTAAATATGACATCAAATAATTATGCGTCTCTTGAGCTTGGAGAGGACTGTTTAATGCCTTGCTCTGCCTTCCATAGACTTATCCTCGTCCTCTTCGATCGATTCCTCTTGTCAATATCCGTCATTCAAATAATTACTTAATTATTTGGATTATCTCATAGTACAGAGTTCAAACGAAAAAGCTGTCAAGTCGAAAATCATGATACTTAGGCCTCCAAGCGGCTGCAGTTAACCTTTAGCTTAAGTTTAGTGGCCGAGCGTCTCTTCGCTGGTTGGTCTAAATAATGCATTAGCGTACCACCAGCCATTATCTGTGAGAGTCTATTGTTTTACTCGATTGCGCCTCCTGATCTGAATAAAAAGACGTACATTCTAGGGCAATTTTGCTCTGCTTTGCTTCGGAAGTTTGTGGTATTTAAATATCTCTATTGATGCTTTAACTGTTTTCTCACGTCTTTTTCAGCCGCATATTTGGGCAAAATCGAGCACCACATCTTGAATGAAGCGCTCAACCAAGTTAAAGCAATCACCGGAGCTATTAGCGAAAAACTCCGCTTCCGAGCATTTGTCTGCGCCTGTCTCAAGTGAGTCGCTTCTTTCCTTTTTTTCATTTATCTAAAGTAGATAGTAAATCCCCTCTTGGCAAAATCCAATGCGCATTTGCAAATTGTCTTCTCATCTCTACCCGTTTGCCCCCAACCTCTTTGACTTCCTGAATGCGCAAGTCATTTAAGTGAACGATTCTTCCTATTTGTGTTTCTATTTTATGTTCTTGATGGATGATTTTTTTCAAAAGACTATTACTTATTCTAAAAATTTAGTAATTAACAGACAATGAACATAAAACCTTCCGCTCAACGAGTTTTATCAGATATGTGTTTGGACATTTAATTAATCGTTGCAAGTGCTTTTCCAGTTTTTATGTGGGCTATCTCAAACTTCTACTCTTTGTACTCGTCTCGATTTTAGATGAATGGGAGAATTGCACATTCCAATGCAGATCCGTTTATTTAGGCCACCTTTGATGACACCTAAGACATCCGGAAATCAGATGGCTGGGTTCGTCTCAGATGCCACTTGAATCATTTCATTCCCTGTAATGATCGAGCTGGGAATGTTGATTGTATCCTCCTGAATGAGTGTTTTGCACTACGTCGTATTTTGAGATTGTATTAATCGAGTTAAACCATGCCATTCTCTTCTCATCGTGGCTATTGCTAGATCATCTCGATTTTGATTATAAGTCCTGACAAACAATCACAATTTTCAAGGTATCCCGCCTCCAAGTAAAGCTGCACTCTGATCAAGGAAGTCATTTTCTTAGTGTATTTAAAACGTTAAGGATTGAACACTCATGCACTGATGTGTTATATTGGAAGAAATTTATTTGTTATCCAAGAATATCTTATTGTTTAGGATGAGCCATTTTGACCTCATCCGCCTTTTAAAGTCAGAAGCCTGGTTGGCAATTTAGACAACCTCATCCCCATTTCCATTTACATAATAATTTGAATCAATCCATTCGAATAAGTCAGTATCCGTCTTTTGACAATCATTGCTCGGGAGCGCGACAGTTTCTGACCCTTTCACCTAGAAATATTGTTTGCATTGAATTGCGCCCATTTAACGCTCTATTGCTGCAGGTTTTTTCATTGTTTTTCCTACAAGCGAGTTTAACAACTTATTTTTTTAACCGGCGAAGTCAGATTTCATAGAAGGTATTGGCACCTGAATGATAAATTTTGTCTATTTTTGGATTCCAAACCTAATACAATGCTTGAAAGCTTGATAAAAGATCGTCGTTTCGTTTCCTCAGTCTTAGCTGAGGTTTTTTTGCTTAGTGAAGATTCTGTTTTTCTAACTTTGTTGCCGAATGCCGTACTTTCAAGACTCCAGTATAAGCAGCCTTTGTCTATATTCCGAATCCGCTTATTTTTGACCATTTTTGGTAGATTCCCTGGGTGACTCTTTCAATTAAATCACAAGACCGTGGAACTATTTATCCAAAAAGGTGAAAAGATTCTGGAAATCTTTGTCTATATTTCAAGTAAGACGGAGATAAATGCCAGCACTTCTTATTTTAATTTCAGTCAATGATAACGTAAATGCTCCCCTATCGATCATATTCTTACCAATGCCAGTAACACTTGAAAGCATAGATGCTGCCAATTTGGATTCTTTTCAAAAACAGTTGTTGTCCGCCAGTTTTGCTTGATATTTCCGCTCCTTTTTCAAGGTTGAGATTCATAAATGCCTTTTCCAAGTAAGTATTTGAGAAAATAAAAAAATCAAACCCGATATGCTTATGAAACCATCTAATTCCAAGCGGAATACATTGAAAAACTATTAAAGCATATAATGAATAATGTGCATGGTCGTTAGATAACTGCTATTTTTCGTTCTCCTTTCAGTCAACGGGCTCTCTTATTGTGGTTGAATTCTCTAGTGAGCAACGATCCCCTTCTCAAGCGCTACTACTGCGAGGGAGCATTTATTCGCCAATGTCGATCAGCTCTCCAAGGTCTCTACGCTGACCTCACCACACACATTGAACAACTCTTGAACTACCCCTTCAACTTTGACCTTGCCGCTGAGGCTAAACGACCCGTAGGTTACAATTATTCCACCTCCTCTGGATCCACCCCTCATCATAGCGCCAAAAATGATTCAACCAACGCCATCAACCGAAAATCTGATCACTTGAAATCCGGCCAAGAGATCAGAGCAATCCGAACAGTGAGGCTTGCTTTACTTTTTTCGCCCTCCTCAAAAGTAAGACTTGTTTGACTCCCTCCCTCCCTCTTTAGCCGTTTAAATTTCTCGAAGATGTGAGTTCTAGTAAAAATCGTTTTTAGACTCCTAACTTGCTGTTGTGTCTGGTGGTTTATTATTTTGCCAATCTCTTGAATGCTTTCCTGTCTTTCGATTGCGAATGATTTTGCTGCTGATTAGATCTCTATGCATGTAGACTCTAAGTAGCAGTACCTGTTGAACCTTTTAGATAATGATTTTATCCCCGTCAAACTTTGGCATACTTAACCGAACACATTATTGGGTCGAAAATAAGGCTTATTCTTTAGTTGATTTTTGCATAGATCGGAGAATATCCTCGCTGGAAGGTAGCGAGAAGCTCCTTGAAGTTGGAATACCTGATGTGCTTACACTAAATACTAGTCGAAATTATGTAACCACTCGGCGAAAACGTTACTGTTTGTACCTGGTTCAATAATCCATCGGAAATGGCAGGTGCTGTAACTTCAAGATATGAATCTGGTGTAAAGTGGACTGGATTCGGAGAGAATAGCCAAGTCACTTGTGCAACTAGAACGTTTTGGCGAGGGTCATGGTCGGATCATAAGGAAGTGCTCTGCTGTTTACGTTTCAATTCATCATCAACAACCGAATTTCCGAAAGTGAGATTTTTCGATTTGCCGTGACTTTTGAGTTATGCAGGCTGGAACCTGCTTACTTCGAGTTTCACGCTCGTGCTTCATGTTGCAGAACCAATTTACACATCAAGGCGAATATTACTCTGAGAGAGCGAAGAGTGTTACCGATTTCTTCAATCTGGGAAATGAAGGCTCCAGGATTAGATTGACTATCGTTCAAGAAAGGACAAAAATTTGGTCAAAGAAAATAAGGTGTAGTTCCTTCCAATTTCTTCCTCGAGCCCTATTCTTCCGTTAGATTATGTTTATCCTTTTTAAAATGAAGGCTGATCGTGGTGAAAAATTCGGAAGATGAGACCGTGGAAGATGTAAAGCTTGCAAATAGTGCTAGTAGATAGCTTTTTGTGTATTTTGACATAACAGTTTTTTCCAACGTTGGAGGTTGGCAAGTTAAATAGATTAAATCAAAAGATATAATTCTAGGTTACTTGACTTACTGTGTGGTTTTCACACTTCTTATGCTACAGTTTGTTGCAAGGACATTGGCTAGCACCGGTAGTATAAGATCCAAAATGCTTTTATTTGAAACTCAGCATCCATCCATTTCGGAAATTTCTTTTTTGTCTGCCCACTCCCTTCTTGGTGTTCCTGTCTTGTTCTAGCATCAGCTTGCTAAGGATGATGAAAATGACTTGTAAAGTACGCATTTGGGGTGAAATTTTATGTAACCACATGGGTTACTGGTCAGTGACGAAAAATGCGGGCAAATGATTTACAAAAGCTAGGCAAGCTTTGCATCAACAGGGAACCTGATAAGGATCGGTAATTGATGGACACCAAGTGATATCTCTAAATGATGATACCTTCGTATTCTGGAAATAGTTACAAGGACTACCATTTGAATTATTCGCCTCCGTTATTCAAGGAGCGGTTGTCCCCATTTCTATCCTTCAGTGACCTTAAATGCTGAACGAATTTCCTACCACTTACGTGATCTTTGCACTGCATTGCTCAGTTGGAACGCGTTTTCTATGGTTTAAACACATTGTAACCTTAACTGATCTCACCAAAAGTCAGAAACGTGCTTTTCTTATGTCTTCGTCACCCCCCTCTTCCTGATATAATCTTTATTTTCGCGATTTTAATCTAGTCATATTCTAGCTGAAATTTAGGTGGTACCGAAATTCTCTATGCAACAGCATGCCCTAAAATTTCTCTTGGTTACTCTAAATAATCGCCTGTCCTGTTCTGTTTCAGTTCACTGCATGCTTGGTAGGGTATTACTTATCCAAATCTCTGAATATTTGGTAAATCTGGCTAGGGTAATCAGGATATTACTCCGTGCATATCAACTAGTGATAATCGAGGCAATGGTCGTTGAACTCCAGGTCGATGCCCGGCTGACTAGCTATTTAAGCATACTATTTGCAGATTTTGCCACTTAATCTCTGTATCTCATTTAGTTAATGAATCGTTATAACCTATTCTGCAAGTATTATTCATAAATCGGCAAACGAATATGCTTGTAACCCTCAAACTATTTCTCATTTCTACTATAGACTTTTGGACGAGCAAGTTCGACGCCAGCATCGACCACAAAGGCCCATCCAAAAATGTCATCCAATTGTGGAGGTCGTCCATCGTCCGTTGCCAAGACAGTAGATACCAAAATGGTCCGACCTAGGGTCCAGCCAACACCTCGAAAAACCCCTACTGTCCCAACCGCATGTTCAGCGAACCGGGTAAGTTATAGATTTATCAATTACTACTGATAAATTCGTCTTTTTCTGGGGCGCTTGAAATTCAAAAAGCTTATTTTCAGTGAACGATACATACACCGAAAAGTTCGATACCTTGAAAACCCCGATAATTAGTTTCCTCGTTGATGATCCACCGATGCAGGATTCTCCGTAGTATTCTTTAGTAAAAACAAAAGTTCAACTGGCACTTCGCAAACCAAAAACATTTGGGGCTTTATCGAGGGCGGAAGAATGTGAGGTTGGGAGAGTTAGGGACCGTTGATAGGCACTCATCAGAACAAGACTATGAATTGTTCCAACCAGACGTACTCATGGAAGACGATGTCTAAAACCATCCTACTCACCAAATCTTTTCTATTTTGTATCGAAGATAGTGCCGATTTCGAAAGTGAATATTAGTGGTTGTTTCGATTTCGTGGTAACTAACAGATTTTCATGTTAAACGTGGACAGCTTCTGCCCTCAGAGCTAATGGAAATCTTATCACAGACACACTACTACCTTGAACGTTTCTGTGTCCATCGTTGTCATGCGACTTAAGTCTAGTTTATCAGGTAATTGTATTTATTCTTCCACTAATATTTGTATGCCCTATTTTTAAGGATTCGATATTGGTTTCTTGCATAGTTCTGCCATGTCTATCCAACAAAATGTCAATTTGCATTGAAATATGCTAACTTCAACTTTTTTCACTTTAGTAAATTTGACTATCTAAATATATCACAATCGGCCGTTTGTCCTTGACTCTAAATCTGCTGTTTCGACTGGCGTTGCCATCGAAATTGGACTGGCGCAAAGACAAGATTTTCAGAAAATTTTTGAAATTATGAGACATCCCCAGTCAAGCTTGTAATCGAGTTTTTTTTAAATTGGATATGCGAAGTTAATTCAAACTCTAATTAAGGACCTATCATTTTACCACCCCTTTGGAAAATCAGACCATCAGGATGTCTGTTGATATGGAAATCAGGAATTGGGCTTGCATATCAGTCAATAAATCAAACTCACTGCATTAACCAAAGACTTAATCGCATATCTTTGAGGATGGTGTTGAAGGCGCTACAGTTTGCAAAGGTCTTTAGGATTTACACAAATTGACGGTGGTCATGGAGATCGCCTGACGGCAGATTTGAATGAATAAATTAATTTTAACTGGCCCATCATTTCCATTTCTGTCATCGCTAAAGCAATTTTAAGGACTGTATAGAAAGATATACCGAATACACTGCGAGTCTGACCCGAGGGATAGTCTAGTGTGAGGGATTATAGCTTTTGTTCAGTTGAAGGGAGGAAGCAACTCGTAATTCGAGCCTCTATCTTTTGCTCCCTTGGACGGCGAATTTTCAATTTGTTGGGATTTTAAGTGGCAAGGAAGTTGTTCAGCCGATTTCTTTTCAATATCAGCTCGATAATTTGTCAGATTCTTCTAATGCTCTAAAATGGCATGTGGTAGCTTTTTAAAGTCTAGAAATCTTCAGAAAGCGCTTCTATGCGTTTTAGGGATACTGAGTCCTTGCAGAAGTAGTTGCCTTGGTAATATGATGTGAGAAGTCATGTCACCCCTCCAGTTGGAATAAAATGAAGATGGTAGTACTAGGGTGTTGTCAAAATACCACATGCTTTCACGAGACTATACCACAAAATGGAGCTCCCGTCCATTCGGCGGTGGATCCAAATCGAGGTTGTCTCCGAACGATGTACTCTGAGTTTATACTTTATCCACATCTGCATCTACGAAATCGCACATCATCGATTTGCCAACGCTTGTGAGTTTTACCGGTTGGGTCCTTATCGGTTCTGGATCCTGGTAGCTTGTGATTGATGTGCGCGTGCCTCGTTTGCTGTTTTTCTAACATACCGAAGTCGATGTAGCTGGTCGAAGTTTTACTCGTTCATGTTCAGAAAAGATGGCAATCGACCTAAACCATTGAAGTCTGTCGAACAGTATGCTTATTCTTGAATAGACGCCCCCACTATGAAGTGGTACGAGTCCTACTTGAAGGAACAGTCATGTCGCCCGTGGGGCCGAAAGTTGTGAGGATGTTGCTATTTGTCCCAAGTTCTGCCTTTTGCTTTAACTAGTCTAATTGGGCTCCGGAAGATATGATTGATCGGTATCATATGGCTGAGATTGTGGGTCAGCCTAATAACTAAATACTCTTCTACATCACTTAATGCTTTTTTTTGATGAAATAAGATCCAAAATATTATTGGTGGTGATCTTCACTAGGTAATCATAAATCCTATTGTATTATGTCTCTCTACATTCAGCAGTACTTTTGAATTAACAAGCCTATGTTTTGCGGTAATTTGGACAAATTTCTAAACCTGTTAGATGGCGCGTTTTAGGTTTTGGCTTTCACATTGTCTATTTAAAAACCAGATGTATTAAATTCCTAAAAATCGCTCTGCACTCGCTTCTTCATAAGAAGTTTCAATAGAATAAATGCCGTTTACTTGTGAAATCGCTTGTTCTTAATCGCGTTGTAACTATCTCTAGATACCGGAGATTTGGATGAAGAGGGGCTTTTGGTCAAGGATGACTTGGTCTTTAGATTATCAAGAACCTTATGAAGCATCATCCTTGCCTGAAAGAGTAAACTAGGAACTTTATATGAAGCCCGTTCTGATACCTTTACCAAATTGTTTATACTTTTGGCTGTCTGTTTTTATGCTTGGCTGAATCTATGAAATATGACAGTTTGCCAACTGCTACATGAGGTGACTGCTGATCCATTTCACTCTCGATTGATTAATAATCCTACTGTGTCCACCTCTGCCATTCTACTAAAAATTTCCCCGACTTGTAGCGACGAGCCCGCAGACCATAATTCTCTCGGTAAGTCAGAATAATAAACTAACAACGTCGTTAATTTTCACAAATGTATAACGTGCACACAATACCGTTGAATTTTACGCTCCCAGTGCCCCGATCTGGGTTGTTTCTTTTGACGAAAATGCCTCAACTCAATGCGCTTTAAATTTACACACTCATTTTCGCCATTGTGTTCACTCTTTCGACTAACACCTTTGGTGGTGGTTTGCTGTTACGTTTGGGTGACTTCTTCCCTGGATTGGGTCTTTGATAATCAATGATTAAATATAGGTCCACCGAAACACGTAAAACGTTCCTCCTAGTTCGATAGCGTCATTGTGTCGTGGTTTCCTTCACAAGATGGGCAGACTTTAGACTAAACAATCAATGCACGCCTTAAGTTCATGGTTATTTTCCATTTCAGAACCCACCGTTAAACGTGAGTCCGTCGTTAGTAGGTGCCCTGAAACCAACCGCTTTGGCATCTCCAACATCATCAGCAATGCGTGGAAAGCTAAGAACGGCCTTCTCGACTTTCCGACGTTCGACGGACATAGCCTCCAGGAATTCGCCAATCCCGACTCCTTCTCTAATTGCTCCTAAGTGCTCGTCACCTCCGCCTCTCCCACCACATCGTACTGCAGTACTCTCCAACGTCCTAAATCATTACGACAGCACCCCCATGCGAGTTATCCATCCACCTCCCTTCTAATACCGTCCTCCTCTCTTTTCCTTATTGAATCATTGAACGAAAAGCAGACTGCTAGCATTTAAACCTGGTTTGATACTTCTTTAATTTCGCTTTCATTGTGTTTCTCACTTTCTCTTTTAAAGTCTTTCACTTTTTCCTCTCTTTCTTCTGTCAGGCTCTTGCATGTCAAGATTATCATCACGACTTTTCACCGTCCTCCTATCCTTTCAGCCTAGTCTAATTTGTTTGTTTTTTCCCCCCTCTTACTCACTGTCTTCTAAAATGAGGATAGTGACAGCATACCTGTATTTAACTTGAAGTGGTAATATTATTAATTATACGCATTATAAATCATTGCCTTATGTAAAATGAAGGCTCCGACTTTTCGAATGTTTTTCCTCGGCACATTTAACCAATCACAACTGTGATGCTAGCTTTTTGATATCCCTTTTTTTCCCGCTATTTTAACGCACGTGCACTCACTACCACGGTGTGAAATCATTACCAACCTGATTTGTAGGTTTCGTGCGAACTGCGTGTGAATTGTTTTCCCCTTTTGTCATTCCAGTATAAGCTTCAAATCACTAAGGAAATTTTGAAATTGAGTGTAAAAGCGTGATTACCTTTCGGGTTATGAATCGTTTCTTGGTTATTCATTGTGGGTATTGTGTGGAGAGACGCTGAACACGCTCTTGATTTATGATTACTTATGTGCTGGTTAAACGCTTATTTTGGTGATCAAGTTGAGTTGGTCTCTTAGCTATTCTCAGCGGTTTTCTACCTAAACGGAAAGGCTGATCCCACCTACAGTTTCCAGAAATTAGTCCTTCGTCTTCACAAAGTGATGGAGGTTAGCCTTGGGTATAAATATGTATTTAATTATTCTATTCAATCTTAGAAGGGTACAATGGCTCAATGTAAATAGGATATGTGTGGAAGTCGCTTTTGATTGAACACAAACTTGGAGTATCTGTAAACAGTGCACTTAAAGGAATTCAAGTGCTTCATTAGTTAAGTAATCCATGTTCATAACCACCGTAGCTCTGGTAGAAGTGTTTTTTTTCGATGAAAAGATATTTTTAAGGTTTCTCTTCAACAGGCTTGCCATCTATTCATTTCCTTCCTGTCGCTTATAACATTATTTTAGAACCAATCATACTATTATGCTTCTTGACCACCAGCCTTGGCGAATTTGGTCGCGGGTGGAAAGAACTCTCCATCGGTGGACCCCTTCCCTTAAAGTCCTAAGTATTAATGATATCTGTACGGACGCCATCTAGGATGAATCAACTGAAGTAGTTGCCAGCATTTATTGGAGTCATCTGAACCATTCTGCTTTAAGTTTTTAGTATTTCTTGCATTTAAATAAAAATTATATATGAACAGTGCACATACCTCGGATCTTTCACCAATCTAAATATTTAAGATTAAGACAACACTGCTCAAAATCCTATTTCAAATATTTAAATAAAACATTTTTATTAAATTTGCATCTAAACATGGGCATTTTGTTCTTTTTTTGCTATAATCACGTTGTGATAAACGAGGGAAGTGAGTGAATGTGGAGGCTTTAGTCAGAGTTTATTGTCAGTATTGTGGGATACACTATCAAACTTTACTATATGGCCAGAAATTTGCACAGTTATAACTAAGGACCATGCGAATTTAGTCCAAATTCCACTATTCATTGTTGGTGTTGCAATGTTAGTTATACACGACCAAACCCGTGACAAATTTTCAACTCTTCTATATTTTTCAGTAACTACACTTTACTTGTGGCTCTTAAAAACAATCTTTTGGACCTCTGGATTACCCTTTTTTTCCCACTACCCTATTTCTTACGTCGATAGCTCTTATGTCAAATCCCGGCTTGTAGTAATTACCTTTCGCTTTCGTGCTTTCGACAATTTTCGCTATTCAATGCTGACTTTGCAACACATTTTTCGACCTGCTGGTTCTTTCAAATAGTAGTTTCGTTTAGTATTCGAATCGGCAGCATTTTAAACGCTTCCTGTTTTCTCCACTTTACTTTGTGATTCAATTCAAATTTGTGTTTTTGAAAAACCTTAGATTTTAACTTATCAGCATCCATCAATCCCATTGCAAATAATCAATTATTCAGTTAATCAATAAATTGCGTGTGGTTTTATTTTAAACAATTTATGATACCCTTATCTATTTAATGCTAATTGAAATGAGTTACACCTAGAAACATTTTTCTGTGCTTTGAGATATTTTGGATTCGAGATTTCAACCTCGTTCGAGTTAAAATTATTTAATAATGATTAGCCAAAGGGCTTTTCTTCTGCATTCTCTGTTGGAAGGATGCAAAAAAAATGTTCAGCGACATGATTGGAAGAAGATTGACAACAAAATATTCCGCTGCTCTTCCTTCATTCAAAACAAGGGTCAGTTTTTGATTTTATTCCTTCATTTCTGAGTTGATACTTACTATTCTGGATGCAGAAATTCATGACGCTCTTTTTTTGGAGTCATTTCGCTAATCACGGCTTCTTTGGATAGTGAAGTGCTCCTCAGATTGATAGGAGAATGTAGTGTCCCTTTGGCATTCTCCCACCTTGTAGTTACTTTGCCACTATCTACTCACGTTTCCCACCGCAACAATGAACCCCAGGTGACTTGAGTCTCGACAGATTAAATACTGTCATAAGTTGATTTCTCAAATGTGGCTAGTACAATTCGTTTCACGTAGGTGAAGTAGCCTAAGAATATTCCAGGCAGAAAAATCCTTCTTAATTTGGCCGGTCAGAAATAATGTTTGATGGGAGTTCAGAGAAGCGTCGAACGCTCATGATTTTCATAACTCTGCGCCGCCTTTATGTACGCAAATTCTCAAACTGATGCAGAGGTTTTCTTAGAGTTTTGCGTTTGACATGAAAAGCTAGATTATTTTGAAGAGTTTTTATCGGCCTGAGGCTCACACTTTCGTTCTCAAAAGCGGCAGAAATAAACTTCGGATTCATCAAACTGAAATTAATTCATTTTCGCAGAGATTACCAGACGAAAATGATATATTCGTCAGGACTTTGTATCACAGTTTGAAAGAAAAATCAAATTTTTTTCCATCCCGATTGGCTTTAACTTATCATGTGCCTAACGAATTTAACATTACAGTTTCGTTTTACCTCACTAGAAAATTTATGCCTAAAGTCTGCTATTTTCTATCTACTTAAACAAGTTGTCGATCAAAATAAGACAACGTGGGTGCATTTGATTTCTAATACACTAACAGAATCCCATCAATTTAAAACAGCAGCACAGCCTATGATTCACCATTTTACTTATCATAAGAACGTAATATAACAAAATATGCTCGTTTTTATAGAAAATACGAACCAACAAATTGTAGCCGAAATACCTCTCTAGCTCAAGAAATGGCAGCGATCCCCGCAAAGAAGTACAGGCTTCTTCGTGAGCACTATCATTTATTGTATGATTATTTACTCTCTTTTGCTACGATCTGTTCAATTCTTACATATTTATACTCTTTCGAGTAGTCTAGCAATAGAGAATCTAAGAGAATCCATTAGATAATAATACGTCGCAACAGCTCTTACAAATCAGAGGAAAGGTCAATTCTAGTATAAGAACAGCGGCTTTAGTTTTTACTTTTTTAGCAGCCTCTCAAACGAATGCCTAAACATGGGTGTTAGTGCAAAAAATAAAATGAAGATGGAACTTTTCAACGAAATTTTTTTCCATTATAATCTCGCATTAGGAGTTGCAAATAAAGTTCAGTTAAACAATGGTTTGATTATAAACGAAGATAGCTTGATTTTACATTGTTCTTCAACATTTCAGGCAAATATATGACTTTAAATTTTAGGCTGACTTCGTAAAAACTTAAGTTTAATTTTTCGAAAAGATTCATTCCGTTCATTGCGGAGGGAAATTGGAGATCACCTCATTATATAATAAAATAAATATACTATTAAAAGATTAACTTGGCAATTTTTTTCAACCTGTTTTAAATCAAAGTTCAACAGTAACTATGTATTTTTTAAGTTGGATTGAACTTGATTATCGTTTACTTACTAATTTCGAAAAACAAGTTTTCACCTACACTAAAGAATTTTTATTTTTTGCACATCCTAGAGATAAACTGCGCAATTGGATCAAAATAAACATTCTGCCTTAAATAAATACCGCAACGTCTTTGCTCTGATCCTAAAAGGGACTAATTTGCCATGTGGTATCAAATTCCAAGGCTATCAAATTTCTAAGGAAAATACTGTTCTCATTCAGCATAGGGCTTGAATCCACAAGCTCTTCTTCGAACACATTCTAATTTTGGTCTCTCGACAAACGTCCTTTAGGCTTCAGGTTCATTATAACCACTTAGAACATGGTTAGGCTGATGATCCTAAACTTGTAACCATGAGTAACTATAGAAACGACTTCGTTAGTGTCTCTTTCAAGACTGGTGGTGAACGGCAACCTTTAGCTCGCGAACTTGACTTTTGTTGCCCACGCTCAACATTTATGATTAGGCCTGTAGCAGCTGTTCTATAAAAGGGCTTATAGGTAATGAAAGAGGCTATCCCCGGAGAAAATTCTGGAAGTATCTCACCTTCTAGAAATGACTTTCGTTAAACAAGTCTGAATGGCGGCACAAGAAATATTTAATTGTTCGAGCTCCAAAATACAAGACTTAAAATTTTTCAGAAGCAGTTGTATAAAAGAGCACGTTTACAGATTGTTGTTCAATTGCTTTGAAATAATTTTAAGACCTGAATTTCATTGTGAGTATCTCTAAGGTAATATCGTTCCGAACTAGATTTTCTTATCTAATTAATAGAGTTTCGTTTGATTAAAGAAAAACTATGCTCCAATCACATACATAGAAATGTAAGGCTCTAGTTGGTACTCTCACCCATTACGGAATTCTGAAGTTTAGAAGGATTGCGTTTTCTCGACTAATGACCGTGAAATTTCACATTAGCATTTTGCATAAAGTTAACTTCGTATGTGTTTATTAAAGCAATTCAAATTTTCACCCCATGTTTTTCCGGTCAGCAACTGTTCTGACCTTTTCTATATCACTTTGTATTCCCCGTAAAAACCGTTAGTTCATCCATAATCACCGTTTTTTTTACCATTAACTATTAAAAAATTCCAATTAAAATAGTTTTGCGAATCGATTTTCATAACTTTAAAGACTTAAAGCGCCAATTTATTTAGTTATTTTGATTGTGCAAAAATGTTTAACAATCCATCTGTATAAGATAATTGGAAATCGTCAAACTTAAAGAATCAAATCGAATCACCATTTTCACGTAGAATTTACCATTTCTATTAGGCTGAATTCAATCATTTGATCTTGAAATATGTATAGTTCTACGCAGCTTCGTTAGTAGAATCAGGAATAGTTAAATGAAGTGCATAAATAGTAAGAGAAATCTCTTATTAAGCTTAATTTCTTGTCGAAAATTGGTTCTTAGGGTAGCCAAAAATCTGCCTCTATTCAACTACCAATGAAGTGAATTCACAAGCCTATGATGTAGCTCCCTGAAATAGCACGAAAGCCGATGTAGCTTTCGTTGTTTTATGCACTGCTGCTGACTTAGGAATCGCTGTTTATTTCTTTGCAGCTGTGCACAACGTATGACTGCGTCCTAGAACGAACATGCTACGTTTTACACAGCAAGAATTAAATTAAACAAGTAAATCCACCTTGGCTCATGTCGATTGAATGGACTCTGCGTTAGGAGGCTTTAATCATTTTGCTGCAACGTAGTGTAATAGTGATCGGTAGGTTTTAGACTGAGGATTTTCCGATTTCTCAATCGCTCTTCGAACCAATTGTGGCTAAATTACATGTAACTGGATGGTATAATTAATTAAATCATAAGGTCTTTGGTCTAACTCGGTCAGCAAAGTCTCATGTCATAGGTTTGACAAGTTGTTTTAAGAGACGCGATCAATTTAACCACGGCATACTTTCTTTATCTTCAAGTATATTTCAGATTAAAATATTGAGGCTATTCTCTGTTATTATGTTATTTAAACTACCTTTTACCTTCTAGAGGCAATATTATTAGTCCAGAATATCTTGGATGAACCAGAAGCTTTCCTTAGGAATGAACTCGACCCTTCGAAGTGGAATCTGACTGCTGAAGATCGATCATTTTTGAAAAATTTTCTTGCATCCAACGACCTGAAAAACATCTTAACAGTAAGTCATGTATCAACCCGTAATCTACTAAGTATGCCTACGAAACCACTTATAGTAGCTAGAATGGACCATGGAGTACTGGACGATTGGTCGATTTTCCAGGAAAGTGGAAGTACATACTAATCATTCTGAACGATTTACAAATAAATTGAAGAAATTAGCCGCAGGAAGAATTCAACCGAAAATCCTCGTGCTATTATCAGTTGACTAACTAAACTTAATTCATTTTTTAGACATATTTAAACATTACGTTTGCAGTTTCAGCATTTGCCTCTAGATCTTACATTTTACAACCAACCTACTTGTTCAAAGCATGTTGTTTTTAGATGCTCATTAATTAAACTCTTTTTTTAGTTGATTGATATTATTACCCGAATAACTCAAAGCCCTCCAAAATATCCCGATGACAACATCATCACTAATTTCCATCCACTGATATCAAAATTTCGACCAGAGCGAAGTGAAGATCGTAACTGTTTGATCTCTCTGAATGAAGCATGGAATGAAATTGAAGGGCTATTGACAAAATCTCCCGAAAAACAAAATCAAGATGCTCAAGAACTATACGAAATCCTCTCGGACGAGTTTATCAGGGTGAATTACATATCTTCATATAATTTAATGCGCTATTTGATTGCTTAATTTGTTGACTGATTAATATCACCATAGGAGGCTAGGATCAAAACCACATCTATTTAACACTAACTAATTCTATGAAAGTACTCAGCTGAAGTTGGACTGAATTTTTATTGGATAATGGGAGTTAAGGATGTCGTTGATAAACCGACAAGAAATTTCACACAACCACATTTCCAACTTTTGAGATAAAGTTTAAATACTCACTCAGTACTTAGTCTTTCAAAATTCTGACCGCACTAAATTGGCAAAGCTATTTAAAATTGAATAAAGTTTACAAAAAATGTTTCTAACCATTTTTCCAGTAATCAGTAAAAAACGTATATTTTGCAAAAAGCATATTTTAAATCCCAAATAGATTACCAATTTAAAACTGACTAGCACAATAAATGGAAACGATTTAAGGAGTTGTATAAGGTTTCAAGCTACGATTTTAATATTTGTTTATTTTTTCTCATGAATTCTTCTTTACGCTCACTTGTTGCGTCCACAATCTTCTAATTTGTATTGTGGAAAAATATGTGAATGAATACAAGTTTCACCGCTTTATCCTCCTTAAATGCTATCGTTTGTTCCAGGTCTTCTTTACTGGTACAAGAAAGAGCATTCTACAGAAATAATTGAAGTAGCAAAAGATAAAAATATGGGGAAAGGAGTAAGATTCAGGCCAGGCTTAAACAAGTCAAGACTTCAAGTTCCAATTCGCTGTTCGATTTCGAATATTCCTGGTGTTCGTCAGAGACACCGTCATAACTCCATCACCAGAAGATCGCACCTTCTTTACTGTCTATTTTCAGAACCCTGTGCCTACCAATACATGAAAGTTCGCTTTCTCTTCACAGCTTAGTGATAACACATTGGGTGATTAATACGATTTTGGTCGCATATCCGCCGTTGGAGCAGCTACCGAGTGCATATCTGACATATCCAAGTGCAGATTTATGTAGGTTGACGTGATAGAAAGTAAGAGAGGACCAGTAAACGTCTTTGTTCGTTTTACTTTTGAACTTTTTGTCTCAGATCTAGAGGCAGTCCCAGTTCTGAAAATTCACCTACAAAGCTGGGTTTATTTTCGAGAAGCTTGCGCTTGTCCCGATTCGAAGGTCCCTGATTTCGGCTGAACATTCCGACTTTAGAATGGAAAGGAACAGACTAAACCCAGAGCAGCACATTTTAATTCAACGAATATATGTAAAAACCTGGGAAAAAATACCTAATTCAAGTGTCTGCGGCACCCGTCAAACGATCGAGATGTTTCAACGTTTGCATGAAAGAGTCTCAAAGAAGTCATAACAGTTAGAAGTAATTCATTCGTTTGTCTTCTCGTTCTGTCCTCTCGACTCTTTTTTTTATCGTTATCAAAAGAACTTACTTTCTATTTTTTTTGGTCTAGATTTTAATCGAACCGTCTCTTATTTGAATAGCAATTTTGCGTCATGACATGGAAGTATTTTCGCGCCATAATCTAGGGTCAATTAATGATAACCAAATCAGCAAATCTAACCATCTAGTCAGGCTGACAAGCGCTTTTTATGACTTGTAATTGGAACATTAGCTTGAAATTACTGTCTGGTCTAACGGACACTTAACAATTGTTGTCCATTAAGTAAAACCATCTTTTAATGAAGATATAAAGTGATATATTTAATTAAGCATCGTTCTTTCCTGTAGTATTTTAAAGGATGCGTTTATTTGGTTTAAATTATTGAGTTACTGATAATTCAGCGATCATTCGAAATCTCTGGTAAGAAATAGAAGGTGTTGTGGAAACTATAGTACCATGATCCGACTGGAAGCAATAAAATCCTGAAACTTAGTTAATACTTAGAGGTATTAACATATTTCGACTCCTAAACATCTATTACTATTCTTGATTTATCGCCAATGGTAACCTAAATCAAATCTTGTCAAACTGAGATTTCTATCAGTGTTGAAACGTTTCCTAAAAGTTGTGGTTTATCGAATAACTTTCAAACTTCTCTGTCACTTGTCTTCATCAGGATATTTATCGTGTTTGCTAGATGAAAATCTACGACACAGAGATTTCAAAGATTGGACAAACAGTCACTTCATATCTCGCAGGTCTTATGCTTCAACAAAAACTTGCACGAAAATTTAAGACCCGAAATCAAATTAGAATTTCGGATTTGTCTTCTGATTACTCATTTTAGTCTCGTTCTTTCACTCCCCCAATCTTGGTCCTAACGCGTCCCAGTTATGGAAAGAAATAAACACAGCATGATTTTTTTTAGAAATATTTTTACAAATACAAACAAAGCATAACTGTAAAGTTCGCAATATGCAAGTAAGGATTCGATATGTTGTAGTGTCGTTATGCTTAAATCCAATGCAATACAAGTTCGACACAAACGCTTATTGAAGCATATGAATTGATCAAATTTATTTTTTCAACCTTCAACTTACAAGATTCCAAACCACTAAGAATGAAATGGGATTAAAATAACACATTTATATGCACTGAAATAGGGGCTGATAAACAAATTTGTAAACACTACATCGGAATCAGCACATGATATTCATATGCCCTTTTAAGAAAGTCATGCAACCATTGCAAAGTATAATGGAACACGAGTTCGAGCACTGCTAAGATTCTACGTAACTTGAATTGAAAACAGTCCCGTATCGATATGAATCTGCTGAACAAGACAACAAAGTTCTCCAACTATGCAAACTCCTGTGTGAATAATCAGGTTGCATTCGAATGACCTTTTCTGCCTTATCTCAAAAACGTTGGAAAAAAGGTTTTTGAGAACTCACTTAAAGTTAACCTTTAAGCAATGAGTCGTTCGGGTTTCTAATTCACAAGTATAACGAACAATGTAGATCGAAACCTGTTTGAATTGTAGATCTTGAGCGGTCCATTAACTGTGGCTACAAAGATGAAGATTTGGCCACTTTGAATGGATAGAATCGAATTTTTGAACAACAGCGGTGAAATGAGAGATCGAGCAATCTTTTCTCAAACTAAGTTATTACTTCCAATATCTTTAATAAGTGTTAGCTTAAACTTATTTTGGCACCCTTCAGCCCAGGGTTAAAGAAAGCTGCTCCTTGTGCGTGGCGATTTGTCTATTGGATGAACGCCGATGGATCTCAAACCCATGTCATTTGATAGGTTAGACACTTATCTGACCGTTACTCTGCTGCTTTTATATAAAGCCTGAAAAAGCTCAGAATCACGTGCCTATCGAATTCTTATTTTGCCTTCTGTAAAATTTAGATACTATGCTTCCTAGGATGGTCAAATCTTTATGGAAATTCCCAATTTGTAGACAAAGGGATCTTTCCCCTCCATTTAAATAAAATTAACATTCCAACTTCAACTTTAGAGGTTTTTCCTTTGATCTAAGACTTTTATTTTTAATGATTCCTCTTGCATTGAGCCAAATATGTAGACGCCTTTGAAATTTCTGACGAAATTCAAGGTTGTACTTATCCAGTGGTAGCCCCCTTTTGGTTACACGTTCTTACTTTAGCATGCCCGATATCGTCCATTTACTAAAAGTTTGGCACGAAAATTCACAGTGACACATCCTCACTGCAGTTCCTTCCTATTTAGCAGACCATCTTTCACCGATCGTGACTGTATTTAAAATAATGATACCTTGATTCAATAAATCCACCATCACTATGAATGAGATCATGTGCATAAATTTATCATAATGGTATTTCAGGAAACTTGCACTTAACAAGGTGATGAGCATCAAGAAAGTCAGTTTTGAACCATTATCAAAGTTCAGTAATCAGCCAGTTAATTTCTGAAGCCTCCAAGAATTCGTTACTTAGTTGAAGACCAAGCTGCCATACTTTTCTTTGAAAAATGTTTCGTTTTCCCACTTGTCAAATTTATTTTTGTGGATCCGTTTGACCCGAAATCTTGAGTCACCAAGCTCCCTCGAGGAAACTATTCGCTCTCTTAATTATCTACATAAATTTTCTCTCATATGTAATACTTGTGCAAAATGAACGCAATATTGCAGCGTTAATGGAGCTGATAACGAACACAAACCGATTATTGACGAAATAAACCATTTATCTTCCGGCCTTATTTTGGAAAGATGTTAGATCGTTCCAAACTGGGATCTCCAATTTTTCCATCTATTCGCGGGCCAATGTTTATCAAAAGTGGGAAACTACGAGTTTTAAAATTGATCTATCTGTTGAATCAGATGGGTAAGCTAAACCGTCAGAGCACGTTTGACTGAGCTCCTCGACCTTAGTGCTCCTATAACTGAATATCTGTCTACTTGTGCATTTTTATAAGTTATATATAACTGTGGATTGCATTTTCCTCTTTGGCACTAAATCAGTTACTCCTTAAATGTAGTGATTCAGAGTATGAAGCCCCCTTATTCGTAACCCCTATTTTCTTTTGAAAAATGTATCAGTTCGTTTAACAGTGCAGCTCTCGTGATGTCACTCATTCATGATTCGATTTGGAAACTGTTGGCTATCTAATTTTTAACTTATAGCTATTGCACGAATGATAGTTCAATCGGCTCTACAATTCTTGCTTATTTTGACGAGTTCATTAAGTATCGCAGCCATTTTTAAATCAACGCAAGTTCCTAATACTGTTCATCAATAGATTTTCATCAGAAGTATTTACTGGCGAAAGCGAAGCAGTTGTTCGAATTCGCAGAGTAGTTTGTTTATAGTTTTTAAGATCAATTGCTACAACACCCGCATTTCTTGAATGGATTACCGGTTTTTCCCAGAAATGACATCGAATTCCCACGTTTTCTTTATTATTTTATAAAGCATTTAGATTTACAATTATCCTCTGATTTGAGTACCTTTGATTAAAAATAAAATCTACAAGGTCATTTCATCCTGGAGCCGATCCGATTTCTAAGCTGCCAATTAAGGCAACCAATCAAAATTAAATACTGATATCTACCGTTCACTGTTACAAAGCGAAAAAATTGGTGTTGTCATTTTTTTAAATGTTCAGTCTAATCTGTATAGACCTAACTCAAAGGTCTATCTGAATTCTCAACAATTTTGGTAGTTGGGTGCGTTTACAATTGAACGGTCACTGTAAAGAAATGTTTGCAAATTGCCCACTAGATTCAACATATGGTTGCTTTTTTAGGGATCACAATTGATCAAATCTGATTGCTTTCGACTTTGAACCATCAAACTGGAGCAACTGTGTAGGCTATAAAAGTTATTTACTAACCATCTAGATCAACACATTTAATTATGTTTTGCTTGATATCCCTCACTGCTGGAGAGAGAAATTATGGAGGTATGAAACCTAAAAGAGTGCGAGATTGCGATCTCATGAAGCAATGGGAATCAGCTTAAGTGAGAGTCTTTGCAGCATAAGTTTAAATAGATCTTTAGCTGACATTCTAAAAGATCCTGATGGCCCACCCAGCTTTCTGACAGAGCGTGTCAATGATATTTTAGTTTGGTTGATCAATTTACGCATTCAAACTATAGCGAATGATAATGAGTCATTCTCCCAGATAGAACGTCGCAAATACTGGACGTTTTATTGCTCTACAAGTCTGCTGTGGCTTATCATATGCTGGTGTTAGCTTTTAAGAACACATCAAATATGCTACCTAAAATAAAGGCGTTTGAAGGCAGTGTTTTATTGACATACTGGGAGTTGGGTATATCAAGATCAGGGGAACAAACTTTGTCTTTATAGAAGAGACAAAAATAATTTTGAAAATGATAAGCACTGAATGTAGGTATTTCGCATGTATTCAATAGTGCGACCGCCTAGCCAAATCAAAAAGTCTATAGACATGATATGCTACGCTTTTTTGGCCTATTGGCAAAAGTTCAACCAAGATCTAAATTCAAGAAGCTTTCATCATGGGTGATTGCGTAAAGGTTTTCTCTGACTATTTTGAATAATTAGATTTAGTTTAAACAAGAAAAAGCTGAAAAATTGAGTTAACTGTCGTCGTTGATGTCGTCGTTGGAGTGAGAATGAAAGGTACGTCCCCGCAGTATAAGCCTTGAAGATTATTGAATAATAAATATCATATCGATTAAGAAGCTCAAAATTCATTGATGAATGAAACTCGGAGCATTTGAATCTACTGATCAGAGCTCCTTTGTGTATACCACAAAATGGTTTAATCAAGTGGTCTTCATGTGCTACGAATTCAAGGATCGTGAATGAGCTCTATCCTCGAATCTTCAATAGGACATTACTCTCGCATCCTCATCGGTCGTCTTGCAATTAATACAAGTAAAAGCATTGGGAAATCACTCTTTGAGTACCGAAGCTTCTGGTTTCAATGGCAACGTTGAGAACCTCCTTTTAGTTGGATAGGTAATCTCTGCTGTGACCCATTTGCGTTTTACATTATTCCAGTTATCGTGTCAGACCTAAAGTTTAACCTCGCTTTTCTGGCAAAAGCACTAATTGTATTTTGCCAAGGTATTAAAAGCATTTTGGAATTTCGTCCCATTTTCCTAAGTTAGAAAGACTACAATTCAACTGACTGCGAATAAACTCAATTAGCACATTAATGAGTCCTCCGTCTAGAAAAAGAGGTACTTTTCGAAGCAGAGAATATGGCAAACGGTATAGATTTTTACATCAAATCGGCTTACAATGTCTTCTTAGTAATATCAGCCTATTTTAATCAGATATGGAATCATTAGGTACCACTTTGATGGTTCACTTTGGAATCGATGTTAATATTAAGTATGCTCCTTTCTGGAATGCCTTTCGGCTTAAGCCTAGTGTCAATCCTATCCTATTTTTCGAATAAACACACCCATTTTCTTATTATTTTAACTGGCATTATCTGGTCAAAGTACTCACGATTACAAGTGTAAACTAAGTCTGTTTTTTGCATCATTTCGTTAGCTAACCTGGTAGGGTAAGCTATCTTTGTAAACAGTTGTCACATGACGATTACGATCACTATTTTTCGATCTGTGTTGTTGGATAAACATTTATACTTACAAATTGAAGTAATGTAATTTATTCAGAGACGAATTACATTCTCACGCCAGTAAAATGATTTTCGTGTTTATTTTCCTTAGGAGCTGCTTGTGGCAGTTGATGATACTGGAAATTATCGTTATACCACCTATGTAGCCACTGACTCTGCCACAAAGGTGTTGTACGTGGAGAAAGAACCGGCGTATGTTGTCGAGGAATCCATGGCCAGTGAGATTGAAGATGCACTGGATCAAACCCTTTCAGTGTCTACTTTGCCTCGAGATGATCAGCAATTCGCTGTGAGCTTAGTTTGTCTAAAATTCAACTGAAATTTCGGTTATCGAATGAACAGAAAGAGGATGCAAGCTAGAGATCCTTACAATTTACTAGTCACAACATTTAAAATCATGTTCAGTAGATGGATTTAACTTACCATGGCGAACAAATCGAATCAAGGTTCCTGCATAAGAGATTGTGTGCAATAAATGCTTTAATGAATGTCATCATGCTAAAATGTTATAAGCACTTAATTTCACTTTGATCCTTTTGCCGCATTATTGCTGCCATCCGTTCACACCAATAGGGCTCGTACCAATCTAGCTAAATGATAAATTTCCATTCAAATGAAATCTGCCTGAGCAGAATCAAATTTGCCACCGAATATTTAGTATTTTAATTAGCATGTCTGAATCCGACCATTCGCCTGAAGTTGTGTAACTGTCATTTGCATAAGCACGAAATACAGTTAACTAATTTCTCTTTCACTGCTTCAACTTCTCCTTCCTGCAATATGACCAGATATGGATAAGCCATCTATCGAAAAGGTAATCGCTTGAATAGCTTTTTCCATATGTCCATAATGTGCTAAATCTCATTGGGCTCTTTGCCCATCCCATTTGGAAAACACTAACCAATAGAATGAGCTCTTTGCACTCGCGATTCATTCAACCTCTGAGTTCAGAATAGAAAAGTTGTCGAAGAGGACATCTGTAATTGACAAGGCTATTTTTTACCCGTGTTTTTGTATAATAGATGCAGCAGTCGTCGAGACAGCAAAGGGGCAGGAATCATGTGGAATATGAAAAGACATCCTCACCGAGGCCAGATTTCCCCCATCCTCCTCCTAGAACATCGTCCAGATCTCCCCGACAAAGACTTCGGTCATCAATGAGTACAAATCCTCGAAGGCCTAAAGACAATAATCAATACCTAACCCACAGTCTTGAACGTCAATTAGTGTCCAAACATGCTGCTTTACCGTCTTATATTGAAAGCAGTCTTCCAAAACCTGGAAAGCTACGAACTGTCCATATAACTCGCAATACGTCTGGAGAACCATTAGGAATAACTTTGGCCTCAGAAGACTCTTCCTGTCAACCTTCCTCTCGAAGTGGATCCTTTCTGTCTCTTCTTTCAAGAGAGAAGCCGAAAGAATGCAATAAAGAGCCTCCAAGGATTGTTATTCAACGAATTATTGTCGATTCACTGGCAGATAGGGAAGGAAAGTTGTTTCCGGGGGATGAGATTGTTGAGTTTAATGGCATGGCAGTAAACTCTTTAGATGCAATTCGAAATGCAATGGTTGATTCTATGGCAAGTAATGTGATCCAAATGGTGGTGAAGACTCCAGGAATCGGGCAATTGAAGTCACACTTACTCACACGCAATCGCCCAGAGCACAAGGTCAGTTTTGCTATGTAAAAGAATACGCAAAGATTTCTTTTGATTGAGACTTTATTAAAAGCAGTAGTATATGCAATTCATCTAGCGTAACAATACGGATTTTCCTAAATGACAAGCAGCTCTGATGGAAGATCGCGACTAAGTGCTATTTTTAGTTGAGTCACGTTTTTACGCTCTTTATTTAGAAATGGCAATCTTATCCGACTCTGGAGATTAAGAGTCATCCTTCACTTTCCTAACTGAAGGTATTGGCTTCACTACTAGGCCTTCATTCAACTGAATAAGCGTTTCATTTGAAATGAAGCGGAATTCGTTCGTTAAAATCGTTGTTTTTTTTTAATTTCGTTATGCCTTACTATGAACTCTTAGGATGGTCAAATATCCCAATCGCCCGTCGGTATCTTCAGATCTTGGTGTTATTGGTTTTCTGATTTTAAACTTTTCTTCACAAACCAAAATTATACCTCATTAACTTTTATTAGAAAAAATTAAAGGCTTATTGTTTTGACTTTATTAAAGTTACATGGGGCCTTACACCTTCTACTAATGGGATGATGGTAAGGGAGGCACAACTAATCAGTCACTTTAAAATAAATATCCATCCTTGCTTACAGTTCCACTTCCGAGCCAGAATTTTTCTCTCGCAAGGAAAATGCCTGCGATCTCCTCCATATATTCACTTTCCTGCGGAAAATGTTAGTTAGCAAGATCTCTGAGAATCTCTCAATCAGACACCTCTCTGTATATCACATGTAGCGGCGTCGCTGGGGGGTTACTCAAATACGTCGAATAGCTAGCTAATCTATTCGATCTGCTGTAAATCTAAGGATATCTGAAGACTCGAATGATGCTCAAAGACTCGAGCTGTCGCAATTTGACAGGCTGCCTGGTAGACCTATTGACTAAGCTAAGAGTTGATCTCTTGAATGATATTTTGGTAGAATCTCTCTGTAGCCATAGTAGGTTAAAAGTTCAATAACACTATAGGCTTTCCATCCAAGCAATCCCTCCTGCTTCTTCAAATGGATGGAAGTATCTTGGCCGAAAATCCCTATTCAAACGCATATTTATCTCATGCTCATTGAAATTCTGTATTTGAGAATAATGCCCTCAGTTGAATGATTAATTCTCCTCTTCTTTCTTTAGGTATATATCCGATGTCTATTTAAATACGATCCATCGAAAGACACGCTTCTTCCGAGCACGAATCTGGGGGTTGCTTTCAAGAGCGGAGATGTCCTCGAATTAGTGGACTCACAAGATCTCAATTGGTGGCAAGTTAGGAGCATTGACGCTCCAAATGCTCCAGTTGGACTCGTGCCTTCTCAGACACTTGAGGAAAGACGCCAAGCTTTCAATCAACAAGCATTTCGAAGTAGGTTTTTTGGCACACTGTCACATATCACTTATTTCAGTAATATCGGTGCATTGATTCACTACAAAAACCGGTTACGAAAACTACTAAATTTAAATTAGTTATTTCGTAACATTCACCGCAAAATTTCAGATAATTTTAATGCATGAATCTGGTAAAAGTTAAAACATTATCATTGTTCTTCTATTTTCTTTTTGTATTTTCCTCTGCAAAACATTTATTTATTGGCTCTTCCGCTTAGGCAATAGCAGCACCAATGCAAGCTATTGCAATTTTCTGCTTTATTTTTCATGAATTTATTAAGTTAGTATTTGTCTAAATACCCTGCTATGGTTGACAGTGCGATAAAAGAATCATTTCCGGCAAACATTCAGTACCACAATCAAGTCTTTTTTCGCCTAAAATTAAGCTGTTGAATTCCCATCATCAAAACTTTATTGTGCTTCTATTTTTACTTTTCAGCAGACACTTCCAAAAAAAAGATTAAAAAATATAAATCTCTATTTCGAGCCGCAGATTCGTCAAGTAAGTTTAGGTATTGACTATTCAGTGCAAATCATGTTATTCAAGACCTTTTGGTTCGATCTGATCTGTGGGCCTACGAGGAGGTGGTCCCTTGGCCCCCATCACCTGTACATACTCTGCTTCTAATTGGACCAAACGGAGTTGGTAGACGAACTCTCAAGTTCCTTCTTTGTACACAGTATTCGCAGCGGTTTTGTTTTCCTACATCAGGTAAGGATTCAGTGAACTGATACGAAAACATTTCCGCTTTACCTCAAGATTTGATAATAAAAATTGCTGTTTATGAAATCAAATATTCTAGAAAAAGCCTACGTCTTTTCATTGTATAACGTAATTTTGATAAGTTCATTGAATTAAATATTAAAATTGACCTGGATATAAATTCCTATTACCAGTAGCAGTAAGGTATGGTTTGGGCAACGATGACCATTGACTGTAAAGAACACTCAATGGAAGGATTGGAGTCTCTATCGTGCGGTAAAATACCGTTAGACGTTACATTAATGCGATTAACATTGCCCTGGAACAAGGTGAACTGGTTTATGGCAATCGAGTGATGTAGATTTAAAGCACAGTAAAAGTTCGAGAGGACCTGCAGGAACCCTTTGAAGGTAAGAACAGTGCATTTTGGCCGAGTATGCTTCTTGCATACCTCCGGTCCCTCAATAATTGCTGCCAGTTCAAATCCAAAGGCAACCAAATATAAGTTATTTTGTTCAAATAAGACGTGTAGATAAGATATGTCACTATTTCATCCTTCTCAAGATACGACGGATCCCAAGGCCTCTCCATCTCTCTTTCGTATTCGCTCGAAAGGAGACATGGAGAGTGATATCCGACAAGGTACCTACGTGGAATGGGGGACTGTGGAGGGTCATCATTATGGAATTAGCTTTGCTGCTATCCGTGAAATTATTGCTTCTGGACGAACAGCCGTGGTTGACTGCCAGTGTCAAGTAAATTTTAACACTTACTTTCAGATTTCAGCAATCTTATTCCTTGGATGAATATTTACTGTTCCATTTTAAACTTTAGTCAGTTCACCTCCTTCATCAACCTGAATTTAATCCACATGTCGTTTTTGTATCAGCGCCAAAGTTTGAAATTGCCAAAGCTATGATGGACAAAGGAATTCGAGAGAATATTACAATTAATAGGAGGACGGTACGTATTATGTGTTTTCAACATTGACTGGTTTTTGGTGGTAGCGTGTGTAAAACTGAATTAAAGTTATACCCAGCTTTTGATCGACAGAGCTTCAGCATTGTCTTTAAACATCATAGAAACCCTACATTTTTTTTATTGTATATAATGAACACCACTTAAGTTACCTCTATCAACTTCAGCAGCTCAAATATAATATTATTATTGTCCTTATTTAAGGATGAAGAAATTCATGAAATCGTGGAGGAATCTAAAATTTTTGCGATTCGAAATCAGCACCTCTACACGCACACACTGGTCAATAGTGACATGGCTGAAGGTGTAGAAAAGCTATATAGGCTAGTGACCAGACTTGAGCAGCATCCGGGTTGGATTCCTGCTGGATGGGCGTATGAAATGAGTCTTCCAAAGTCATTCGGTTTGTTTTTACTTAAATTTGTTACCTATAAATGATCAGTAGACGTGTTTGATCTAGCTGTTTAATTGTAACAGACAAGAACGGCCATGGAGCTTATCACCTTCCTGGCATGAGTGTGATATCGGGTTCAGAGATTCCCGGTCTTCCTAACGATAACCAATCAGTTCTTGGACGTGGAGCGAGCTCTATGCTATCAGCGGCCTCGCCTGAATCGGCGTTCCGACTGGCTAGACCACCGTCGGTTTGCAGCTCCTTACAACTCCCGAAACTAGATAATAGGAAAGGTGGGTATAGCAATAGAACTTCGGAAACCGGACGCTGGAGGTACGAAAAGCGAGGAGGCATTCCACGTGTGGAAACACCGCTGTCACTCATGTCTTCGACTGGGAGTTCTGAGAGCAGAGCTAGTACTCTAACCGCAACTGCTTCTACCCCACCAGAATCGAGATTTCTTCCGAAGAACTCGGCGGTAATTTACATACCTGTATATTCTAATTTCCAGTACATCCTCTTTCAACACAGACTTTACATTCAAAGGAATTCCCCTATTTCTTTGATGATCTATCGGGACATTCCAACAACTAGATAAACATCAATCCTAAAGAAATAAGGCTACAGATTCAGTACTTTACTTCGCCTTTTTCCACTAGAAATAAGTTTTATTCGATGCTATCAGTTATCAGCTAGCTTATCTCTTTCAAGCCATTGCAATTTGGTATTTAAATAGTCGTCTCTGGACTTTGCAGATCTTGAAATATCCCCAGTTAACGAGCCAGTAGACTCTCCTTCTACAATAGTTTTTTTGCAATTCTGTTCATTCTGCTCACTCTAGCAATTAGAGCTGAGTTGGGCCCCCTTTGCATTTAGCTTACCGATTTTACCAACCCAGATTGCTTCTTCTTCACGCAAAAGCATTTTCGATCAGCACCTAAAGTTCTTTTGAATTGATAGGCTGTCAAGCGCTTAACCTTCAGACACTTTATTATTATTATTAAAACCGATTTACTGTAATTTTTAATTGAAAATATTCTATAAGACGAGGAGGCCAAGTTTTCAAGAAGAATTTTCGTTGAAAAACCTGAAAGCACCTGTCTCTAGATTCAGACCATATTTACTCAATTTTTTTCATAATTGACTCGAGGACTGAATAATTTATTAGTATAAGGAGAGCAGACAGATAAAAGTTCCTCATCAGGTATGTGGAATGACAAAATTTGATACTCAATACTTAAAGACATCTTAAAAGGCGGTGAATGATTTGGATATAAAATGGATAGGCCAGGGTGCTGCTGAGTTAAGATATTTTGGAATTTACGTGTAAGAGGTGATGATCTCAAACTATTTAGAGCAACCCATCAATATTGGAAAGCGTACATTCTGTAGAAATCTAAAGAAATAAAAGAAATGCAAAAAACATGTATTTATTCGATTCATCTTAACTCTAATGGCTGGGGGAACCTGGTTTATTTACACATTTCAGTCATTCTTGAAATGTGTTGGTTTTAAAGCACTCCTCTATTCAATGTGCAAAGTGCTTCATTTCCTGTGAGTCAAATCTTTAGACATAATTGTCGTGTGTCTGTTCATTTGAAAAAAAGAACTGTCTAATTCGGTTCTCGATGAATTAGATAACTGGCCTAAACTCTCGAACAGATAATGCTCATGAAAATGAAAGCTATACAAATTTCTAGTCACTTTTTACTCACTAAAGTTTTAAATGTCCGTTTTAACAACTGTAGGAACCTGCACCGCGAACATTTCGCACCCCGTCAGCTGGTGTGTCGACAGAAATGGCCAATCAGCAAAGCGGTTCAGCCAACAAAACGAAAACGAACGCATCTTTGAAGGTATCTCAAAGAACACCCAGAGCAGCAATGGCGGAAGAAGATGAAGGTGCCATTAGCAGCACCTCTTCCGAGGAAGATTGAGTTTTCTTAAGAAAGATTTACAATCTAATGGCGCCCTTACCATCTTCCATCATTTTCCATTTGATAAACAGAAAACCTTGGCTTAAAGAGTTTCACATTGCGTGATCGTACGAAAATATTATCGCGCAGTGCTTGTAGAAAGTGAATAGATTTAATTAATGATGCTAGTTACTGCTACTTTGTTAGAAATTGTGGAACGTACTTTGAGGTACCAAGCTAAAGTAAGTGCCCCTGCCATGTTTTATAAAAATAGCAGAATTAGGTCTTATTTCAGTTCTCCAATATATGCTCATGATGTATTTTTTTATATTTAGTTTTTGAAATATCATACATATGCGAACAATTGACTGCTTTCAGCAGATAACTCCCAATAATGCTCTTCACCCACATCAACTCCTCTTTTAATTTGCGCAAAAAAATTACGTATCCTTTAGATACTTATGACTCCAATGTTATACCTAAATTTATTATTAGTACTTCTTCTTGCAAACTGTGCGGGTTTATCTTCAAGGCAAATCCGATGCTGAGCGTTCAGATTACTAAAACTTTGGTTGTCTAATAAAATTTCATTGCTTTTAAAATAATTTATTGAGCGTTGATTTTTGTTCGTTGTAAATTCAAAAGAATTAAGAATAACTGCTTTTTTTCCAAGTCGTGCTTTGTCATAAATCAAATTTCTGATTGCGTTATCGCTAGGACTCTATAATGTTAAATTCCTTCAATTTTCAAAATTATAATAACTTGGCACGTCATTTTAGTTTTGCTTGATTTGCTTCAAAATGTGCTTTATGTAATCATAATAAGTGTTATGAATTGCTGACTACCTACCCTTTTGTTCCCAGTCTACCATAGAGCTACTATTATATCCTTCTAAGTTTCTTTCAAAAGCACGAAATTTGCGCATCTGACTTTTATTCACTGATCTAAGCTTTCCGTTCGTGATCGAAATTATATGTAATGCGGATTTTCCCTCTTTACGAACGACGCACACACACATACACAATGACTTTTTTCGCTATTGTAAGTAATGTGTCTTATTCGTGGCCTATTGGAACAAGGCTGTTTTTAACTGTTATGGAAATCGCTTCAAAATTCATTTTTTTATAAATAACCGCCTCCAAGATACATTTACGTTTTGGTAATTTTAAATTAAATTAATTGGCTATGCCATTCTTTACCTCCTAGCGATTATTGTCATGGTTCTACTGCCTGAGTTCTGTGTCTTACATCCAAAAAATATATCAAAAAGTAGGAAAAGGAGTAAAGAAAACTATCTGCTACTTCAATTGACATAAACATGACCTGTGAATAATAATAAACAGATTATTAATTTAAGACTAATAAATTTTTCATAAATATTTTATAGGTGAGTCGCTGAGAAATTTGTTCATGGTTAAAGTCTCCATGTGTAATTCCAATTACTTTTCCATGCTTTTTTAACTTATTGTGTAGGGTTAATTTATGCATGCCCTTCGCTTCTTATCCATCCCCTCTCTCCCCTACCTAAGCGTCCAATCATCCGAAAGCAATGATTTATCTGTAACTATCTGCTATGGCCGCGAGTCAGTGAGCGGTGGTGGTGGTACTGGTGATGGTAGTAGTTGGAGGGAGAGGAGCGCAAATACGATTAGAATCAACCATGTGTTCGAATATCGCGTTAACGCATGCTTTCGTGTGGTGTATGTGTGCTCACGCGTTTACCTGCCTCTCTCCCCTATGATGGTCCAAATAGTGCCGACAAAGGAGGGCTCTCTAGCCGTCTCTCATCCACTGATTCTCTTTTTGCGCATGTTTTTGTTGTCCCGGCATAACAACGATTCACCGTTTTGAATAGGGCCGTGTTAAGTATATCTAGGATTCTAATATATTTCTATGATGCTTGTGAGTTGAATTAAAATCCCATTAAAATTATTAAGTGTTTCATTTTAAGAGCTTTTTAAACTAGCGTTGAATTGAAGACATTCAGTCATGTTTCATTCGCAGTTTAGAGCTAAGGTTCCATTTCACCAACTTCGGTTGCATTTAGGATATGCCGTTCACTTGCCAGCAGTCCTATTTATGACTGCTACTGGAACTACTTTAAGATGTGTTATGTCATATAATGCGTATATATCTAAAAATATCCCAATTTTAAAAATAGCCCTTCATAACTCTGAAGTATGCCATTTTTTGAAATCTCCGATGGTTTGCTTCGACCGGTTTTGGTTTGGTCTTCTGTTAATTTTGCGTTTCAATATTCGCTAAGGGGGATCTGCCAAACTTCTAGACCCTAGGAATATTAAACATCGAAGTGCTTTACTTTGTCTTTTTATGTACAGTGCTTAGTACATTAAATATTTTGATCAGTAGGCTCTTCAACGCAAACGACGACGAATACCTATGCCCTGGAGCACCACCCGTCATAAATGTGATTTCTGAGTCATCATTTTGAATCACATTGGTAGCTGAGCATAAGTTAGCGCTTGCGAATTCACAATTTCCCACATTGGCTGTGAAAGTCCGGATAAAATGACCCACTAAGGAGACAGAGTAGGTACCGTCTGCGCCAATGTGCTAACTCCATCGATCAAAGTGAAAAGAGGTTGAAACTTGCCATTTCGGGCTTCTGAAACGTTAGCTAGCATCGTTAAGGTACCTGTGCACTTCAAATTTGTACCAGACACTCGGATAATTCGGACGTCGCCTCTAGAATCCATAAGTTTAGTCATGAAGTGGATCGAAATTTTTAAAATTAGTTTTGGTTTTCCTTATTTCTATTCTGAATGAAAGTTCATTAATTAATTGCACTTTAATGATGACGATTCGTTTTGATGCTTTGTGGTGCCTAAAATTTGCAGGCCAAGGTCGGAAATACGCTCACTTGTTTGAATAGCAAGTATATGTAGAACCGTGGAACGAAGTTAAACGTATTCGGCAGTCATTGAGATAGGTTGTGCTACCGTGGCGAGGGCGAAGGTGGTGATGGCGGCAGCGTTGCCTTAGTCACGCGCGAGAAAATGGGTGGACACAAGCTTACAGGGGGCGGAGAGGAAGGGAACGGCCCGTTCAAACGCTGAGAATGCCTGCAAATCCCCCTCTCACGCCCCCTCCGTTCTCTTCGCGCACCGCTTGATTTATGTCCACTCTGGGCGCTGCGCGCATCACCTGGTCCACCCCCTTTCCGGCGGCAGACACAAACGTCCGCACGCATCTAATTATGCGTAGCCACGACTTTACCCAATGCCCCCTCCTGACTCTAGCATCACGAGCGCACAGGCGGCGTGCGGACGTATCAACTGCCAAGTGTGGATGTGCAACCACGCACTATGCACACGAATGAAATATGTTTGAACGGAGTGAAGGGGTGTTAGCCAAGTTTTGTGTGTTTATACACAAACATACACGCCCTAGCGAGTCAGCTGCTCTCTCTCTATCTCTCTCTCTCTCGCTCGGTCTCTCTACCTCGGGCCTGTGCTACTAATTTCCCACCACAGTTCGCCTGCCTATCTACTACTGTGACTGTTGGGCAAAACTCAGCAAGATCTCTCGAGTAGCTGAACCATAATTTACCTCCATGCGCCTGTTTTATGCAGCGAACATACACAAAACCCACTCCCGTCAGTTCTTGGCTTTTATTAGCCTCTTTTCGCAACATTATCTGTCTGTTTACATTTGACCTAACTGCTGTTTGATACTTTCGAAACTCTTTTGAAAATCAAAAGACTTACCTTTTGGAATTGTGGGTTGATAGTGTGGGTTTTAACAATCATGAAAAGATGCACAGATCTAGCTTTAGGTAGCTTAAACTCGACGCTTCTGAACTTGGACTGTCGTGTCCGAATTGGATGACCATCCCGTCTGATTTTGGAAATGCATCCTTTAGCCATATTGTAAGAACCCTTCTTTATCGGTTGAGACTAATCGTTATATGCCTGGTATTGTTTCCTCCACAATACCTCCACAATTGGTAATCGGACAATCAAAGGCCTATCTGATTTCAGACAAAAAAAAACAATTAATACCAATGAGAAAAAGAGCTTGCCTACAATTAGTGTTGATCGAAAGTTACAAACTTAGATGTAACCCGCAATTCTTGACTGGATGGAGCGGGCAAATTTGTCAAAACCTCAGGCTCCAAGAAGTTTACATGGACCCAATCTAAATTAATTCACTAACTGTAGGTGTGTAACTGACCTTCGGACGTTTTCAGCCTTCCTAGTTGATCATCAAGTCATATGAAAGTGAACAGCAGTTATTGTATCAATATTCTTGTTTCCAATTCAAGTACGTTATAGAATAAACAATAATTTTCATCATCAACCATCATCTATACCAAACAGAATTTATCATAGCTTTTTTTTTCAGTTAACTGCAGGTTAATCTCTTGATCCATGAAGTCTGCAAAGATTGCTTGATAGTTGTTCGAACCCACTTAATGCGTCTGAAAGTATCTAACCGAGGTTCAACCTTTTGTTTGGTTGGAAACTGAGTCGATTTTATCATCTACTGGAAACACCAATTACTAACACTGATGGTGGTGTTTTTGCGAAAGAGAAATGACCATCGACTGGGGTTGAGTATCGAATAAGTCCCGGAGATAGCCCAGAAGTGATTGCTATTCCGTTCTTCTGTAAGATGCCCATCAGAATATTGATCACGTACATTTATCTTGGGATCAGCTGCAGATCTTTTCAAGCTGTCATTTTTCCGTCCTAATACAAGTACTTAAAGAGCGTGTTGATTTCTCATGATCTGATCCAGAAATAGGCTTAGTCAGTCATGCGATTCAGCAAAATTAATAACTTTGGAAAATTTGCACATTCGCATACGCGTACAGTTTCTATGGCGATTTTAGTTCTTACAAGCGTTTGGATGTATTCCAAGCATTGTGGTCAGGCGAAGGGAAAGCGAATTTTGTATGGAACTAGTAGGTTCATAAAGTTACCTTTGAAATACGTTGATACTGGAAAAAAAAAGATTCTGGATGCCTCTAAAATTGTTTAAAATGCACTAACTGCTGAAGGATATAATCACGAAAACAACCGTATTCAAAATAATATGAATAAATTCTACCCAATAATAAAGTTTTCACTTTTCTAACTATTAAACTTCAAAATGATGCTATATATGCCTATGTAAATCGTCCGGTACCCCGTAAAAAAACGTAAACATAGGTGGAGCGTCCATGATCTTGTGATCCTAATTCTCAAAGTTCAACCAGGGCCATTGTTTACCGAAGAATTTGTGTGAAAATCATAGAAAATTTCAACAATTCAGATCCTTTATTAACTATCGCTATTTTGAAAGGAGAATCAAAAATTTGAAAAATGTTAGAGCACGAACATTTTATGAAGCAAACACAAGTGAAGTCGAATGCCTTCACATCCCTTAATATTGAAGAGTTGTGATTCCGTACTTGTGAAATCCAATGAACCACTGAAAACGAGTTAATAAAGATGCTTCAGCGGCACTTTATGCATTCTACAACAGTGGCAAAATTTAAGGCTCATGTTCTCATAGAACATCTCATTGCCCAATGCTCACGAGTGATATAATCTTCCTAAAAGGTGATAATTAGCATTTGATTTCGTACTTTGAACCCGTCAAAGCATATTTTAGCTTAAAATCCTTATGAGATAGCTAAAGCAGAATAAACTACTACTGCGTATTTCTTAACTGCAAAGAACGCTTTTCCGTTGCAAAGGAGCACAGTCTCGTTATTTCAGAACCGTCTAATGGAGCTCAGCTACCATGACCTTCAATAGAGCTGTTGAAAGGGTTATTTCAAGGGTAGTTCGTGATGAAAATAGGCATATGAGCTCTCTAAAAGGCAGGAAACACAAAAGTCCCCTGATAAAATGATCAAATCCTGACAAGAATCTTCTAATTATTGTGAAAAAAGTTAAAACACTGTCTAGATGTTACAAAAATGAAAGCTGGATGCCAGCAAAAGTTGAGGAATATCAAAAACCAAAATACTTAGTGCCTCATCTGAGGATTTAAGAGAAACTCTATAAAATACCTTCTAATCTTTCATTTTGATTTACCCATTTGATACAGTTAAATCAATGAAATTGTGGAAGAGGGAATCGAAATCACCAATATGAAGAAAACAAGCTTGGTGAATAAGTAATCTTTCAGTGGACCATGATCTGCAAATTAGGGAATGGAAAATAGACAAACATATTCTTTTCAAAATGAGACATGATCTTAATCAAAATCATTGGTATTTATGGAGCTAATTATTAGAAGCAGGAATGAATAGGCTTAGACTAATGTACAGGGTCTATCTGTGACTTCAGATAGTTATAAAGAGTACGAAAACAAGTGGAAGTTGCCTTTTGATCCCATTTCATTGAGGAACGGGATTAGAATTCTTCGATCGACCAATAGATTTCAACGACATCAAACTAGCAGCACAATTTTAAACTTCTACTCTGAGCATATGTTATTGAAGTGTGGAACTATTCAAGTGGCTGGATAGGACTAATCACTCAACGGAGGTGTAAAATTCGATTATGCCAGCAAAGTACAATCTCGTACAGCCTGGTAAACAAGGCATGACACAAATACCTGGATTCATGGCCTCAAACGGGACTGTGGAAAGCGCGTGCATGTAGCAATGAATGGAATCTTCGCCAAAAAGTTGAAAAGACTTCTGGACGAGGTATGAAGATTGTCTGCCTTAGCAATGACGAGGATGGACTAGGTGCCACTATGAAGTTGAACTACTACCTGTACGATGAAACTATACCAGAGAAGTGACCAGAGAACCGAAGACGTCGATGAATGCTTTTGCTGCCTTCTTTGTTGACTGTTGTATGCTACTTGTTGTAAAAGGCTATTTATACTCTTGGTGCACCCCCAGTAAGTCTTTGGGACTTGACCTAATGGGTGGGGAATAAATAATATATAAAAGTGATAGGCTATTTCTCTCTTTGCTTTGACTTAGCTAAAGTAGTACCAAGGTAATCAATTGGAACTTAACTTTCTTTCTTACATCAAAATAGCACCATGCCATTCACGTCATTAGAATAAAATGTCCTCGAATGCATAATTCAAGATATCACCAGACTAGTACCCGAACGAAGATATCGACGACCACTTTTCGTTGCCTTGCTTTAGACAATCACTCCTTCACTTCCCCCAAGGAGCTTTTTTCCTGACTGAGGACTAACTATTTATTCTTTACATGATTAAGGAGTGAAAGTGATCATTTCAAGGCTTACTTTCTAGTGCATTTTCGAGTTTCGGCTTATTTCTAAAAGCCAGAGTTCATCAAAACGGGAATATCAAAAATGTAGAAAGTGCTGAAATATATTCTCAGATTTCGGTTTATCAGTTCGCTGAAGTCTATTTTTGAAACCTCTTGATATAACACTGATAGGCCTATTTCAATCTTTTAAATCGGAGACAAATCCGATGAACTTTCAGTTCTCCATAAGAGGAAAGGGAGTCAGTTATAGAAAACGTGTTCAATCAGTACCTGCTAGGTATCCATCCATATTTAAAAAATTATACTGCTTCAAAGGTCTATATGAGGTGAGTGAATAAAAATTAAACGAACGAATACGTAAAAAAACAAATTATAGAAATTATATGAAAATTGCCGTTTATTTCAAACGAACACTTTAACCTCTTGGAAAAATGGACTTTCGAAAGGAAAAAATTAACTGATAAGATCCGAAGGAGATATTATAAAAAAACATGTAGGTATGAATATAAGATTGCATAAAAATATGAATTTTCATTAACTAAAAAAAAACGTGGCAATACCAAGAGAATCATGTAAAACCGAAGTGATTCCCTCCTTGCGAAATCTGATTGGCGTTTTCATCTGGATGGCCGATTGGTTGATAGCTACGAATGTGAATGCGCGCTCAGGTTAGTACGTGATAGCCATCCACCCGCTGAACAAAGGCGGCATTTTTAACATTAACTTTCCTTACATAATGATAGTTCCACCAAAATAGAGAATAAAACGTTGTTTATTCTTAGACTTGAATGGTTAGTTTAGTCACACTGATTTGAAATCCTCTACTAACATACCCTGAGTAGTTTAATGCTTTGAAATATCAAATTTACCTCAATATAAAGTGGCACCACTAATGGACATCTTCTATTAGATGTCTTCTTGTGCCATGCTTGCCAATCAAATAAGTTTGGAATTGCTGTATTTTAAGATACATACCTTTGAGACTCGAACTAGGGACAGTTGGCCAGTCAGATTTTGCAATGTCAAATAACCGGAAAATATTGAAACATGAATTAACGTTCATGTTGTCTATCAATAGACAGATTGATGGAAGCTAGATTATTTTTAGTCAGTTTTTCACGAAGAATATTATAGGATTAGGGATTTAAGGTTCTAATAGTTTGATAAACTAACTATTTACAGTAAATTCAACTCTCAATTCTTCTTGGCGCCGTAATATGGAGTCAGACATTGCCAGGCATAATAGACAAGAAGCTGATATTGTCGGCCATTTGAAAAAACCGGGTTTTCGGCCACAAATGTAGAAAGTTCAGATGATTTGCTGGACTGAAAAATTGGTAGGCGACAACTAGAACTACTTTTGGAGGCAAAGACAAGGGCCGCTACTTGCTTGTTTGACCTTCAGTTCTTCACTTTTAAACACTGGCGATCTTCTTCAAATATGATCTGTGGAAGGTGTGGGGTATGAAAAATACGCTTGAATTCCGACATATCTTATCTTCATAATGAACGACAGGAATGTAAATCTATGAATTTCAAAGCCCTCCCAGCATATTCTAAATATTGGAATCCAAGTATACTCATCCTCTAAGCATCCTTTTGCAATAACTGTAGTGTTCACACTAGACCAATAAATAGATATCTACACTAAGTTTGATGTAACTAAAGAAGGCTACCAGAGTGTAATCATTTCAAAAGGATTAGGATTCAATAAAACGCGTCCTCATGAACTCAACAAAAGAAGCATGTGAAAGATGACCACGGATGGCGATACAGATAAAGTCGCCAAATATTGGCCAATATGAATTAAGGAACTCAAAAACGCAAACTTTCGTATTCTGAAGTCGGATTTCTTTTGTAATTCTTTCAGTGGCTTTCGCGACGATTCGCAATTTCGTCGTATTTAAAGAGACTTAAACAGCATTTGTTGAATCAGAAATATCACATTTAAAAGTGAAACTCAAAACCGAGCTTTCCGGATGATGGATTAAAAATCAGGCAAAAAATCAGAGTGGAATCATGGACATCAGTTCAGTTATGAATATCTGACATTGTTGTTTACACCGTCAATTTTTAGCCTGCGCACCACTTCAAATAACAATAGATTATGCCTTAGGCATCCCCTAAATAAGCCCACAGTGTTTGTTTCTAGCTGCAGCATCCTTGTTTCAAATTTTCTTATGCCATTTTCTCTTTTGAGCAAACAGTTTTACAACAATGGCTTGATGTCTACCACACCCATGGGAATATCTTCTAATCATTTTGAGTTTCAAAGGTTTTCGCATATTGGCACGTAGTCCAAGAAATGCCTACGTAATCTGAGACAAAAAAAGTTTGGCAAAATCAAACAATTTTAATTTTTGGTTTTCAAATAACCATGAGCAAGGCATATTATGTGCGCAAATTAATATTCATCTCGTTGTTTTACAACCATAGATAGGAATTTTATGGACATCGTCTATGTGCGAAGTTATTTTACGGGGAAAACCAAAAGGAAAGCAGTAAAGCACGAGCAATTAGGTATAGGTATTTCTAGCAAAAATGTTAGTCAAACTGCTCCCAGAGAACCCCACACCTACCCGGTACTCCCTGTACTCTCCTCTACTCACTTGACTAGTGTAGAGCTTGCAGAATTAGCGACAGCAGAAATAGTACTAGCAGCAATTGGACATTTGTCAAGTCCGAACCGTGTCGGTGTGCGCACGCTCATGAAAATGTCGTTGAAACGCCATGCTGACTCCTCTTTGATGTGCGGCTACTGGTGCAGCTGTTGCTAGAGCGCTCTGCCGACGTCTCTGCTACCACCACCTCCACCGCCACCATTTTATTGCATTGATAACTTTCTCCCTCTCAATCCCCTTTACCCCATTTCATCTAGAGCCTACCCTCATTTCTTTTCCCTGGCCGCTAGGCCCTACTTTCATTAGCTTACCCGTTTGCTGATTCGCCTCCAGCCTTATCCTTTAAGGGACTGAAATGGCTTCTCTCCTTTACTATCCTTGTGCAGAGAAATTATGTACATAAGCACAAATGAGTTATGGGCTGGGCTTAAGCGTGTGTGCATATGTTTGTGGAGCCTTACGAGTGAGGAAAAACAATGTTCGACGAACAGCTTGTTAATTCTAAGATCCAAAATGTGTCGCATAAATCATGTACTGGAAATAATAATTTGAAAGGATTCGAGTGTAAAATCATTAATAAACCGACAGCGAGGGGCTGTAAAGTAAAGCTGGATTTTCTAGTGCGACTACAATCTACTCGGCCAGAACGAAGACAATAATCTGATAAGGCGATGACCAGAAGGAAAAGCCTTAACGGAATCTCTGAATTATCATCGAGGAGGTCAAATTTTGCGAGATAAATGCTAGACAATACTTATGCAGTACAATACTGCCCTACGATAATGATTGTTTCTAAGAATCGAAAAGACCTGTCTCTCATTAAATTTGTCATTTACTTTAGGTTTATTTCTGTTCTTGGCTTATCATGAGTTCGAAACTTTGTGGCTTAAATAAAGTGAGTAGAATAGCCAATCACAAGGATTACTTGCCTAGTCTATAAAGGGATTGGTGATGGGTGGTCCTTCGTAGACGAACATTAATGTGCGCAGGCGAATGACCCTAGATAAGATCATTTCAGAGAGAAACCCATAACCGGTCGTAAGAAGAAAATGCTCATAAACAGCATTTCTTAACAAAAAAACTCTTCTCCTGCTCTTTTCCACTGTAAGACTTTCATCATAACTATTTTTGTGCCTGAATCATGGAAAACTTAGCCAAGATTCCAGTTTCTAATTTCACAAGAATCCAACAGCTTAGGTCTTCAGAGGAAATCTCGATTAAAAAAATTAGATCGTCGGTTGATTTGCTTGCTCATCTTTTCACCTGGCGCACCACATCTGGAATGATAATCAGTCTCATAACTTCCCTGTAACTGACAGTCTAGAAGCCAAAAATATTCCTGAATCGACCCCGTGAGGTGGCAGATGTTCCTAAATCACATTCACCTTCGAAAATTCGAAACTAAACATGCCTTTTGAATAAAAAAGACTTAGCTACTGATTGGACAACATCATAACTAACTGTATCACCTTTTATTCTCTACAAAATCTCGTTTGCACTTTTCAACAAAAAGACTCCTTTGGACAGATATGATTTGAAGAGTGAAAGACCAAAAATGCCATTCAACTTCCGTTATCGTCTTCACGTGAGTCAGCATAACTTGAGTTGAGATATCGACGAAAATGTGAAAGAGAATAATCAAGGTACTCCAGCATATCACGCTACTTCCACTCGTTGAGAGGCATGAACGCTCTCGTTTTTCATTACACCTTCAGCACATTTACGGAGGAAGATTTATGTGCATACTGAACTCTGCGAGGGTGCAAGTTTGTGTATGTGTGGATGTATGCATACGTGAATGCACAAATGCAAGGTGTATACACTCGCTGATTCACATTCAATTTGCACAGAATACTTCATCCAAGCGATTCCCACTAGAATTTGAGATTTCACGAGGTTTAAACAGGTGGTTTGGTGACTGCCATGCTAACTGATATCAAAGAAAGATTTCCCATAATTTTTTAACTACCGCCTTTGGCTACAATTAATTTTCAGTTGAATAGACTGTATAGAAATGAATTCACCTTTACTGAACAAATAATAAAAGGCTGGCTGCGATCATTCACTAATTCTAATTGCTAGGACTAATATAACACGCATTTCGAACGTTTCTCATTCTTAGGAATCAAGTCTCATGAAAATATTCAAGAAAGGTCTTAAGTTTGCCTTTGAAAATGTGTCTATTACTTTTTAGAGATTTCGCGATGGCTTGGGATAGCTTCGAATATAGTCTTTATCATTTATTAGACACAAATTTCAAGAAGAATGTCCAAAAACTCAGTTCAAAACTCACCGACTAACCGATTTGATTGCTCTCATTGTCTTTCTAGCCTAAAAAAACTATATCCTGTTAACCATGAGTGAATGGATCTGGGTCACATAACAAAATTGAGTCAAATTCACAAACCTCTTCAGTGGATTAATTTCCTGGCCCCTAAAATACCTTTGATCCGGCACTTTTCCATATTTGCACATAGAAGAGTGTGACTTATTCAGTGAAGAGTTTTATATAGCTAAGGAAAATCCCGTAAGTGCTTCATGTTATATCTCCAAAATTTCGCAGAAGAAAAGAAAAACAACACATAAAGCAGGATGTCAATTTTTTATTTCTGCCGATGGGAGATCGCATTTTTAAGTCCTCATTGAAATGCCACTGAAAAGAAATGAAAGCATGCTCATCCGCATTTCAACAAAGGCTGGTTTAACTGGATAAACGATTAGCTGTCTCACTTCACAAAACTGCGTATTTGGCCATACCTGCAGGTTCATGGCAGGTAGAATATGATTTATAGCTAGGTCTCTTCAATATAGCAGAAACGATGGCCTTTGATTCAGTAGTAAAGCGGTCACAAACGCTATTTAGATCTAACATACGCAAAAATTGGTTATCCGGCAACTTGCGTTTTCTTGGATGTTGAACTTCTTACACAACTCTGAAGTAGTATGACACCTATTTAAAGGTTCGAGTCAGTCTAGGCATAATTTAGCCAAATTATTTAACTCGATCTTAGACAGAAATTTAAATGTCTTCCCCATTTTGGAGTTGATTGCAGCCCACCAAACAGCCTTCCAGAGCACCAGGGAGGAGAACGCTATGGGTGGCAAACAATTCGTCTCACGAAACACCCCGATTCATCATCAAAAGAAGGAGTGAATTGTTTTCCTATCCTGCCTGGTTGAACTCTACTTCCCCAAATCACTTGAGTGTTTCTGGAGAAAAAGCAACGCGCTTCCCTAGCTTCATTATGCGCGAACATGCAAGGCCTTGGCCTATTTAAACCGAAACTCACACAACAAAACAGTACCGTGTTCGATTATCTCATCTCTAACCATCTCGATGGGGGAGAAAAGAATTTTGAGTTGTGAGCGTGGCAGCACGAACAAGTTCTCAGGCTAGTTCTCACGAATAATGAATTATTTGCAATTCAAACAAATCGGTTGATTAAGCGCTAAATATCTTTCTTGCATGAGGCAGAGGGATGATTTATAACCTGGAGCTAGCGAATGAGAGAGTGAAAACAGCATGCTGTATGCAAGTCTAACCAAATAGAATGAGCTTTTAAAAATGTAGAAAACTTCACAAAAGCATTAGTGAAGCAAATCCGGGCAACTGGTTCTAGGAGGAAAAATCGAAGAAACAAAGTTTATTCCCAAAATTTCGAATTCCAAATAACTATGGATTTATTGATTCAAAATCGGTTTTTAGTTCCTTGAACGATTGAACAAGCAACGCCGTTTGAAATAGTATGAACTAAAAGCGATCCTTTATTTGGCTTAAAGATTTCTTTCGTTAGTCCACTTATCCGTATGCACTCATTTCGATCGTTCTGTAAAGGGTATTGAAAGTTTTTGATCTTCGGACTAAACTTGCCTACAAAATGCAAGCCAATTTCCAGTATTAACATAGTATTAGAAACGCCCATCTGGAGTTTTCCTCAAGACGCTGCATGCAGATACTGTGCCAGGCGGTGCAGCATTCAACTCTTAGGTTCATTTTTATGAATCCCAGTTCCGCTTTTAAAGAAGCTGCGATAAACAAATCTTGATTGATATGCTGGGGCCACAAAGAAATTCGAAAAGACGATATTTTATTGTGAGGATCAACTCTCAGAGGTAACTAATTGGAAAAATTCTCTTCTCGTGACTTGACGAGACCATGTTGTTCCGCAAATTGCCTTTCTCGGTACCCGCAGAACACTTTTATTAGTTTTCCGCCCAAATTCGTTTTGGTATACTTGAATAATTTCGATTTACCAGTGGTTAGCTACGCACATTTCAGAATCTCTGCTCCTTCGTTCAGATGTTTAAACGATGATGCTAATGAATGCGACTTGTCAAACAAGATTGCACACCCTGATACGTTTCCAGAACTATAGTTATATTAAGGGGCTGGATTTACCTCAATCACATCCCGCGTATCCCAAGGCAATGAGATACAGATATGTATTTGGCTTTACTACCACAGCTGAAATATAACTGGTTTATTATGCATCGAAAATCCGCTTTCATTAAATGTTTATGTGAACTATTAACTGTCTTAGTGGTTTATGCTCCGTTCAATTCCGCACTTTGTAGATAAACAGTGTATGCGAATAAATTGTGGAATATTCACTTCTTTCGACGTCCTTAAAATATGGATTGTTACGCTACTGTAGAGAACTGGGCTGCAGACAAACTTTCCTGTCGTCGAGGGATAGCATTTTAGAATTTTGTCAGCAAATATCTATATTTTGAAGCTGTAACATGCGCTGTAACCGTAGCCCTGAGTCAGAAATATATAAGGCATTTAATGTTTTTTTTAGATGATTAAAAAGAATCGTTCATGAATAAAGCTTCTTCATGTATGAAGACAAAATAACGTAACCATAAAGCTGCAATTCAAATTCTTCGTTATATTATCAGGACTTAGTACTTCAGACTGATGTGATCCATCAATTCTGGTGATTTGAACTTTAAGGGCCATCGGTTTAATAAACCTTCACGCAGAAATATGATTTGATCTGAAGCAGGCCAAACCAAGGTGTGGGAATTCAATTGAGGCGCTGCACTCCAAGAATTCATGCTCTTCCCTTTTTTATTCTTTTCTGACTTGAATACCGGTATCGTATCCTTTGGAGATAACTCATTTTTCCAAGTAGTATTGGATATTTGAATTTGAAGGTGAAATTTTAACAAATGTCTTCCATTGCCACGGACTCGATTTCGATTTGTTATATTTATCAACTGACAAGTCCCGATTAACTAGAGCGTTTATAAATCAGAAGAATATTGCCAGACAGTCATCAGGCTGAACTCATAACTTTGGCATTTGCCTGCTAAAATCGCGAGTAGATGTCTCAAGAGTACTTTCTTAATCTCCTTCATGATTATGTGGGAGTTTGATTGATCTCTTTGGGGCTTAATTGCCCAAGAACACCTAATGAAATGGTTTACAGGTGATAGCTAATAGCTGATGGCACTCACAACTAAGATGGTGTACTTGCATTGGCGACTGGGCCATATTTCTATTTGATCTAACCTTTTCTCAAGCACTTATCAAAATTAATGACTAAAGTTTAGTAAGGGATCGCCCTAGGTGAGATTGTACCAGAACCGTATGAAGTGATCATTAGGTCCATCCTCAGAACAGACACCAAAAAGAAAGGATGTTTTAAAAAATTCAACGAAAAGACTGTTGATTGAAGAGGTGAATGAAACTGCCACTTCCACTAACTGCGACATTTGGCGTTGTTGAAATGTTTTCATCGGCCCTTCCCTCCAAAAGGGTAAAATTCATTGTACAACTACTAGAGTATATTGCTTACTGCGAGGACCATACTGAACTGAAATGCATATGATCAATTTGATTACTTCTACAATGGACTACCTTTTAGTTAACATTTGCTTATAGAGGTCAATTAAACTTTACAATGTTTCATGCTCGCTAATACCGTGTTAATTGTCTTCATGATAAACAGTCGAACCGGTTCGGCAAATAGACCTTGATTAGAGGGACATTTTCCCTAAAAGTAAATTCCATCCAAAGAGTTGAATTAGTTTTTCCATTACAAAACACGTTTTGGCTGATCTCCAGTGCTTTTGAGAATCTGAAGGTCATACAAAAAATTGACTATGGCTTTTGGAGAGTCAAAAATTCGGTAAAATCTACAAGGCATTTGTGCACCATGTTTCCACCCTGCCTAACGCCTATGCTATAAATACTTGTGTGGAAATCTGTCGATTTACTGTCAAATAAACTGCATCACTTTATCATTCCCTTGTCAATTAAGGGAAACTAATCAGCAAGTGAGAACTAAAATTCCTAGTGTCGCGATTTTAGCATGAGCATCATATATTTACTTTGATTCAGTTCTACCTTTTACCCGCGATTGACATTAAAACGCTATTTTTACTCGCCATGACATTCAAATGAGTTCTGCCAATTGTTTATCTAATTATTATTTATAGTTACTCATAGACAGTTCTCATTATGGAAAAAGGTAATATTTGACTAATGACTAATGACATTTCCATTCAAAATGAAAATTTCGTTTCTGATTTGAGATATAGTGGTCACCATTTAAGAGTACGGATTGACTCTGTTAAATATACAAATGTATACCAATCAATAAAGAAATAGAATATTTAAAATAACAGCTTCAATGAGCAAAATTTTGGTCTTTATTTGATCTGGAAGCCTCCATTTAAAGCAAAGTGTCGCATAGCCTTGTTCCAGAGTTACAAAAAACCTGCCATGCTTGGCACAGAGCTCTTTGTCCTATTGAATCGCATAAGCGGCCATTCCATTCGGATGTTACTTCCTAATTTTTATTTCAACAAGCGTTTCCGTCTTCCTGTTCGCGAAAACTCTATTTGCCCCATAAATGATAGTCACATGGTAGTCGTGAGGTGAATTGCTGGTATCCTTAATATCTGAATTTAGGGAATGAATTTGACAGTAGCACCTCGGCTTGGATACTCGCCTACTCTTTCAAGCAGTTGATAGCCGAACCTACGTGAAAGATTTTTGGATGGTGTTATGTTAAGGCATTAATACTCCCTGAGATATGGCGCTAGTCTTCTCATTTTTTAAAAGTCTCCGATTCTTTAACTGAAATCAGTGTATTTTCTGTTCAAAGTGGAAGGCAAGCATTCATGTTAATTGACTTTGCTTTATAATCAGCCCAAACTCATTAAGAAAGTAGTTGTTGAAATCACTGTGGGTAGGATGGGACCAAACTGCATCCGATAGGCACTTTATCATTGGCCTGTGGTGGCAACGTCGGCTTCCTAAACGGATTGAATCCAGCGGCTAACAAAGACTCTGCAAGGTTGTAAACTGCCATCCATTCGTTACAAATTGGTCTGTGCGATGGTTGACTATGTCTGACCAACCCTTTGAATACTTAATCCACGAAATGTAGCTTATCTCCGAGAAAGAGGTGAGAGGCTTTCAGCTAACGAGATATAAGGACTTTGAGTCCGACACCGATCCTCACACTGGACACCGAACAAGGCCAAGGTGGGTGACTAGGAGTTCGCTAGAATGTTTCTTATGATCACTGAAAAACTGACGTTCAAAAGCCAGGCAAAGTTGATTTTCTTATCGCTGGAGATCGGCTTCTTCACAGACAGGGAATCGTTAAAATGGATGTGAAAAATGGGCTTTTCAACTAAATAATTTTCAAAAACCGAGGTTTTGGTTTTGTTATTTCCTTTTTAGCTTTGATTAAACTAGCTCCTACAAGGTGGAACAATTAGTGAGAAAATATAATTTCAGATGAAGTTTTCTAGTTTTTTTCAAATCGTTTATTCACTTCCTACTATTGCTGGCCATTCGCAAATGGAACAAGTTTGTGATTAGTCCAAGCTAGGTCATATCGAATATCTCGTGAGACCTTTGACCCCAAAAGAGAAGATAGTGGCTAGAGTAGCAAAGTAATAGGTGTATTTTTTTGAAATTTAAATAATTTAGTGTTCAGGACAAGACTGAATAGAGTGGGGATAAAAGAATAAACATTGGTGAAATTGAGGCTTATAAAATTATTTGGAATACTTTATGCGTGCATTTATCAGGAATATCAAAATACTCAATACGGGAACCAATCTTTTCAAAATCACAAGTTTATTAAAACTGATTGCTTAAATAATATTGCCCTTAAGGATTAAGTTGCTTTAGTTCAGCAGAGTCTAACGATATTTGCATTAGGAATGAATCTCAGAGTGCCAAAGTTTCCACTTACTATGATGCTGGGCATATCCAAAAATTTCAACTGAAATTAGTCAATCCTAAGTGATGAAATGAAGAGCGATCAGAAAAATATAGGACTGGAAAGAAGTCAGTGAAAAATCGTAAGATCCAACGGGCATCTGACCTAAATGATCTGGTCTGGCTCTGTTCATTTCTCCATTTGAAAATTACACTTTCTGGTGTCTTTCATGCATTCATGACACACCGAATTATTAAAATTTAACAGAGAAAATTGGATCAACCATAAAAACATATACTTTAGACATTATTAAAACCTTTTTGAGTGTTAAGGTACAGAAAAGCACGTTTACAGCTTGACACAAGTGCTCTACGCTACATACGAAATCTGTTACGAGGCCTAGCTGTTTAAAATATATAGAAATAATATCACTAATGAGATTCTTTTCTAAATTCCCGGTTGAATCTCAGAGGACAATGATTCTTGAGTTTGTCAGTGAGGCCTAATAGAAATGCATCCCAGTGCTTGGTAAGCAGAAGATCGCTTATGATATTTTGAAATGTCAACGTAAGTTTGTGTGTAAGATTTCTAACATCTAAACGTACACATTCCGAAGTTTGGAATTCGGTGGCAACCAGGGAATGAGAAGGGTAATTTATTGTAAAAGGCGAATCGGGACAAATCAACCCATACTCTCGCAAATGCGTAAGCTCTTATGATAAGTCAATGGTTCTATCGGCTGACTCGGATTAATATCTATCTAGTAACTGGAAGAGGCAAAAATAACCAAATGGATTAAATAAAACAGGGTTAGCACATTGCAGAACGCATTGGGTAAGGAAAAATAACACTTAAGAATTAATGGTCTATTCATTTCTCTTTACTTAAGAAAATAATATCTCACGGCGATTATATGGGGCCTACTCCAAATCAGAATTCAGACAATCTTGCTCACGTATACACCGAATGATAAATACCTATCTATTTATTATTTTTTTCAAAGCCATCGAAAACTAACTCCAAACAAATATCTTGTTCCTTAGCTCGTTTGAACAAGCAAGTAAGCACGACCGTACAGCCACCAAAAGTGCAGCTTAATAGGCATTAGCAAAGTAGACACTGGCTTTGAAAAGTATTCTTTGGTATTGTTACATTTAAAAGAGTTGTGCATTTGGCAGGGTAATCAAAAACGTCGCTGTTTTAATAGGGTGCAGTTATGTAGAGAATCGTGGGATATGAGGCTTTAGAAGCCGTGTCCGCTTTTCTGGTGTCTTATGTGCCATGTACAATCGTGTAGAGCACGAGAAAATGAACCAGTGGCCTCTCGACTCATTCAAATTTGTGCAGACACGATTGGTAGATGTGGAAGTCGCACGTGCTATGTTAGTGAATGCGTGAGTGGTTGAGTGATTAGCTTGCATGCGAAGAGGTCGGGAACTTAATGGCTGTACTGAAGAGCAATGACTAGATCGATAATGAGAGGATGGAATTGAATAAATGCTAAAAAGCTGGGCTTATCGTAAGTTCAAACTAGCAGGTCAGTGGAGAACACTGATATACGTATCAAGCGGAAGTAGAGGGGAAGAGAAACATTTCATCGGTTGATTTGGTAGTGTACACAGATGCGCATTAACGCACGTGTTGGGACGATTTTTGGAACAAGATAAGCTATCACATCGGTTTTCCCGCTTCATGCTGTCCATAGGTCTCGGAAGGATTGCCACTTTGGTATGGATTGGGATGGGTAGGTGGGAGTTTTGTCTGAGGATAATCCTGGGGATGAAGATCCAGCGGTGACCCAGATGGATGCTTGAATTTCTTCACTTGACGCATGTCAAATACTTCACCACAAGCCGTTTCGTCAAATTCCTCACCCTCATTAGACGAATTCACTAAAGAGTGACAATTGATAGGCACGTCTGGACGCTGGTAGACAGGAACATCGGAGATCACCTGTGATGGAGCTCCAGAGTCACTCGGCGTTTCGACAGATCTGGAATCTGAGTCAAAATGATGGGACCCCCGTGGCTTATGTGACGGCGATCCATGATATAACGGTTGTTGTCTATCAACCGAGCTTGTGGATGCATTTGCTGCTTGTTCCATCATTTCCAACTGTTCCAAAGTCCCTGGCCCATTGAGTTTGGCGATATTATGCTCCTTTTTCCATTTCATTCGGCGGTTCTGATAAAAAAGAATGATGATGAGATATTCTAAATACCCTTGATGTAAGCAGTTGAATTTGTTGTTACGACGCGTGAGTCTGGACCGGAATTACGATTATGAAATGACGTGGCACTTCATAGTTACTGCTTATAGGATCAAAAAAATCTTCCATTTACCTGAAACCATATTTTAATTTGACGCTCCGTCAGCGATAAGGAATGGGCAATTTCTATTCGCCGCCGTCTTGTTAAGTATCTATAATGAATGGAAATGTTTTTAAATTCACTATCTAGGCAAATTAAAATTAGTTTACATATGACTTCTGTATGAGAATAAGTGTTCGTAAAATTAATGAATGTTTCGTTCAAATTTTTAATCGGCAGTGGATATGCATTAGTGCTAAAGAAGACACTCAGAGAGCCTATGTTCATTTGTTTGAGTGGTGTGCGGATGTAGTGGGTACAGTTAATAACCAGCCAAGAAATCGAATTTCTTTTGATTTGTAAAGAAGAAGAATAAGTATACTAGTTAGATGACACAATGTTGTCCAGGCCATCGCTACTATTTCTCGCCTCGGGTGTACGCATAAAAACTCACCCACCTACCCACCTAGCCAGACAATGTCTATAAACGAGCGTGACGACAACGAAACGCGAATCTCGCATGTGTAACCAAAGATCAAAGGGCCAGACATTACAGTACCGCCGAGGCCTTCCCGCGCTCTCTATACCACCATTACCTTCGCCGCCATCGCCACCAACACACAACGCTGACTTGGTCAATCGATTTTTTCAGGTGTTTATTCAAGCACCGGCGTCTCAAACTACCAACATTGCCACCACGTCTGCTCTCTGTCTCATTCGCCAGGCCTTACATCATTCGATAACTCCAACCTATTGGACTTAATACATTATCTGTTGAGCCGGCTCACTCAGCCTGGGATAACGTAGGTGCTGCGTTAATTCTTCACAGCAGTATTTGTACATTTTGGTGAAACGAGATAGCTATTGAGTCAAACCTCCAAGAAGCACAAGCCAAGGTCAAGGAATCTGTAGCATGTCCTGATTTTCGACCACCATAAAGTGCACTTAAAAGGATGGAAGTAAGTTTAAGTCTGCAAACTCACTTATTGAAATGAAACTCCTTTTCTAATTCCAGAGTCTGATAGCGAGTGTACGTCTGGCGTGTGCGTTTGTTTTCAATCCCGAGTTCTGCGTTAAAACATGAAAAATTATTATTATGCTACAAAACATTTATAAAATACTGCTCAAACTTTCTAAATTGAGTGATTTATTAACAAAAACTATCAGGTGGAATCCACAGATCCTAAAGTATTACCGCAGATACTATAGATGAATTACATAAAATAGAAATAAAAACATTTGATTATTTTTTTATAATATTTAGGGTAAAAATTGCTTGAGGCTATTCCTTTTGCAGATTAGACTTTCACCCTTTTGATTGTATTGTTCCACTTTGAACGCGATAGGCGTGTGAATTTTGAAATCGTAGCAATACATCATGCGAGTTGAAAATCGTCATAGGGCGATAATAACTCCAATAAACCATGCCAACTCCATTTGCATAAACAGTTTGCTTTGATGAATATAAATATCATTCAAACACTAATGACAAAGTGATATTGAACTGTCACCAATATACTCTTGTCAAATGGAAAAAAAATGTAATCATGGAAATGGGAATTGGATTGAGATGGATTTTAAAAGCCCTTGAGGTATGATCGGTATCGATTTTAAGTGCCTAATGATGCACTTACTGCTACAACTGAGAAAAACAATGATGATTGATTTAAACTTTAACTAAATATGGTTGTAATTAATAGATCAAAAGATGCGACACTACAGCAGAACGCACGCGTGTGTGTAAATGCCTTGTGATGTACTTTTATGTTCTACAGAGAATTTGCACATATGTTAATAGACATGGAGGGAAGAAGTGAAATCGATTTGTTGGCTAGCGCTACGTGATAGGACAGCCTCGAGGCAGGCGTGAGTGCTTTGATCACAAAAGACCCTTCAAAGGTGTGCCTCTATGCGCTTGGGTGCGCGCGTGATACCGCGGCAAGCACACAAACTCCACACGCCTGCGCTCAATCAATAAGCACTAATGTATACTGCGTGCAAACCGAATTAGCATTATGGACGACACACACAACACATTGCCACATAGTCTCCCTTCCGCCCAACGCAAGCGTGTGCTTGTGCAGTCACTCTTTGATCTTTACGCTCTAGAGCGCGCGTCTTCTTCCTACGTCAGTAATTTTAACGAAGTGCATTCGTTTATACATGATTGTGTGTATGTAAGCCCGGAGCCACTTATGAAGTTCTCTTACTCAATATATTCACCCTCCTTACAACCGCTACTAGACCTGATGTAATTCCTCTTTCGGTTCAGATCTATGTAGGTTGAACTTTTGACCCTGGGATAAAAAGATTCTGATAAGATCTTGGGGAATAAATAGCTGTGTTTAAAAGCTCTCCCAGACATAAGGGTATCTGCTTGAGAATATCTGCAATAGTGACTCAATTATTCAGGTTTTTTAATCAGGCATACGGAAGCCACGAAACGCCAATATTTTTGGCGCGCCAAGTCTAGGTGGCGGGAAGTTCAAAGGAATGGAAACGAAGACGCGGAAAAAGAGAGTGCATGTGGTGGAGGGATTTTGACTAGATTCCTAACCCATTCATTTGCACGTGGAGTAGACATAATATGAATCGATAGACGGAATAGTTTGCAAGTCATGCACTCGTACTTGAATGTATGGTGTTGTGCGTTTGGCAGATGAACACAGATTTCACATGGCCTGCACGTCAATATGGTACTTTCTCGAGATACGAATATTGCCGCCCTCAGACAGGCTAATTTTATCCAAACAAACATTCCTTGGACCAACAAAATACTACCAACACTGTGTAGCTGTGGTTATGTTTGAAAGGTCTCAAAGGTGGGACCAATAACCTTGGTAATCAATGTTTTTTCGCCATTCTACCACAACTTCAAGATTTCCTACTGGTCATCATTTCAAAGGGAGTCGACGAGCTTCACAATAAATTTCTGCTATTTTAACTTTAGAGAAAACTTTCAAGCGACTTCGCATTAATGACGTGACTCTAAATCAAATTTGCGATTAATAACTGAATTTCGGCTCAAGTCTTGATAGACAGCGTATTAGGCAGACTAGTTCTGGGTTGAGCAACCGTGTTTATTCGAAGACACTTGAGTGTGATATTCTACACGATGTAGAACCCTTGCAGAGAGAGTCTAATGTGTGTCGATTGAACACGCAAGGTCTCCGGTCGTGGTAGTCCCCAACTGCAGTCACGCAAAATCTTAACTGTCTCACATCTTCCCAATTCCCACTCGCGTCCCAACTTCAACTACGGGACGGTTGTTGGTGGGTTGGTGTGTCAGAATGCTTCCCTTCTCACCGACCAACCAAATAACTAACGAGTCAACCCATCTAACCCTTGCCCCACCTCTCCCTCCCTTTAAACTCAAAAGCAAGCCAATTTCTTGCGTGCTGAACCAAAAAACTCGTCATCTATCTAATCAACCTCTTTCACTGTACTTATATAGTTACTGACACGCAAACAAATAAGTTTCTGAGCATATAGTTTTTCCCGTTAAAAAATATCGATTGATTTGGATAGATAAAGTACTTAATTACTCCAGATATTAATATTCGCCCTTAATGTCAACAGCATTAAAATCTTCTTAAACTACTCAAATTTGAAATCAGTAACATAGTATTCCTTCAATATCACAGCCTTTTGAAAGGCAATATGACATTGAGAAGCTTTTCAAATGCGATGCTAATAATATTTTTTATTGACATTTATCATAAAAGGAAAAATTATTGTGTCAAATAAGCGTATATATCCTACTGAATGTTAATAAGTAATATGAAGAGGTATCTAGAGTTAAATTTATGACATTTGGGCTTTTTAAAGGTAGCGGATAATCCTTCATAAGCCCGAGGAGAATAAAAGGTCTTATTTAATGCAAATGAATCTCGACAAGGCCTGAGCATAGATTTGAATTATTAAAGAGGGCAACTTGAATAGAAAAAAATCGCTTTGGGAGTTTTCGGAACAGAAGGAGAAAGAAACGATGTGTTTTTCTCTGTAGCAACAGACTAGACTGCTTTTGACTCTAATTACTTGAAACACGAAGAGCAGATTCTGAGGCGAACAAGGGTTAAAAAATATAGCAAAAAATAAACTGATTGCAAAGTGGGAGGCAGTGGCAGGAAGGGAAAGTGAGTGCCACATAAGACGTTCACATTAACATTAGAAAATAATGTTCACTTTATATAAATAGCTTAGAGCCGAGTGAGAAGTGATTTTTTTTTTGTTTAAAACACTTCTAACATTCACGTGATAAAATGTCTTATCAGGTGTCACCGTTCACCAGTTAATATTGTAGGAAAATTGCAACCTATTGACAGTTAAAATAATTATACCAAGGTAGGCAGATCTTTCACTAAAAAAATTAAGTCAAATTTTATAAAAAACGATTCAGATAAATATAAACTAGGTGAATTTGGCGCTTTGATTGCTAGATTTTGTTCTATGGCTAATACACTATTTTTATTAAATGTTACACTCTAGATAGAATAACAGTAACTTTACAAAATATCATTAAATAACTCATTCGAACATTTCAATAGGGAATTAGATGAATAAATTTCATTTATAATTTCTAGGAGAAACTTCTGTCATCTACGCAAACTGGCCTTTCCAAAACAATCTAAGTTCTAAGGCCTCAGAGTCCTTGAAATTTCTAAAAATCAGAAAGCTAACTTGTTGGAAATACAACCGATTGTAACTCAAAGTATGGAAGTGGGTATTCAACAAACACGGTATCAAAAATGGGAGATTTATTTTAAATTCTAGTATTTAATTAAAAAAAAACAAGCCCAGAAATATTTGAAACACTCTTAGCAAGGTCACGAACAAAACTAGAAGGATTGATGGTGCTTTATCTATCTAAAACGGCATCATATTGGCGATTTGGATTGAGTTAACATCGAACACACGAACACAATCCATTTAGGCGCACCTTCAGATAGTTCGGGCGCAGACACATGAGACCAACTTCAGCATAAAGGGCTGTTTAATTCCCACGATCATCAACTTCACTGTTCATTCTTAGCCGTACCCAGCCGCCTGACTGCCTATCTCATAGAAGATGATGTTGATGACAACAGCTCTTATGTTCCACGGTCAATACGCATGAATCAGCAGCGATTAAATTTGTGACACCAAATGAAGGCGGTTTGTTACATAGGTGTGAATTATGGCCCAGAATACCTATACACACGAACGTGAAGGCAGATCAGTGTTGCTCAATACCCCAGTTAGAGGGCTTTATGCTTACCACGGTCAAAGTCATAACCATACTTACCACAACTCTTTGGATTCATCCAAGGATAGAGGACAATATTCCCACCATTGCCTGTAGCACTTCCAGCCTGGGTCTGAGGTGATACAAACTTTCCACTGGATGAACTATTTGGAGAAGCGTCACTCATCGCCGAATCACCAAGCATCCCACCTCCTCTGACATCTTCCATCGGAGATGTGGAGCGTGGAAGTCTAGACATTGAGCCTCCAGCCGAATACCTCGGGTCGATGAGATGATGTGAATTAGAGTAGTCCTTCATCCGTTCTGCGAAACCTGGGTCTAGGCCTCCGAACGGATGTGGTGGAAGTAGGTGATGAGAGGGATGAGGTGAATAGGGCGGGTTGTTTTGACGAAAGTGTGACGGAACCGAAAATGGTAATGGTGTACTGTTAAACGGCACGGACATATTTGGAGGGGCTCCGCCAGACATTCCAAGAGATGGAAGCCCAAAGGAACTTCTCATTGGACTAGCTCTATCAGAAAGGCTTCTTTGGTGTGCATACAAAGGTTCCATTGAAGACTGCACTTGCTGCGGCGAGATATTCGTGTTCATAATATCTCGAAATCCCATGGAAGGAGATTTGGCTCGATCTTCTGAAGGTGGACCTGCATTATTGGTGCAGCAAGATGGACCACTTCCACCTCCCAGATGATTCGCGAGCGCTCTTGCTGCATTCGCCGCTAGGAAGTAGTCCAGTTCTTTGGATGACCCCGCGTTTGTGTAGGGAAGCATTCCCACATTGGGTGAAAATGACCCCAATTTGGCGTTACCAGCGGAAGAGCCAGTATCGGTTGCATGACCCGCCTGATTACCATCTTGATGATTTGGCCACTGAGGATGCGTCGAGGGCATATGGAAGGGGAATTCATAACCAGCCCTACCACCAGCATCCTTTCTTTCCGAGGGTGTGCTTTCAAAAAGCTTCTTTTCTCTATTTGCTGCCTCACGTAGAGCATTGAGATCAAAAGTCTTCCCATTAGAATGGGCCCTTGGAATCGCCTGTTCATTAATCTCATTCGAAGCAAAGGAAGAAGCCATAAGAGATCGATGAAGGACCTCATTTAAGGAGTTGGATGACTCGTTATTAGGAGGAGCGCATCTGTTAAATGGCGCCTCAAGTGAGGGTTGCCCAGAAAATGGTACCGAAGCAGAGGTGGTAGGAAGGTAGCGGGAAGAGCTAGAGTTCGGGTTCGCGCTGGGGTTTGGCGGGGCTGAAGATGAATTAGTGGTGACAGCGGTGGCTGAGTTCGATTCATTTTCCGGAGGTAAAGAAGGATAGTTTGTCTGCATTGCGAGCATTTCAAGTCCTTGACCAATCGACTTTTGTGGCCACGCGTGACTCTTGTGTGCGCGTCTTTCTTTTTAATTGCTACGGCAATAACAATAACACAACCAAACACACGCACCACATACAGGCATTTTTTATTGAGAGTGAGAGAGCGATAGAGAACCTACGGCAAGTCAGAGAGAAAGGTATTAGGTGCGTGGAGAGAAAGACCGGTTGTAAATGCTCTGGGCGTGTGTATGTGTGCGTGTAGTGTTATAGCCGGACGTAAGAGAGTACGGACGCACGTGCAAATAGGCGACAAAAGAGCGATAGAGTAAGAGAGAAGCGAGAGACACGGTGGGGATACCGTGGATGACTAAAATAGTGAATGCACGTTGTAGCGAAGGGGTGATTGCACGCAGCCACATGCACGCACATACTTGTCACGCTTTCTTAACCGCCTAGAGGTATTAGTGCGCACGTACGTGTGGTTAACGGCCATGTAAGAAAGCCATTCGTCACAGGCCCTGACGAATCAAACGCACGCGCAAGTTAATGGTCTACCCCCATTAGGGCACTACCATTGGTTTACGCACTCTGTCGCCTGACTTGCGACAACCAATGAGAGTTGCTCGGCGCAACTGAAATTTCAAGTCGTACTCAATACGATTTTCGAATCAATTTTTTGAGCATTTATCAGCCCTTTGAGCATCGGGGCAAGGGACAGTGTGCTGGAACATGCGATTAATATTATGACCCACGCTCCAGCTGGCTTTATATGCACAGCCATTATGCAAGATAATTAATGTGACTGCGAGCCGTATGCACAGGAAATTTCGACCTTAGTGCGGTCATCAAATTTATGGTACGCGTCTAGTCACATTAATGTGACACGAGCAAACTCTAAGAGGCAATCAGGTGCACTGGACCTCTTCTAATTGCAGTACTTATCAAATATACACCGAGGTCATAAACATGGTACAGAATAATACAAAGCTGTTTGTCGCTTAAAGAATAGGATAGTTAACCATAGGGGGAAAACCAAATGCCCCTTCAGATACTCCCTGGCCTACTTTTGTTTCCAGGTGGGGGCTGCATAAATCACCATGGGAATAGCCAATTAATATATACAACTTAGTCATGAAAATGCAAGCTTCCGGTACTCAAATACACTCGTCATAAAAAGGCAAGCACTTCGCCACGAATAGGCAGCCGGAGGTTTTTTTGTAGTTAGGAGAGCTCGCACGCAATCTTCAGTTGGCACATTGGAAAAAGCACCCGAGAGAGAGCATGCTTACTACTGTTGTTTCGGCCAAGACCACTCATGGACTCACGCATAGGCAAGAAGCTCTTCCCGTCCTTCCTTTTTTATTTCTTTAGCTCACAGTGCAATTATCCTGTCACTGCTGCTATTAAAACTACCTTCAATTTGAAGCTAGACCATTAATATTCCAATTTAATTCTATATTTTAAAGACATTTCCGAATTTAAATAAATATTTGTAGGATAGTGTCCATGTGATAAAGCCATGATCCATCATGGTCTATAAGTCTTACCTTCTAGTGACTGTTGGCGTGAAGAGGAGTATGGTATCTGCATTTGAGGAAGACGCGGGTAGAGTCTCCGAGTAAATACTTCTAGGCCAGGATGTACTGAGGGATGTTTCCATCTTAACCCACCGGGCTTATTTCCTCCTTTTTTGATATGTTTACGACTTAGAGGGGCAAAACTAGAGCTGACCTGAAGCCACTCTGTGTCTTTCGAAAACTTTCTACTGCATATTTAAAGTTGACTGATCACTTGGGTGCTGGGGAAACCGATGAGTGAAATAATCTGTCACGAATTTCGAAGAACAGTGTCAACACTTCTCTTTTTGAAGATCTTCAGAGATAAGTAATCAAAATGAGCATATTGGAGATATCTAATGGATAATTTTTTTCCCAAAGGACATTTGTGATTTCGGAAAATATTTACAAGCTTTGCTCACTTTATAATCTTAAGACCTAAGGGATCTAAATTGATAATGGCACTAAATAGTTCCATTTCGGTGTTATTCAACCTTAAACGTCCTTCAAGAGGGGTCTGTATTGTGCTTCAAGTCAATATAATAAATACTATCAGTGTGAGTAGCCATTTTAAATATATCTAAATTCATTACATTCATATAGTTAACAAAAACATGATGGAAAAGCGAACACAAGAAAATATACTTATACAGATCAAAGTTTAGTTTGGAAGTTTTTCTTCTATATCTTTTCTTCGCGAAGATGAATGCTTTTTGGAGCTACCGTAATAGAGCACTCTCCATTTAGCCAAACCCTTATGGGCCAGTGGTAGGAGGCTAATACTCTTACTGGATGTGTGCCGATGAGCACGATTCCTTGGATGAAACAAATAAATTTGTGACCTTTACACCAATGATGCATTGCTAATTCTCTGATATCACCACCGCTAATATCATTTGAGCTTTTGCCTACTGCAGGATCTGGGCATTGAGTAAATTCTCTATAAAGAAATAAAAGTGATGGTGAAGGCGAAGTATAAACTAATCCTACCTACAAGCATATGTTGCAGTAAGATAGGGGGCGCATGTTTGCTTGTATACTGTACGAATGCATGCAGGCCTTATGCTGTATGCATGAATGTATGTACAAAGCGACCAAGGGCTTCTCTCTAATTTATAGCCGGCCCCGGCATTTGTTGGAGCAGTATAATAAATGGCGTGTGCATGAATGTCGAGCTACCCAGCATTTAGATGCGCACACATTTTCTAAACATCACTCACTTGCATCTTTTCACCTTTTTATCGCCGATTCTACTCAGTGATATTATTTCGCAGCGTTATAGCGAATTTATTAATTCAATATTCAACCTACAACTATTGTGAGGTAAGTAAATGGCTTCTGATCATTACAAAAGTCTATTGACATCTGAGCCTAAATGAAGAAGCTGCGAGTCAAAGTCAAGCAGAGCCATTATTTAGGATTACAACCGCTCTTTCTTGATGAAAATACACGTAAAATCTGTAAATATACACCATAAATGGCAATTATTGAATAATTTATTGTGGGTGAAGGGAGAGTAAAGAATAGAAAAGGAATCAAGCAATGTGAACAGCACTGCTTTTTTCACATTCACTTGTGGTTCCTACTGATCACTTTGCACTAACTCCTCGTACGAGCTTCTTCTGCGCTGATATGAAGACTCAGACAATACTTGGTCTTTGAGGAACTGCTTTGTCCAAATGGATTCGCTTCTTGCCAGCTCAGCGACTGAGTGATTGTGTCGATGTTTTTAGTGTTTGGTTGGAAAGTGTTGAGAATAGAATCGAGTCTTCGACCGAAATAGTTCCACCACCACCATCGCCGCCAAAACTGCATTTTGAACACATGTGGTCTATTGCTACCCATGCACAAAATGAGAGATCGATCATGGGTTTCGTAATATCTTTCATTGTGAGGCCCCTTAAATAAACAAACTCTCTATCGACCTTCAGTAAAAAAATATTGCATGTTTTCTGAGTGGAAAACAGTTCGGATCTCAAACGTTTTCACCTCTTCATTTTCTCCATTCATAGCATTAATTTTGATTTTCCGTTCGACACTGCTTAAACTGTTTTCCGCATTCGAAATTCAAGATTACGTGTCCAAATTGATTTTGATCGGATTACTGAGAAAGACTTCCTGAAATATCATTTTGGTCACATCAACAGCCGCCTGAACAAATAATGAAACCAAAAACATTTACAAATGCTTTTATGTATGTGTAAAATGTTTGTCTGGAAACATTCTCGACTGTTGGTACCTGCCCCAAAATTTCCCACGCCAGGCCGCAATTCGTGCATGTCGGTGCCTTTCAAGCGCTCCATGACGAACTGGTTGTCCTCCTCTAATACTCTAGAAAACCAATTCGACTGTCTTCTACATCCCCTACTAGCAGTGGGCCTGGTTACGGGGTGTGATGACTCGAAAGAACATAATTCAACTGGTATGCAAGATATAGTAACACTCCCCCTCGACCGTTCAGTGTGTCGAAGCATTTTCGGTATTATTCGGAAAATTTTGCTCCCTGGGAGTCAAAGTTAATAACTGTGCTTATTTATATTTTCTGTGAGATCAGCTGAATTCCAGTCTTTATACCTCTGTTAGGTAGGGATGTTTGAGGCCTCACTTTTGAAATGGCTGTCAACATCGGTTATATTTGATCAGAGATTCACGCTTATAGACTGTAAGATTAACGCATGCTGACTTAGTGATTTGATTAAGCATTTCAGTACGTGTAAAGATATCGTCGCAAATCAAACAAAAGAACAACTAGACGCTGACCAATGGAATGGGTCATTTTCCACAGCAGAGAATAGCGTTTGAAAGTGTAATGTGGAAGTACGGTACATTAGAGTGGTCACCTGCCAATTATTTAAATCGCTTTTGCCATGACTAAGGCAGATCTACAGGAAGTAATGGTGTTTTTGAGGAAAAATTGACTAAAAAACATTAAAATTCGTTCAATTTTTTTTCCGTCAAATCATTGCGAAAAGTTCATCGATCCAATGTTGATTTACCGAATGTCAATCTGATTATTCAGTAGTAACCATCTGAGATCACAATGCGGCAAGTAGAACCGTACCTCCAGCCTAGAGATTGACAACATCCAAGAGCAACATTTGATGCGAATTTCTTCCACGTCAAGAGATAAGATGTTGCTGCTTTTGATTAAAAAGCCAAAATTAATCAACCATCGAAGATGTCAGGTTTGTTGTAGGGCCTTGATGACAATTATCACTGAGTCCACAAATAAACTGCTATCCTGTTCTATTAGTACAATATATATCTAACGGGAATCCTGGTTGCAATTTCTTGAAAGCTCAGAGACAACGGTCCTCGTCTATCTACCCAGGTCTCTATTGCAGGGTATTTTTCACATAAATAAAAGATAGAAAGTTACCTACGAAATAGAAGAGAGCAGCTAATTAGTGCCAAATTAGTCTAATTTTTAAAATAAGCTCAAGAAAGATACACAAATCTTCCCCATGATTGAAAATTCTTCCAGCCCTTTCGTGAACGTAGAATGTGTTTTACGATTCTTCAGTACAAGCGGAAAAGTAGTCTGCCGGTTACATACATAATTTTCAAGTCTGCTAATGTCATTGATTTGTTCTGCTTTTATAAACTTAATTCAAATAGCAATAAAATGAGTTTGATCGTCCAATGTCACTAGTGCCACATGGATAGTGATATGCTGAGTAAGTTATTAGAACACGTCGCCTAGACCGTCTACATATGGTATTCCATTCATGAGTGGCGATTGTTGCTGTTACAAACTAAAATTGCAAAGAGTTGATAAGGATGGTAAATCCACTTCATGGGTGCACAGAAGCACAGAAACGCAATCTGAATTAACACTCAGTTAAAAGGAAGAAGGAAGAGGTTTGAAAAAACAAGAGAAACAGATATTTGAAAGGAATATTAGCAGACATTACGTGTCTACAAGTACAAGTCTGCTGGAGGCGGGACTGCTCTCAAAAATGAGACATTTTACTGTCTGACTGTCCGGATTTCCCAACCTCTACATATGACTAAACGCCGTAAAAAGTCCATAGCTTTCTATGAAGCCGCTTAACTACTATTAACTCACCAAATAAAGTCTACCCATACAACCTGGATATTATAAATGAGCGATTGGTACTAGAATCAGCACCTGGTGAAAGAAATAGAACATTATTCATTAGAACTTAAGGGGAAAACGGGTGCGTAATCAACATAGCATCATCTTGTACCATCGCAAATCTCTACATTAGCCAACATGTCGTTAGATAAGATACCTAGGTTTCTGAATAGCATATCCGACACACGGTTCAACCCAGGTTGCCCTTACCACAGAAAAACCATCCCTCACATCCCAGCGGACCTGCGGAAATAACGTCAGCCTCTTGTGTTAAAGACTAATAAAGACACTGCGCAGAGTTTCAAGTGAATAGTTGTTCCTAGCTAGTCTTCAATCGCATTTACTAAGCAGGCCTGAGCGATCCCGTAAGCTTTCTTTTCGCAATCCTTGTTTGTCTTCCATTTGCTGATGCAGGCGAGAGTCTCTAAGCCGAAGGAGCGTCGAGTCTTCGAACTTGCTGGTCAACCTTGAGTGGATGGGACCAAACGGAATTTCTGAATAGGATCAGATGACTTAACGCAGTTACAACTTTTGCAAAAATCATGAAGATCATTGGGAGATCGTAAGCAGAGAGAGAAAGTGAGAGAGATGAATCTTTCATGCAAAGCTAGTAAAAAGTATATCGAAAGAAAGTCTGCATTCATTCAGTAGATTTTAGCGCCTCCAGAACTCTTTACCCTCTCTATTTGCCCAGTTAGCATTTGCATCAACTAACGATCAGTTAAAAGTATTAAAACCTACATGGTAGGAATAAAAGGATTTTAAATGCAGTTTAAAATAATTTGAGATAAGTCTTAACAACGCTTTCACATATGCACTATCTGATCAGCCTCATTTTGAAGTTTAAGTATTCTACAACAGTCTGAAATTCTAAGAGATTTATCCCTTGATTAAGATAAATTACTTTCCCATATCTCAAGCGGACGTTTTGATGGAAATCACAAAGTTTACTATAGGGAATAACTCGAAGACATTGAATGGTTAGACTAAGCCGAAAGTCATACCTTTTAATATCCTCTGTTATAATCTACCACTTCACCTGAAAGTTCTGACAAATATGTTTGATATTACGTTTCGGAAACCTTTCTCCCAAAATCATTTTCATCTTCTCCGGGGGAAATTCAACCTAGACGGGGTTTATTTATGCCTTTTTAGCACACTGACAGGTTTACATTTTATAGTATATTTCGTCAGTATTATGAATTAACACATGACTATTAGAGTGTCCTGAAGGACACACTTTGACCATGAGGAAATCGGAAAGTCATATACAAGCTACCTATGATGACGTTCAACGAATTCAGAAATCGGAAAAAGGACTAGATTTATCTCTAATGCCACATTTCTGACTAGGGAGTTTCCACCTGATCCTTTCTATGAAAGCCAGGCCATTACCGGCATTGTTTTTAACCAATATCACTAAATCAATTTTATTATGAATAGCGTCCAATTGATACCATCTTGAATCTCCTCTAAATGCGAATGGTATCGATGACAAGGTAATCCCTTTGAGCATCAAGACTGGATGCAAGAGTTATTGCGGAAGTGGAAGCTCTTAAGCCATTTTCAGAAACGATTTCACTCCATTATCTCTCAATAATAATCTCATGACCCTTCAAAGCACAGTTAAGGGAGTGATATTAAGCTTATGAAGCTAGAATGATACGAGTCTCTAACATCTTGCCTGGTTCAGAGAAATGGAGAACTCTCTAGTAAGAGGCAATAAAATAGTCTTATGAAATTATGAAGGAAGTATATGGATGAAAATTAACTTCCAAACAATTGGATAGAATTCAGTTTTAAAAGACTAAACCAAACTAATTGTCTGTTGTCAAGACCCTATAGGAGTAAAACGTTAGCTAAGTAGAAAAAAAGGGAGAAGCAATCATCAGTAAATAAGAGTACTTCTAATGAAACCGAAAGGTTGCTTCAGAATCAATGAGCAATTTATATGGCTGAAACGACATTTAAGGATTTTCATTCACATCTTGAACCAGGAAAAAGGAAATGAGTCACGAGCATTATGATCCGCAGCGTTTTGAACTGATACTGTGTGCTTCCATACTGTACCGATTTGCCCGAGGTCTCCATGAGGGTTATAAACACCTATCTCAAAATCAGTTTGATCATGCACATTTCCAATGAAAGCTGATGGTTTTAGCACAGATCGTGAATGTTATGAACATTACAAGACCTTAAAGTCCCATGTGGCTAGATTACAGACGCATTTTAATATATCTGACACTAAGTACAAGTAGCGCTCCGGGTAGAATGACCAGAAAAAATAGTTTAGAAAAGAATACCAAAATAATTTAAATTGCAATCAAGTTTTTTATATAAACGGAGGTATGTCAAAGTTGAATTACAACTTCCTTTTATATAAAATCAATCCTTACTTTCGCTGGATGAAACTTTTAGGCATCAAGAATTAGAACTTCATCAGCTGATATTCCTGCCTTGCAAAGACATTCGCTATTGCAAACCAACTATGGTGGATAATATATTTTGTTAACTAATTGCTTGCCGGTGATGCAGCAGTTACGTAGGCATCAGATAACACGAGAATGAAATCCAGCGGAGCACATCCGGTGACCGCACATGCTGCTCTATGCTGAACATTAAAAGGACGACCAAAATACAGATAAAAAGTGTTGAATGATGTTTTCCTGCCATATCACCTTATGTATTACTACGAATTAATCGCTTGTTTAAAGCTTCAATAAAATGCAGAAGGAAGGAGATTAAAAGGCCAAGACTGGAAAATTAGATGAACATCCAAGTGGAAATAGTTTTTTTTTATCTGACTCTAAGGTCAGTCAGGCACATTATCGCTAGTAGACTCGATTTAGGGTGCTGGGTTAGATGAATGTCTTGAAAAACTAGTGAGTTACTGAGTTATGGAGTACATTAGCACATATATCCTGTGGTCCTGTGATACGAAGTCCATTCTCTGCCCATTTTTATTCCTAAACCTGGTTAAGTGACTATAGCTCAGGGCCATTCAGCGGCTCTGCGTAATTGTCTTACAAATTAAAAGCCGTAAAAATGGGTTTACGAAAAAATTGTGAAGCAAAGAGCCACCAGGCAAACGAGCTGGACATCAATAGAGAGGTCGGGAGTGGAACGAAAGCGATGTGGCAGCAAGACCACTAAGCAAAGATAAAGCTTCAGTTTAGTCCACAAGTAGTTGCGCACTTAACCTCAAATCATTGATTTTAAGCAGTATTTAAACAAGCCTATGGAACTAGTTGGGATAACCCGATTACTACTGATTGTTCCAAGGTTTCATTAAACGGACAGATAAGAAATAATTTAAGTTAGGCATGATTTTAAGTGGTAATTAAATGTGCATTTTTAAATTTATTGATTGTTATACTTTTTTTAAAGATGAAATTCCTGCCTTTGATAAAAAGCCATTCTTACTTCTTCTAACACACATGAACCACAGATTTACCTAGAACTGATTTAAATCGATTGACAACATCTTGACAGGTCAATGAACCTTAAAGAATTTGCAAATCAAATAATGCAATCATATTTTCTTAAGTCTTGCCCTTCGAGGGATGCATCTGGTTCGGTTGGCAATAAAAACGCTATCGATCATGGCTTTTACGATTATGGGATTGTTGGGTCGTCTTGACAACGATAGCAATAAGCGCGTAATTAATTTTATGATTCAGCCTTTTAATTGTCGTTTTCGGACTGAGCGCGCTTGGTAATTAGTGACCTCTTCGCCTCATCAGACGAAATGAATTCACCACAAGAACTTGAAATGACAATACTGAACATGTTTTAAGTTTAATAAAAAAGTTAACTGTATTAAACCTTCTAACAAAACATAATAATTTCCAGCTGCAGCACAATATACCAACCTTATTCATGTTTTGCAGACGCAGCAATGCTTTTGGAACTCTATCATTTAGGTAAAGAGGTTCATTGAGCTTGGGAAAAAATTAGGCATTTTGCACTGAAGGTGTCGGGAAGCACTTTGTAGTCGATGAAAGTCTCTTTTCAATCTTCATCCAGATTGAAAAGAGACAAAAAATGCATTTTTCTGCTTGCAACAGTGGATGTGGAACCATCCGAGATATTTATTTCAGTGATTCGCGCATGCATCAGAAGGAGTAAAATTGCATTTTTTATCCTACTTTACGAATTAAGTTATCAAATTCCATTAGCAAATACTTAATTTATACCTTTATTAACCTTTTACAAATTGTGGGGGATCTGAAATATTATCTATCAAAAGAACTTCGGAATTTTAAAAATGAAAGAAATGCAATATTTTTCTGCCTTCTTTATGGGCCTACCTTGCATAAATCTCATCGCGAGCTGTTCTTTGACTTTAATGGCACCCAATATACCTATGGGGTAGACCTTCGCTGAAGCGAAACGGATCCACTATTCATATTTGACATTTTATTCACTAAAAATGAAATTAGATTCCCATAGACCCATATTGAACGACCAATCAAGGCCCTATAGTAAAGCTAAAGAAGATGATGGATCGTTTTTGGGGCCACCTCAAAATTCACAAGAGTACTAAGAATGAAGGAAATTTAAATTATTGCACTTTCAGAGAATAAAATCTACCCAATCAAAGTCAACTAATTACATTAATTTCGATTTTGACACTTTACGTCGCTCTTTGCCATGAGTGTTTGGTCTTGTTTTGTTTTAACTGGCCTACTAAAGGCAAAAGAATTCCTTACGTACCTGAAAAATCATTACGGCTTTAAGCTGATCAAATCACTTAACAGTAGTTGATCACAGGGAATTCGACTCACACCTCATAGGGATCATACGGTGGTAATTCCAACCTTCTAAATGAGAGGGCGTTAGCTATTAGTGAGGAGTCTGGATGAAGTTATAAATAGCGAGCTGGTCCTTACCCAGGGGTCAATACCGTCATCCAGTACGGCTGAACGACAACATGATCATATAATCCATAAAGCCCGGTTTGTCTCTAGGAGAGGGGCAAGAGTGCCGGGAACTCTTGGACTCTCAAGAATGGCAGGAATCTGAACGAATGCAGAGATCAAAGAGAATGCCAGACCAAAAATTGATGTGTGCACACAGAATCTCTTCTCTCTCTGAATCTTCTACATTATTTATTCCACCCGATTTCCGCCTTCTACTCCCTATTCTCAATAGTTGCAGTAACCAATGGTCAATTAAGGATGGGTAATATGAAAGTGGCATATAACATTTGCGAATTCTTCTCATGTGTAGGCAAAGCATCATTAATAACGATCTCAAAATCACATAAACACCACCCTGTTTCCAACAGATCACCTTCTGTGCAGAAGGCTATGTTTTGGCCTTGTCATGGACACCTTACGACCTAAATGCCCAATAAGTCTACTCCCATACCCTTCAAACCTATTGTTTTTTTTTCATTCTCGCATATATCTCCTAGACTCATCCTTTCAGTTAGCGAGCATACAAGCATTTGAAATGTTTGAATAATGCGTATGAAAGATCGCTGAGATATTTGCTTTGCAAAAGTTCAGAAGGGAACCTGCTAAGTGTATGAAAATTACATTAATCTTCCTTTCAGATGAGTTCAGACGTGTAAGCTTTCGTAAGCTGGTTAATCATTAGAATGTACATGACTGAAGATGAACCGAAACCGCTGCATTTGCATGAAGTGTCAGCTGATGGTGACCCTCGTACCGTAAATAGACGAGTCCATTCTTCGGAGGGAGATTTTGGTAGATATGCATTTCATATCAAGTCTTTAATCATTATTTACTCTTGAATTGATGGAAAAGTATTCTTGCATCCATCAAGACTATAATTAAACAGGCGCGAAGGCCTATTGCTGCCAGTCAGTCAGGTTCACACGAAAAGAAATGTCATGCCCCTCCAAAATATCATGATGGCAATAATTTTACATTCAAGTGATTTATAGCAGGTAGACAATGTTCCCAAACACTCTCTCGCTTCATCGGATCACTAGAAATTGACCTTCAGATGTGTGTGCCGCTGATATTTCACACCGACTTGAGAAACTCGATAAGTGGAATTGGTCTGCTGGAGAATAAATTGATCTGGTCTTATTCACATTTAATTCTAAAAATCGATTACATATGACAAAATACAAAAATTTAAGGAATAATTCTAATGTTGGGGTGTTTTTTCTACATTAAATGCATAATTTAAGCGCCATTTGGTGCATCTGAAATAGGGCTGATATTAAAAAGATTAGAACCCAGTGTTTAAGCAATTTTAACTTTTCAGTATTGCTTCAGTATTAAGGTTCAAGCATGAAAGTCTTCGGTTGGGTAAGCTTGCTGGCTAGGAAATTCGTCGATTGTGTATTACTGGAGTCTCTGAGTAACGCTAGACCCTTGTTAATAATGCGACAGCAAATCTCTCTATCTTAGTGGCACTTAGAACAAAAACAATAAAACGAATCTCTGAGTTTTCTCCAGAGAAAAAGGAACCTATAGTTTTGCCTTCATTCCTTGAGTTTGAAACTTTGCCAGAGACATGCACCATTCATTACATTAATGGTCAAGCCAGCAGTTGGACATTTGGATAAGGCTTTAAAACAAGTGACGCTATGTCTAAGGATAGTCTCCATGCTAATACTCCATAGAGACATATATTTATAGTAAAACCGAATTCTTACTCAAACTGCTTGAAATTTCTCTAATAAACGCCTTACTAAGGCAGTAACCACATAGAGCTCTAGAAACTTCGGAGTTGCTTGAAATTTCGTGCTAATGCAATGGAATGAATTAAGTCAGATTACATATATGATTCATTAGATTGCGATCTCTAATCAAAGGGTTTAGGACTTAGATATGGCTGAATAAATGCGCTACTTCAGTGGCAATCTCCACTGATTGAGTGACATCCTACTGAAACTATTTGATTGTAAGTATAAAAAAAGAAAGTGGATGTTAAAGGTGCATTTGTGAATTTTTTCGAGAGTTAAAGCTTGACCAAGGAGAAGAAAGTGGGTAGCGAAATGAGATCCTTGACCTGCCAGCAACTGTTCTTTTCTCCGCCTCAGTTTTACCCAATCAAACTGCCATCTTAGTACAGTGCGTTTCCTCGACGTTCATTCTGAATGGGTCTTCACACGTGCGACAGCTTCAATGGCTTCCACGCATATATTCTGTCAAATTCGTACCCTCCAAAGAGCACTTCGTCCACCTTATCCTCTTCACCCCTTCTTGCTTCCTCCAAAAACTAAGCGAAGAATTAGTATGATTAATGTCTCTTACAGTCCAGGACTGATACTATTCCATGGAATCTCGGAAATAATCTGAGTAAATTTAAAGAGAAATACAATATTTTGGGATACTTCTTCAAGCCATTCTAATGCATTGCGGCATTTCACCCTTCAATTGGGGTTCAAAGCTAATAAGTAAATCGAAATTGGCACAAATGCTAAAAATATTAAAGGACATCTTTTTTAGAACTTAAAATGCTGCAAGTGGTTCATAAACAAATGAAAAAAAATTTAATTAAGATTTATTTACTTGATTTGATTCCACTTAAAGTGAAATGTAAATAAAGAAGTTGATTTAAATTCGGGCTTCGGGCATACATTAAAGCGCTTCAACCAACTGTGATCATAAAATGTCCACGCAAGCAATTAAATATGCCCTTTAAGGACCTTTCAATGGAATTCCGCCGTTTCCGACAAAAGAAATAAGTATCGATGCCTAACGACTCGGACAAAAGGCCAGTAAATCAAAATATTAGCTTTTGGTGTGCAATGGAAATAGAGATTGTGAGTTCTAGAAGTGCGTCAACCTTCAAAGAAAAATAAGCAGCTATTAATATTTCATTACATTAAATTGTTTAAAATGAACAGAATATGTCTGTGATAGTTTGGCATTTTTTATAGGAAATAATAAAAGCTAAATTTGGAACCTCCACATAAGGAATGAAACTATAAAATTGCCCTTAATGCGCATCAAAGTGACCGACAAAAGTGCTCTGGCATTTTTTTTTGATAAATTTAACTGCAGTTTTCAAATTAAAATTATACATTGTCTTCATTCCTTTCAGTCAGAATGCGTACCACGAATGCTTCCGTAGCAAATGAAATACTTTTCCCTATTTAAAAGTTTCAGTGAAGCTTAAATATGTTTGTTAATCGTTGGATTAAATGTTAGTTAGTCGATGCCCTAAACTTATGGAGACTTAGTGTGGTCATTTTCACAGGTTATTATTTCCTGCCAAAGAGCAACATATATTCTGGTCACTTGATGTCTATGTAGATATTATGATCTACTTATAGTGTACTTTCCATATTGAGCATCTCAATGATTAATTTGTTATTTGAACCTAGTCGAGGCAGACACTAGGTTACGCCAATGTTTGTAGATGATCGAGGTATAGGCATAGGAAGCAGAACGAATTTGTAAATTCAAAAATGCTTTTAACCAATCATTCAAATGATAATAACAGGGCTCATCACTTAACTACGACCTCTCGAAAAGGGACGCCTGTGCATCTTAATGAATAGCTCACAGTCACTAGACCAGGGTACTACAATTCTGGCTTGTCGACTTACCTATAGTACGAATTTGTTGGATTATCCAAGGAACTCGTTCTAATATACTGCTCCTGCCGCATGGCAATGTTCAAGAATATGGAAGTGCTCCCAAGTTAATTAGAGGTATCCCATTTTCTCAGCTCTGCAATACACCGGTGATCTATTACGTGACTAACGTCTTAGTATGTCAGTGATATTTAGAATTTCAATAAGATCGGATAGGGTAAAAGCTGGGAGAAATTGTCCTTTATTAGGGGCTTGCTTTAGTTAGCTAAGTTAGAACTGCCACAGCAATCAAGTGATTAATCTGTTAAAGACAAATAACAATATTTTGGTATTCTGAGTAATCTTCCATACTGATTATTTTTCTTCGCATGAAGCAGTCGCAAAGTAATGCAAAGTAATGAACTTTCAAAAACTCATATATATTTAAGCACAAAGTCGTAGACTTTGCAAATTAAATTGCCAGAAACGCAGACAGTATACGGTCTCGTGGGGGTTCGAATGAGAGATTCTGATTTAGATTCATCGATGCTTTCATTTAAACATGCATTAGAAAAGAATACACTAAAAGCTCTCATTCCAAAGAAAGCATGTGGAATTGATTTTATGCTGATCTTCGGTATTAATTTCATCTTCGCGGAGCTCTCAATAAATCGCTTTCCATTATGGAATTGCGCTTAGTAAGGACACGTCTCTTACTGATTGCCTGGGAATCTAAGAGAGAAGTGTCATTCATGGTACATCGGACAAAATCTTCCTTTGTGAAAGTCAGATTTTCCTAAATTGCCTCCTTTTCTCATTCTCAAGCCGCCAATTTTGAGGCATTATTCACGAAGAGCAGGTTCAAATACAAAAGCGAACATTGTTTTATTACTTCCACTAAGCTAAATAGGACACAATTGCTGAGAATTTCACTATAATATGCATTCTGGACAGTAGTAAATGAAAATTCTGCAGGTCATAATTTTGCACTGTCGAAAGTGAATTTCATATACCTCGATTTCGAAGTTGATCGCCCTCGAAAAAAACTGTTAATTCGGACATACCACAGAAGTTTAAGATGAATAGTTCAAGCAATGTTATATCAAGAGAGTTCACTCCTTCGAAATGTGTATTTTAGTTTACAGATAAAGCTAAACAAAATAAGGAGCATCCTATTAGAACCTTAAATCGAGATTAACCATGTTTACATTTTCTAAATGACTTATAGCTTTTCCTTCTCATGCTAATCTACTTGTCTTCAAAATAGGCAAATGACTGCTTTGATTATTTTTAAAGTGAAATCATTTTAAAGAATGAAATTATCTCAGAAAGCTTGATTGTTCTTAATCAAACAATGATGTTTTTTAGCTTTAAGAATCAAAATGAGTTGGATATTGATTTTTTGCATCTTTTTGAACTAGAAATCAATTCATTGGTGTTAGAAATACGTTGAATGCCATAGAATGCAAAAGTATATCGAAAAAATAAATAATGAAGAGAATAGTTCAAATATTATTGTAAATGAACCTAATACACTTCAGCCTGACCCATGAGCCTCACTTCAAAAGTCTGGCGGTTTTAGTGACTACCGTAAAGCCAGATAGTTAACGGTCTACGCAGCAAGTGGAAGAGCATGTCTTCCGATCGTGTTGGCAAAGTCGTTTTATGGCTCTCACTTCCAGCAGACGCCCAGACCGATTAATTTCCACAAAATAAATTTAATAAATTTTTGCTGAAATCTCAGCTAAATTCAATGACTTTTGATCCCACTTATAACATGGACATTTTTAGTTTATGAAATCATATTGATCATTATTGCCAATTAATAGTAAAATTTTTGGGCTGTTTACTTAAAAATCGTCTGAACGTTGTTGTTAGAGGGTTTGGTTTGCAGCAAAACATTATTATATGTGCTGAATTCCAAAGAATACTACAGTCTTAGCCAAGATTAGGTATTTACATCAGGTATCACACCTGACTTTAATATCCACGTACGAACGCAGTCTTTGGACACGGTGTCTCTCAATTCTGAGAACTCATGCTGACACAAACACATACTAAACTTAATAGGCTTAATATTTAACCTGTTTTCGGTACACTGGCACGACTTTGACAGATTAATAGTTTCTGGTTCATTTCAAGATAGACAAACATGTTGATTTGTTTCAGCAAACCAAAGTAAGACTGCGGTACATCATATTAAAAGTAGCTCCCAAACGGTTTCTCAAGACTGACGATTGCGATTTCTTTCATCGACCTCATAAATATATTACTATGGGAAGTATTTTGTATAATTTCTGCTTCTATGACTCTTCGGTTCAATGTTATCAAATAGTTATAACAGTCTGAATCCATCGCAACATTCGTTGAGTCTATTTAAGCAGATATTTGGAATTGTTTCGCAGACTCACGTCCGGAACTTTAAGTTTATTGATCGAAAAATCGTAAAGAAAATTACCACCATGTTTACGATTATGTCTAGACAGGAACCATAAAGTCTCAACTCTTAGAGCACTGAGGACTAGGCACACTCAAACTAACCATCATTTGAAAGCAGTGAAAAAGAGGAGTGAGAGCGAAAGCCTTATCTAAACACATATCTGGCATCACTTCCGCCATAAAACATCTGTTTTTCAAATTTGTTCCCAAATTTTGTGAGCGGGTGTGTTTCCTCAGCTCTTTGTTTGTAAAACATGCTCATAGCAAACTGCGCTAATAGCAGTCATTATTTAAAAATGATGACGGCTGTGAGAAGAGGACTATTGCATCAGCACAGATGGGGTAGAGTCGATGCCTTTCAAAGAAATCACAGAAACACCAGTAGAAACAGAACTTCCGGGTTTACGAAAACCATTATTGTTAGGGCGAAAGTCATTATTCTTATCCACACCCTATTCTACTATTGTCTGCTAGTTAAGGCTAGACTATGAATTTTTCAGGTCGTCAGTTCTTCAATACTCACTGAAAATTACCTTCTGCAATGACGCTATCGAATTTTAGAGTCTTGTATCTGGCCACGAGAGCCCATACGATCCGATACCTGGGAACGCCTTTGCATATTGTATTTATCGGACATGGTTTACTCTAAATGCTTTGTCAACAAAATGGTTATATATATAGAAGCGGCCGCAAAGAACACCAGTGGCAAACTGCTCAATAGAGAAATTAGCCTCAAATTTAGAACTGATGTCTGCAGTAGTTCCACAAAAAGCTTTTTCGAATGAATGTGTTGTGCAAATACTGTTTTTTGAGGAAGTTAATGATGAATTCAAAACCTAAATACTGAGGATACTGTGAGGCAGCCCCAGCTCGAGCCGCTTCAGTCATGCAATGAAAATAAAATGGGTATCAATACGAAAATCGTCATTTGACTGTGTCAGCATGAGTTCTCAGAATTGAAAAACACCGTGTCTAAAGACTGCGTTCGTACGTGGATATTAAAGTCAGGTGTGATACCTGATGTAAATACCTAATCTTGGCTAAGACTGTAGTATTCTTTGGAATTCAGCACATATAATTTAGAAAACTATCATGGAATCAGTACCAATTGGGCTGTAAGAATGCTGATCGTCGAAACTGTGGTCATTTTGGATTTATCCCATTATTAAGTCAACTTACCTATCAGAAATATGAATGAGAAGAGTTATTACTAGAGTCAAAATTAAATGAAATATTCGAATGATTTACAAATCAAAGCACCTTGGTATTAGCCGGATATGCTTCTGAAACCAATCACCGTCGTAACTTAGTTAAAACATATCAAACCTTGATAGCCAATCACGGCATGACGTCGGTAACTAGTTTAAATTGACGCTTTCAAAGTGAAAACTTAAGTCAAATCTTGACAACTCCCATTATAGTATATGTCTTTTGGTTAGATAAATCTAGTAATGCTGTGAGCCAGAAGAGTACCATCGGGGAAGGCTATTTTGATTAAAAGTTCATTTTCTGAGACCATAAAAGATTTTTAATGCATTTCTCCTTAATGCTTAAGGACATCAAAAATAGATTTCGTTTTTGGCTACAGCTGGACTCGTGAGGTTTGAAAACTTGGGTATTTTTGAAATAAAGAAATAGTTCTTCATTAAGTCGATTACTTGGTTGACCAATCAGTCCGCAGACATCAGAATGCGATAATCTTGTAGGACAAAAGACTCTGAAGAAAAACTGTGGGAATGAGACCATTCAAAACGTGTCATCTTATTAAGCAGACCCTTAAGGTTTGAATATTATTCTTTTCCACATAAACTATCCAAATTGAATATGAAAAAGCTATGAAGACTAGTTGATATTTCCATAATAGTTCTCCTAAGCTGGCTACTATAACGTAAAGATTTGTTACAGTTCGTCAAAATTGCGTTGGCGATGTAGTTTAGAGCAAAACACTTACATAAGAAAGGCGTAAATTGTAAAGGACTTGCGGTACGTCAAGCCTCAGTAATTCGTTGCTTGTATATTGATGCCCTTTGCTCTATAGCAAATAAGGAAACTAGCATAAACCAACCGCGGAAGAGTGCTGTGAATAGATTTGATTTCTAGACATCGACCATGGTCAAAATGTCAGACGACTAAAAGTCCAATGTAATCAGGAAGAAATGGTATGAAAATAGAAGCTGATCGGTGTGAAAAATTGTAATTACAATTGTAATTATTGTTTATTTATCGGGGTGGACAAAGCCCTGAGAAAAGACACAGCAATGGCATGGAATATGAGAGGTAAGCTACAAGTGAAGTCGAGTCTTATTCTGTTCTCTCATTCAGTTTCAGGTAACTAATTATTCGTTGTTTTACGTCTCTAGCGTCCCTTTGGGCAGTTTCCACGTAATCATTATAAAGTATCATTGATTGTGATTAACCTCAGTTGACATGACTACAAAGACTAAGTGGAATTGAACAGAGCCGAAAATAAGGTAGACTGAATAAGAGCAGCCGAATACAGAGTCCTATGCGTTGCACTTGTCCATCGATTCGCCTCACCCAGCTCTTCCCTTGTAGCTCAGAGCTTCCTCAGTAATTTTCATACCTTAATGTTCAAAAGTACTTGTTCAGCTCCTTCTAGCACTGGCCGCCAAAGTCAAGGATCCAGTGCACATTTTGCTGAGGGCTTCCCATCTCACCGTATTTTCTCGCGCTGCGGATTGGGCAGTTATGTTAATAGTTAAACTCACTACACGTTGACATATTTTGCCCAGCTGAAAACGGCTGGTCATTTTTAATTCGCTTAGGAGCCAAATTTAGAGGCCACTACCTATTCGTTTAAAGGGGTAGTTACTACTACCGGATCTCAATGAGGCAAAGGTTAGATCGCTTATAGAGAGTTGGCTAAAATAGTATTTTCGAGTGCTTACTTTACCCAAATGTTCCCTTCCTTCATTCTACCCTCCCACAATTCAACGGTCGACTCCCAGATCTAGTACTTAAAAATGTCGTGAATTTTCATCCTGATTGCTTCTAATGAATAGGCGAATCAATTCAAGGGCCAAGCACTACTTATCCGCTAGGATATCATGCATTACACGCTTGACCCAAATCTTCCCATATTCCGGATAAATTTGCCTCTGGAAATTGCTAACCTTGGGCATTTAATTTACCTGCAATAGTTCAAATACCATTCAATAATCATTCCAGAACCTTCAGCTCAAACCATGTAAGAGATCATAACTTTCGACCTATAGCATTTAAGAACCATTTGGATGTCTAGTTGAGTGTCATTTGATTACATGTGCTCATTGACGATCGTGTCATAATTTGACCTTTGACCAAGTAAATATATTCATGGCAGATATTTTGATTAATTGCTTCAAATTTTCTTAGAAATGATGGTATTAGAACTTAAACTATGTATGTAGATTTATATACAGCCATTGTAACTTTTAACATTATCATGGAGAGAGGGAGGTCGCTTTGAAATTTTGCTGTTTGTCAACTTCCTGTTTGACCATCTTTATGCATGCCAGCCTTAATCATTATGGGTAGTGATAAAATTATTCTTTATTATTTGCAGAATGCCTCAGACCACTGGTGAAACTTACCAACAAATACGTAGTTCACATAATTAATTAAGAGAAATAACCTTTGCTACTTTATCGCCGTCAGACCCCTCCTCTCATCCGTGGTGGCCTCCAGTGCAATTCATAACGCGAAAACCCATATTCAATGTACAGTTTGGTATTCTGCTGGTCGATTTAGCTCAAGGATAGGATCAAGCACCATTTCAATAAGCCACATTACATATGAACAGACAGGAAGGATGACTGGTTTGACTACCTGCCCAAAGCCATCTCAGCTATTGGACCTAACGTCTGCTAGTATTAACATTCATCATCGCAAAGAGTGGGGGAGAGATTTCGCTTAGTCCCTACACACAACATAAGAAGAGCTAAAGCAAATTCCTTATTCAAAGAGAGCAGGATACAAAGTTCAGTTCTCACCTAGCCAATCATCTAATCGAGTAGCACTATTCTTGAGGGCTCTCAAGGTCATTGTATCTATTTTTGATGCAATTAAAATTTTCATTAAGTGGCTTTAATCAATCTCGAACAAACCCGAATTGAGGGTCAACAGGTCATTTGCATTGATAGACTATGAACAGTATGCTGATTCTGAAGCTTAGAAAGCCGTTACTAGGAACTATAATGAACAAAAACGGTGACCGAACATTCTATCAAATCTAGAATTTACACTAAGTGCAAATCCTTGAAATACGCGAAAAGATACTTTGGCCTGACCCCAAATCCTCCAACACCACCATTTCCATATGATTGTGATACCAGAGGTAGCTAATGTAGATTTATCAAGAAGGTTATTGAGCTCTAGAAACGTCGCTAAAACCCTGCTACCACTAGCGCTAAGCAAAGAAGAAATAAATCAGTCCTCATATCTTTGCGTACCTCCCTCGTTCTGCCTTTCTGGCTATATATAAAAAGTGCGAATGCACAGGTATAGCTATAGAATGTTCCTCCCCTGACGAAGTTACCTCCCCCCCCTTCCTCCCCAATCATAGTTTTATACGCTATATACGTAGGTATATTGTTAGACGACAAACTTTTGTAACGGTACAGGCAGGTTTTCACCCCTCCGTGGCTTTGATAAATGCCGCGGAACAAGAACAAAGGTCTTTACCGCTTCCTTTTTTCTCTTTCTCTCTTTAATGTTAACTCTAGCTGTGCTCTCTACAAGTGTTAGCACAGATTGATTAAGTTATTCAAATCGGATTGTTAATGCGCCAAGAGTACAAAGGAACGGGCTAGAAAACGAGGTGATACAGCTTGTGACCTGAAGCTTTTTAAACTTAATAAGCAACAAGATTGGGTTTTTTATGAAATTAACTAATTATTTATGTAGAATGCACTAGCTTTGAGATAAAAGTCTTGAAGAAAAATTATGAAATAGTGGATTTGGAACACTAAATTCCATTTTGGAAGATGAATAAATCCAAAGAAAGGGCCAAAGTATCAAAAGTAAATGTGAGAGAGTACTGACACTTATAGAACACTAAGTCTTATTCGACATTCTTATTCACATCGTTCAGATAACTCCAATCCATCCTCATCAACTTCTCAGAGCTGCTTCATTGTTCATGTTCTCATTTGTGATGCACTTCTGAAAGTGGATATTCAGCGTGAAAAATTGCGTGGGCAAAATAAACTTGGTTTGTAAATGATCCGGCATGCCCGATTTCTTCTTGCGCACCTCCGAATAAAACAAGCTCCTCAAAAATGCCCTTTGAATTAAAGATCAAAAGAAATAAGGAGAATGAGCAGTCAAAACTCAAAGATAAAAAATTGCATCGTTAATTTTATTTTTATATATTTACTCCCCCATTAGGACAGATCTCAAGGACTTAGTGGGATTGCAACAGAAGTACAAATAGCTTTTACAGCAAGAAGCATACAGCACTTAACACAGAAGACAGTAAAAGCGTATATCGATGTCCTCGGTTTTCTGGTCGCTTCTCTAGCATGGTTTCATTGTGCAGGTTGCAGTTCAACTTCGTAGTTGTACCTCATCCATCCTCGACGTTGTTAAGGGCAGAAAATCCTCATGCTTTCTCCAGAAGTCTTTTCAAGTTTCTGGCGAAAATTAGATTTATTGCTATATACACGCACTTTCCACAGTCAGGTTGAGGCCATGAGTCCAGGAATTTACGTCATACTTCGTTTATCAGGCTGTAAGAGGCTGTACTTCTGCAGACATAATCAAATTTTATACATCCAGTGGGTGATTAGTCCTATTCAGCCGTTTACTTCATTAATCCCCGGAGTTGCCCATGGGGTTACCGGTGGTAACTACGAGGAGGTTGAGAGCAGGTTTGACCACCGTCGTTAATAATGCCCCGTCACTTAAAAACCCTATTCTTAAATTAATTTCACGAGTACCTTATGATTTTAGGGTCCCTCGAAAGACAAACATAATGATTGAAGCGTTCGATTTATATAAAAAGCTTCTTTAAGTAGCCTATTTTATAAAGGCGATTAATCGAACAGTAGCCAATGACCATTTAAAAATTTGGCTTAAATTAGTTTAATTTTATGTCAATGGACCGTATGTTAATTCCTATGGATAAATTATCTGCGTGCAAAATATAAGAACATTCTACTAATCAGGAAAATTAAGAGTTCTTCCACTAAGCACGATAAGAAGCCTCCTGATCAACTACATCTTCTCTGAATACCAATACAGTAAGTCAATGAGCAGCGACCAATATTGTCCTCACATTTCAATGTCATCCATGATTAGCGGAAAAAGAGCTCTTATCGCAACTGAGAAGGATTTGTCACCATCCGGCTATATCTTCAAAGAGCTTCAGCAGCAATTTTATAACGCAGATGATTAATCCTGCTTTATTCCTCAACAGCGACAAAGAGGCATAAATCTAAGTTGGGTAGCTGGCCGATTATTAGGCCCTTAATAAGGGAAAAATTCTCTCGTAAATGTAGCCTAAATAGCTCTACATGTGCCAGTGAATAGGAGAAAGTGCGCAATTTTGAAATGATTTGATCAGATTTTTGTTAACTTCTTATCGTAGGTAAGTATAAGAATGCAATGTTATCTCAAACTGTAAATACTAAGGCTGTATCTCAAACTATTTATAGATAAATGGGCGAAAAGCAAAGAAGTTGCAGGTCTTTTAATTGACTTTAAAGCCGCCGAAAGGTAATGAAAGGGATCCTCACAATGTTTGTCAAGAAATATGCCATGCACACGTTTCGCAAGCAAAGAAAAGCACTTCAAAGTTAATAGGAAACCTTTTCATGCTTCTCGTTGTTTTGCTGGTTATCGATAGAGTCACCTCACGTATCACAGTGGAATTTTTCAAACCTACTTACACCAACGAGTATGGGCAAGCGCAAAGTCCGCATTAAAATAACATAAAATTATTATCAAAGATCTCGAGCATGGTGGTATCCAGAACTATTCATCTGATTAGCGATTCCTAGTTTTGGAGAGAATGAATTTTTGAGCAGGAGTATCTTCTACCGACTCTTTTTCACAAGGAGAAAAATATGATTATCGCATTACTCAGAACCATAAAAACCTCCAAAAATGTCAACGAATACTACTACTGATAAGTTTCTAAGTTTCTACTCATCATATTAGTAATGGCAGCCTTTCAAGTAAATGAAGATAATTAATTAACGAGATTCTTAGGTAAGATTGTTAGTGACTTGCTTTTCATTTCGCTAGCCGATTCGGTAAGCCTCTTCAACCTTGCAGCCTGATAGCTTATCGCCTAAGAACCGATGAAAATAAGAGGGAGTGCCAAGTCCGCGAACTCATAGGTGCTTTATGGGAGATCAGGAACCGAAAAGGCCATTGCACGAGGTTGAGATTGCTGACGAGATGGTCGATCAGACATGGTACACAGACGGAACCTTTAGTTAGTATCTACAGGGGTGGTGATTTGCTAGATGAACGCCAGCCGGTGCAAACCCTTGGAGAAACATGAAAAATGATTGAAAGTAATCTACTAAGTTTCATTTGTTAGACACAATCGGCTTTCATAAATGAGAAGGTTCTGTTATTGTTGTATTTTTTTAAATTTGAATGCAGTAGGAGAATCAGTTACTAGAAGACCAGACCTGTTTTTCCCTTCCCGGTTAGCTCTTGCACTCTCATTAGACCCTTCATCTACATTTTCTTTGAACAGGCACTGCGGACTTAACGTCCTCCTTCTTCCGCTTTGCAACTGAGAAAAGCCATTTTAAGGTATCTTGTGTATCTGCTGAATAGATCTGAAATCTTTTGAAGGCTTTGGATAGGGAGTCCAGCATAGTAGAATAAACAACTTGAAAGCCCAATAGAAAGGTTGATAGAAAGAAATGTCCACGAGAAATCACAAATGTCTATTCTTTAAAATTTCGCATATCTTAAAAGCTAGAGTAAATAAGACAATACTCTTTTGCAATTAACAATAGTGCTACTTCTCAAATGCAGAACTTTAAAGCCTTACGGTAATAAATGTTCGAAAGTAAGGAATACACTTAATAAACTTAGCGATTTTATTTATTTTACCATATCCACGCCCTGAACAATCACCCTTATTCACATTTCGACAATTCAAATGCAGGATTTAATTGCTTTCGTTATTATTTTCAGGCAATACTGAGGTGTTAGATTGCCATGCGAAGGTGCATTTCATTACAACTATTGCTGTCAAGCCCGAAGATTATATTTCAGTGTGTCTAGCTCCCGAATGGTTTCTGTATGCAGAGAATATAATAACCAAGTTCAAGTGCTTCATAAAAAAGCCAGGTAAAAACAGCCTGGATATACACTAGTAGAGATCTAGATCACGATTCCTTGAATTCAGAAGGTCGTATGACAAAGAAGTTTAGTCTATGGATTAACTCAAATCCATTCCTGAAATAGACATTCGAAACAAATTGAATTCCTCAAATTCAAAAGGCCATGAAAGAAAATACTTTTACCAAAAGTAATACAGCTAACCAGATTTACGTAATTATATTTCAGCAGTTATTCTACATCTGGTAGAATTCAGAGGTATCATTGGCTCCAACTCAGGTTAGCAAAGCTATGGCCCCATGAACTCTCCCTTCGAAAGGCAGGCTATCGAATTTACTTAGAAGGACTCAAGTGGTGGACATTTATTAAATAAATAGGAAGAGCGCATTATGCAGAAGAAATGAGAACGACACTGCCTGATTTCCTCTTTTGGAGTACTGGATTTAACTGATGCTAACTAATGTAGGAGAATCTTTAGGGCAATAAAATAGGTGTCTCTGGCTGCTAAATCGCCGGCCCTTCTCAGTTTCATTGCAGAAATTGCATTGACTCATATTTAAATGGAACAGTTTAATCCAAAACTGCCAATGGGACCAAAACTGCCCTGAATCTATTGACGTAGTGAGCGAAATGAAAAGGCAGATGAGAGACGTTGAACAAAATGTAGACTAGTAAAAAATATAATTGTTTACTGAGTTTACACTTATGTTCCTTCAAGAAATATGATTCTGTTATTGATTTTCTGAGAATCCAAGTCAGTAGGATCAGATGGTACCCTTGCACCAAAAGAAAGCCACTTGCTCCTTATTAAATTTTTTTTGAAAATTTCAGATTGGTAATCATGATCAAGTTAGTCATTAAATAGAAAATATATACTTTCAATTAAAATTAATTAGTGGATGCTTAAACGAAATCGATTCACATTCATTAACTTTCTAATTGTTTTCGGAGAACTTTGCAAATCACTGAAGAAAATGATGCAAAATTTTTGAATCAAGAGCTATTGGCCCCATTGAATGGGCTTTCGTTGAGAACGTGGGACAAAACAGTTGTGGGAAATGCGATGAAGTGCCACACACATAACGAATTGTTTCACGCATCCAGTTAAGAGATATTTTTAATATTTCTTTAGTAAAAACTGTTTTTTTTTAAGTGAAAATTTTGCATGAAACGTGCTTAAACAAATCAGCACCTTGAAAGACATTAACAAGGTCCCCAAAAGTCCATTCAAAAATTATAAATTAAGAGAGGAACACTATCAGAGGGTTGAATCGAGAGACGCAATATCTTGTGATGTAATTAAATTCGAGAAAGTATCGAAAAGGTATACTTAAACACTCCGTTCGATGACTTAAATGTGAGATGCAAATTAGAATCATAACATATTTCTGCGAAAAGGAAACTTTTAATCTTAGGGTGATAAAAGGAAGAGACTCTCCATAGTCGACTCTTTATGGCTTGATGGATGTCAACTTTGACCCTTCCTCACTAGTTCCACACAATCAGTTTCAAGGGACATAACGTATGCCAGCATGGTGGACTATTCTGAAATAAAATTCTTTAAACGTTGATAACGAATGAAATGAATATTCCCCTTTTTCGATGTGGCTAAAGTGTCGAACTTGGAGAAGTGATAGTGTAAATATTGCCAGATTATTTTACTTGTAGTTTATTCAAATATCAAGGTCGCATCCTGATTGTCAAAGTATTGAGGATGAGAATCTAAAGAGTGACATTTTAACAAAAAACCAGAGCAACTGTTTGTCTACGCATGCAAAGTGGAAGATTTTGGCTAGATTTAAATTATTGAAATCGTCACCTAGTGGGTGATATCCAAAGATATTGTGCTGTCCTAATATAGCCTCTATAGTAGCCCTGATTTAGAGCAAAACATTTTTTGATTAATTAGGTTGGGGTGATTGGACACTCCTATCTGCCTGGCGGATCTCTTTCCATAAAATCTGCTTTAGCATTTAAACGAGTGATACTCAATTTAAAGGTAAACATTGTCAATAGCAACAAACGGTTGCTTGAACACATAAAAAATTAATGAGCGACGGAGGGCCCATCAAGACCGCTGAATGTTAGTTTAACAGCCATAATTTGCGGCATAGGAAACGCTCGTACTTGTCTCAGGTGCATAGCTCATGGGAACTAGTGTCATGCGTTTAGATGCAACAATCATTCGATGGAATTCCTTCACACGAATTCACCCCCTGTAAGTGTCATAGAAGCAGTAGCATACGGGCAGCAGCAGCGGCGTCCCTTAACACAGGAATATATAAATAATACATGTCCTTCTGACAGCGTGGAACCCTGCACAGTTCAACCTTAGAGCTGCTGCTGCTTTCGAGATAAACTGTTCCATCGTTACATTTAGTGGGCATTGCATGCTCTATACAAACCTAGGTAAAAACGGGAAAAGAACAGATAAGTCTGAACACCCGGGTTCGGTTCCATTGGCGATGGAAAGAAGCTGAAGCATCTACTTTGAAGAGGCCAAAATAGATTCGAAAATTAATGTAAATATTGCTGAAAAAATGGTCAAGAAGCGCATTTGTATTGCCATTAAACATTTCCGATCGCATTCTATTTGAATTACGGTTTGTTAAACCAGTGCCGTAATTGAACGGTCATTTAGTGAAAGTAGCTCTTTCCTTGTCCCCTAGTGGTAGCAAGTAAATGAAGGTTGGATTTATGCAAGATTTTCAACGTCCAGCCACTCAGCAAGTCCGTCAAACCTTGTGACCGTATAATGAACAGCACCTAAATCATCTTTGAGATAAGGTCAGAAATGAGAAGCCTTCAATGCAAGGATCGATTGATCTTGGATTCTAGCTGTGAATCGCGCGTGAGGGAGATGGTAATTATTCGAATATAAATCCTCAGCATAGTCTCTCGATTACTCTCTGGTGTGATCAGATTCTATGGAGGAATGCTGGCCAGTGCTAGTTAAGGTAGAAGTGCATTTTAGGAGATCTCGTATCCTAGTTACTAATCATTTTGCCGATTACATACCGATTTGCAGACCCTATTAAATGTACTTAGATTTCTTGTATTATAATAACTGGTTGTCGGTAACTAAATTGTATTGCACTAAGTATCAAAACATACAATGATTGATTCTGTGTCGGCTTAAAGCCTTGAAGCAGTCCAAATGAAATTCAGGTTCAGATGCTTTGCTTGAGAAAACTTGAAGTTCTGAAGTTCTTGGGGAAACAGTAAATTTGCACATGAAGGATTTCATTTCTCGAGAACCCTTTTAATGGAGATCGACTCTTATTTGTCCGTACATGTTTCCAACCGATGCTAAACATCTTTGCTCAATTAGACTTTCTACTTTTCTTTAGAAAATACCCACATTAATGATATGATTAATTTGACTGAGCATTAGAGTCCAGGAATGTAGAGAATACCAGGTACGGAGGCGATCTTCCCTACAATATTAGCCCAACAAGTATGGCCTCACTTAACAATAAAATGTCACCGAAGCTTAGTGTAAAACAGTAAAAATACAATCTTCAGGCCTGCTTAGAAAAGTTCTACTGAGTTGGTCCGATTCGTCTAGTCTGCAAATGTTTCCTTCCACGACTATAAGAAAGAAAAAGAGAGTGAAGAACTTTTGATGTTCACTTTCGTTTTATCGAATCTCTCAGTAATCGACATAGGAAATTTCTAAGCTCAACAAAACTTTCCACTTCTCAAGTGCCTGTAAGCTCTGAATTTGAATGAATTTGCTTTCGATAATAAAAAATCATCTAAAAATTGGATAAGGACAATTATTTATGCTAAAGCGGTTCCTCGAAGGCTGCATTGGTACTCTTGATGAGTATTCCAAAGCTGACCTATCCCAGTTCACTATTTTCCTATAATAAAAGAAGGATCTGAACACAGGACGGTTCCTCCAGCACTAGCTAGAAGCAATGGATGTATCTAGAACTTGTATATCTTTGGTCACTCCACATATCTTCAGACGGGAAGCTTGTAAGGCATTGTGTATAAAGGTGACAGTCTAAGGATTATATTTTAGTATCAGTTTTCGAAAAAAAACCAGCTTATTTAAAGGCCTCTAATTGATGATTTTGTTAAAGTAAGCCGTACTTATTCGGCGAACTATTTTACAACTCTTTCAAAATTACAGATATCCTCGAAATCCACAAAGTGTTTAAAAGCAAAGAACTAGCTTCATAATCGGTAAAATCTGGTAGAAAAATTATTTACCGAATTTCAACAAATTTAGTTCTAATATCCATACTTAGTCTATACTCAAGAACTTCTGCAGTACAATTTCGGTATATGTTCAAGACATGAGATACGATCATTAATTGCTCACATTGGTTTCTTTACGTTATTCACTCCATGACAGATGCCAGGCGCTCTTCACTAACACCCGCACTGTCAAGATGACAAATTGGGAACAAATTCGTCTTACTCTTACTAGGTTTAGCTAGTGCTTCTGAAGGAAGAATGGCAGACTGCATTAAACTCTAACAAAACAAGCATGTCCTCGTCCTTCCAACATGGTAGTCGTGTGAGGTGTGATGACGATAACGTTTTTAAAAATTCGAAAAATTCAAAAATGCAAATCAATAGTGATACCGATTAAGAAAACTTCAAAAAGGTAATGAAGCAAAGGTAACACATAACTCTTGCCATCCAGTTGTGTCCCCAACGATGGCTTCTTTCCATATTAATTTCAAACTAATTCCCCAATAAAAATTTTCACATGGCTCTGAAGTTCAGTTTGCTTTTAAACTAGGAAGCATTTGTGTGGTTGCATTTCAGGTAACCTTAGATAGCTGTCAATACAGCTAGTCAAAGTGAATATCTTTCAGTTGATCAGATGAGCAAGAATTTGGTTCAGCCGGGAACCATCTGACTTGTCACTGGAAGAGTTTAAAATATACGACAGGTGGAGTGTTTAGATAAATTACCTTTATTTTGACCATGAAGGTTACTACATAGAATTTTTAGAAAATTATTTGAATATTCAGTAGGAGGAAATAGTCAAGTTTGCAGTCTCTCCACCCAGACCTGCCTCATAGCTTCTCGTGGCTCTGTAGTGGGCGGTCTCATGGCGGAGATGGGGTTTAATAAATGTAAAGATTTTCAATATTAATGAAAGGAGCAGTAGCTCCCAGTTATTTAGCATTTTTCATAGAACTTTTGCTATCACTGCTTTGAAAACAGAGGTACTAACAGGGCAGGTCTAAAGGACAATGAATTCAGGTCACTTATTGGATCGCAGGATCTGTTTCAAAGATTTTTTCTACGGTCGACCCCTGCCAGCGCTCCCAATAACTGATCGAAGATACAGAGGAAGTACCTTCCTCAAACAATCAGCAACGACTTACAACAGATGAAGTAGTCATGCCATGACGCAATCTTGGTGAGGTCTGTAGATGGTCGCAGACAAAGCCAATGATATTTAATCTGCGGAAAGAGTGTGTTTCCAGCCTAATTCTTTCTTCACCCTGCTTCTTCTATTAAAATAATCTAAATATCCATTCACTTCGTAGTGTTCACGAATGGAGATCTTAAGGAGAATGATGAGTTGGTTAACATCTTACATTAATGCACTTCTTCAGAGGTCATTCTGATTGACTCATTGAATTCCATCTTCTTTTCAGCATTTGATTGATATCTTGATTATAACATTAGAGAGCAGGTATTTACACATTGAACGGGCAAAATGAATTTTGGAAACTTAATATGAAGTTAGCCTTCAGTAAATCAGAGTTCTCAAAGTTCCAGTCTTCGAGTGTTCTTGTATACTGATGTGAATTTCTGCTTTGTGAAAGCGAAGGTACCGTATCAATGGAGATTATCTAGAATATGTCGTTATTAGAAATGATTACGGTTTATTTAGATGAACCAAGCTCCCAACGATTTCTCGTTAGGGTGTGTCAAAAGTATACTAGAATTTGATTAGAAGAACTAAATCAAGTGTTTGTGATTAATTTGTTTTGAAGATACCACAACAACGAGAATCCAGAGAAAAGGATCAGGAAAATAACGCAAAGAGTGGGGAATTTTTCAAAAAACTACAACTGGAGGTGACTGCAGATAGCTTAGTGCAGTAGGCTAAATATAGTTATAGTTGCAACTTAGAAATCGCAGATTTACCTTTTCTAGGTCTGGTACACAGCCTCCTCTATTCTGAGAATCTGTTAAAATTTAGGTCGATAAGTTACATGAAATTCGTATCGTCTAAGGTTATAAATCATTTCACCTTCATATCTAGTCAGAATACATTTACAGTCAAATTTAAAATTTCGATTTAGGCCAAATGTCCAAATGATAACTAAATGGCTTATTTAACCCTGCTTCATTTGGTCCATCCTACAGAAAAAGTGAGAAGTTTTCGAGAAAGCAAATAATACTCTTGAGATTTATCACTAAATTACTTCGGCAATAACCAACATTCATTGACTTGAAAATCAACCGACTCAGGAAAAATTCAAAATATTTGGACATTGCTTTAACAAAAATGCTTATTGATGGTAACCTCGTCAATCTCTTGGGGAGGAGGTTTATACTTCATGATAACTTAAGTTCTAATTTCTGCTCCGATTGCTGGTTTCAGTACAAATCTATAAGATATTATTCAGATTAAAGTCGCATAACAGATCAGTTTATGAAATCCTCTATATTAGACTGCGATAACTTGGGTTGAACCCAGATAAGTCTGGTACTTCTAAATCAAAAAGAAATCACTAAAAGTTTCACTCATGGGATATTAAACTAACCCTTTATATAAAAACTAAACACCTTAATTCTATATATAAGTTGGGGAAAAAAATTAAGCAATAGAAACAGGGTTAAACGTGTGCTTGGATCGAGATGCATGGCTTGGTCCACATTAATGTACCCCAAGTGCTTGAAAGCCACTCAGCTAAACTTAAGTTTAATTACCTGTGGTGGCTCCTCCTGTTTTGATCATTGGAAGACGCAACCATTAAGTTTGAAGTAAAGCTTATGGTGATACAAAAAGGGTGAACTTAAAGAGAAAAAGTATTTGAGAAGGGATTTGCGTCACTAGGCTATTAGGTCTCCTTCAGTGAGCTTCGTCCACAATTTTTCGTCACCATCATTATGGTCCTCCAGAGATGCATCAAAAGTCTCTTCTCTCAGTGATTATCTATTTTAGCGGTTTTATCACCTTAGCATTTATCACTTTCAAGCTCGGAGGTCCGAGCTTCTATTGACAACAGAACTCTCACCTGTGTTTCTGCCTCGGAGACGAACGAAGGGTTCCAAATTGGACATTAACAAACTTAATCAGGCTCAGTGAACCATTTTGTTGGCCAGCTGGCGAAGAATGGCTGTCTTAAAGTCACAATTGACCACCATCCTCTTTTCAGTTGGGAAGCTGACACTAGTGCCGCAAGATGCCAGGGAAATAGTGGTTAGATTTTTCAAAGAGACGCTAGTCAAAAGCTGTTTATGTTGCCATTCATTCTACTTTCAACCTTCACGCTTTAGGATAAAAAGGCAAAATCAGGAGACTGAGTGAGGGAAAATTTTCAAGTTGCCTGTTATACTCACTCTACCACTGAAATAATACAGGGGGTGAATGAACTAATTTTGCCTGCGTTAAAATGTTTGGGCAAGTAGTACTGAAAGAAAACCTATTATCATTAAGAAAGCTCATCGTCATTTCGGAGAACGGTGCTTCCTTTTAGGTTAAACAAAGATTTATCTGGTATAAAGATAAAAACGAACCACCAAAATGAAAGTGCCAGATGAATACCCGCTTAGCCTTTGTATTTGAGGCATGTGATGGTGTTTTCGAATCCTCAACAAGTCTGAAAATCGACCTATGGGTGATACTGAAGGCAGAAAATGAGGTTACTAGCAGCTGTAGTCAACTTTGAATTAAAATGAGAAGCAGTTCAACTTCTAAATTTAAACGGACGTCTACTCATTCTGTCTCACCATCGACGTTTCTATTTTGAATTTTTGGAAAAAAATCCAAACTGATTTTCAATGAAAGACAGTCCTCTGTATTCTTAGAATCACCATTTTTTAACTTTATCGGTGATATAGCTAAGAGGCATGAATTTAAAGCTTCGATAAATTTTTAAATCACCTGAGAGAACCGGTTTCAAAACCATCTCGCAAACATGATCGGCCAGTAGTCCATTCGTCAAAGTCTCTTTAAGAGGCTCCTGATTCCGAGGGCTTAATTTTTATTAAAGATTTTATGGAATTCCCTTCAACTTTTTATTTTTCAATTCATTTTTCCTTTCATCCAGCAAATTATTTCTTGTTCCAGACCAAGGAGATTATTTCCCATCCGCAATTAAATTTTAATTTATTCAGAATGAAAATTTATATCTATTTTATTTTCATGATAAATTTATTAGTCTCCGTGATATTTTATGCCGTCCATAAAAGCCAAAGCATAAGAGATTCATCAATAATAAATTATTTTAACAACTACAGAACAATTTTTTTCCCATTGAAATCCTTTTTTATTTGGTTATTTGTAAATGATCTCCTAATTAATTTAAACTCTGAGTTTAATAGAAGAGGTTGGAACTGTCATGCCAGGTGTTGTATATAATATAAATAAATTATTAAATTCAAAAATGGTGTTATAATTCCAGCAAAAAGCTTACACATTGCAATTTGAAATTCTTAAGCTGCAAAATACGCACTTAAGTCATCTGAGGATGGTTTAAAAGCATTCCATGGCAGCCATGCACTCTTACAGAATATTTTAGTGAGAAGTTCGAAACCTTGCAAATGAGCTAAACAGGACGGGCGTTTAAAAGATGCATTCTTAAATGCAGAGGGAGAGAATAGGAATCGCCGTGAAGCTGAGTGGGACCTTGCGCTTCAGAATGTGTGTGAGTGTGTTAAGTTAATTTCGACCCATAAAATGTCGAGCCGAGAAAAGGCACAGGCCAGAAGACGCAATTTTACGGTCTAGACGTCCCGAGTTTGAATAAACGAGGCGGCAAACTTCAAAGAAACATCACATACCACCTCTTCTCTCTCTAAGCATGTTCTTAAGAGGAAGCGAGTAGAGATAATGATATTGATGATGATTAAGGTGGCCATTATTGATGTCAGGCAAATGATCATGCCAACCTCTGACTGTCATTATCCTTCTCATCTTCCTCATCGTCATTATTAACCACTTAGTGCCACTGAAAAAAAAGTCTATGCACCATTCGCGATGTCGTTTTCAAGTCAGGACAGCTCGTTTAAAATACTTTGGCTTTTTGAAGCAATCGACTCCGAAATCTTTGAAACGCCTTTTACCTTTTCTTACAAATGTTAAAAAGAAGAATTCAAGAGGAAGTTTTAGATCTGTGCTTACAAAGAGGAAAAAGTGCATCTAAAAGGTCGATTTCTTATGCAGTCTGTTGATATTAGTCATTCGCTTAACTTTTTAACCATCAAAAGTTGAGACATTAGATGAAGACACTCAAAGCTATCTGAATATATCTGAAAAAGAGAGTGGTCTGCAATTCTAATCCTGAGAAAAAAATGAAAGTGATACTATTTATGAGACAAAGTCTCATACGATGTTCATCCAAACTAGTTTCCAGTATGGTTTCCTATTTACCCAAGTTTGCTTGTGACCTTCTCGAAGAATTCCATTGAAATCTGTTGGAGCTTATCTGGAACCGTTTCACTATATTATCAGATTCTGGTTATCGAGGGATAGAAGACTAGGATCTCAATTTTGATGACTAGAATATCACATTTGTATTCATTTATAGTCAGCGCTTTCGGCTAACTTTGATCTTGTTTACGGTGCTGGCGTTGTTAAACATAAATTTTATTACTCGCTATTCCTGGATATTCGAGTTTCTTGCTAAATAGATGTGAATAGCCTTGGCCGGATTATAGGGAACGGTTGCCTGATTCTGCCATGGACTTTTCTTTGTAGCCTTGTTGATTTGACTATATCATAGCTTTGTTTCCATGGAGTCTGGAAACTCAAAACAAGTGTTTGCATTATCTGGCACAGATCTGTTGTCCTAGTCGAAGCCCGTCCATTATCTTACCCTGCACAGGAATAGAATTAACCTTCTCACCATGTCAATGACAGCCTTGTGCATAGCATTGTCCATAAATGTAACAGAAGATTTAGGTTATTGTTGCAGGTGTCAAATTAGCGAAGATGGTCACTCCACTGCAAAGGAGCTTATTTTAGGGAAAATAAATGAGCCCTAGATTTGACGATTCAGTTGATTTAGAAAAACAGAAATATAACTTACATCAGAGTCTATGACTGCCATGACTAAAAATGACAATTTGGCTGTCAATGGCCAGGAAAGAACTTAATCTACTCTAACTAGTAGTATTCTGTTATTTTTAAAAGGATAGTCAAACGTTAAAAGCATGATGTCAGGAGTGGCTAGCGAATGTAATATAGGGGGAATTCATCGCAAGATATACAGTTATCAAGGATTGTCCGCTACCAATGGAGGTATATGCTAACACAGGCACGTATGTGGATGCCATGTTCTTAATTTTTAAAGAAAATTTCATACATGATTAAAAGCCTATCTAATTTTTAAAGCAATCTCAAGTGATCTCATTTTGATCGACAAACCAAGCTCTTGCCTCTCGAGCTGAGAGGCATGTGCTTTGTAGCCTGATTCTTTGAGTGAATTTTAAATATCAGCCAACTCTTAAGCAGCTTAGTTCTCTAATTCATGACTCCACTGGTTCAACGCGAGGAATTTTATTGCCTAGGCGTCCCAAAAACCAAATTAGAACTAAACCTTTCGATGATTAATGACCCCTGACAATAAAAACACTGATTGGAGCCTGGGTGACCAATCAGATGGCTCTAGTTGTTGAGTGCTAACCATATAGACCTCATTTGTGTAGGCAATTTGAAAATTCTACTCACCTGAGCGTTGTAAATCTCTTAAACTAGGAGGTGTTTGAAGTTAGATTTTTGATTGAAGGGCACGGCGTGTGAGCTTATCGTGACATTTGTTCCTTTACATTCATCAAGGATTATGCGGCATGAACAGCTATGATTTGGCACTTATAATTTTCATTCTAAAAACTATTAAGAGATTATGGTTGCTCAGCTTTTACAGATTAGGTTTTCGTTATAGCTTTGTTTAGTTCAATCAAGTCGACAGTTAGAGTGGTGCCATTTTGATTTCTACCACTACTGTACTCTTGTGCACTTCTACCCAAACAGATACCAGGAAGTTGGTGTTTTGAACACTGAATCGCTCGAAAAACTTGGAGGAATGTAAGCTTCAATGTGGAATGGATTATAGAAGGATAAAAAATGAATATGGAGGGGCATGCTTCAGAATTGCAAAAAAGGAAGGGAAGCAGAACCAGGAACCAATTCTTCCTGAACGATTCCTTTGGCCCTAAATTATAATGCTGTTCCCTATAGTTACATGTTTCGCATATTGGCATTTCATTAGTAATTACTTGAAACTTGTTTGAAATCTATGTGAGTATAATATTTTACAATTTTAGTTTACTCACTAGTATTTTGAATTCTTTAAATCGATACAAATTGGCAGCATAGTTGACTCACAGTCTAAATGTCTCTCCCTATCATAGATATTCCCACAAACTGTTGTGGGAGAGAGGTCCCATCTTCTCTGGACTTCGCTATACTTCCCTTGGGTTCTAGTGCGCATGCGGGCCATGTTAATCGCGATAAAAGGCTGGCATATAATGATTTATGCTCACGAAACAAGGCCCAGTCCGGTGTGCCCCTGTACGGGTTTATAGGAGAGTGTGGGGGCTGTCCAACACGGTTGTGTGTACGACCTTTTGCCGGAGCTGCGCAAGTCCAGAATCAATAGGCAGGTAAATGTGCCTAGAAAGTTGAAAGAACATGATCTGTTCACGACTTTCCTCTCTCAAACAGTCGGAAAAGATTAACTGGCAATTTGAAAGTCCGAATATTCGTTTGTCCTAATAGTTAATTATCGTCTTGCTTCCTTTAATCAAAAAATTAAAGTCTTACCTCATGTACCTTCAAGGTTTATACAGCATTTTCTGACAAATTTATGTAATATTAGACCTCTCAGACAATAGAAAAGTAGATTTATGAATCAGTACAGAGGCATTCCAGCTGCCAATGTACTAATCAGCGCTAATTAAAAAGTGTGATACATTCAAGTACAATGAATTCATTACTGTAGCGCAACGAAATTTAACTTGGAAAATTCGATTCTTACCATTGGTGTTTATGACTTTCTTTGTAAAAAAGATGCTACGCTTTCAAATATAATTTAAATTGCAAGAAATTGATTATTAAGATGTTGATTTCATGGTTTAAATTAAAGTCATTTTGGGTAAATTTAAAAAAATTAAAGAAGTTACAAAAACAGCCGATATCGCAGTTTCATTAGCTATTTAGATTGTTTGTGTTTCAAAGTGATTTTCCTCCTTTCGTTCATGTTCTAAGACGTGCATTTGGAAGAAAGAGTGGACCATTTATTCGGCAAGAATTTTTGTTTTGTCCAGAATTCCGAGATTTTTCACAAACTGCTTGTTAGAATAAAGATTAGTTTTTGTTATTTCATTTGAAAGTGTTCTTTATTCAAAAATTTATATACAAGAGTTCGATTTGGTCAAAATATAACACATTGGGGATTTGAAGGACGCCTCTAATCCTTAAGGATCACTAGATCATTGAATTTCCAGATGCTCTGGTTTCAGTGAGCTTCCAATAAATAAAACACCATTAATTCCTACATCAACTTTAAATCAAAATGTAAGAACAGACTTTACCATGCTATTCTGGACTACTCCAAAGAGCCACCTGAAGTAATTAGCCTGGTAGCTTATGGGTCATCAAATGGTATAACGGAATGGGAATGTCATCATTTGGTAATCAGTTCCACAAGAAGAAAACAAGTGGAACAAACTATACCAACATATTCCTCTTTCATCAAATAAAAAATAACTGGTTTGAGGAAGGACTAGATCCCAGAATAGGACCAGGCAGCGCGTGGAAATAGAGTCTAACGTACACCAAAAGGGAAAATTGTGCAGGGTTTTTTATTTAAGAACAGAACTTTAGTAGAGGATATGATGGAAAGTATAATACCAGATCAAGGGAGGATGACAAATGATATTTCCTCACAAGCACAGTTTCTCCTATCACTGAATGAACCCTTGAGGAGGTGTGAAACCTCAGGACTTAGAAACGACAACTTGTATACCTTAAGCTAGAATGGTTCATAGATCCTAAAGGCTGGTCGAAATTCTGGAGGAACATTCATGCTCTGATGAAGATAACTAGGAATGGGAGTAGAAAGCTATTGGCCAAAATTTGTTTTCTGCGGCTACTATTATTTAAAAATGGGAAACGCTCTTAAATTTATACCTGTTGAAAAAATAAAAAAACGATTGCAGAGGCATTTTTCCTGGCTCTTCTGCTTTATTTACTACACTAGAAGGATCTCTAAGCCGTCCTTGCAGACATGACATGCTCATGACATGAGCACAATGAATGGGATAATTATTCAACAAATCTATCCTGAGTAGTCAGTCAATCAACTTAATGTATGCATGGCAAAACGCCTATTGTAGGATATGGAATGCGCAGCTACGTGCACAAAGGTAAACGAAAACCTCCAGTAAAAGGCTTCATTTTGTTTCATAACGAGGATTAATATTTATCCAGCGACCGAAACAGTACAATTTCCTGAGAAATTCAGCTGATCATACAGGTCTAAGAATCAAATTGTTCTAGCGAATTATTGCAGTGAACATTATTTATGATCTGGCTTTGCCTACGTAGAATTTGCGGCTGTCATTAAAACAAATAATCTGAGACCTCTTCCTGTTGCCAGGAAAGTCCTGTCTGACATTTACTTTACAATCTTTTTCATCTTTACTGATCGAATTTCTGCTCATTTTTAAGGGTTCATCAATTGTAATGGTTTGATATCTGCCAACCTTTATTTGGTATCTCTTTCGGTGTTACCAAAGAAATTAACGAATTTTACTTATTTAGGCGTAAGGGATGTACTATTAAGGTTCTAGACCACAAAGTGTAGGACATGAATTTGAGATGTTTCCTAAAGTTATGATATCATTCAAAAAGCGCATATTTAAAAGAACTGATGCACATTAAATGAACTACAGCATTAGACACTCCTCGCTAGTGTAGCGGTTGTGTATGTTACTAACTCATCTTAAAATACACACCAAAATCTAACTCAATGGTTGCTTTGTCCAATCAGACTAGTCTACAAGGGGAGGACCAGGTTATTATTTCCCAGCCAAAGAAAAATTAAGAAGCATTCCCTCTAGGGACAGTAAATTTGGATCTAACACTTCACAATAATGCAAAAAGGCCACTGAGACGAGGATTTTAGCTAAAAATGTCGCTATGAAAACTATTCTTCAACCAAGCTAAACAACCCAAACTAATTCTTCAGCTCAAAATGTACTTGTCTTAACCAACAAGTGCTGGAGGTGCACAAAAAATTTCTTGTCCAACGTGTGAAATTGAAGATAATAGTCCGAGGACATATTTGCACTAATTCCAAATGACTCTAACTACAACTTTCATTTATGTCGACTTACATCAAAAGGTATGCACTTTTAGGAAAGAAACGATTCTGATTTTGGGCTGCAAAACTAGTCATTTTTCAAAGTTTGAATTCTAACCACAGTGATCTTCTCGAATTCAAAAATTTCTGCCACCTAACCTGTTACCACGGTAGCCTTAAAGTGAGATAGAGGCATGCACAAGTAAGTCTTAGGGCTATCGAATTGTGCATCTCTTTCCCACCACCCTGGGCTAGAAACAAGCCCTTATCTGCTTCCCACTCGCCTGGATGTCGAATGTTACCATCAGCTGTGGGAGAGAAAAATCAGAACACGGGGGGTCATAAAGCACTCGGCCAAAATTAATCTCCACCTTCACCGTCTCCGCCTCACGTTGACCTCGAGATGTTTGACATATACGTGCACCCCGATGGCACGACTATCTACCAGATTAGGAGCCGGTATAGCAGCGACTCCAAACAGTAACTTAAGTAAATAAATATTTGGTCAATAATGTAACATGCTTTGAGGAACTAGTATTGTATAATTAGGTTTGTAGGTGTTTAGATCAAAAGCTTTGCAACACAATAAAATTCTACGAGATTTCTTTTCCAACTTGCAGAGATATTTGAGTTCAAAATGCCTATTCCCCTCACAATCTTTTTAAAACGGGGGTTCATTAGCAATTTAAAGACAGCAATCATCGTGGATACCAGCTAAACCATAGAAGTAACGCAAGAAAAGCTTCACGATTTCTTCCGTGCTAGAGTTTCCTTCCAAATACTCAGGTCTTTCCTTGCAACTGATAGGAGTTGAAAAATGAATTTCAAACAGAAATAGTTAGTGCTGAATTTTAAGGCTTCAGCTAGTGAATCTGCGGCATGCAAAAATATTTCAGGGAGACTATTAAAAGTGAAACGACAGTGGAGAAATACAGCCAGAGCATTTGATTCATCAGCTGAAATGGCTAAGTGACTAATCAGAAGTGCTATTATAAAACCATCTTCATCTCACATTAATCAATTTTGGAGCATTCAAAAATGCGAACCGCTTCCTGAAATACCCTTTTAACCATTGAAATACTTGAAAATGAATTGAAATCATAAAATTACGCTAGTATCTGCACTTCAATGAGGTTTTAAAACAAAGTATGGATCTCAATAGTTTGTGAAGCATGACGAACAATTTCAGGAAAGAACAATAACCGGAAAGATTGTATAAGGAACTATTCATTTGAAAGGTAGTCACTGCATCAAAACCGTACATCCTAATGTCCTGCCTTGCGACGTTAAGTTTCATTTGATTTCCCTTCATTATAAAAATGAAGTGAAAATTGGCCTCCTAATGAATTCGTGGCATTTTCATTTGGCCGGTATCAAAATTAAAATGACTTAATTCCTGAGGAAGCCAGTACCCAGACAGCAGTAGTATTGGAAGTTGGCTTCGTTGCCATACTAATAATAATAATAATTCTGGTGGCCACTGAAAGTCGGTGTAACTAGATGGCGTTCAAAATTAGCCTATTTGGTAGAAGTCTACTGTTTTATCAAGTACCCATGGAAATAATACTAGTAGGTTATAAATCAGCTTCAGGGGCTTCGCAAGCCCCATGACGTCCTTGATGGTCAATTCCTATTTAAGTATCAGATGCACATAATCGAAACAATGGGACGATCAATTCACGCGACCGATTCGTTTGTTTAAAAAGCCTCAATGTTGAGAGCCTGGGAATGAATGTGGATGCGGATGTTTTGATTTGACAATGTCAATCAGTATTAATGTTCTGACGATATTTTTGCTGAAATTCACCACGAATAGCTGGCATAAACAGCTCCTTTTCGAAATCTGTATTAAAGAGCTAATCTTTTATGTAATAGTGCTCTGCAGCTCAAAAGTGTGTGTTCAGCTAGCCCTATATATCTTCTATAAATTTACCTATATACAGCTTCATAAACTGCAATTTTATTTTCAATTGATCCTCAAATGTAGGCTTGTTTCTTAATCTGACAGAACCGAGACTTTAAATGACCCAAGGTTGAAAGAATAGCAAGATGAAGAAGCTATTGGGACAAACGCAATGTGCAGAAGGAGGACTTAACAGGCAAATTAAATGATAATACTGGGTTAATTCAAATTAGAGATCAGATCTCACCTAAGTACTCGTTAGCTGGTTAGCAAATATCCATCACAGTGCTCTGACCAGAAAGAACTTTTTGAATTATTTATATCATGAAAATTGTCAGTCAGGTCTCTACATTAGTGCTGTTATATTTTTAATCTTATGAGTGTTGTACCATGAGACCCCTAGGTAATTATAATCTTGGAACCACTTAATGGAATGTGCCATTAAAATTATTTTAAGTGTCTTTTCATCCTAATATATGAAAAGACAGCTTCTGTAGAAATCATAGAGACTACAAATGGCACAGGATTGGCAGTTACATGGGTTCCAGTTGGATGGAATATTTACAAATTTTGCAATCATGCTACGAAATCGAAGTTATTTAACCCGCTTCCACTTCCCTGCAATGTTTTTGACACCTTCTGTAACTATACTCCTGATTAACAAAGAGAGTAGGGTCATGTCGAATTAGAGCATTTTAAAGAGCTAGAACTGACAAATCACGTCTGTTAGCTAGCATACGAAGGCAAGTGCGTGATATTCGAAGGTGTACGAATTATGCTAGTGGTCGAATTAGTAAGAAAATTAAAAATTGCCCACAAATATGTTCTCTTATTCTTAACTCATCCAGAACTATTAACTCGAATGAATGGTGGCGACTGAAAAGACGCCGGAATCAGACATAAATGCAATTATGCTGAAGAAGGCTGGACAAGCGAAGCTGGGCTTGTAGAAGTAAAATTTTGCTCTTAATGCATATTTCCGATCAATTTTACATTCCTGATAAAGCTAATGGTGGAACTTGCACACCAATAAATGATCCGTTAAGATAAATCCAAACGAAGAGAAAGATAAGGAATTTTCAGATATAAAAATTTTGGTTTTGCAAAATCCTACGGAATTTGACTGGAAGAATTTTCTGGGTTTCACAGCCCAAGCAATTGAAACTGTGATTAAACTAGGATAATGATAAACACGAATTAAATAATGTTTGGAGAGGTATTGCCATGTGGGAGGGGGACTACATGGAGATGCATTAGGTTGTTTTTCTCCACCCTTTATTTTTTTATAGGGGTTTAGGGTCCTAGGTTAGAAGCCAAGATTTTAGATCATCTTTCATTCGCACATATGAATTTCTAAAAATGTTAGCTCTAGAACCTTGCCATGACAAGCATTTTTGCAATCTATTTACCAAAGCCACCCAATTCTCGTAAATTTGTGGTTCTACAATTGCACTATCAAGTACTATAGAAACATAGGCAGAAGACTCAATGCAGGAATCTCTCTGACCACGGGGTTAAGAAAATCAACTAAGCCATGTATCCTTTAGTATCATAGGAATAATATTCACTCTAGGGCCCACCTTCAACGAGACTAGTGGAAGTGGATGCCCGGGAAAATAATTTTGGTGTAAAATAGTAATTCACAAAAAAAAGTCAACTTTGGCGAAACGGGCCTAAAAAAACTCATTGGATACTTTCCACTTATACAACTCTCTTCTGGTCGGACAATCCTTTATCACTTTCACTTTACCATTTTACTTTAAGCGCTCATTAATGCTATTTGCATATAATCTAAATGCGCATTTCGCTCAATGAATTCGTCTATTTAAGCCCTAAAAGTTAACTTTCTGCACGCAGAAATGATTTCGGTTTATCTAAGCAAAACAGTGCAAGTATCGGCGATGAATATTAAAATTAAAGGTAGAATTGCTATGGATAGGATAAAATTATCCTAACCATCTATGTTATATATCGGTAATTTCTATTCCAATGTTATTGAATGAGAAGGATGGAATTCATGTTCTAAGATCCCCTGAATTGGGTTCCTCCCCGCATTGATGCAAGAAAAAGATAGACGTGAGCTATTCTCTCTGTTTTCAAGCGATTTTTGGGGATCTAATTAGACAAAACTCGTGTATCGGACTTGCTTGAATTGTTACCTCAACTCTCCATCGACAAAGATGGAAAATGATTTGTGTAGATTCTAAAGTCATAGCTAAACAGTCGGAGTCTAACAGAGTAATAAACCATAGGTGCATTTTCCGGAACCAGGTGGCGAATTTGATTAGCTCTACTATTTACAGTATTGTATGCTGTGTTTAAGTTAAATGCCTACTGACAGCTCAATGCACGCACTTCAAATCATATTACACTTGAGAATGTATAGAGTTTATGCCTTAGTTAAACCGACACATCCTCTACCCACCCCTTAATCCTTGTGAAACCGCGTTTCAATGCAACTTCTCATTTGAAGGAGCGTCGCTGAAGGTTCGAAGGATCTCTAACGTTGCTCTGCCTTGGACTGTAACTACGCTCTTTGGTAGAGAGGAAGAATTACTAATGGATCTCACAAATTTATTATTAGTTAGTACACAATGTTTCAAATCTGGCTGGATGAAAATTGAATTTTGCGGTGAACTCAAGAGTGAAATTTCCAGATTTTACATGCTTCCTCCAGAAATTCAAAGCAATGAATGCTGAAGGTACAGTATCCAATGATTTGAACAAAATAAAAGTGGGCGTTGGTTAATTTTTTGGAATTTTTTGATTTTAAAGTAAGAAAACAGTAACTACAATACAACTTCCACCACAACCGTTGCCTCTTTCATGCTAACCTGAATAATGGGAGTTTGAATTGCTTGCAGAGCTGACGTGAATGCATAATTAACTGCATGGAAGAATGATTTTCCACAATTAAAAGTTCAGTTCTTTGAAATTGCCCAGTCATTATAAATTCAAAACAGTAATGGCACCTTACCTTTTAGTTTTTTCTTAAATTTGAAAAAAAGGAGGTCAGGTTGTTCACCTGACTGCAAAACTGTATAAATGTTTACTTCACGGTTTGAATGACTCGGATTTTCCGAGTTCTTTTGTTAATTGCACAACTCTGCCCTTTCACCCGAATATTTCCACTTTAAAAAAACCTGTTCTCTCAAATGTTTCTAGTCAAGAACTAGAAACTTCTCAACAGGTTATCAAACTGCGGTTTGGTATAGAAACCAACCAAATTTGAGTGACTAGGGCTTGTTAAATAGTACAAAATCGCTGTTTAAGGCTTAAAATCGGGCAAGACGACAATAGATCATAATGAAACCATTTCGATATCGAGCCACGATGGTTAGCAAACATTGGGTGTGCGCCAATGGTTTACAGATCGCGTACGCATGTGGCTCAGCCAATCACGTATGCTATCCTGCATTAAATTCTGATTTAGAATTTATGGAGGTAAGTGGCAGGGTTCATCAGACATTCATCAATTAAGAATTTTATTACGCGGAACTACAACGGATTTAATACCTTTTTCTGTTTAAATAAACCGAGGGCTAGATTGGGGGTTGTCTAGCCTAAGTAATTACTTGTACAGATGCTTCGGGACAAAGCTTATTTTTAAAACTTTATCTTTTATCTACTAACAAAAGCGAACTGCCAATAAACAAACTTCTCATAAATATGGTGCGGTGATTATGATACATTACGCAGTCATAATGCGTGAACCTGTAAAATATGTCTAACGACAAGCCTAGAAAAACCTGTCAGAATATCGTACCAAGATCTAGATGACCATAGGAAGGAATCGAGCAAGAAATCCGGAAATTAAGGAGTCTAAGCCGACTACCAGGATATTTTATTTAAATAAAATATAAAATAAAAATTATTTAATCTGTAAATTTTTAATTCCAATTGGGCCGAATGGATAAGCGTAAACACCAAAATTAAAAAAAACAAACGCCAAATTAAAACACATTGCAATGATAAAATTATAATATTGTTATTGTCTTGAATCGAATTTCAAAGCTGCGATTTATACTGCTCTTGGTATGAAATCAGATAAATATTTCAACAGTTTAAACTCCATTAAAAATGTTAATTACCATTGTTTTCAATTTAAATCACCTGATTCACTTTATTTTCTGTGATTTGTAAATCAAACTGTGGAATCGCCTAGTGCTCGAGTCTAGGACAGAATTTGGGAGATGCACAAAATATTTTGTACAACTTAGGTTCCTATCACCTCGAAACAGCAAGTAAAATGAATGGTAAAAAACATACACAAAAGGAAATATGGGTGGAAAAGCGTTGGAGGAATTCCGCTCAGCTTTACTTCATCCAGTTCTCAATTATTCCTGGAAGTTAAAGGGATTTAAATTTAATGCGTAAATGCTAGCCTTCTAAGGGGTTTCTTGGTTCACCGAACTGCAAGTCTCTGCAGTTAGAGAATGGCTATTTCTACATCGTTTCCCCGATATCTGAGGGTTCAATCCCTCGCCTTGGATGGCATCGAAGTGACGCGACTCTAGATACTTCAAATGATTTTTAATTCTATTCTAAGATGACAATAAACTTGGTGCTGCGAATGACGAATGAACTCTCCACAAAGGTTAGTTTACTTACATAACTTAAGTAGACATTATGGTTCAACCATGAAAATATTTTAAACAACAGCTGATTTTTACTTTTCAGTAATGGGGAAGACAATTTGAAAAAGGGTTTGGTCCTAATTAAAGAAATATTTGACCACAGCAAGCATTAGCTTAACCAAACAATTCAAAATTTTAGTGTGTCGGAAATTTTTCAGGGGAACAATGCGGTCATTCATCACGTGCCAAAGAAGAGCGGTGGTGAAGATACCTCTCATATTCTACTTTGATTTTATTAAGTAGCGACAAGGATTAGCAAAAGTAGTTATTTATTAGTGTAAAGAATGTACGCTAACAAATTGGACGAAAACACCTAGAATAAAATATTAAATAAAAGCTAAGATATTTAGCTCTCACAGAAAAAGCGTCGACTTTTTTGCAAACTTTTGGACAAGTAAAGCGAGCACTATAGTCGACCAGCCATCCCCATGAGGATTCCGTGTATCATAATCCCCCTCATCACACTACCCCGTGTCTCCTCGTCTCTTAACCTCCCTCTCCCCTCCTCTCCCGGGCGCTCTGCTCACTCCCGTTGTCAGAGTGAGCCTTTGAGGTGTACCGCTCCAAACGCACACATACACACACACATACACACACACACACACAACACATCTTTGCCCTCCCTGCTCTGTTCCCTTGGGACGGGCAAAGAGCAGTTTCGGCATCGGCGGTGAACATCAAAGCATGCGCTACTGATCGATGCCCTGACACATCTGCACAGGACTGGTGGCAGCTTCGCACTTTTAACGGAACGCGCGCGTGGTTTAATGGCTTCCGAGGGCGGTGTAAACGTAAGCGTAAACGATGATGACGCTATCGGGTGGCAATTACAAGCTTAGATCAAAGGAAAAGCAGACGCCTACTCCGCACAACAACGGCCGACGATGAGCGACACTACATTACCACCCCTTTTACTCCTCCTCTAACCCCTTCCTCTCAAACACTCATCTCTCTTCCCTTCCTCTTGCCCTGCACTCATCGCATTACCACCCGGGCATCAGCTGCTCAATGGTCGCCTCAGGCCCGCTTCACTAAAAGTTGATAAAAAAAGGCGCCGATTATGCTATGCTGATTTCGATTGGGACGCAGACGCTTAGAATCGATGTAATTGTCAGATTGACGGATGAAATACTGCTGATAGGATAAATTAAAGCATTTTCAACTTTTAAAATGCTTAATTATACGAGTGGCTTTTTTGTATAGCTTCCCGATCTTTTGCTATTCAGAGCGTTAGGTCCTAAAGTTTATCGAAGGAATAATTTATCTTGATGGGTATAAATTGCCTTGCCATTAAATGTCATTTCTGGAGATGGATGCAAAAGAGCCTAATTTGATTTAAGCTCCATGCTTTGCGTTCTGAACTTGAAGAGAAGAAGATTTACACGAGCAGACACTTTAAATTCAAATGGAAATAAGCAAAGACCTAATCAAACCAGTCGTATATCTATAAATAAGGCATCAGAAGCACTTGAGCCCAAATTCTTAGTAATTATTTCAAAAAAACTAAAAACAAAAACTCGAAATTGAGGCGAGTCTAGAGGGCAAGAAAGAGCATTAAGGGCCTAAAGGACAATCAATTTTCACAAACTGGAGGTCATCCAGTTTCTCCAAATCCAATCAAGGCTTTTTCAATGTTCATTCGGTATTCATAGGTAGCCTTGTCTGTAGATTAATGTTTCGCTTTCTATATTCACTTTCGGCCTTCAATTCGATATCCATCAAACGCTCAGTTCAACTTCGAGCTCTCATACTCGGTACCCTTTTAAGAGTAGCTGACCTAAGCTACTTTTCTGCTTAAATCGATTTGGTCGCCAGCTTCTGGTTCACTGTCGAAATCGCGTCTTTACAGCAACACTAAGAGGTTGCAATGGACTCACCAAATCACTATTCTATCATTCACTCTTCTATGGCACCATGAGGCATTAGCGCTCAACCAACGGCAAAGTATTTTGCATATCGTTTGCACTCCTAAGCCCACAACGATTAACCTTAGCAGCTGCAAATGCACCGAAATAACATCGAGGAGGGGACAAGGATTGGTAGTAAGGCAGTCAAGTAAATTCTGACCCCAGATTCTTCGTCTATTGTTGGGGAAGGTTTGAGTACTTATGACATCACTTAGTCCTTGAACTCACGTGATTTGGACTTAAAGTGCTTGGTGGAAGAGGAACTCACATTATGCTCTTTGATGAGATTGAACAAATCAGGCATAATTTCTCTGAGTGAAATCAGGAAGTTCAAATGATGGGCAAAAAATAGAAAAATTCAAAAGATGGATTTAATATAAATCTTACAAATGATTCCTTGATAGTTTTAAAAGAACATACTAAATATTTTAACTCAAATTCACTAACACTTCCTATATATTTACATAAATGTTTGAATCGAATAAAGCTAGGCGATCAGAAGATAGCGAACGCCCTGAATCTCCAGAAATATCAAAGGCAAATCTATCAAAGTGTATTTAATTAGAGGAATACTTCTCTATGATGACTGTTTGGCATTAATTACACTGAAGTTTATAGAGGCGGAATTGACCATAAGTCTATTATAACCAGTTCCCCATGTTGGTGCAGCCAGTTAGAAGCCGACAGATTTTCAGTATGAGACCGATAAGATGTGCCGCTTTTTTTGAGCCAGTTGGTTAGGAGTTTATGAGGTAAGTGGCGAACGATTCCGAGGCTGCTCCAGATTACCATGAACAAATTACTGGAATAAAATCGTAGATGTTAATACCTGATGCATTTTGTTTTGGTAAGAAGGAGCAATCATCATGACACTAATTGAAGCGGAAACTCCAAGGCGGACAAAGACATAACCTTATAAAAAATTAAAATTATTTTAAAATTGGGTCTTAAATAGTGCAGTTCAGTTACAATTTATAGGCTTGACATGAGTGGCCGGAAGGAGATCACACCAATCAGTTTTGGTTGAAATAAGATTGAAATTCCTTCGAAATCCTCTGAGAGGCTCAACCTGCTATTTTCTTAAGTATGTTCATTTTGTCTATTAAATTTAGCATGAATGGATGTTCAAATTTTCAGATTAACATTTTTGTAGGAGGCACTGGAAGCATATCCTTTGAAAGTAAGGAAGCTGCTGTCTTAGTCAAGAAAAAAAACCAACTGGTCCAGTTTCCAATTAGTTGAAGAATTAATTCATATTAGTTGATTATTTTGTAACAGATCCGTATTTAAGCCAACGATTCAAGTTTAAAGCTTTATTATGAACATTAGCGTATCACTTTGTTCACACTTTGCAGGAAGTACAGATATCACACACACCTCTAAAACTCAGATTGAAGGCCCAACTTTGTTCGACAATGTAGCGGAATGAAAAATTCAAAGTTGTATCATTCACTACAAAAAGTGTGTTTTTAATTAAAAATAAAGCTATAAAACGAGAGATAGATGCTTTAGCAAAGCTTCAATAAAGAAATCAATCAAGAAGTGGTAAAATGAACTCCATTTTACAGTAAGGTAATACCATTGAAATCCACTTGCAAACACATGGTCTTTCATTGCGACAAATAAATGGTTTGATAAATAACTACAAGGTCAATGGGTAACCCAAGTTGTTGGTAGATAATTATGGTTCGTTAGTGAATTGGGAACGCTCCTTCTTAGTCAGTGTTTGATGGTTTTTGAATGCTTGGTTGATGGAAGGCAATGAGAAAGAAATCATCAATTTGAATTGCGCAAGAGCTTTATCAAAAAGTTGGCTGGATTCAAAGGTGGAACTAGCATCAACCTAACATCAGACAAACTAAAGCGTCTGTAAACTGAAATTTCATTTGGGTCAAAGCCTCAGTATCTACCCAAGACCAACCTAAGTCCGCCGCTGATTTATCTCTTTCCATTATCATTTCCTTTATTCACCATGTGACACAAAACGACTCTACTAAGAAGTGAAATTCGCCAACGAATCTCAGTTTCCTCGCATCATAACACTCACCTTTCGGAAATTCAGGTAGTATTTGGAAGACTTCACTGATGGCACCTACACTAAGAGACACTATATAAAGCCGTTTGTAAATATTCAACGCACATAAAAAAGAGAGTATGTAAGTGGACCTTAGGCAAGAAATATTATAACTAATGACAGCTTGTGGGATGGAGTAAGGGCGATTCATCAGAATTTACCAGCTTGGATGGATGGAAAAAAAATGTTGTGATGGCATAGAATGCCACAAGTATCAGTCAGTTTATTTGACATGTGTCAGGAAAATAAACAAATGTTTTTACCATCGGCTTCTAGCCAATCATCCATTGTAAACGATAGAGGTCGTAGCTGATATTCGCGTTGGCCTGTAGGGAAAAAGTTGAAGATTGATACCGGTATCTAATCTTTAGGCATTTAATTGTCATCTTAGAGGTAAATATCCTGTTTACCCTGCCAGCAGGTACTCATTAGTCCTTCTGCACCTAAATTTTATTTCAACAAACGCACAGTAACCTTTTACAGGCGCAGATGAAGCAAGTATGGACTCGAATACTAATTTGATGGATTTGAATAACTGAAAGACTGACTCATCCAGGAATTGAAACTGATTCAAAGTAGCTTTAGACATCCCATTGTATTTCGGTATTTAGTGCTTGTAGGAAGTTTAAAATGGGAAATTTACTACCAATTAGCAATTAAAATAAAACGGAATTGAAAACAGTGAAAATAACCCAGTTTCCGGCTTTAAATTTAGTCTATTTCTTCGTCAAAATTAAAAGAGAAATTAATAATATGCAAGATTCAGTGAAGAGGAAATTTAGTTCGACCAGTTCAGAGAGCAAAATAATATTTAATTTGACAAACTAACAATAAATATTGGTAATTACCATACATTAATCCGACATCAACCCCTTGTAAGCAGCCAGTAGCTACAGTATGCCACAGGCGGTCTCATAGAACCATGGGCTACTTTATCAAATGCTTCTTAAATTACTATTTGAGGAGTCTAATGTTATCACAAGTTGGTTTAGTCACTAAATTAATATCTTAGCCATAAGACACCTCATTCAAAATTAATTTCTTCAATTTGATTTCTTTGTCAATAAATGAATCTGTGTTCAGAAATTCATTGCCTTCATTTATACAGACCAAATAGTTTACTCCACACGTTAATGTCATTCTACTCATTTAACTTAAGTAGTGTTTATATTATCAAGACCGTTTACTTATTTTGAAGCCAAGAAGCACCGAATTCAAAAGATGCTGCATCTGCTAAACCAATTTCAATCTAAATAAGGACTTTTTAAAATAATTCTAATGTTCTAAGTCATGATCGAGGCATTTTTAAAAAAATTACTTTCAAAAATTGCTCGAAACTTTCTTAAATTATAGTGAAAAAATGATCTCATATGCTACTATTGTGTTTTGGACAATGATTTCATAGAAAAGGTTTTAAAAATTTATACAATAAAGGGAAGCTTGACTCAGTCAAAATAATACTGAAAGAGGATTATACATTTGGAGACTGAGTTTGACTCTTAAACCTACCCAAATCTATAACATCTATTGTTAATAAATATCCAGCCGCTTAGCTCAAATGAGAAAAGATTTTGATTCTCAAAAGTGGGAGAATTATTTAAGCAAAAAACTCTGAAAGAGACACAGGTAGCAGGCGAGAGACCGAGAGGGTTTCAGGTCTTTGTATGTGCCTATGCCTCTATGTGTTTGTCGGCAGAACGGCTTTGATCTTTTCTCACTCCACTCTCCTCCGGTCTCCTTACCACCTCTCACGCATCTCACCCTCACCCCATGCTTTCATCATCCCAAAGTCCCACCCCAACGGAACGGTCGGGCAGGCAGGCGCATGCTTTGACGCCGATTAGCTACTCACTTGGTGCAAGCAGATGAGTGTGTAAACGTGCGCGCATAAACTCAAAGTGCGCACGGAATCCTCCACCAAAAGACACCGCTTGAGCTCGCGGTATCAATCAGATGATATCACTTACGCCCGGAGGTGCGTGGATTGAAGTAAAAGTTGTCTTTTTCCCTTTTCCAATCCTATTCCAGCTGTAATTTCGGCGCATGTTTGACCCTGACAACATTAATATTGGCTAAAGTTGAGTTGAACCTAATTTTACTTAGAGACAACTCATTATTTTGGTGGATTGCGTTCTAGAATCGCTTTCAACAGAAATTCCAGCGGATTTTACCTTCAGAAATAATAGAGCGAAGTGAAAGCAGACTACTAGGTAAAAGGGGACTTAAAAATCATTGCAAATCACTCACAGCTATTATTACGCTTAATTTGAACCCGTAAAACAGGAATTACCTCAAATAACTTCCTTCCGTGAATTAAAAAGCAATAAGAATAATTTATTTTGAACACAGGTTTTCAGGAATGTGCAGATTAGAAATGAAGTCTGCATGAACAATAATTGTTTTTGCTTGTAATCCTTTGTAGCTGCAAAGCCTGCTAACTAGAAACCTTTCTATTCAGTGTGCTCAACTAAAACTGTGCTATCATGAATAACT